>OU015432.1:7323193-8573193 GCA_907164795.1 Hemaris fuciformis
AAATGAATTATCTGATAAGTCAGTTACAGATTTGGGGAGCTTATTGTAAAATTTAACGCAGTTGCCTATAAAGGACTTACTGGTTTTTTCTAATCTTAATGAGGGTATCACAAGTTTATGTCTACCCCTGGTATTTACATTATGTATATCACCAATTTTACTAAAGCTAAATACATTCTTACGTACATACATAATATTTTGATAAATGTATTCAGACGGCACGGTCAGTATATTACAGTCCTTGAAAATGGATCGTAAGGAATCACGGCTACGTAGATCATAGATAGCGCGGACTGCTCTTTTCTGTAGTATGAAAATGCTGTTAATATCAGCCGCCGATCCCCACAATAGAATGCCATAAGACATTATACTGTGAAAGTAAGCAAAGTACACTAACCTAGCCGTTGAAACATCCGTGAGTTTTCTTATTTTACGAATCGCAAAAGCCGCGGCACTCAGTTTACTAGATAATCGCTCTATTTGCGGACCCCACTGCAGTTTACTATCTAGAGTTATTCCTAGGAAAACAGTTGAAGTCACCAAGTCAAGTGTTTCTGCGTTTAATGTAACAGGTGACATTACATTCCTAACATTTGGTAATGTAAATCGAATGCATTTTGTCTTTCCTGCATTGAGTAGAAGATTATTACATGAGAACCAATTCAAAATTAAATTAAGTACATGATTTGGAACAGCTAGATCTTTATCCTTACGATTTATTTTAAATATTAGTGACGTGTCGTCAGCGAACAAAACTATGTCTGTAAATTTCTGTACCATGTAAGGGAGATCATTTATATAAACTAGAAACAAAAAGGGGCCCAGAATGGAGCCCTGTGGAACCCCTATTTTGACTGTTGATCCTACTGAGGTGACGCCGTCCACACATACTTTTTGTTCACGACCCGATAAATAGGACATTATAAGTTGAAGAGAGGAACCACTTATGCCGTAGTAACTCAGCTTCGTAATAAGGGTCTGGTGATCAACGCAGTCGAAAGCCTTCGAGAGGTCACAGAAAACCCCAAGAGCATCTTGTGACGTCTCCCAGGCTTCCAGTACAGATTTCATCAAAGATGTTCCTGCGTCTTGCGTAGACCGACCCTTTGAAAAACCAAATTGGCTACTATGTAATATCCCATTTCTATCAAAATGTTCCTGCATTTGAGTGAGCATGATCTTTTCGAAGACCTTACTAAGAGCTGGTAGTATTGAGATGGGTCTAAAGTTTGATGGATTATTTGGACATCCCGACTTAAATATGGGCACAATTTTACTGATTTTCATTAAGTCGGGAAAAATACCGTCACTTATACAAGAATTGAATATAACCGTCATATTGGAGCAATATTAAATATAATAGCTTCAATAGCCTTAACCGACAGTCCCCATATATCTTCAGTAGCCTTAATTTTAAGATTTTTAAAAGCTTTTATTATTTCGGAACAAGACACTCTTTCACTATGTAGAAACAATATGAACAATAAACAAAAAGTAAAAACATATATGGCAATGATCAACCTTCTTTAATATTAATTTTGATAGTTATTACATCGAGTAAACGAAACTCAAGTTCTTTCTCCAACAACATTAATAGCCTTTTTTCATGTCTTCAAATATACATTATTTTTAACATTATTGTCTTGTACTTTAACAGTGAACATTGCGAGGAAACCTGCACACCAAAAAGTTCTTAGGAATTTCTAAGGTGAGTAGTCCGCAAACCCGCACTAGGCCAGCGTGGCAGACTAAGGCCTAAACCGTTTCAGTTGTAGAGGAAGCCCTTACCCAGCAGATGATGATGATGATGATGATGATGATGTTGATGATTGTCTATTGGTAAATACAATGAGCCCCCTCACCCGGACTTGATGTTGGTGGGCGGCGGGGGTCCGCGCTCCCTCCACGCGCCGCTGGCCCGCATGGCCTCGTCGATGGCCGCGCGCGCCGCCCCGGCCAGCCGCTCGCTCTCGCCCGTACGCACGTAGTCCGTTATGAACGCCCGCAACGAACATTCACCGCCACTGTAAAATATGATTCATACCATAGAAGCCCAATAGCCCAGCTTCCCTAACAAAATTCCGAATAATAATCTTTAAGCTTTAAATATTTGAAGGTCGCGGGTCGTCGCTGGATGCAGGCTGCCTCCAACAGCTCACTATGGAAGTCATTGGGGGAGGCCTATGTTCAGCAGTAGACTTCTTTAGGCTGATAATGATGATGATGTTTTAAATCTTTATTTAACAACAGCAATTTGATTCTCCGCGGTCGCGGCACAAAACGCTAGGCACACACCACTGACTTTTCGAAGTCATGTCATATTCATAATGAATTATCACATACTTTAACGGTTAAGGACAACATCGTGAGTGTGCAGTCCGCCAACCCGCACTAGGCCAGCGTAGTGGACTAAGGCCGAAAACCCTCTTAGTTGTAGAGACTCGTGCCCAGTAGTGGGACGTATATGGGCTGATGATATGTAGATTTATTAGTGTAGCATGTGCATATATGTATGTATTTGTATGACTGACCCCGCAATGGACTCGATGTGTTGGCACAGCGCGTGCAGTAAGGGCAGCACGGCGTGGAGGTGGCTCGCCTGCGGACTGCACACGAGTGGGTGCGCGTGTCTTCGAGTCGATGGCGTCGTCACAGGGGCGCATGCTGTACATTATCACATCACGCATCTTGTTAAAGTGTAATACAGTCGACTCTCGTTAATTCGAAACTCGAGGGACTCTTAAAATATTACGAATTATCGAGTGTTCGAAATATCGAATGGTTCGAAATTCTTCCAGACGAGGAAATTCACCTTTAGTAGTTCTTTTCCGTACTCCAGCAATTTTGGGCAGCATAAATTTCTCCTTGTGCTTTATTATGGTTGAGAGAGTACTCAGAGGAATATTAAATTCATTTGCAATATCACTTTCTTTTCACCTTCCTCTACTTTTCGATGAGCTTCTTCTTTTCAGCAATTTTCAAGCATTTATACTTTTTACGACTCATAACTAACACAAACATTTATTTAATCTGTATACAACCAACGAAAGAGTAACAGTAACTGAAACTTAACTAAACAAATCAATTCGTGCGGAAGTGTGTGTCAAACTAATAATTACAAAAACAAAGGCTCCTGTACAATGATACAAGTTTGAACTTGTCTAAAAATAAACTGCCAACCTCTGCAAGTTCTGCAATATTTTTTTCTCTTTCTCTCTATAACTTTGAATTGTAGAGTGTTTGACGCCAATGAGTTCGAATTAACGCATCGTTTTGTTACGTAGCGATGATTTTTTCGTTCGAATTACTAAGTGCATAAAAGAGTATTGATTTAGTTCGAAATATAAAGAGATTTTCTAGGGAACTCTTGATAACTTTGTATTATAGAGAGGTTCGAATTATCGCAGGTTTGAATTAACTAGCGTCGACTGAATTTAGATTCGTGCCTTCCAATTCTTTACTCTTTCTATTTAATCTATGCCACCAAATGTCAAGTGTGAAAAACGTCATTATTGTTTTTTTTATACACGAAAGGAAAAGTATTTCAAGTAATCAAACTAAAATATATATCTCAGTGCATTATTTGCTACATATTAACCATTTATCCAGCATGGCTTAGGGCTTTATAATATAACGCTTTAGTCAATAAAAGTGGAGCAGCAATGAAAAATGTGGCAAAAACGGAGAGAAAATATTCATTTTGATGTCACCTAAAACAAGGTAACACATATCGTCATTAAGATCGACTGATTATTTTAATAAGATAGTTAAGAGCGTTTACGCTCCACGCGGCTAGTCGAATTTCGGTAAATATGACTCGCGTAACCATGAGCGTCGATAGTTAATGATATGCAATGAAAATGAATGAAACAATGTTTATTGAGTTTATAAAATGTCAAATAAATCACTTATATCCCCGTGGCGCAGTTGGCTAGACACCAGCTTGCGAAACGAGAGGCTGCGGGTTCGATCCCCGCACCGAGACAAATGTTTGTGTGATCCACAAATATTTGTTTCGGGTCTGGGTGTTTGTGAGACCGAAAAGTCTCTCGTAGTTTCTGACACTCACGACACAGGACTTGTATCCTAGTGTGGGGCCAGAACTATGTATGTGACTGTTGGGTGTATTTATATTTATATCATCACTGATCATCATCATTGTTCGGAATGCAGTCAGAAAATATCGACGGAGCGCAGAGCGACATGTCCTCTCTCTAGAAAGCCTTGCGGCGGAGTGATCACTGATCACTGAATTGCACCGGGCTGTGCGCAGCGTTTTATAGTACATTTTAAAATATTTATAAAAAAAAATAGTGAAATTTCTTCAAAACAAAAATTGTACGTTTTCAAGTATACGTTCTTATATTATAAAAAGTTGTTTAAATTCAATTAAGTATCATATATGGGTAAAAAAAAACTGTATTGACAGTAATTTTTCTAAATTTCAAATGCCTTAGATTTTTTATTACTTGAATAAGGGATCTAAATCTTAAAATGTTTTACACTAACTATTTGTTTGAGGATATTTCCAATTTAACGAAATTTTATTTTGATTAAATATGTTATAAATAAATTTTTAGAAAATTGAATTTATGAAAACCTTCGTTCAGTTATCTTATTTATCAAAATTTACGCAAAAAAACTTAAAATGTTCTTCACTAACTATTTAGATGACAATATTCCCCGAAATAATAGGTATTGAACATGTTTGTACGGTGAGTCTTTCATCAATTTTAAGGGGTTCAAAAAAGTACTGTTTTTGCTCAAATTACGCTAAAACCGCGTAAACGCTCTTAATATAGTTAATTCTGACGCCGTCAACATCAGACCTTTAGCTTTTCATTGAGTCACAGTATACGTGAACATGAGTGTATTTATAATATTTTTGTTATACCAGAGAATCTGAATAGTTTTCCGTGTTGCCTCTGCGGTCGTTTCTTCGCGAAGTAGTCAGTGAGTCGCAGCGCTGCACCCGCGCCCTCTGGCGCAGTGTTGCAGCGCTGCGCTGAAAGCGGCACGCTCTCGATCTCCAAGTACTCAGTTAGCAGGAGCTGCAACTGTGAAACGAACATTTCAGTTAATTATTATTCAGATAGACCATTTCAATAGTATATTGTTACAAATAGCGCTTTTGACATTGATTGAAGACTGACCGGTCCTTTGTCAGTCATGAAACTTAGTATTTAAATTCACATTGGAGAAAGTACTTTTTGTGTGATAAATTGTGGAAACAAACACCGCGATTTGTACTTTTTTTTCATTTTTATACTTTTATTTTATTGTGAAATGGGGCTCCACTCCACTGACCGTAATAAGATTTTAAAAAAAGTAACCTATGTCCTTTGTTAAGGTTCCAAATTTCCCTATATCAAAAATCAACTAAGTGAGTTAAGTCAAATAAAAAAAAGTATAAATCGATATGAATGTGAAAGCCTAAATTGTCAGCCTAATAGTCAGACAGAGTTCTTTCGCTACTATAATGTTAATATGGGTCACTTACAACTTGTTGCACGGCGCTCCAGTAATGTTGTTCTGTGTGCAGACACGAATCGGACACTCGATACTTTTGCAAAGACGCTTTCCACAGCTGCATAAGTCTACAAAATTTACCAACAATTAATATTGAATTAAGAACACCCACAAATATTCGTAGCCAAATTCTTTTTAAAATAACCTTCCAAGAAGCTAATTTTGTTTTTTAACACAAAATTATAATTACTCAAACTATAATTTTGGATTATGGTTTGAAAACAGTTTTATGTATTTGCAGGTAAAAGTAACATACATCTGTCTTTTTCACTCCCTCTCTATTACACTATTTCTATCCTGCTTGCACTTAGATGTAACACACCTCTTATTCGTGGCCGTACTGCCTCGTGGTCTCGCGGTACAAGTATGTGCCGTGCGATCTAGAGGTCCTCGGTTCGATTCCCGGGTCGGGCAAAGTGTTATTGGATTTTTCCATTAGGAAATTCTCAGTAACAGCACGGAGTCTGGAAATGTGCCCGAAAAACGGCAATAGGCTCGCCCCCTATTACGTGGGACTGATACATACTTGGCGAAATGTGGGTGCAGAAATGCACCTCTGCCTACCCCTTCGGGGAATATACAGGCGTGAGTTTATGTATGTGTATGTATGTACACCTCTTATTCCTCGCTGCGCACGCTCTGAACTCTTCATCGAGGCTGGTGACGAGTCGCGCGAGCGGTCTCCCCGTCTCTGTCACTCCCTCATTGTCTTGTATCTCGCCGTCCTCCTCGCACTCCGGGTCAGGCTCCACATCGCCTTCCTCGATAATGCGACGCGACACGGAGTCGATCACCTCCAGTAGTTCGTTTTGTATGTTCACTTTGAATTTCTGAAAGCGTTACAAATATACGGTGTAAAATAAAAAATAATTTTTATGTCCTCAAATATTTCAAAGGGGAAGGAATTGCTTGTTGAAAAATTAAGAAATGCTATATTGCTTGAAAATATATTATGATTATTTTGCCGTTACGCAGGCACGTACGTACGTGTCCCACAACACATACTTGCCACCGAAACTCTTGCAAAGAAGACAAAATTGACACCGAGCGATAAAGCTTAGCGAGTTGCTTGTTTTTCAGGACTCCTAAAAAAAAATACGTATCAAAATCTTTGCCCAACCCGGAAATCGAGCCCGGGACCTGTAGATCGCAGGACATATACTTGTACCACGCGACCACGGGGCAGTCATAAATATTGTTCATCATCATCATTCATAATCAGCCCATATACGTCCCACTGCTGGGCACGGGCCTCCTCTACAACTGAGAGGGTTTTGACCTTCTTTAACTTGAGCAATAACAAATGATTACCTCAGTAGCCTCCTTCAACTGTTCCAACACACCGAGCGCCTCAAGCGATATCATCACTGTTGTCTCGAACGTCTTGTCTTCATCAGAGAGCGACGCCTCGAACTCAGGCGTTATGTCTTGTAGGTACGCGTCCGTCACTTCTTCGCTCTTTGTTAGTTCTGTAATGTGTACAATTATGTATGTTTAATCCAGTGGCGGTACTTTCATAGAAGCCAAAAAGCCCAGCTTGTCTTACAAATTTCCAATTAATATAATCTCTAAGCTTTTGTTTAACAAAAGCAATTTGACATATAAATAAGAATATCCTGACAATATAAACAATTATAAACTAAACATTACACAATTAACGTGTAACGCTTTAAGGCTTCTATGGAAGTACCGCCAATGGTTAAATCGATTTATCGCTGGGGTCCAAGATGTTGACCTGTTTGATGATGTTGTTAATTGTTTCAAAATTTATTTTAATCCTGTTTGTTTTGTGTCTAGGGCAAAATTTATCGATATAAGTGTTGTATTATTTAATTAATTTTTTGTGTTGTATTTGTTACGTATGCATTAGCGAATGCGGTCGAGGCGTCCTGGAGGTTCAATTTTTCGATTCTCGGAGCGTGCAGTGTTATTGCGTTTTTCAAATATTCCACACATGTGAATAGCTTCGACCCCAGACGTAAATGCATTTCCTATGATATGGCTATCAGAGACTATGAGACAGAATATTTGTGTATCGCACAACCGGCAGTGTTTTGTTTCAACTTCACGCTAGCACCAGTACAAAGTGAGGTTGAAGTGAGTAGTACAGTATGTGGGTGCTCACCGGCCAGTAGCAGTGCGGTCCTCCGTCTGGCGGAGAGGCGGCGAGAGAGCGGCGCGCGCTCCCCGCGGTACACGGCCTCACTCACGCGCCGCACCACCACTTCTACGAGCTCGCGTTTCTTTGCCTGTAACAAAAACAAAAAAAAAACTGTTTTCAACTCAACTTTAAACTAAACTTCTTTCATAATCCCACCATGCCTTGCGTGAAAACAGTTGAAGGGCTACAGTTTGATCCCCGATCTGTAGTGAATCTTTGTGGGCCCCATAGATTTTTTCAAATGTGTTTTTTTTGGACCAAAAGATATTTCGTGATTTCTAATACTACGACTGGTGCTTAGAGTTATTTTTTAAGTCTTATCTTACGACTTACTTTATAGATATACGTATATTACGTATATTACGGGTGTTGGATGTATAAACAATACACTAAAATAGCACTATTTTATTATGGTTAGGACTAAAGAAACAGTATAAGTGTGTACCAAAAAATAGACTTAATAAATCACCTGTAAATGTTGTCTCGTAGCATTCAAAGCATCTACATGTGACAGAGTAGTGTCTGCTGTGTCTAGAGCCGCTTTCAGTGTGTGGGCTGCTGAGAGCACGCGCCCACTCGCCAGCGCCTCGCGAGTCTCTCTCTCAGACACTACCACACGCTCTCTGGAGACCAAGGTAAAATTGCACTATAGGACAGTTTAGTCCGGTCAATTTAGACCAAAAAATGAGAGTGAAGTTACATTAAGTCCCAACAAGCTGAATTTCTGTGAAATTGTTCAAAACATAATTATAAACAATGTCTAGAAGTTCCCCATCTTTTCCGTGTAAGGAAAAAAAATTATTCAAGGTCAAAGGTCAAAAAAATGAGTTTTTCGCGATTTTCAGCAAAACGGTAAGTTTTATCATAAAAGTACCTCAGACAAAAATTGTAGATCATAAAATTATCTATAAAAAATGTATCAATACTTTTTTTCTTACGAGCCACCGTTTCTGAGATATAACGATTCAAAAAGTTATAAAAGTTGTTATCGTCATAATATGCATGAGTACGCCACGTATATACATCTAGAGTCGTTATATTTTATATAATATATATATGTATAAATATTAAATGTTTAAATATTTTTCTATCGGTCATTGTAACTTATACTTACAATATAACATATACATAAGTTTTAACTATAAGAATATCAGGTAAAATGAAAACCCAGTCCCTTAATCTTAAGCCAGTGTAACTTCGAGACATCTGTCTCTTGTTCTATTGTGTGCGTGGCTAGGGTCTTATACCTGCTATAATAAATGAAATACCGTTAGTCTTGAGCGTCACTCATAACTGGCTGTGATACGACATCTGCATTTTACAGGAGGGGTAAAACAGCATTTTCAAAATGTTTGAAAAACAAGATTTAATTCAATGTGCTGAAGTTTTTAAAAAGAGTAATTCAACTCAACAAGAAGTTATTACCAACGGCATCCGCTTTCTTCTTTCTATGTTACGGAGCTCCTAAAAAAAGCTACCTGTTTAGATAAGCATCGATATGTATGTTTCGTTAAAAAATACTAAAATAAAAAACAAGTTCAATTAGCTTGTCTTCCTCCAACCTCAGTTGCTGCTCACCAACATCTTTTTCGAGTATATTAACAAGTTCAAGTGTGGCTTGGTTATCAGCTAGACCCTACAGACTGGGGTTGGAAGTTGGTCAACAATATATTAGAGCCAGTTCAAACTTTACTTCCACTTGCGCTGGAAAAAACTGCTGAACACTATTTTTTGCAACTGCAAAAAGGGATGCAGTGCTAAATGTGGTTGCAAAAAAGTCGGACTGTCTTGTTCTTTGGCATGCACAAATTGTCAAGGCCGGTCGTGCTCTAATATTGAATCACAAACAATGGAGGATTCGTTTGACTCCGACGAAGTATCATGCGATATATCGCTATTGACGCAATTATGACGATAACAACTTTTATAACTTTTTGAATCGTTATATCTCAGAAACGGTGGCTCGTAAGAAAAAAAGTATTGATACATTTTTTATAGATAATTTTATGATCTACAATTTTTATCTGAGGTACTTTTATGATAAAACTTACCGTTTTGCTGAAAATCGCGAAAAACTCATTTTTTTTACCTTTGACCTTGAATAAAATTTTGTCCTTACACGGGAATGATGGGGAACTTCTAGACATTGTTTATAATTATGTTTTGAACAATTTCACAGAAATTCAGCTTGTTGGGACTTTATGTAACTTCGAATGTCTAAATTGACCGGACTAAGTTGCTATTTTATTAATTTAATACACAATAGTGAGAAACGAAAAAACAGGCAAGAGGTGTGTTTTAAGATCGTATAGCACTCATCATCATTAGCCCATCAGAACTCAATTAATTAAAACAAATTTGAGTTTCTAAGTGTCTAGCCTGAACCTTCTCAGTTGTAGAGGAGGCTTGTGCCCAGCAGTGGAACGTATAAGGGCTGATGATGATGGAGTGTCTACCTTGATAACTGGGTGTTGAAAATAAACAACGAAACTGGATTTTTTCATCTCACTTCCATTTTCATTCATTTACTAATACGGATCGATCCTTATAAAATACGGCAACATTTTTCTTAATCTCCTTAAGCTGAGTGCAAAACTGTGATTTTATATTTTCATGGTAAGCACCCATGAATGCCCTTACTTACATAAATTACTATTGGTCAGGTTTATAATGTACCTTTTACCAAGGCGTGGATATGTTTAGAGTAATGTATGTTGAAAATAATTTTTTCTCACATATCAGTAAGCATGTGAAGAGCATAGTGGTGCGTGCGCGCATCAGCCCATAATCGGCGCAGGTCGTCACGGCGCAGGCGCAGTAGCCCCCGGCACGCCGCCAGCCTAGCAGATGCCGCCTCACAATGCTGTCCCCACGCTCCGAGTGCTGCACCCACTGCACTGAATTTCTGTTGATACATACTTACAAATTCAGCATCTATTCTAGCATTGGTAATATAAAAAGAATAAAAACTATTTGGTGTGGCTGCCTCTTGAAAAGTTTCTATAAAACATTATATGATTATTGAACTACCTATAATTTTAGCTAATATAAGAAAAAAAAAACCAACCGTCTTAAATATCTTACAATAGTCAAGTATTTCCTTAATAAGGAAAAGCTTAGTAATGTCTATAGTAAGCCATAAATGGAACAAGTTGTCTGTTTTTCACACCTGCATAACATCCATGATCTCTTGTGCATGAGCAGCAACCAGCTCATCAAGTCTTGCATCACTCTTCTTGTACTCCTTTTCGAGTTTGGCTCTTTCCTTCTCCCTCTGCTCATTTGTCTCACTTGCAGAGAGGGTTCGTATCACTGACATAAGAAGACCACTCTGGAAATAGATTTTGAGTGATTTAAATAATCAATTTTAATGAATATTTATTATTTGCCATAATTTGTAGTTGAACTTTATTATTTTAGTAACTGTAACTATTTAAATTGGAATGACTGATTGGTTAACACATGGAAGTAAATTTGGATCTTCAAAACTTAAACATCTAGATATGGATAATATTTCATTGAAGTTGCAAGTTCATAAGTATAGGTTTAATTTTGAAATGATTTTATTAAACTACGAGAATAAATACACCCAACAGTCACATACATAGTTCTGACCCCACACTATCAACGAAACTACATATATTCGGATCGAATCAGCAGGATCAAACCCGCAGCCTCTTGTTTCACAAGGTGGTATCTATCCAACTGTACCACAGGGTTAATAATCTAAATATATGATTTCATGTATGGTTGTAGTCCTGATACACAAGAGATTAGCTTGAACGAAATCCAAAATCTTATTGTCTACCTGGTTTGCCTTAATAATAATTCTGTAATCATCTAGGATTATATTTGTGTAAAAAATAAAACCTAAAATGTGTTCATTTCAAAAATATTCGAGAATTAAGCTAGATTGAGAGGATGGGAAAATAGTTCCCTGTGCCCGATTAAGGGTTAAAAGAAGTATTATAGGAAGCTATAATTTATGTAAATGTATGGTATAGTTTTTTTTTATACAGACAGTAATCACACTGTCAAGGAGGTGAGTTAATATAAGTTTAAGTGTGACACCAGGTGATGAGTTTAAATTTCTATTATAATCAAAACATTAAATGTCAATTATTTAACAGTGTAGGGTTTTTTGTAAATTTTCTTAGTAGCAAGCAAAGGAGGTCCATAATTAGATCGTTCCAAAAGTATTTTAAGTGTATAAAGATATAGATTCTCCTGTCTTGTCTCAGGGAGGCAAATTTCAAACTTCCCTAAAATAATTTTAAGAAATATTTTGGTATAAAAGTATGCGGTGGGAATGTATGAAAAAATATTACTTTGATAACTGCTTCCATGTTTGATTCACAACAAAACAGTGCACTTACTGTTTCTTTTCCTTGTTTTACCCCCCGAGGGGGTTTAGTCGGCGGGGGAGAGGACATCCTGTGGGTATTATTGTAGTATTTTCCTTATTAACTAGTTAATAATATTTATTACTCCGCCCCCGAATTTATCACTGCGGGTGCGGACAAATGTCAAATTATGATTACGTTTCTGGTTGTCACTGAGTGAGAAGGAATGACATATCATTATCTTGCACGAAAGAATTGGACTAAGTTTACGCTGTAGCATTTATAAATAGTATACGGAACATAACTTTGAAACTTGGGTTTGTTGTTGAGATGTTTCTTTCAGTTACAAAATAGTATCTTTATTATGCATATGTTGTTTAAAAATTATTAGAACAATAGTATCAGTCATTATGCCTAATGTATTTCATAGAGTATCTTTTGTTTCTCATATATAATTTTAAGATAATTTTAATATTTAACAATCTTTGTAAACAGGATATAACACTATGTCAAATATTTTTGACATCTAGATTTAATTTACAGTTTGAAATTTGAATTCAAAAAGTTCGTTTGAGTTACATAGTCCGACGAAATCAAATTTCGTGGCTGAGGTGCATACTGCAAAGTTGAAAGTGGAGTTTAAAGAAACATGGATTATTCAACGATTAGCAATAAAACAAACTGTACAGAAGTAGAAGATATAACTAATGGTGAACTAAGCGAACGGTATTATTTACTTAAAAAACAATTCGAAAATGTATCCAGCAGCTACGAAATTATTAAACAAGAGTTACACGAAACGAAAAGAAGTTATCAGACCGCTTTGGATGTACAAGGGCATTTAACCGCAGAACTAGAGGGATATCAGGCAGACGAGCAAAAGAGAAAAAATGAGTTGAATTCACGCATAACATTATTGCAAGAAGAGATTTCATCTTTACGAGAAGAACGTTCAGAAATCTTGGAACGTCACGCAGTGGAAGTTAAAAAGTTCGAAAATCAAATTCGAAATTTAAAAGAGGAGCAAGTTTTAAAAGTTAGAGAAAGTCCGGAAAGAGATAATTCTGAATTGGATGAAGCGCGTGCGGCTGTTAATGCTGCCTTGTCTGATGCAGTAACAGTGAAAGAAGCGCTTGAAGAAGCTCGCAAAGAAATTCTATCATGGCGTATGAAAGTGGAAGAGCTGGCCTCTGAGATGGGCGAGATGCGTGCCTCGGCTGAGTTGCGAAGGGAAGAACTGAGGGCGGCCAATGAGCGGGAAGCGGCAACTATCGCTGAACTAGCTGAGGCTAAGGCAATGCTGCACCAGTACACAGCAGATACACAGGATGCACAACCTCATGGTAATATTAACTGTACTAAACCTTTAAAAAATACAATTCAAAATTCATCAAAATTGGTCTAGCAGTTTAAATGAGAAATTGTAATAATCTAAAATAATTCACTTTTTTACTTTTTTATGTTCATAAGAATACATAGTTTGTATCTTTATAATATTATATCATGCTCTAAGTTAGTTTTGTAATTTTTCCAGCTGCCAAAGGAAACTCCATATTTGCTGAAGTGGAAGACAAAAGACAAGAAATGGCCAAGAATCTTATACAAATGAAGCAAACTAATGCAAGGGTATGTATGCACTTAGCATTTTAAATTTACGCTAATATAACTTACAACTCTCAGGAATTACTTTTTATTCAGCTTTTCTGTATGAAATGTTGTGAAGGAACAATCTCGCTTCCTCATATACAATACTTTTTAGCATATAAGACAAAATCACTCATTATTTTAATGTCATTATATTATGGAAATAGTAAAGTATTTCCATTTAGAATGAGTAAAGTTGTATTCACATTGTTTATGTTTGTCTTGTCAATATTTTTTTTGGATATATGTATTTCTTTCTTTATGCTCTTAGTAACGACTAGGATTATAAATATGGCCAAACTCAAAAGTCTGTCCCAGAAAGTGTTCCGCTAAAATTCATTTCACATACTTATGGCACTTGAAGTTAAAACAGGGTGTATTCAGACTGTGATTGGAAACTAAGGCAGGTAATAGCAAAGGTGATTACAAACCCCCTGGCGTTAAAGAAAAACCCAACAAACAAAATAATAAATACAAATTTTGAAGTTTTCCTAACAACCATTGATATAAGATATAAATCATTTTTTTTATTTTTTGTCGGGATTTTTTGTAAAAATAAATATGGTGAAATATATAACATTAAATATTTACAGTTACGAAGGGACCTAGCAAATAAGCAAGCTGAAGTTGAAGCTCTTCTTCATGAGAAACAGACAATTTGGGAAGAGCAAGTTGGAGCAGCAGCACATTATGACAGGGAACTTATTGGTAATTAATTTTTAAATTTTTTGTTGTATGGAAACAAACATGATATTATGTGTATTAGTTTCATTTCAGTAGTAACACAAATAAATAGATTACACTTGATGTATTAATGCTAGCAAAGTATGCTATTTGATTTCTTTCACATTACACATATTGAATTGAGAAATATTACCCAAATGCACAACCACATTAAACAAAATTATATGTATTTGCTTTATGCTTACCTATTACCTATGCTTACATACATGCACTTATGCCTACCCACAAAGTGTAGGCAAAGTGTATTTTGAAAAAATCTGTTGCCCTCTGTGTTCCAATGTTGTGTAATAAGGTTTGACCCTATTGCAATTTCGGCCGGCAATATTACATACATGGTTCCCCATAATCACAGTTTCTCATAGGAAAACTGCCCGCCTGGTAATTGGACTCGGAACGGTTGCATCACATGTCGCACAATTATTTCGCGGGACTAATGAGGCAGTACAATTTTTTTGTTGTTATATATTTTTTGACTGGTAATTTTAAACAAGTACCTATTTGAATCTGTAACCAAATTTATCATCCCTTATCTTAATTCTTATGAAATTATATTATTTTTTATATAGTTATAATGTATAATGAAGAAAATCAATAAAAAAGCTATGTTTCACTTTCCAGAAAGTTACGAAGATCGCATTTCTCAACTGGAAGGCCTCTGTGAGAAACAAAGACGAGAGTTAGCGCGATGGTTCGGCAAACTATGTGACCCTACTGCAAATGGCTGGCTTCCGGGAGTACTCGAACATTTGAAGTATGTATGACTGTTATTGTCCAATAATACAAACTTTCTGTATAGCTGATATTGTAGGAGGTAGAAATTAAATCCTACTCTACATTTTACTCCACACAAGTATGTGCCGTGCGATCTAGGTCCTGAATTCGATTCCCGGGTCGGGCAAAGTGTTATTGGGTTTGGGTTTTTCCAATGGGAAATTCTCAGTAGCACGGAGTCTGGAACTGTGCCCGAAAAACGGCAATAGGCTCGCCCCCTATTACGTGGGACTGAATCATACCTGGCGAAATGTGGGTGCAGAAATGCACCTCTGCCTACCTTTTTGGGGAAAACAGGCGTGAGTTTTTATATTATATAAGCATACATAACCTCACATGTGGCGCGCTTATTGCCATACAATAAAACGGGTTATACTTTGGAAGTACAGAAAACAGACTTTAAATAGAAATCTTGAATTACTACATTAATACATTGCCTATATTGTCGTTTTCATTTTACAGGACAGAATGTGAGCAACTCCGTGCCGAAGTGTTGTCCCAAGGTGCCGCACAGTTGGCAAGCGCGGCACAAGTTCGAGAATTACGTAGAAAAATAGCCATCCTTACTGCAAATTCTGCCAAAACTACAACCTCACCAGCGTTAAAGACTCAACCTAACGATGTTAACAATAAGAATGAGATTAGCTTGCCAAAAGCACCAATTCAGATCAGGCCGCAGAAACTTGGTCCCGATGATGTGAAGAAGAAAGTGTCATTTAATTGAGTTTCAGTATGATTAAGTAGTATTGTATATGAATAATTGTAAAGAATAGTAATCACTATCTGACTTTTTTTAATTGCAACCATTCTTTCTTCATTGATCCCCAGATCAGAAAATGAGCAAACGACATTTAGTAACATCAGACATGCATAAAAAAATACAAAAAAACCATTTGTATTATAGCATTGTTGCGGACAAGAGCCGCACAAGGGTTTTTATTTAATGTTGTTAAAGTTATGTTAGTATTAAGTTTATTGTAAAATAAAGAATTCGTGTTATTTGGTAAGAGTACATTGTAAGACAGAGACAGAGCAATAAAAACTACTGTAGTGTGATTGGCCGAGGCCAATGGCATTCAACTTGTCCAACCGCCACATGTTGCGAGCGGTAAAACTAGTAATAAGGAGCGCAATATGGTCAGTCAGTACGCACCGGCCGAGGCCGTAACATCCGAGAAAAAATACAGTCTACATATTTGGAAAGAGGAGTTTATTTCCGCGAACGAGAAAAGATACGATCCTCACAAGTCGGTCCTTCGAGCCGGATACAGAATACTCCTCAACAAGTTGGTCCTTCGAGCAGGATTGAAGAAAGAAAATATCAGCGGAGCAACCTCGGCGGGCGTCAATATTTGAAGATCGCCACATCATTGCGGCGTGAAATTTGAAGATCGCCACATTCCTGCGGTGTGAAATTTTGAAGATCGCCACAGTTTTGCGGCGTGAAATTGGGAAGATCGCCACATTTTGCGGCGTGAAAGTTGAAGAAATCACCACGGGACACGGCGTGATATTTTTAAAATCACCACGTGTCGCGGCGTGAATGTTGAAGAAATCACCACGTGCCACGGCGTGATATTATTAAAATCACCACGTGTCACGGCGTGAAATTTTGAAGATCGCCACAGTTTTGCGGCGTGAAATTTGGAAGATCGTCACACTTTGCGGCGTGAAAGTTGAAGAAATCACCACGTGCCACGGCGTGATATTTTTAAAATCACCACGTGTCGCGGCTTGAAGTATTGAAGATCGCCATCCCTGCGGCGTAAAGTTTGCTGACGAACGCTGCTTCTGCAACACCGGAAGGTCACCCATCGGTGCGACGAGCGTCACTTTTGAAGATCACCCAACGGTGCGACGAGCGTCACTTTGGAAGATCACCCAACGGTGCGACGGGTAGCAGAGGCCGCATCCAGCGCGTCACCGGTAGCGTTTCAACGACGCAGCAACACCGCAGCGGCAACGGCAAAAACGAAGAACGAGTAGGGCCTGTACAAACGTCGTTTTTACGACGCCGTAGTGAGCTCGCCACCTAACGGTGACAAACGGCGAGAGCCCTACGTGAAGCGTCGTTTTCACGACGGTACAGTGTAAACCGTCGCTTTCGCGACGACGAGTGGTGTTTTGTGCAACACCACCGGCCTGATCAAATTGCCTGAGGGCACAGGCCGTTTTCCCGCACCGTAGGCGTAGGGCCGGGGATAGGGACTCGTTAGGAGGACATGCCGACTACGCGCAGTCAGGCTTCGAAAGTTGTCGACGAGGATCCCGCGTCGCCTAATGTAAACGCGTCCGCGTCTGCATCCACGTCCGTACCCGTACCCACGAACGCACGGTTAATCGCGACAGGAATCACCGCCGTGAGAGACATGGATACATCCACAGCGTCACCTCGCAACCCCGCCACCGCGATCCCGGAGCGCCGATCGCGAGCGCCGTCGATCGGGTCGCAGCGCTCAACCGCAAGTGCCACCGCGAGAATAAGGAAAGCTGAATTAGACGCGGAATTACAGCTTGCGGAAATTCGTCGGCAGGAGTTACAACTGCAGGCGAAGTTAATTAAAAAACGGTTGATGGCCGACGTGGCCGCAATTCACGAAGAAACGGAGCGCGAAAGTGTTACCGGAGAAGAGGTCACCGATACAGAGCGATGCGTACAAGAGTGGTTGCAACACTCCCGCGTACGGGAGGAGGGTGACCGCGGCGTCAAACAAGGTCACGCCGCGCGCCACGAACACGCGCAGCTGGAAGCCGAGCCGCGATTGGTCGAGAATTACGCGCAACGGGACTTGACGCCGCAACGTTCGCAAGAGCGGGGAATCGAGCGCCTCGCCGACACACTTGAACAGATGATGCGGCGTCGGACACCGTCGAGGCAGACTCAGGATCTGCCCGTATTCAGTGGGGCGACGGACGAATGGCTGCCCTTCAAGGCGGCCATGCGCGAGTCATCCGAGATGCACGGGTTCTCGCCGGCGGAGAATTTAGCGCGACTCAGGGGTGCTTTGAAGGGCGAAGCCCGACAAATGGTGTCGGCATTGCTATATACCGCGAGCGAGCCGGCGAAAATCATGAAGACATTAGAGCAATGTTACGGGCGACCGGAGATCATCCTGGATAAGGCCGTAAGCGATATGCACAAACTGCCGCGTATCGGTACATCCGCGGCGGAACTGAACGACTTCGCGGTCAAGTTACAAAACATCGTCACGATCATTGCCGGCATGGATCAACGCGGGTACTTATCGAACCCGATGCTGACACGGACCGTGACGGAGAAGTTGACCCCGCACCTGCGATCTAAATGGTGCGACTTCGCTGAAGAGACCGCAAGCCGAACGGAACCGGAGATCGTAACGTTGTCGGAGTTCTTAATGCGCGAGGCGGACCGCGCTATTAGGTACGCATACACTCCGCCGTCTCAGGGTAGTGTGACACGTGTCACGGCGGCCGCGAAACAATTGGAAATGCGCCCGCGTCGAACAGTTAGGGACAATCGCGGAGTCAAAGTGTATGCCGCCACCGAAGAGCGTCCTCCCAAGACCTGTTATTGTTGCGGATCCGAGCACATGACGATCCAGTGCCGTAAACTCCAGAACATGACGGTGCCCGAGCGATGGGAGTGGGCCAAAGAAGCAAATATATGCTTCACGTGCTTAGACAGCAAGCACAGGCGCTTCCATTGTAAGGGCAGGAAGTGCGGAGTGAACGAGTGCCGACAACCGCACCACGCGCTGCTACACGTGACAAAGGAGGACGATCGCCCCTCCGAGGAACGCGTCGCGACGACGGCGGCCACACCGCACGCGTCCATGAGCGTGTTATTAAAGGTTTGCCCGGTCACGGTCAGAGGGCCGAAGGGCACCGCACGAACCTACGCGTTATTCGACGAGGGATCGACGGTTACGTTAATGGACGAGGCAATGGCCAAAACCATCGGAGCCGTCGGCCCGCAGCGCGCAATTAATATACACGGTGTGACGTCAAGCCAACGCGGAATCGCAAGTAGAATCGTGGACATCGCGATCAAGGGCCGCAATCGACCGCGATACCACGATATACAAGCGCGCACGATAAAGGGACTGACGCTCGGGCAACAAACAGTCGGGAAACGTCTTCTGGAGGACGAACACCTCCGCAGATTATGTAAAAAAGACGTGTGCTATTCCGACGCGAAACCGACAATCCTCATCGGCACGGATAACTGGCACCTCATTGTCACGCGGAAACTACTGACCGGGGCAAAGGGCACGCCAGCAGCATCGCTCACCACGCTGGGGTGGGTCGTGCACGGGACGAGCGACTCGGTCGAGAGAGTCATCTGCCGGGATGACTCTAACGTCCTGCACGTGCGCACACGGGGGGAGCTGCGACACCAAGGCGAAATGGAGGACCTACACGATCTGGTGAAGTCTCACTTCCAGATCGACGCGATAGGTATAACGCCCATACGTAAGCCAGTCACCAGTGAGGAACGCGCTATCGAAATAGTGGAGCGCACAATCAGACGCGCGGACGGACAATTCGAACGGAAGCGGAACGCGCGTGACTTCCGGGACAGCCACCCGTTGGCCTATGCAGCAATCACCCAGAACCATTACATGGACGACTGGGTGGACAGCGTGGACGACGAGGAAGTGGCAGCCCGGACCATGGCAGAGGTGCAAGAAGTGCACAGTCGCGCCGGTTTCGAGCTGGCCGGATGGGGATGCAACGACGCTCAACTGCTGGAGCACATCCCTGAAGAGAACCGGACGTCCGCGCCGCGAGAACTGGGCGCCAGCGTGCACGAGCACGGACGTACCCTGGGGATGTACTGGTTGGCCGGGGACGATCAGCTGGCGTTTAACACAACGATGCACCGAGTACCCAGCGACGTCAGGATGAACTTGCGACCGCCCACGAAGAGGGAAGCCCTCAGGGCGGTTATGTCTATGTTTGACCCGCTCGGCCTCCTGAGCCCGTACACAATCACAGCGAAGATCATGCTGCAGGGGTTGTGGAAGCTGAAGATGGGCTGGGACGAATCCGTCCCGGAGGATGAAGCGGCGACATTCCTGCAATGGAGGCAAGATAAAGCCTACATATCGGACCTGAGACGGCCTTACGACACACGCAACGAGGATGCAGCGACAACCGAGCTCCACGTGTTCTGTGACGCCAGCGAACAGGCATACACCGCAGTTGCGTACTGGCGGCGCGTGCATACCGACGGGAGCGTCCACGTCACCCTGGTCGCCGGCAAGGCCAAGGTGGCGCCGATAAGGGCACAGACGATACCTCGGTTGGAGCTGCAAGCCGCACTGATAGGCGCACGGCTCGCCTCAGGGATCGCCAAGGAACACCGCGCGCGCGATTTTGAAACCATATTGTGGACGGATTCCACCACCGCGTTACACTGGATACGCAATGATTCCGCTAAGTATGCGCCATATGTAGCGCATAGGTTAGGCGAAATTGCGGAATTAACGAAGGTATCGCAATGGAAATGGGTTCCGACCGCACACAACGTGGCGGACGACGCAACACGGATAGGAAACACACGACTCCACGGCGGGGATCGGTGGGTTACGGGACCGCAATTTCTATGCGAGCATCGACCTGCTCAGTGGCCCCGTGAAGCCACTAACGTAGAGGCCATTACCGCCGAAGTGTTAACGACACGTAGTCGTGATCGCGGACGGACTCCTGCCGCGGAACGTGTGGCCGAAGGGACCGTCCGCAGCGTATACCCGGGACCGGACGGCGTCATTAAGAGTGTCGACGTGTGGACCCGAGACGGCACCTTTGGGAGACCTGTACGGCGACTCATTGTCCTCCCGATTAAATAGAGGCTTCGTCTAAGGTCTACGCCGGGGGGAGAGTTGTTGCGGACAAGAGCCGCACAAGGGTTTTTATTTAATGTTGTTAAAGTTATGTTAGTATTAAGTTTATTGTAAAATAAAGAATTCGTGTTATTTGGTAAGAGTACATTGTAAGACAGAGACAGAGCAATAAAAACTACTGTAGTGTGATTGGCCGAGGCCAATGGCATTCAACGTGTCCAACCGCCACATGTTGCGAGCGGTAAAACTAGTAATAAGGAGCGCAATATGGTCAGTCAGTACGCACCGGCCGAGGCCGTAACATCCGAGAAAAAATACAGTCTACATATTTGGAAAGAGGAGTTTTATTTCCGCGAACGAGAAAAGATACGATCCTCAACAAGTCGGTCCTTCGAGCCGGATACAGAATACTCCTCAACAAGCATAATGTAATTTGGATTAGCATTAAGTGGAGCTCAGTATCAATTTATTGATCGTGCTTAGTGTCACTAGATTACGCATAACTTTAAAAGCAGGGATTTTATTTTTAATACGCGTAATATAAAAATTAGTAGGTTTCATATATTTATTCGAGAACATTAGTTTATAAAACTAACGAGTTTCATCAGATGACCGTAGAAGAAATGGATTTCGATTAGTTTAACAAAAATTAAAATATCGAAATGGTTCAATACCTTTTTTTTGTTTTCGAACGGAAAACTAATTATGGCTCTACTTTCCGCCAGCCCTGGGGGAGGGGGGCAGGAAGCGTATGTCGGGCTCATCAGCATTCCAGCCCGGCGTGCAGCGAAGTCACGTCCGCGCAGATGTTAATGCCGGGCTGGGTCCCTAACAAAATCCCTATGCTGGCATATCAGCCAAAACCCCCCGGTGGCTATCTCCGTGCTATGGTTCGATACCTGGGTTGGCTAATATTATTTTTCCTTCAGGGATCCAGTTATTTTGTTTTGTTAATGACGAAGATCCCCGTAATAAGCGGTAATTAAAACACAAATTACTAACCTTTCGGGAGACAAGCGTAAGTGTTTCACGAGTATCAGATTTTCAAACCTTTCCATGATAGAACACGCCTAGAACCTTCTATAGGAATAGCAATTTCAAGTAATACTCGTATAATGAAGTTTTCTAAATAGTTTTTATTCACTCATTATGTTCTAAACAATATAAGAATAAAAAACAGCAAATATTGATACTTTATTTGAAACAAAATAATTCACAATATAATGGAATGACTTTGCATTATCAGACCAGTTTTGTAAATAATCGCTTTACCATACCATCTACCTATATTTTGTTGCATGCGGTCGTTTTAAAGTTGTCGCTATGCAGGCTATTTCCAAACTATTGCCACAATTCAGAGACGACAAGAAAATATTGAGACTATACATAACAAGGACATCAGTAGATAACGTTATAAGGTAGAAGATCATACGTGTATATTCGCGTTGACTGTCAGTAAGAACTTATTTGCATATTATCAGAAAACGGATATACATGGTAGGTATATTAAATTTTAATTAATTACAATGAAGATGAAATCATACTTTAGTCACATTGTATGATACCTACTTAAACATTACAACTACATCGGATGGCGATCTGATTTGCTTTTCATTTAAATTGATTTTACGGCTGGTGTTTATGACTATGTAGGAGTAGCTTCTTCTTCGGGCGGAGGTCCGAGGTCTTTCAAAGCGTGGTGGCGCGCATGCGCAACATGTCGAGAGCGGCGCGCGGTTTCGCGAGCTTCTTTTTGCGTGCGCGCACGTAACCGGCTAGCTGCCGTTTCTCGAACGCACTTTGTAAATGCACCTTTAATATAAATTGCTGTTATAGTGACGTTTTATGTATTTTATTCATAATCGCATTATTTGATAAACCAGCTGCTACGAGAAATCCTAAGCTTCAAATATCCAATGCTGGACATAAGACTCCTCTTAAGTCATCAAGTGTGAACTATTTCTACCTTTATCAAGTTTCATAATACCGTCTGTCTATGAACTCCTGCTTTAGTTGGCTGCGAATAAAATATTTTTAATGCCTATTTCTGCATTCTCTTCAGTGGTTATAAATTATATGCCTACTTCTATAAAATAGGTAACTAAGAAGACCGGCCCTCTGATGTTAAGATATCGCCTCTAACCACCATCAACAACACGAGACTAAGAGAGATGTGAACCTGTCGAACTTAATTAACCCGCCATCACTCGCGCGGGGTGCTGACGGGGTGCTGTCAGCACCCCACGCATTTTTGAACGTAAAAATGAATTAAGTATATATAATTTGAATTATAACTGAAAAGGCTGATTATTATAATGTTTTGTAGAACAATAATAAAGTTGATTATAAAATTTATGTTAATTATATACATACTTACTTCATACAACACAAAATAATAAAATGCTGGTATAATTCTATTAACTGATATTATATAAATAAAAATGCACTTTGAGTATGTGGGGTGGCCACAACACCCCGCGAGTGCTCACGAGGCTAAAAACCGCGCGAGTGATCGAGGGTTAATGCTCTGTTGGGACAGCACGGACGATTAGGTGCAGAACTGTCGCCTTGCTCTGCTAGTATAAAAAATGCAACCATAAGAATCTTGCAGGGTTTGCATGTTCCGGAGTTAAAAAGCGACCTACCAACAGTTTCGGAGCACCTGTCAGAATTGTTGGGCAGGTCCTCATTATAGCAATCTATGACACGCTGCTCACACTCCGCGCACACTGGCTCCACGCTCACCATGTTCGCCGTGCGCAGCTCTATGCGCTTTGCTATTGCGTTTAATTCATCTACGGTTAATCTGAAAGGAAATAACATTGAATGCACACACACACACACACATAGACCCAACGCTGGCTGTAGCCCGGAAGACGTAGACAGAGGTTTAGGTATACCTGCACTGACTTTGCGTCAGTGGTGTTTAAGGCAAATTTTCAGGTATATTTCTAGGCTACGTTCTACATTTCCTGATGGATGAATCCAAAAACAATTTGCTCGGGGAGGGAATCGAAGCGAACTCATACGTATGTACATATTGAATGTGAATTGTGGCGCGGGACTAATATGTATCTATTGAATATAAATTATTATACTTTTAACGTTTAATACTGAGTTATGTATTACCCGCATCTTTCAGAATGGTTCTCGTCCAGGTATTTCAGTTTTTCGATGTATATTTTGTCCTTGTAGTCGCCCCGTGGTGAAGCGTTCGCTGTGGCCGCCGCTGCGCCGCCTGCCAACGTCGCATCTTCCACCAGCCTTTCTACCTATTAAATTAAATAGAAAATATTAGGTACGTTAGTAGAGATGCCTCACTTATTCAATCAACTCACATGACAACGTGACAACGCCGTAATTTATAGTAAGCATGAAGCTGACTAAATAATGTCAAGAGATATACTTAAGTAAATGTACCTATACTTTCTTGAATTTCATCGTTATGTTTTGAGACTTAAAAGATGTTTCCTAAAAATGTATCTTAATACATACCTAAGTTGAAATTTATTTGAGTCCTTATTAAAAATAAAAAAAATTATACAGGACTTACGTAACGTAACTGAAGTACTAACGTCGCCTATGTTAGTGACATGGATTGAGTAAAAAAAGGTTTGTGGTTAAATTATTTATTTATAACTCTTAATATACAAAACTGTATAAAGGCGGACATAATGGCTGCGGCATTCTCTAGCAGTACCTTTTGGTGGTGAAGAGATGAAGCATGGTTGGTGTAAAAAGAACTTATAGTGTAGTATACCACATATAAATATTCACATACATATTATGTACATACATTATCCCATAGTTTTTTTTTTTAGGTAAATGAAAATTCAAAACCCAGTAAGTAGATTAAAAATATTATCAAACTGTAAAGTAGTAAGTCCTGATAGACGTACCTACATATTTCTACTTGCATTAAACATTGCTTTAAAAATTTATGCTTATCTATTGATCAAATAAATATTTATAATAATACTTCTATGACTGAAAAAAAAACATATTTTAATACCGGCTCAAGGCTTGGCTTTGCTTTAAGACGCTGATTGTATCTAAGCATCAAGATCAATATCGCACCAATACAAAAAGATTGCGCAAAATTCATCCGTGTGCGGATGCAGGTGGATTTTCCCGTCATGGCTATTTTAAGATGCGTTCCTTAGTAAGGTGGAATAGCGATTTAATGTCGTATTTATATTCATACGTAAAAGCCTCGTTTCTCATATGATAAGATATATGCGGTAAAATATTGTGCTTAGGAACACTCATGAGCGCTTATTCACAACTTAGTCACCATGTTCTTTAGAACAAACTTAAATACAACTTTAAATATTCGGAAATAGTAGATGAATATAATTTCGAATTTACAATAGGAAAGTCAGTACCTTTTTTATGTTTTCACGCCTAAATAACTGAATCACTTTAGATATTATATTTCGGTAGAGAGATAGATCGGGCTCTGTAGGGGCCTTATAGTCTGCTTTATTTAGATACTAAGTATGTGCATGCAATAAGCGCTAGAATATATTGAATATAAATATTGGTACGATTGATTTCTCCTGCACAGGACTTCGATGTGCTTCAAGTATTGAAAAGATTATTAGCAGTTTTGCATCTATAGGACCGTCAGTTCATCCGCTTATACCTAACTAGCTGTTGCCCGCAACTCCGTTTGCAAAACTTTACACTTGAAAATTAATGTTTTCCCTGTTTTTTACTTATTTTTCACTGCTGCTCCGCACCTATTAGTAGGAGCGTGATAAATTCTCGTGACTATTTGATACTTTTTTTCAAAACAGTACCCTAGTAGTTCCTTAGATTAGTGCATTCACCTATACAAACTCTCCAGCTTTATGCATTAATATGGACTGTAGGTATTATAAAGAATTCAATTGCTCTCTTCTAAATTAAAAAGTATAACATTTTTCTTATTAGGTATTGCTGGTTAGAATACTTGTGTCCAAGTAACGTTCATCGCGCTATGTTGCTAAATTTATCACAGCGACGAAGCGTTTCTTGTTCTAGGGACCGTCTGTGCTTCACATTATAGAACAGTCATATTTGTGAGTGTGACAATTATTTGTTGTAGGCTTTTTTGTACCGTACTGTACTCACTATCAGGTGTTAGTGCGGTTATTTTGCCCTTCTAGTGTAAAAATATCTTAGGTTTTTGTGTGATGTATTTCGATCGCGATGGACATTCGATATCTTTTTGTGTCATATAACAATACCATTTTATTGGAAATGCTGATGCGATGTTCGCTGGGTGCTTCATTAGCCGGTGGATCAGGGCCAGCTGTGTCGGGGTGGGAGAATTGCGTAGCACGGACTGACTGTCCACCACCCATTGCGTTTCAACTCTGCGAACAATATTTTTATCAACAATCACGCTATTGTCTCCCAAGGATTTATCATCATCAACATGACCCCATGATGACCCCAACGGTCATCAGTTCTGCAACAGATGTGACCTACCCACTGCCACTTCAGCTCGCTAATCCTTTGAGCTATGTCGATAACTTTGGTTCTCTATTCTCTCAAGGTGTATACAGAATAAAAATCTACATCCGCCACTTTTGTTTGCCATTTTTCGATCTCTTTACGCACGCCAATGCCACGGGACCAAGAAGGCAGTAAACAAGTTAAATTAATTGTATATTTTTTTATGAATTATGACGTACTTTAAAGGGTGATGTAAAACATCGTGTGGAAATCTGCATAAATGAGACAAGTCACATCCTCATCATTAGATTTACATACGAGTAATATGATGGTTCCACGTGGACGTATATACTCCAAATTTCTCTGGTATGAATGACTATAAGACTAAATGAATGAATATAAGTACTGATCGATGATATAAATATTCCTTCTATCACTATAGCGGGTTTTATTGATTTTTCTTTAAACTATAACGACATCGTAGTTGAAATTAATATGTCTAGTAAAAAAAAAAAGAAAACTAGTTATTTTTTAAGTAAGTATGCAATATGAACGGTGAGGATAAGTTTATTTGTATTTTTTTAAAGAAACACATGACATATCAATACACAAATTACACAGACCTACATATGTATATCCATCTGGTTAGTTGTTTCTCAAAACGATCTTAATTTAAAAAAAAATACTACTAAATCTTTTAGTTTTAGGACCATTCTCAGTTTGGCAGCCCTATACGCCTAAACGGCAGAACCAAATCGTGCCAACGAGTGATGGAATACTCATCGAGAATGATCCTTAATCCGGTCCCAATTTATAGCCTTAGGGTAACTTTCAAACGTCCAGATAATGACTGCCAGGTAGAAGGACGCTGTCGGCTCGTGTTCATTGATTGATATATGCATTTTAAATAGTTGACGAGGGAATGCATAATTCACAACACGTATTTATATCAAAATCTAATTGCGGTTTGCAATGAAGTTTAATTTCATAACAAGGTAAACATTTATTTAGAATTCTATGGATCTTTGAAGTTCACATCGTAGTATTTTTTGGGTAACAGGTTAACGTGAGACGCCATTCCTGGTGCATTATTCTGTACAATCTTTTTATTACTAAAGTATTTTTTATTGTTTGTTTAGTTTTTACTCGAAAGTGGCGACCTCAAATAACGCGGACTAGTACGGAATTAACATGTTACTTAGGTCCCCACTGCTACACCCAGGTTTTAATACCCACTCATTAGTAGGTACGATTCATAGATTTCTCAACCCTACTAGTCTAAACAAAAACAAGATTCTTCGCCTTATTAAAGTTAATAATTTCGACTTACCCTTATTTTTATATAAAACACTGCTTTGTTTACTGTCATAGCGAGGATGCGCTTAAACTAGCTGTTTTTATTTTTAAACAAATCCTAAAATTCTGATAAAATAATTCTGCGACAGCCACTAGTCATCCACCGATTTGGGGAATTACATACTTAAAGTCACGAGATATTTTTTTTCACACACTTTTTGATTTCGCAAATTTTTTACTTTTTATGAATCATTAGCATAAGAGCAAGCGGCTTCTTTAATGTTAAAATGTTGTAAGGTTTTTTTTTCTCATGTAAGAGTCGTATGTCGTGTGGGTTAAAAACTAACAGACTTTGTAGTGGTCAAAACCCCAGTTCCATAGCGGGTCTCTCCAACTATTGGAAGCGACATGGCCTAAACAATATCCTCACAAGAAACGCTTCTCAATAAAATTAATGCTTTGTGTATTAGCTAAAGAAGTGATGGTGCCGAAGTCTAATATTAATCTCTGTAATATGTATAATATGGAATTATAAAAATTAAATAAAAATTTATCATATTAAATGTTTCAAGAATGTTCTTGAAAATCCGTGATTTAAACGTTATTTGAAATATTTCATTTCTTTTTGTTTGTACGAAACAACTTAGTTTATGGGCAAAGATTAAGCAAAATTTACTGTTGATTTCGGAGCTTGCATTAACAACATGAATCAGCGCGTCTGAATATAAAAAAAATATGTTTTTTTTATTTATTTAAGCGATGACTCAACAATTAAGCAATAATACGGATTATTAGTTCACAATACAAAGGTATCTTTAGCATTTAGCTTATAAAAATATTTTATTATAAACTATCGGATAACCCCAGTATTGCTAGGAAATAGTTATAGAAAAGTAGCGGTGGGGCTCAGCTCCATTTCGGAACTATTTTGAGTTCCGTGCTCATCCTATGGGACACTACATTTTTCGGGACAAAAAGTAGCCTATGCGGGTTGGCGGAATACACACTTAAGAACTTTTAGGTGTGCAGGTTTCATCACAATGTTTTCATTCACCGTTAAATTCACCGTTAAGTGATAATTAATTGTAACGACTTCGAAAAGTCAGAGGTGTGTGCCTGGGGTTTGAACCTGCGACCGCCGAGGTTCTCGACCGCGCGCCTAAACCTCGAGACCATCACTGACTGAATAAATACGAATAATATTTTCATACGAATTTTGATCACTGAGCGAATCACCGTATTGGAATTATTAAAAAAAAAAGCTGTGATGTTTGGTCTTCGATTAACTGATTCTCAACAAGGATGTTGAAATCACTTTTCATCTTAAAAATCTATTAGTTGTAAATGTCATACTGCATGCGTCGAACTAATAAATTTTACGATTCACACAAAAAATATGACGACGCTAATCATGGTTTCAATATTGACTTTTAACATTTCGCAGCTTCCGTACTCGTCATGACAATAAAGGATCACGAAATATGACTAACTTGTTTTTGTATTTCGGCATAGATTTTATATTTATTTAAATTTACCTAAATGTAACGGATACATAAGTATATCATGTGCTTGTAAGTGATTATGTACATATACTATAGATACTCGTACCACCACGCTTGTATCCATCAAGGCTAGGTAGAGGTGTACTCCTACTCCCAAGGTACTAGAAAAAAGAGAGCGGCCAAGTGCGAGTCGGACTCGAGCACGAAGGCTCCCGTACCATTATTTATAAAAACGGCAAAAAAATCATGTCGGTTGTATGGGAGCCCCACTTAAATATCTATTTATTCTGTTTTTTAGTATTTTTTGTTATAGCGGCAACAGAAATACATCACCTGTGCACATTTCAACTGTTTATCTATCACGGTTCATTAGATACAGCCTGGTGGCAGACGGACAGACGGACAGCGAAGCCTTAGTAATAGGGTCCTGTTTTACCCTTTGGGTACGGAACCCTAAAAAGGACGAGAAGGAACATTAGAGCGCGGACCTACAAGTTGTCAGCAACAACATGAAAGTATGAGTAGAATCACAGCTATCAGGTGATAGCTATATTACTAGATCCTTATGTTTTATTGCTGGATTCCGTGTAAAGACGATTTAAGGAAAGGGGAACAAATCGGAGTTTTTGTATGTGCGAATTGTTCACTAAATGCTTCTTAGTATTGTCGGATTTTAGTAGTGACTCTTAAAACAACGATTTCTCATTATCCAACAGACAACGCAACGGTCAGTTCTGAATATAGAAGCACATAACAATCTCAAGATCCCTTGCTATCCTAGATCCAAACATATCAAAACAGTTTCAATCATAGACTGCCTCATGGTCTCGCGGTACAATACCTATGTGCTGTGCGATCTAGGGGCCCTGGGTTCGATCTCGGGTCGGGCAAAATCATCAGCCATTATACGTCCCACTGCTGGGCACGGGTGTCCTCGACAAATGAGAGGGTTTAAGCTTTGGTCCACCACGCTGGCCTAGTGCGGGTTGGCGGACTACTCACCTAAGAAATTCCTAAGAACTTTTAGGTGTACAGGTTTCATCACGATGTTTTCTTTCACCGTTAGTACATGATAATTCATTGTGAATGCACACAGAACTTCGAAAAGTCATCGATGTGTGCATGGGGTTTTAACCTACGACCGTCAAGATTCTCGACCGCGTGCCTAAACCTCGAGGCCATCACGACTTGCATATTTGTATGTTAACGTAACATAAGAAGGAAATACTTGCCAAATGTCAAAAAAAAACGAAGAATTCTGCCAATTGATTAATATGCCTTGACCAAAAGACGACAAGTGGTTACAATAGTTATATATTACTACAATTTCTAAGAAGCTGCGACCTCAATAGTGCCTATTTGCACATCGATTACACAATTTGCAAATATAGCGTAACTGACTCATTCATACTACTACGAGAACCTATTTTTATTTTAATACCAAGCAGTGACACACATAATTCTCATTGTTCATTTACTCGTAGATACAGGCCTTTTGTAAAGAGCATCAGGAATTACAGAAGACTTATACAGGGTGTATAAATACCGTGATTGAAAACTTAGACAGGCAATAGCCACGGTGATTACAAACATCGTGACATAAAAAAAAACCCGATCAAAAATACAATAAAAATACGTTTTCCTTACAACCACGAGTATTAAATGTATGTAGTACACATACATACATAAACTCACGCCTGTATTCCCCGAAGGGGTAGGCAGAGGTGCATTTCTGCACTCACATTTCTCCAGGTATGTATCAGTCCCACGTAATAGGGGGCGAGCCGTATTGCCGTTTTTCGGGCACATTTCCAGACTCCGTGCTGTTACTGAGAATTTCCTAATGGAAAAACTCAATAAAACTTTGCCCGACCCGGGAATCGAACCAGGACCTCTAGATCGCACGGCACATACTTGTACCGCGAGACTACGAGGCAGTCATGTATGTAGTTGTTGTATAAAACTTACTGTTGTACCCCAAGATTCCCCGGATTGGCTAAGAATTCACATACCTGATAGACTGCTACATTCTGTCTCTTTGTCAAATATACCTAACTGATAATGAAGTCGTGATGGCCTCTAGGTTTAGGCACGCGGTCGAGAATCGAGTTCGCGGGTTCAAATCCCCGGCACACACCTCTGACTTTTCGAAGTCATGTGTTTATTCCCAAAGAATTATCACGTACATACTTTAACGGTGAAGTAAAGCATCGTGATGAAACCTGCACACCTTAAAAGTTCTTAGGGATTTCTTAGATGTGTAGTCCGCCATCCCGCACTAGGCCAGCGTGGTGGACTATTACCTAAGGCTAAAACCCTCTCAGTTATAGAGGAGGCCCGTGCCCAGCAGTGGGACGTATATGGACTGATGATAATATTCTTATATCTTATATTATTCATTCATTATCCATCTTATATTCTTATATCGTATATCTTATATATGCGTGAATTTGTGAGGCGGCTCACGCGGGCCGGTAGTGCATGCTCTTTCCCATTCACCTTGACCCTAGCGTGAGATGAGCTCGGCTCATAAGCGTCGCCGGCACTCGTGACGTCTTTTCGGAGGGAAAGACAAGTCCCTCTATTAGCGAAAAGGCAGCTACGTAGCACGCCAAATCATAACATCTGAACTAGCTTTAAGACGAAGAAGTTGAGGTTGTATATTGTTGATAACACGATTTTGATTAATTATGGTATGGAGATAGATGGGAGATAGTTATAAAGTATTAAAGAAATATGTCAAATATCTGAATGATTTTCAAAAATTGTACAACAGTTTAAAGAAACCAGTATGTCTGTAGACTGTGAGGATAAAGGGATAACTATTACTACACCCTAATCTCTTTGAGAGATGTGGTATAGGACATCTTAGACCAGGATCTTTGATCTTAACAGTAATGAGTTTTGAATGGATGTGAAAAACCGAGGGTCGTAGTCATTAACTTGCATTGATAATGAAAATGATTTCATCATCATCATCATCACCATCATCAGCCCATATACGTCCCACTGCTGGGCACGGGCCTCCTCTACAACTCAGAGGGTTTAGGCCTTAGTCCACGACGCTGGCCTAATGCGGGTTGGCGGTTGAATTTATACAATATTACAAAATAATAATATTCGTTAAGTATCAGCTTCATAATATATGCCAAAACTCCATAAGACAACCTTTTACCATTACACGTCTCGCACATTTGTCTATGTGTAATAAAAAGTACTAATTAATAATTCAGGAGCAGGTTTGAATCGGACGGCTCACTCGGCTCGACTGTGCATAATTTTAAAATGTAACCTTGAACTTTGGCGGCGCGAGACAATACAGGTTGACAAAGTGTCGTCCAGAGACATTCGTGACGACGGAGAATTGTTATATAAAGTACATACCATAGTAAAAACTATATAAGAAATGGGCTTACTAGGCTTGCATTGATTGTATCGGCAAACTATTCACGATATTTTACTTAATTGTTAAATCGATATTCTTAATGGATACGTTACAGGTTTTCTTGATTTATTAAACATAATATTGACGATGCCAAAAGTATACTCTAGTATGATATCTTGATCACGGTGTCCATACGCCTATAACAGAGTGGTAGGTAAATCATAATGAATATACTAAGTCCACGGGTTGTTTATATGGCGATCGTGAGTTAAGCCTGAGAGACAAAATTTAAATCAAATCAGTAATCCAGCTTAGGCTAGCGTGCTGTATTAAAACTTAAGGTTTAAGTTGCACAGGAGAAGATTCATATTTACAAATAAACATAACCTCACACCTGTATTCCCTAAAGGGGTAGGCAGAGGTGCTTTCACCCACATTTCACCAGGTAAAAATCAGTCCCACGTAATAGGGGGTGAGCCTATTGCCGTTTTTCAGGCACATTTCCAGACTCCGTGCTGCTACGGAGAATTTCCTAATGGAAAAACTCAACAACACTTTGCCCGACCCGGAAATCGAACCAGGACCTCTAGATTGAATGGTATACATTTGTGCTGCGAGACCACGAGGCAGTCATATTTATGGGTGTACAAATAAATAAATAATAACTCGCTTTGAAATTAACTTATTTCACAGGTAAAGTACCATTTACAAATATCGCGACATCGCTAAGAGCTTTCACTGTGACTATACGTTGGCAAAACCATGGAATAATATTGGCATACTCTTGAAATTACTTTGCCGGGTACAATGAGATGTATGGGATACTTGGGTGGTCTAATCCGTAGCATTTCGTTTGACAAATTGAATGATTTTCTATAATGCTTTATTTAGTTACGGTCAATAATCTGAATGGTAAAAATAGCATGAAGAAGCTTCGGGTCACAGCAGTTCCATTTTCAATGTCTAATGCATGGAAAGTTATTTTAAAACTGTACCATAGATTGAACTAGGGTTTGCTAGTTGTAATAACATTAGAATAAATATATTAGAATAACATTTATTCGGGATGAGAGTAATATACAATCGCCCAAATTCTCTTCAATCTCAGTACCGTAAATAATACTAAGGAAGGACAATATAATTATGCATAGGTCTGGTCAACGAGCTAGATGTGCAATGGTATTTACATCACCTTTATCTATGAAAGAAAGTGAAGACATAAAGAGGCATAAAGCGATGATGATAACGGTGTTTCCAGCGATCTGAACGGTCAAATTACAATAGCAAAAATACTATGTTTTGTGAGACAGCGATACTGCCCCTGTCGAACCAATTTATAATGCGATCCCATTTCAGAAAAGGTGGAGTTTCCGTTATACCTACCAAGACAATGAAGATTACAAAGCCGGAGGTGCATTAAGATCACACTCGTAGCTTATGGATAGCCCGAATAATTTATGGACGTGTTTGTAGAATAAATATCGATTTCAGATATTCAATACAAAAAAAAAAATTTGCGGATCACAATGTTGTTTTTTCGAGAATTTATGTTTTTGCGAGTTTTCAATAAACAGGGGCGTCATTTGATTAAAGGTACCATAAGAAATCGAGCTGACACAATCATCTAAATAAAACCTGCGCAAACATATCAATAAATTATAAGACAAACAAGATGTTTTTAATTCAATCTCAACATATTTACCTGCTCTTAATATATTAAAAGAACAAAACGGTATGTGGTTATTGGATGTTCGAAAGTTCATGGTCTTACAAACATGTCTATAACGAGGAGTTTATTTTTATTTCATATGAAAAATTACATGTAAAATCCTGTTTTTGTAGAAGCATTTTTGAAAGACCACATCCTTGTTCACCGCCGGGGCTGTGCCGAATGAACGATGCGATACCTCATGACGCTGTTTCTCAAAATTTATCATAATTTAAAACTTGAAATATTATAATTCGTTTTAGAACGGGGTTTTATTTGTATTATTTTTACCCTTACTTACACGTAAGTAACTAACTTGGCCACAATGTATTGTACACCCAGTACTGTAAACTTATAATTTTTAGTATTAAACAAAATGAATCAACTAAACGAAGCGAAAATATCATAATTGCTATAATTTTGTTCGTTATCTCTTTTTTAACTACGTTGTAGGTCATTCCGTGAGAATTTGTTTTGGGAAGTTTCCTTTGCATAATAGAGTGTATGATAAATAAACACCATAGTCTGGTTACCTTTCACATATCGTGGATTACACCGTTAATAAGTAAAGAATCTTTAGACCGTTTTATTTTGATTGCATTTGTCGCCGCTTCGAACAACGAAATAATTATTAAAACAACACAAAAACTCACCGAAATAGATTATAATGTTATATATTATGCAGGTAATTAATTTTGATTGCTTCGTTTTTTCCTTAAATTAAAGAGTTTGTGACCATAGTGACTTCCATAGTGACCTGGTCACTATGGAAGTCATTGGGGGAGGCCTATGTTCAGCTGTGGACTTCCTTAGGCTGATAAATTGGAAGGTGTTTGTAGAAATACAATTATTCCTACCCTTTCGGAAATAAATTTTATCACACATTTTGTATGATATGTTTTGAGATATCTCGCGATAGTTTTGGCTGCATTCATGAATCTTTTTGTGTTCGTCTGATATTTCCCTGATAATTGGAAAGTTTTTGGCTGCTAGTTAATTATTAACTAGTATTAATTTTAAAAACCACTGTCCAATAATAACGAGTATGAAAATATTCTCTTCCTGCACATCATTTTCCCTACATGAAGCAATTTAATGGTCATACTGAGCGATCGTCGCGAATAAATAAATGTTAATTGTTCTTTAAATAAATTTATTATATTTATAGTGAAATTTAACACGGTTTTGTATTTTTTTGCGAATAACTACCTGATATTGCGGAATCTCGAGGAGATTGGCATTCCTTATAAGTTAGTTTTTTGCCCACGGAAGAAAAATTAAACATTTACATATTTTTTTTTAACTGGATTGCTTTAAGGGTATAGTGTGCTAAAACAATTGAGGTTTGCACATACCGATTCTTTATATTCATAGGTATATATGAGACCGAAAAAGATGGTAAAGTACGTTAAACTGATTTATATGAAATAAATTTTTCAAGATATTGAGGACATATACGAGTATACGTAGGTATAGTATCATAAGATAATGTTTGAAAATCACTTCATAACATTTATCACAGTCAGACCTTAAAGTACTGTAAAGTTACTATACTATGCCAGTTTTAAGAAAAATGACTAATTCGTAGCCATTTTGATGACCCTGAAAGCTTAGATAAACGCAGACTACAGACTTTCCTTATCGTGGACGACGCGGCGCGAGGGCTTGAATCCATGCCTGCATGCGTAAATATAAATTTGTATTTATATATGTGAACTCACTCATTATCTTTTTTATCGAGGGGAAAGCTAGTTATGACTAGTTTGTACTTGCAGCTGTTGCTTGAGAACGCATTGTACTTGCAGCGCGTCCAGCGACCCTAAGGGCCCCTATGAGTCTCCTCTTACGACAGGGACAGCTGGGGATACCGTGGTGGATTTTTTGCGCCCCCTCCTGCTCTTTTTCTGGGTCTGTTTGGGGTATGCCCAGTATTTTTTTTCTTACATGCATGCCTTTCAGCCGTCATGACGTCACTTACCCCTTATTATTTCATGTCATTCGTCATATACACCATCTATCTATTCTCTGAGCTGAAGCTTATCCATGAAGAATTTCAGGATAACGTTCTCTTAGGGGCCAGTTACCAGTTATAATTGATAAGTTATAATGTAAAAACAGAAGTAATGGGCGTAACAGGTTTAGGCGCGCGGTCGAGAATGTCGCCGTCGCGGGTTCAAAGCCAGGCACACACCGCTGACTTTTCAAAATTATGTGTGTTGTCATAATAAATTATCACGTACTATAACGGTTAAGGGAAACATCGTGAGGAAGCTTGCATACCTAAAAGTTCTTAGGAATTTCTTAGGTGTGTAGTTCGCCAGCCCGCATTAAGCTGATGATGATGAATATAAAAACAAATCAATCAATTATTTTACTATAATAGCTATCATCAACCAATTACCTAGCAACGATATGTTTGTCAAGTTCATTTGCCTATCCCACGGGAACAGTACTTACTTATGTGACCCTATAAGTAATTTTCTTTATTTGATGATTATTTCATAGCTTCCACGGCATATTCGATTAGAAACCGACTGGCGAAAATGGAGGCCACGCATTCGATTTCTACACCAAGACAAATGATTTTATGCCCTTCATGCAGGCGAAGTCACAGAGGGAACTAGTATATAAAGTTAATATTGAAAACAACAATTTAACCTTCTTATATTTCTAGTTATTGAAATAAAATACTCTTTCAAAGGACATTGTATACGTAGAGAGACTAGTAAGCCTTTTAGATATAAATTTACTTACTACTTAATAGAATTTATAGACTTAGATTTGAGAATGGTGGTTTTTAAGACGATAATGGATTCATGGTTAATGGCTTATGATTTTTCGGGAAATAATTTTGGTATTTTTTATTCAAGATGATAGAAGGTATAATCTCGAGTTATACTTATTTTTGGAGCTCTATTCCTGCCAAGGATAGAGCCAAATTAGCTACTAGGTTTCACAGCCAATATCAATACTATATAAATTTCAATAACAGTACTATAGTTTGCTAGTCTCGAGACATTACAGATACACAGAGACACTCACATGAAAAATCCCTGGTAATATGACGTATTTAAAAATTAAATAAATACAATAAATACACCCAACAGTCACATACATAGTCCTGACCCCACATTAAGATATGAGTCTTGTGTCGTGGGTATCAGAAACTACGAGAGACTTTTCCGTCTCACAAACACCCATACCCGAAAGAAATATTTGTGGATCACACAAACATTTGTCTCGACGCGGGGATCAAACCCGCGGCCTCTCGTTTCGCAAGCTGGTACCTAGCCAACTGCAACACGGGGCTGTCAATTTGCTAGTGAAACGTGATTTTAGAAAAACTATTCTAACTTCCCCTTCAGTTATACAGGTATAAGTTTGGTTCCTACTAAACCAACCCCAAAAAGGTAAAATTTTGCGTTACAACCCCTTGAATCTAAAGACTGCAACCGCAACATCAGCAGTGATAGTCCTCCGCCTTAGGCCACCAATGCTACGCTGAATAACATCAGCTACGATTTCCTACCACCTGAAACATGGCACTAAGCGTGAACAAATTAAACATTTCCAACGAGTTACACGACGTCTTGTCCTAATCACATATACATACATCTCTCGCTTGCAGCACATCAATACATAGTGCACATCCGAAACGTCGATGTATAACGCACGAAGGTCAAATGTCGTGAAGATGAGCATCCGAACTGGTTCCGATGGGTCGCGGGGTGGACGGGCGCGGGGAGGGTGCGTGTTGACGTCATCGGAGGCTGTGTTGGTATATATTACAGTCGCGTGCGCATACTACGCTTGTTCCGTTGATTTGTGACCAGTTCATAGTGTCGATAGAAGTTTCAAGAGAAAAAACAATGCTTCGGTTTGTCACCGCAATTGCTTTGGTAAGTGGGTGTAGATTAAGCGCGAAGTAGAGATAGCAAAACCATTGAGTATACAAAGGGAAAAATAGGTTTCAGTTATGTAATAGCGTTAGTGTTAGTATCGAAAATTGATACGCAAATAACGTGTGGTGAGAAATATTTTATTCTTTATTTATTTTCTGCATTACACGCATGATAAATAGTTATTTTAATAGGGTTTTATGTTTTACACGAATTATCTGCACGTTGCGATCAATTTTAAGGACTTTTAGTATATTATGCTTACTACAATCTGCATTCTGAATTAATCTATCTATGGATACCTATTGTCTCTTTCAAATAGTTTTTATATATGCTGATTTAAACAAATGCTTCTAATATAGGTAAATTATGTTTAATCGGCGTAATATTGTTGATTTTTAATTTTTGTTTCCTAAGATTTAGTAAGACTTACGAAAACAACACTACATATAACAACACTGAATTAATATCATCTAACTATACTGAAATATATACTTGTATATATTGACAATAATTACTATCATTATACCAAGTATTTATAACATTTTAAATACATTGGATATGTTTTTTAATGCAATCTATGACTTTTCACGTATTCCTTTTAAAACTAAATATGAAGAGCGAATATGTAAATTTTATAAAGTCTGAAATAAGTAGTTTTATGTTTTAAAGATAAATTCTTAAAAGGATAGCTTAATAATTATATCGAAAGAAACTGGTTCTAAAAATTTGACATGTAAGATTAATATTACGCTATAAAATCGGACTGATAAAAATTCGAAATGACTGCACCGTTGTTGATTGCTTTTGGCACAAATACAGATAAGCCCGACGTAGTAATGTAAAGACTATATTTAACCATGCGGAGTCGCGGGAAGAAGTAGGGTAGGTATACAAAACGTTTAATAAATAATATTATTCAATAATATTAGTTGTTGTATCATCGCGAGAAACACTGTATTTATCAAACTGTGTTATTAATTATTACCTGCATAGTGTATCATTATGCTGAAGATAGTCAGTCTATACCTTGTTTTCGCAAGGAAAGTTCTCATATGAACTTAACCGCGTGGTTTTCGCACGGAGTCGGATTTCAAAAGTTGATAAAATAACTCATAAACATTGCTGCATTAAAAAAAAAAACACCAAAAATTTATATCTTTATGTTCAATGTATCCTGAAATATTGACACGAATGATCATTGAAAATATTTAAGTTTAGGTCAGCTGAAAAATATCCTCGTAGGATTTTGGCAATTTTTTAAATTGTTAAAAATTTGCACTATTTCATTAATGAATTGAAAAATATAGTGAATGCACTTGTACTCTCAGCCCAAACAGGTTTGTAAAGAATAAACGGTTTACTTTAATTAATTATAATAGATTATTTAGATTGTTGTAAGGATAAAAAACTAAAAAGCACAAGCTTTAGATACTTTGCTGAAAACAAAAGAGTTTCTCTATATTGTAAGAGAAATTGTGAAATCATAATTACTATTGAAGTTACGGAGTTCAGGGTGTTTATTATCCTGCGAAAAAATATAATCTAAAAATTTGTTCTTAAACAAACGAATAAAAAAATAGCACTATTATTGTGCCTCATTGCTTAATCATAAGGAGCGCGATTGATCTAAACACCGTCTAGTGCGAAATCAAACCGCACACATTTCCGATCACAAAATATATGTAAAATATTTATATAATCTTCTCCGCAATGAATATATTAAGTATGTCAAGTATATTAAACCACATAAGGCCGTCGTGGTCTTAAGCCTTAACACTGGAATCTCTACCCTTGCAGACTTATATGAAGAATAAGGCAGTTATTATTATTCAGCCCCGTGGCACAGTTGACGATACACCAGCTTGCGAAACGAGAGGCCGCGGGTTCGATTCCCGCACCGAGACAAATGTTTGTGTAAAGCACAATTATTTGTTTCAGGTCTAGGTGTTTGTGAGACCGAAAAGTCTCTCGTAGTTTTTGATACCTACGACACAGGACTCGTATCTTAATGTGGGGCCAGAACTATGTATGTGACTGTTGGGTGTATTTATTTATTATTATTTTTCTATATTTCTCTAATCTTAGGAAAGTTAGTAACACAAGTAGAGCAATGTAATAAGATATTCAATACTCACTGCAATTTCAATACGATGAGAATAAAATTTTCATAGTCACTATAATTTTGTATAATTTTCTGATTATCTTCATTGACAATAGTGACGATACGCTGCTGCCATTCTAATTGTTGAAGTATCGATTATTCAAGAACATTCCGATGAATAATGTAAACGTAAATATAAAAAGACCAGGCGATTTGTTTTGTAAAAAAAAATACTCAGCTAAAAAAAGCAATTAGAATTCAACGTGTATTGAAAAAATATAATTTAGGATTGGATTCTTAAAAATCAAAAACATTTTAAAAGTCTTGACTTTCAAATAGCAGTAACTGACATTTATGAAAATATTTAAATTTATGTTGAGTAGAGCTTGATGATACCTTAAAACTTAATACATTTTCGTAGTGTACTCAATATACAAGGTTTTAATAATACTTTTCGCTATTCATCATCCGCCACGTCCCACTGCTGGGCACGGGCCTCTTCTACAACTGAGAGGGTTTAGGCCGTAGTTCACCACGCTGGCCTAGTGCGGATTGGCGGACTACACGCCTAAGAAATTCATAATTTCTAATTTTCGCTATTATTTCTTTTCATTAATTCGCTTATTGCAATTTCCTATACCATAGATTTCCCGAAAAATTACATTTACCAAGATGAATTACTCGCCCTGAAAGTCCGGGTAGTTTAAAAAGTTATCAGATTATTAAAGACAATGGGGTGAGATAACTTTTTATGTGAGATTAATTCATAGTTCTTCTAAAAGAAATTGTTAAAAATCTTGTAGCAGGCTGTTGGGAATTGTAGGCAACGTAAATTACTTTGAATCTGATAAGACATATGTTTTTTTGCAGCTCATATAAAATTCATGAGATTTCTATTATTTACACGCATTTTTCCTTAAATGTCTTTGTCCCACAGATCCATAAAAACATAAAATCAATGTAATGAAACATTTCTAGTATTACATAAGTGGATGTACAAATCCTTAGCGCTATGCATCATGCAAATATTACGACTTACGGCCAACTAGAAGGGCATTAAACTGCCAGTTAAACACGGCGTATGAATAGAAACACGTGATAAACTATGTTAGTAAATTATATCGACATCCATTGTTAATGAGTTACAGCACTAAATAGCAGAAAGTTATTTTCTTCCATGGCTAATGTAGAGTTTTAGGGGTTCGGAAGAGGTTTTAATCAGATAAAATTTTAACCACACTGATGTGTTGTCGAAAAGTTGAAAAAAAGAATCATAATAGACATTTATTAAAAATTTACGTAAAATGATTTCCAAAAAAATATACATAATTAATAATTATATATATTTCAAATACGTGACCTGTGACATCCTGGTAATTTTTTTTCCAAAACTATACCTGTATTCCAAGGAAACAAGTTTTAATAACATATTAACAACCTGTTTACATATTTATTATATGTTGTAAAAACAACAGACGCTATGAAGGTGAGACGACGTTAAATCTTATTTGTTTGGTGCTTTCCTTGAGAATTTACGGCTACGTCTTTTGTATTAAATGTGGGGTTTTCACGCATTTCGACAAACTATGTATACATCTATACAAAATTGTTAAAATACTTGTGATTAATATCATTTTAAAAAACTAACTCTTATTTGTGTCGTTTTCACAAAAAAATACCTGAGATAAATTCAGCTTTTTGAGCTAACAACATTTGTATGGTATAACACATTCAAAGACAAACCTACGTATGTATGTATGTATCATATTATTCATTTTCTAATTTAGAAACTTCACACAATTAATGTAGTCAGACATTTAAATGACGCAACAATACTGGCTTTTACAAAAACCTCCAACAAAAGTGAATAGAAGTCACGTAATCAATACAACCAATTAATGATCCAAAACATATTTTTTACTATCCCGAAGATCCGGCACAGGTGCGTTGATGATTTAAGAACCCATTAAAATAACCAACAATTCACAATCGTTGTGGTTTATTTGCATAGAAACAATCTTTTATTTATAACTTATGCCTTATAACTAAAAGTGCTAATTTAATAGCTTTTTGTCTTATATTTTTTATCTACACCTGTTATTTATTTTACATTTTGTAGTAAAATCGTTTAAGTCTAATTTAATAAGATATTTTTTTATTTTTTTGCGTTATGTATAATTATGTCTGAAAAATCTTCAAACCAACATTTTTATTTGCTGTTATAAGCCGCCCTTCCCAGCTCCGCCAGGGTGTGATTTTGTATACCACCCCTCTATTGTAATAATGAGTGATGATTTCGTGTTTAATTCAACAACTGATTACTCATCTCTTTATAGACCTAAAGGAATTAATGTAATCTAAATAAATACGCTATAAGATTCAAAAAGAACTTTTAGTTCCTGTGACCCTGACGTTCCAACAACCCAAAAAATGAGTTGTATTTGTATATTTTTCAATGAAAACTTGAATGAATTACATTAGCTTTTATCGGTTATCGTCCTTACAATCGGTGTGTCATGCGTTGACAAAACAATTCGGAGAAACATTGAAGATAAACTTAACTACCTTGGAGTATCGAAAGCTCCGATCTCTGCAAGATAAATCTTAAATAATTTTATGTTGCAGAATAAATAATGATAAAAACGGAAATGACTAAAACAACCTAAGAATTCAAGTATTTTGTCCTTAATAAAATCTATTCATATTCATAATGCTTCGCTGAAGGTTCTCTATTCAATTAGGTTAGATGTATCGGTTCCATTAAAATATGAATTATATGAACGGTACAACCATTCTGTAGGTATATTCTTGAATAATCAACTTCAGGAATGAAGCGGAAAATTTTTCCTAATATTTTATTTATTTTTTCCTACTGACGAAACTTTCCGTATAAAGCGTAGTTTCACTAAAATCATAAAGATAGTCCATCATATACAAGCCTTACCCAATAAATTGCGACAAGATTAATGCGAAACATATTAATTAAGTTTCATCATCATCATCATCATCAGCCCAAATACGTCCCACTGCTGGGCACGGGCCTCCTCTACAACTGAGAGGGTTAATTAAGTTTATGAATATATTATGAATTGAAAAATATGCACGTGTCGCTTCCGCATAAACATCATCAATAATTGTCTTCGGCAGATCCTGTTGACCTCACCGGGAACCTTGGAGGGTCACTCGATGTTTTATTAACTTGTCCTTAAATTCGCTGAAGTAATTTTAAGCTGCGGTTTCTTTGATCGTCGCGATTTAAGCATTCAAGATTTACATGTCCTTTTTACGTTTTATTACACCTTTTGTACTTTTATCGCTGAATTTATAATCAAGATACGAGCAAACGAAGTATACCTATATATTGTAATTTGTAAATGATCTTCACTGCCTCGCGGTCTCTTGATCTATCGGGTCGGGCAGTGTGTTATTGTTTTTTCTTCATCAGGAAATAATAAATTCTCAGTAGCAGCATGGAGTCTGGAATAGTACCCGGAAAAGGCAATAGGCTCGCCCCCTATAACGTAGGACTGATACATACCTGGCGAAATTTGGGTGCAGAAATGCATTGTAATAATATCGTTCAGAAAAATGTCTAAGCGAAAAACTAAAGCGTAAATAATGCTTTCCTTTGTAACTTAAAGATCATAGAATATTTTATGCGCAGTAACTGTATGCAAATACTTTGATCTAGAATATGTAGACTGAATAACAAGTCGTAATAATATAAAGGTCATTTAAAATTGGACGATGCTCGGAATAGTTTTGTCATCAATATGATTGTTCCAAAAAAAAAAAAACAAGATTAACATAAGTATTGCAAAATCTGTTTTGTCTTATTCTTAAAATTACTTTTAAATCATAAATCATTATCATTGGCTCATATAATTCCCACTGCTGGGCTCGGGCCTCCTCTACAACTGAGAGGGTTTAGGCCTTAGTTCACCACGCTGGGCTAGTGGGGGTTGACAGACTAGAATTGCCTACTTTATGTAAAACTCGTTTGCTTCTTCTAAGACAAGATGTGTTAACTAAAAACCTGTATAACTAACATTACATAATACCTAATAAACCTCTCACTCCGCGAGATTCAAGTTCACGGTCCGCAAACCAGTTATCAATACTTGTATAATATTTGCGTTGCCAAATAAAAGTTTACCCTTCAATATTATTACTATAAAGTTGCAACATCTTTGTAGTTTCTCTTATGCGCATGACAACCGCTGAGATTTGTTAGTTGATAAGCTTTAGTACTTAATTTGACCGAACGGAAATTTTGACAACGTACTGGAAGCCTAAGGACACCCTTATCCACTTCCCAGACAATTTTTAAGTTACAAGAAGAAGAGTTCGTTGCACGTATCTCTTTTAAGAAAGAAGCAGTCTTTGATAATTATAGGCTATTTTAACCACAAGAACAACCACGAATTCTTATTCGTCTTTTCTTTAACGTCTTCTTAGACGTTTTCCGTGATCAGAACACGAATTTCCATTTGCGAAACTATTCGTCGACTAATTAAAGGCTTATATTCTTTCTTGATATTTATTTTTAGAAGTAACATTTCGGTTATAAAATTTAACATTTATTTTAGTATCTTGGCGGATAATAATTATGAGTCGTTTTAAAACCAGTCACAGTTAAAAAATAGATTGAACAAAAAATAATTCGTGCTTTACTGTAATTTATTACGCGAAATAGGAAAAAAATTACCATAAGTTTTCGATTTGCCTATTGTTAATTTGAAATTCAAATTTTTACTGCATAGGTAGAAACCTAATATTTTTACAAAAAGTTATTCCAGTCTAACCACAAGCTGCCTTTGCTATAAATATTTGCCAATTAATAATATACATAAAACAGCCGTTTAAAAAAAAATACATCAAAAACTATTTCAAAACAATTCTTAAATTATAAATTGGATACATTTTATAAAATTGATGTTCACAAAAGCTATAATTTTGCGTAGCGATTTATAATACATTGAATAACTTTGGAAAATACTTTTTGTACTTTTGATAATCTGTGTATTGTTTTCATATAAAAAGCGATGATCGTCTGTTGTTCGAACTTTGACCGCGGTCGTGATAACTAGAATTTTCATGTATATGCGTCATTGTATTTATTTTAATTGGACGATCGTTTCAATTCGTTTTTTTTAATATTAATGATGTTTATTATATTTGAAGTTAGAACGACCTATTGATTAACTAAGTTTTTTTTTCATAATAGCACGGCAAAGGGATAACACTGCACCTGATAATGAGAGCGGAGTCACACTTGATGACAAGTCTATCTAAATTCCACTGAACTAAATTCCTCGAGAAAAAATCGCGGACAACGGCTAGAACATTTAAAATTACGTTGACGTTATTGCAAATTATAATCAGACAACACAATATCTTTGTGTTTTAATTCCCAAGTTGCTTCTTTGAGTTTTTCTACATTATTCAAATTCATTGTAAACTGTCTCGTGGTCTCGCGGTACAAGTATGTGCAAGTATGTCCTGGGTTCGATTCCCGGGTCGGGCAAAGTGTTATTGGGTTTTTCCATTAGGAAATTCTCGGTAACAGCATGGAGTCTGGAAATGTGCCCGAAAAACGGCAATAGGCTCGCCCCCTATTACGTGGGACTGATACATACTTGGCGAAATGTGGGTGCAGAAATGCACCTCTGCCTACCCCTTCGGGGAATACAGACGTGAGTTTATGTATGTATGTATTGTAAAAAATACTTTTTTCTTACAGATAAATTTAAGCTTCTAAGCTTCTTGGCTTTTTAAATATTGCAATAAAAACCTATAATTTTATTGTGAGAAAAAGATTTTGCGACTAGTAATTAATGTGATTGACCTTTCCGATTGTGACAATCGATTTTTTTAATAGCGATTATTAACTTAATAGATTGAAGCATTCAAACTTTGTTTTTATTAAGCTATTATTATAATGAGCTCTAACGGCTTAAGTGGTCTGATAAGGCTTGCTTTATATACATGTATATAATATAAACAGACTACCTTCACCTTATACTCTAACTACATTATATCTCCAGCGGTATTGATGGAAAAATTGTAAGTTTTAGACACCGTGGCGATATTGAAAATTTCTATACGAAAAATCCGGTATAATTTAGCTTTTAATCTGATCCGGGATTCAAGCCCGTCGAATGTAGGCGAGACCAGCCTAAAAAGTTATTGACCGCAAAGATTAGATCACTACGCTACGATATGAATTCTTATTTAAATCGTTGAACGCGCACGAATAATTTATTTATGTATTTTTTGTATATTGGTCATAGTCTATTTATATTATTTATTAGTCAGTCAGGTATGAAGATGAACAAACAAGTCATCGAATTGTTGTTTCAAATGTATGAAGGTCTTTTTAATAAACGCATTTATTAAATACAACTTAAGCAATATTGCGCGTGGTCAGTTTAGTTGAATTAAATGATCAAAATGAACAGTCCCAACATCCCACATCAAGATACAGTCCTTTTTTATACTGTGCGGTGGTACAATCCAAAATAGAAAAAAAATGGTTGTGCATGATAAAAACCTTCGTCTTGAACCAACAGTTAGTTAGGCACCAGTTTGTGAAACAAGAGGCTGCGGGTTCGATCCAAGCTCCGAGAAAAATGTTTGTGTTTTCCACAAATCTTTGATTCGGGTCTGGGTGTTTGTGAGACTGAGAAGTCTTTCGTAGTTTCTGATATCCACCATACACTCGTATCTTAGTGTGGGATCAGAACTATGTTTGTGATTGTTAGTTGTATTTTTTTATGTAAATACTAGCTATTTTAAATTATAAGATCAAACACCTCCAGGTTAAAATATTTGAATATTTATTTGTTTTCCGATATCTATTAAGCAATAAATAAAACCATTCAGAATATTTTATGTTTCGAATTACCTTCACAATTCAATTTGAAATCAAGATTTAAGTAATTTACTGTGATTTGATCCTTAATGGGATGTTTGCGATTTTTTTTTTAATAAAACAAAATTTATTTACCCAAAGTGTCAGGTTATATGAATATTGGATTGTTGGTTTATGTAAAATAGATTGGTTGATTTCGTACAAGATAAGTAAATTGTAACATCGAAGATAGACTGTATTGTTAAAAACTGTGGAGCATCTCTCAGTTTTTTTTTTAATTGATTTCGTTCCAAATTCATACGTAGTTAAAAAATTATATTAATTAATGATTCATACACAACAGATTGCTAACAAACTTTATTAATATATAGTAAATAGGGGTCAGTGAATACTCTATAAACTAGTTTCATTAAAACTACGGGGAGAACTTTCACATATTATGCTCGTTACCTAACAGTAACTGGTAGGTACTGAAATATCCATACACAATACCAGCAATACACTTAAATACCCATCAATAAACTAAGGTCACAGGCTGATTACAAGACAGACAATTCAGTGACTTCATTCATCACATGTAACTTGTTAAGGAATGTGATTTGACATTAGTACTTAGAGCTAATCAACGCTTCCGAAATAGAATCAGCACAATTGCTAATTTGATACTCGGAAAAAAATGTGTGTCATTTATGAATGTGTGAACTAATTCGCGACGCCCCGATATAGCAGTAAAAAATTATCACGTACGCTTTTGTTACGTAAAACATGCAATGTAAACAAATGCTAAGGCCTTGCGTGTACGGCTGATCGTCTAATTGTACGAAGTTTTTATAGCTCATTGAGAAAATCTTCGTATTGGTTATGAAGTGCCTACTCTATTTTTCTGGTTGCCTTTTGTTTATTTGTATTTTTCACATGCCTTGTTGTCGGGGAATAAATATGATCAGCGGTTTGTATTTTTTTTATGTTTTTCTTTTTGAGTATCTCGACAAATTTTAGGGAAATTATTTAGCAAATTTTTCTCTAGATACTCATCAAATTTGACAGCCCCGTGGCGCAGTTGGTTAGACACCAGCTTGCGAAACGACAGACCGCGGGTTCGATCCCCGCACCGAGACAAATGTTTGTGTGATCCACAAATATTTGATTCGGGTCTGGGTGTTTGTGAGACCGAAAAGTCTCTCGTAGTTTTTTATACCCACGACACAAGACTCGTATCTTAATGTGGGGTCAGAACTGTGTGTGACTGTTGGTTGTATTTATTATTTATTTTTATTAAATTAATTTTTCACCGACTTGATATAAAAATATACGATTTAGACGTAGCCTTGTAAATTGTTCTAACTTTGAACAAAATTTAATGAAATCCTTGATTCTACGTCTCCTAGTTTTGAACTTAAAAATCTGAGATATTACTGTTTTATACGTGTTTGTTCTGATGAGCATACAAAGTTTAAATTTACATACAAAACCGGTTTTCATGTCCGCGTGTATGTATGTAAATCAGTAAATATTAGTAATATGACTTCACTTGAAGCAAATCGTTCTGGAAAAGGTTATGGCGCGTCTTCTTTTACACTGGTGTTTTCCCGAGACGTCTCAACTGTTTAGCATGAGATTTTTAATTAATAGTAGATCACATCTGTTGACGTCATGAGTTATCCTACCAGTTTTCACACCAGTTTCCTCCTCTTCGATATTATAATTTTTTTAAATATAGAACATTGATTTCTTTTTTGTACCTGACGACATTGAGACATATTTTTCAGGTCGCATAGGGCTAATTAGTACAATATCGAGCCTTTAGCATACATTGCCGACGAAAACTAGAATTTTGGGAATAATATCGTATTACGACATCATGGAACTTTAGATTTGATTTATGACGGTAGAGTCGCATTTAAGGAGGATTAAATATACCAATAAAAATAATTTTGGGAATTATTGTTTTTACCCCATTTATAGAGCATAATCATATACAAATAGTTATATTATAATTACTGGCAGGTTATATCCTCCCTGTGACTATTTTGTCTTCGTATTAATATAGCGCTTTATTCTATGTCCGGTTGTGAATACTTCATTTCGCGACCTCAAGTTCTCACGTCAATTGCATTACTCACTTTATTCATCGCTATAAATAAGATCTACCATCAATTATTCTATTAAAATCACATTAATTTTATTTTTGTATTCATTCAAACGCTACGATGCGAACGATCGAACGCGAACGATGGGGCGTGTCTAGATGATGTATTGATTAGGAACTTGTTTGATGAATTTATTTTCAATGCAATTATTATTCATTACTTGTAAGACACAATGGCGAGTACATTGTATCATTTTATGGTTTATTACATGTATGCAAAGTAATGAAATCTTTTTATATAATATGGAATTTTGTAGCTAACACTAAGATGAAATGAAATTTATGAAATGAAATGTTGAAACTTGTTACTTTAACAACTACAATCAAAATATTAGTATTTTTAAAATTGAATCTGGTAGCGGGTTGAGCTGTTTAAATTTTTACCAATTAGTATCACACGTGTTAATTTCGAAACAATATTGCACTATAGTAGTTTTATTTTGTTCATAATTTTAAATGAAATAATGTAGTCTTAAAATTAGACTAAATGTGATTTTTCATTCCAGGTGGCGCTCGCTTCGGGAGCACCCAACATCTTCGAAATTGACCTCAGTCCTGAGGAAGCCCAGAAATATCTGGCCAACCCACCGTTCACAACTCCACAGCTCGCTCCTAAGACTGCTGTCTTGCCTCTGGTAAATATACAGTTACATCAGCTTTACAATGCACACAAACACACTAAGCTCTTTATCCTCAAAAGAGGCATTGGTAGATTTCGCCAACTGTGCTTTGAGTTCTTCCAAAGGAACTTATTTAGTATACGAACCTACTTCGCTATACCGAAGTCCGCAATTGACCGGCTTGATTAACTGAGGCGTAGCTCCTCTTAATTTTAGGATAGGGCAATGAGATGTAAATGAACTGACATAGATAGAAAGATACACAGTTATGGACAAGTATTAAATTAATATTACAAAGTCTGCTTAATTTGGACATTATTAAAAATAAATTATATTAGATAATATTTTTTTATCCTTATTCTTACTAATTTCTTTGCGGGTTGAAGAGGAACTAGGATCTTTTAGATTCGCTGAGCTTCAGTGCTCGGTGTCAATTATCGTGCGTGTCATTGTCGACCTTGGAGCACAGGAGTTATAGTGCTGGTGTTTCGTGAGCTAGGGCAATTTTTATTTTTTATTTTTGCATTTTTTTAACTATTGAATCATAAATACTATTCGTCTAATGAAGTGACGTTTTTTTTTTCAGATCAAATACAACGACCCTAGGTTTCGCTCCGCCGAAGCTGGCCCCACTCTCGGACACTACTGGAAGAACGGAAAGGAGATCGAAAACCCCGACGACTACGTTGAAGAGGTAAAATCATTTAACTCTTTTAACTTAAGTTTGCATACACTGACGGCTATGTCCTGGTAAAGGTAGTCAGATGTTTTTCAAAACGACATTGCGCTGGAGAATTTGAGTCTCACTTAATATTCACGTTTCGTAATTGAAAAGCCCGATTTGCTTGACCCTATATCGAAACCAGGATTCTCGTTGAAATATAACATAAACTTTTATGAGTCAGCTTTATAAATAATATGCATGTTTTGTTATGTTTCGTACAATAATAAACGTTATCTTTACAGTATTTTATAAATACGCTTAGTGTTAGTTAACTTTACATAGTGTTAAAATTACATCCACATAAAAATAAAGTCTCCGTAGCGCAATCGTAACTACACCCAAATGATAAACGAGATTTCCACATCTTCTCAAATGTTTCTGCGACCCTTGTTTATTTTTCTTTGTATTGGGTCAGACTATGTATGTTTCCGATAGGTGCATGTTATTATTGTAAACTGCTCCTAATATTTATTCAACCTTTTCTTGTTTAAAGGTATACACCGCATCTCAGTTCCACGGCCAAGACGGTCTAGGCGCTTACGCTTATGGTTACGAGACTCCCGAATCCGCCAAGGTTGAGAACAGAGTGCGCTCTGGTGACGTCACTGGTGCTTATGAATACAAATCCGGCAGGAACAACCTTATCAAGGTAGGCTCGATGAGGGTGAAACATTTTGTTTGATAGACCAAGTAACGCCATCTATTAAGAAATTACGGAACTATTAATTATATTTCTTGATCGAATTTAGTATTTTTAAAACTTTAAGTTAGATTTATAAGATGATTCTCGCCGTCATCTACACAGATTTTCGCAACGTGAGTAAATGCTGTAATAATTTACGAATACAAAAAGTAATTTCTTTGGATAACTTAAATACATGCTGTTTAATTATGTCATTAGTTTGTATGTATGATATTATAAGGAATTACTAAACCTACTCTAGTATGATCAAGTAAATAAGCTCAATAAAATTAAATATATGCTTTATCTTTTTCGATAAAAACTTCACATTCTATTGAAGGTGAAAAAGCAAACGGCACTGATATAAATATTTAAATAACCAGGTCCGTTATTGGGCTGACCACGATGGTTTCCACCAAGAGGACAACATTCCCAAGGTGGAGCTGAAACCCGTTGAAGAAGCCCCTGATGTGAAGGCTGCCCGTCTCGCTCACGAGAAGGCCTGGAAGGAAGCCGCTGCAGCCGCTTCTGAGCAACCCGACCCCCAGTAAGTTAAATAGTAGATGCGTATATTTGATATTATGCAAAAATACAAATCGGAATACTTATCTCTTATAATGGTATAGAGTAATTCATTTTGAAATTTATTTCAAGACTTAAAGAGTACTTCTAAATGTGTATTTGTTGCTTTCTACATAAATGTAAATTTATGAGTTAATAAATAATAATATTAACAATTGTTAACCCTCTCAGTTGTAGAGGAGGCTCGTGCCCAGCAATGGGACGTATTTGAGCTGATGATGATGATGATGGTGAATATTAACAATGGATTTAAATTCAATATTGTCGATACATGAGTAAAATAATCAAGTGTATATATCGAATTGTCGTCGTTATGATGTAGGCACGCAGTCGAGATTCTCGGCGGTCGCTGTTTCAAACCCCTCTATTTTTTTGAAGTTATGTGTGTCTTCACAAGGAATTATCACGTACTTTAACAATGAAAGAAAACATCGTGAGGAAACTTGTCGTGTGTAGTCCACAAAACCGCACTACGCCAGTGTGATGGACTAAGACCTAAACCCTCTCAGGTGTGGAGGAGGCCCGTGTCCAGCAGTGGGACGTATCCATATACCTACTATACGTCCATACGTAGAAAATGATGATGCTGATGATATTTCAAATTATTTTGTTAACCTTTTAATATTCCAATTTTTCCTGTGCTTGAATTCCTAATGAATTAAAAAAAATCATATACGTTTTCCGCTCTTTCTTATAACACTAATATTCAGACTTAAAATGAAACATGATTAAAATATGCATCAATTACGGTATATGTGATTAAATTGTCAATAATTTTACAGATACGCCCTTAAGAATCTGCCCAAGAACTACTGGCAGCAACCTCAGGCGTCTCTTCCTGCCAACTATTACCAACCACAAGTCAGTGCTTCAGCTGAAGTCAGGCAGAAGCGTGACGTTCCCTATGGAAATGATTATCAGCCCTACTCCACAACTACTGAACCCGAGCCCACTGTAAGTCCTCTAATCAATGAGTTTTTAGTTTTTGTATTGGTTCTTTTTCACACAAGTTGCTATCAATGCGTAGCAATAATTTCGAAGATCTAAGTGTAAATTATGGTATTCCTTACTTATTATCCCATTACTTAATCTATGATAGTGAAAATTTAAGCTTAGAAATTATGAATTAAAGAAACAGTAATTAACGACATAAAAAATCACATGACTTTATTCTAAATACAATATTATTTGTAGATAAACTTTATACATAAATATTTTTTGCAGGGTCCTCCACGTGGCTTCTTCTACAGCTTCCAGTACGCAGCACCCATCCTTAGGCTGAAGAACGAGCTTTTGGAGGAAGAAAAAAGCTCCGAATAAATTGCTGACGGAATAATATACCCTTTAAACAATAACCTGATGTTGCCATAAATTTAGAAACATGACACATTTATCAGAGTATACTTATAGTAACTTCCATCTATCATGACATTTTCGATAACTATATTAAATGGTTAGAGTACTTTGTACCAATATATTTTTGGTAAAGAGAAAATTAATTTACATACCAATAAATAATAAGGCGCTGCCGAAAAATTTAGGTCGACCCGCATTTGAATTTGTGGATGACTATTTTCCGCAGTATACCAGCCATCTATGAATAGCTATCAAAAATGTTATCGAATTAACCTAAGTGTCATATTTTTATTATAATTATTGTTTAAATTGTAAATATCAAATAAACTTTTTCAAATGACGTCAACTGTTAAGTTTATTAACATACAACTGAGGTTTGGTTCCTTTCACTAGTAACCAAAAAAGCCAGCAATATTACATTTAATGTGATCGTTTATGCCTTGTCGATGGTCTAATGAAGCAATTAATATGGAGTATATATAGCATTTTAGCATAATGACTACCATAAACCCATTTGCACCATTAAGACTATCCGGAGTTTACAATCGTTGCCATTTTAGTAGCGAAGTAAGTTAATCATTAGTATACTTTTGGTGTACACTGGCCGTTTCGTCAGTAGTTTTCTCTCTCGTAGTACCTACAAACCAATTGCACTGTAACTTGAGAATTTCACTAGAAGTTACAACACTGATTTCGAGCTGTCAAAATGGCCACGGTACATAAAAAAGATTATATTAAAAAAAACGGTCGGGATTTGAAAGTGTAACTTGAAATTGTTGTTTTATAAGATTTTTGTAATTCATTTTCAATGATTCTTTTTTATTGTCCGCTGAGATTCCAATTTGGTTAAACTCTTGAATCCGGTCGCTTGTAGAAATTGCTTTATTTTGTTACCATTATTATTACTAGTTTATAATTTTTCATTTGAAAATTTGACAACTTTGTACTTTATTTTATTGTAATAAAGCATTTCGCCATACTTTGTATTTTGTCATTAATTTACTCGTACTGAATATTCTTTTCTAAACGTTATTCCAAATATATGAAAACATTTTATAGGTACATATATATGCTTTTAAATTAAGGGTCTAATAGATTTTCATTACACATTTTAAAGGCATCCTAAATATATTAAGCATTTAAATCTCATGTACTAAACAATATTTGCATTATATAATCTACTAGTTGGGGGGCTCGGTTTCGTCCAGGCGCAATTTAAAAAAGTCAGGGTCAAGATCAAGGTCCTATCTGTTTTCATACCAAAATTCATTCAAGTTCGTGCCTTTTGTATCTTTAGTGTCGGTTTTAAAAACATAACGTTTTGTTACAAAATCTCTTAATGTTACTTATACGCAGGGAATGGTTGCCCCATCGGTATAACAAAAAGAGGTGCTGCAATTCGGTCACCTATCGTCCTTAATCTCATGTTACTCTGGTCTGGATTATTTGACTCCAATGCATCTAATGTCTGAGGTCTGAAAGGCAATCTCTGACCAATACCAGATATGATACTAGAAATCCCATTGTATATCCATGATATGGAGTCAGGCACATTGATTTCTATGGGAAGGAATGGTATGCTTGATATGAAATCTCCTATTGAAAACCTCCCATCGTTTGGCACAAGAAGTACTGCTTTTTGTATGCCTCGTGTTGGCTGTGCAGGCTGTTGAGTTTCTGGTTCAGCATCTATCACTATAGAATCTGCTTCATCGTCTTCTATTCCGTAATGTTTCTTCGGATCTGGATTACGTAGGCGTGTCAGATTTGGTATTGGTTTTGAGTCAGTTATTTGGTGAGAGTTAGGCAGTAAGATTAGGAGTGGTCGTGGTAAATTTCTGAAATGTAAGATAAAATTAAATAATATGTGATCTAAAATAATTATATTATAAATATTCTATTTAACAAGTAATTATTGTAACTTTTTTAAACTGATGTCATTTATTGTAATAAATAGTGTGAGTGGGCACTGTTCTGTTCTAATGAATAAAAAGGGGGTTAATCTGCGAAATTCATTACACCGACACCGCTGAATTGTATCGTAAACCAACGAGAGTTTTGTATTTGATTTACATAAGAATTTTAATGTGACTTGCTTCGACATGGTAGTAATTTTAAGCGCCATATGAGCAAATGCGTCAATACCTACTATTCGTGGCTTCGCTTAAAATGCAAAAATTTTGTACAATTGAATTTTGATTGTTTTGTTATGGTTAGTAAGTTCTCTTGCAATAGAGTATAGAGTATAGTTGCATAATAGATACGTAATTTGCAAAGCTTGAAGAATTTCTACTTGGCAGGCCTAATTATATCAACTTAATAGTTAATACACTATTCGGATAGTACAGTAATCCAGTGTGTCATCTGATGCCGTGTGTCTACAGCCTGCATGCATAATACATTTATAAGTGCAAATGTAATTTCTGTAAGAAAACAAATACTTACATTGCTGGATATTGTAATCGACTTAATCTTTTTAAAGCTTGAAGCTGCTGCAATTCCATAAGTTGCTGCTGCAACGACGTCTGCTGCGGTTGTAGCAACTGTTGCAGCAACTGAAGTTGTACCGGCGCCAGGTGTGTAAACGATGTTTGTAAGCATAACAACAAAAGTAGAGGCAGCATTGTCAATAGAAAACACTTTCTATAGTCTGCAGTCACTTTCCTTTATTGGTCACAAATTTTCACTCCACACTTTCTATTTTCTAGGAAACACAGTTGTTTTTTGACAAGTTAACTTATATTGTTCAAACACTATTTTGCAGTGTTTAAATAGGTAATCTGTATGATTTTTTTACGAGCGTTTCTAAACACATGACAATTTATTTCAGATATTTAGATTACACTGGTAGTACTTTTAACGCTTCTACTGTGTACTGCCACAATAAAATCGAGTGTGTGAGGTACTTAAACTGATTTTTTATCAACCACATGTACAGCGTGTTCCAAGTCACATTTTCCACTTACTGATATTGTTATTTTCTATCAGATAATTTCAATTGTAGTGTGTGCTCAGAGGCCGTGAGTTAAAATGTGATGAGGAAGTGAGTGCGTGCGTTTACTTGCATGTGATTATTATTCATTGTACGCAACACAGTGGCCCACTGACAGGACGTTCGACCTTGTCCGCTAAAAGAAAGTCAAGTTTCTTTTTCGGCGTCAATTGTTTAAAGATTTATTTTCAAGATAAGTTCCTACGTTCTTAATTTTGATATAAAACTATCCGTTCTGCGATCGTCAGTTATTTTTCGCGAATTTAAAACGTTTATTTTTTAGGAGTTTATGTCATGGTATTTGAATCAATTTAGTGACTTAAAAACTGTTCTTTCGAAATGGAAAATATTGTTTTTCATTTATATTTTTAAAGTTTTTTGCATTTCAAAAGCTGGCTAATATATAAAATATTGAATATCGGCTATACGAACAGAACACCGTCTCTTTTAATGTATGGATAATCTTGGATATAAAAACATCATTATACGAGAGGCACTGATTGCTTCTCGGACTCGTTTGCTGTGGAAATGTACTTTAAAAGCAAAGAGTAAAAATAAGACAATAATATAAGAAATAAAAGCTCCTACATCTACATATATCGAGGCTATCTAACGTTCATTTCATTTATATTTGTATCAATAAGAGGTGTTGTGATGACGTAAACTTATATTTATAGCTTTTGATCGAACATTCTGTCATCATTAGTTGTAATTACTATTGACATTTTTAAGCTATGTGCGTAGCTATGTGCGTGTATAGCTATGATATAAAGGATATCTGCTACCGATACAGCTAATTCAGGGTACCATTGGCGTGGAAGGTGACGTACATGTTTGAACCGTATCCACTAAATAGCTAAGCCTCCGTTATGACGCCCCCTTTCATTCACACAGTAAATTATGTAGGACACTTATTGACGACCAATTACCTTATCTATGCAGCCATTAACGCACTGAACTGGGTTACAGGTAAAATTCTTCAAAGAATGACACAATGAATTATCAAGCGCTTTTGAGGCGACGGAAAACATCGTAAAATCTGCACACATAAAAAAATATTCTTTAAAGAATTTCTTTGGCGTGAAATCCGTTAATCCACAGTAGGCTAGCGTGTGAATTAAAGCTTATCTCTCTCAGTTGAATAGGTTCCTGCTTACCAGTTATGTACAAGCTAAAACTCACAGATAGATCTTTTAAATTAACTGAAATAAAATTATCAAAATCAATATTTACCTAGTTTTAAGAAGCTGCGTGAAACACAGCAGATCCCTATGATAAAAGGCCGAGGCTTTTCATGAATTCTGAGATTATTCCTATATAAATAAAATCCGTCTCCATCTTCGGACTGCGCGATCTCGGATAGCATGGCAGATCTCAGAAGCAATCTCCATAAAGTCTGCACGTTCCGCGGCGAGTGTAACTGCAAATGTTACGGTGCAAACTTGGTATAAAACTGCATTTCTACTGACGATAATTAATCGCGACTGGCGACTGATACAAAAAAAATGTAGAAAAATATCCATTGACAATTTTGTTTAATGTATTTGTTCTACTCTACAACGTTAATATATATTTATAAAGCTAGGTGACTTTTGTAATTACAAGTGCTCACTTTAGCTAAGGAAAATGTGGCAGGCACCGCGAGTTTACAATTAAGTATTTCGAGCCTGTGTTAAATTTGTAAAGTTAGGAGGGTGTTAAGCTTAGACTTGGTTTTAATTGGTCTGACTGTAGACGAGACCCGTGATCATTAATACCGTATGGAGATAAAATAAAAATATATATAGTCATTGCCATCTTTTAAAATAATGCTAAAAGATTAAATTATTACTTGTCATATTAAATGGAGATATGTCTATTTATGTTTGTGTGTATGTTTATTGAAATATATATTTTAACGTTCTCTGTTATATAATAGTATATATTCAATTTTGTACACTTATAAAACTACCTTTCATTTCTGTTCCTACATCTCCATCCCTGGTTGTCTGTAAGATATCGCCTTGTGGGATAAGGCTGCCTTTTGTACTTATCCAGTTTACTGTATTTATTACTTTTATTGCTATGTTTACAAAAAAGTTTTAAATAAATAAAAATACGATATGACCCAAGCCTAGTAGTGAGACTAGTAGTGCAGATAAAAAGTCGCGCTAATCATTTCGCGATATTCTGAAGTACACTTTACACTGCACCGACCGCAAACCAGTTATGTAGTAATTTATGGAAAACGGGGGCACGTCCGCTCGTGATTTACACCGACGGAATCTATCACATCTCATAATGGTTGATTAATAGCGGTCATTCCACGTAATTATTCCTCGGCAGTAACCAGCTTCTGAAATGGAGTCTAATGAGATAAGATTCTCGCACCTCGTAAGTGCATAATTTATTATAATAAATGATTTGATAGTAATCTAGTGAGTGTGAGTTGTAAGCTTATTTTTGTTTGAGAATCTACCTAGTGTGAAAAATAGGAAATAACATGAGTCATGTTTTTGGTTATGCTTTTGTCAAAGTGTAAATAAATAATCTGTAATTATTATAAGGGCAAATTGTGGTATTGTTGTCCAAGACAAATTTTTGTTAATACAGAAGATAAGGCAAGATAAAATGTATTTGGATAGTTATGAATGAATGAGACATTGCTTTTTTTTAAATCATTAAAAGTTCAAAAATAATCAATGTAATAATACTACAGAAAGTAAATTGTTAGTACCGTCAAGGTACCTACATTATAATTATAAGAAATTTACTGAATGAGTCAGTTGTAGTTGTTGTTGAACCCTCTCTGCTGTAGAGGAGGTCCGTACCCAGCAGTGGGATGTTTATGGGTATATGATGAACTGATGAATCACCTCATTCTTCATTCAACTTTATTTAACAAAATAAGCATATTGGACTACTTCATAACGATACACAACTTTTATTCGATACTTCTACACTTACGTAATAGTTTATTTGACGTAAAAATTACATCTATTTAACGTATAAATCAGGGTTTCTCAAAGTGGGGTACGCGAACCCCTAGTGGTTCGCCATTCGACGGCAGGGGGTTCGCGACAAGATTTACGTAATGGTGACTTGATGCCCAGCAGGCACGTGGGGCACACATAGTGGCTACAACATACTTATGTGAGAGTGGGTTTTCACACCTGGTCCTGATAAATACAGAAATCTACGTGACACGGAGTCAAAATTAAGGTTTAAATTGTCCAAAATTATTCCTAAAATAGATTCCATTTGTGACAAGAATCAAGCACACCCACCACATTAACAACACATAAACTTTAACAGGGGTTCGTAAAATCAAATTTTGAGAAACCCTGGTATAAATAATATTATCTAATGTCTCTAAAGACATCTTTGTGATTAATTGAATTATGTAATGTGTTATTAATTTATTTAATTAATTTAAGATGCGAAAAAGTTCATAACAAACTATATCTACTAATTGTTAGCGACGCGTTTATATTTGAGGTTTTACATGTTTTCTTTTTAAAATTTAAAACTGTGTTATGTTTGTTTTTTTGTCTCGTGAAATGTAATATTTTTAACCTACTCCAAAAAAGGAAGGAAGGTTCTCAATTCGACTGGATGATCCGATATTTTCTCAATATATTGCTTTTGTATTTTTGGGACGTCTTTTTCTCCGAAAGCAGAACATTCGCATGCGTGCGTCAACATCAAATTTAATAAACTTAAGGCTGCATCAGCACATAAAACTGGTAAACGTAAAGCTTAGCAATACTAAGTTACGTTAAGTACTGACACAAGTATATTGCAGGAAGTCATGATCATTCCTTATCGCATAAACTATGACGACATTATCTACTGAGAAATCCAGAAGCAGTGTAAGGATGAAGGCTGGATCCCGTCCTACAGGTTTGTCAAGTACCGGAATGTTTTCCTACTAATGCATAGGGTTTTTATTACGGGTAATGAGGGTTGAAAAAGTGTCAGATTATATTCTAGGACTACTATTTTTTTATCATTACAGTGTAATTGAGCTGTGATGGGATGAATGTAATTTGCGATGAAATGAGGTAACTTATCGAAGCGAGAACGCCGCCTCTTTTTTTACTTGGATATTAAGTTTATTTTTATTGTTTTTTACTTTGTGTGGTGTAAAAAAGTAAGTATATAAAAATATAATTTACTATTGTAGTCTTGTGTCTGTGCTAGTGAAAGTTTGCAAATTTATTTTTGTTTACTAGTTGATTGAGAATGTTTGCATAATTTCTTAATTAAGTTGATTAAAATTTTAATAGCAAAGTTTTTAATACTAATCATAGGTGCTTAGAAATTTCTCTTAATTGATATTCATTTTATAATTTATATCTTAATGTTCGATAAAAAAGTGCACGAAAAAGGAAAACATGAAAACAAATCGGGGATGTAAAGATGTTAAATCATAAATGGAGGAGAAAATAATTAACAAGAAGAAAAAATATTTATTCCACTTACAAATATGGCAAGAATAAATAAAATAAATAAATTACGACTCAATTTTTCGTACAACTAAAATTTATAACGTAATAAATGCGGATAAATTATCACTGATTTTTTTAGCTTATATTTACGATTAGTTTTTTTTGTCTTCTGGCTGGCCGTCGTCGACAATTACATTTATTTCCACTTCGTATGTACCGGGTTTGGTGCTTGATGGTCTGACAACCACCCCGGGAGATCGCGACTCAGCAACCGTATCAACTTCATTCTCAGCAGCATCAGGAATTGCCGTAGACGCATCGAATTCGTTTTGGAATCCTTCTATCTTGTCTTGGGGCACGTGAACTGACATCATACCTTGGACTCGTTGGACCAAATACTCCAATATTGGACCAAATCTGGATACGCCGTCGGTTGATAGAAGGAAGCGGTCTGGAGCGTCCTGGCGCGGCCGCAGCACGAACATGTTGAAGTTTAGAGTTTTCTTTACTGGTCGAGCCACCGCACCGTTGTAGCAGGTGACGGCGATAAGAAGCAACAGTAATCGAGACATTTCCACAGCGTGTGCTCTACACGGCGACACAACCCGCACTGGCTGCGCTCAGTTTTTGCCCGCCATCTAAGCTGATATAACGGGGGTTTCAGCAAAAAGATAATAATTGCCTCGCGTTGTAGGCGAATGCCTGATAATTGCACCAATCTCATGGCACCTTTCGTTTGGAAAGCAATTCCATCTTATTCACGTGAGTCATCAATATTATTGCCAGAATTTTGCGGTCCGAAGCATGTTTTGTTTTGTTCGCGAATGCAGGTCAGTGTGTGTTGGCTAGTGATGCGATGTTTTCGTGCCGAAATGCATTGTTAATGCATTGTGCTGCACTTTATTACCAGGCCTTAGAGGATATTTTTGTGTAAGGTGGATGTGACGGAAGCTATGGGACGTCTCGAAATTATACCCACATCAATCACTTTGATATTTCGTGTTAAATTGATTGATGGCAAAATAATAGCATACGATCAAGGTCAACGAATAAGGGTCAATGGGTCTGAAATAAACGGCCAGTGAGATGCGTTTTTAACGCATCGTATATCTGACTGTGTTGACTATAGTTATTTCACAAATTACTACAGCTCTTGGATAGTGTTTAAGTAAATGTAAAAAGGGCGTAACAGCTAAACATTTTACTTAATGGCGACAATATTACTTAATAAATACTTTTTTTTCGTTTATAATAAATTTTGTTTTGTTGTTCAAGTGTAAATAGGTTTGAGTGGATATTAAAGTATTTTTGTTTTGTATTTAATTTTAAGGGATCTAACGTAAATAAAATAGTACGAGCTGCAACTTAAACATTCTTAACAAAAAATATAATTTTGAAACGAGAAATTTCCTACCTTAAATAAAATTCAACTGTAATAGATCTTTGAAAGCCATAGTAAGCACACAGGCAGCAAATTGTCATAATCTTGACACAATTTAATTAGTTAGAGTTAGCGATTGAGTCAAAAGTGCAAATCAAATAAATCATTATCTATCAATTTAAACGAGAAATAATCAAAACAAACATCATTTAATTCGAATTACATCAATAAAATGTTATTCACTTTCATTTACAATTTTTCATATTGTACATAATTGCATGTTCGACTTCGCACAACATGCAACCGGAGAATAAAGCTTCAGATATTTCAAAATTCAATCATGCAGCTCATAATGCAATAGATAATCTGAAATCACCTTTATACTATATACACTTAAGCGTGATAATGGAGTTTATTGATGGTAAAATAAAGATAGTGAATGCAATAGTTTATAGAGACTCTCAGGGCATAAGAAGACAGCCCCGTTAATGTGCTATCTAGAGACGAGCGTTAACTTTGATTCTAACAATCTTCGCTTAGGTTGTTCTAGTTGGGTTAGTAAATGTAGAAGAAATCCTATCAATGTTTCTTAATTTGGATTAGTTTATGGCTAGTACAAAGCATGTCATTGAGTCAAAAGATTTTAAGTTTGATTCCAATTTTCTTAAAATGTGCGTATTGTTCACGATTTAAAAACATTAATATATATATTTTTTACTTTATATGTGAATACTTTACTTTATCCTTCATAGAACCTTTACTTATTTTAAAGTTATACATACACCCTCACAATGAATTATCACTTGCTTTAAGGGTGAAGGAAAACATCGTGATAAAACCTGCACACCTAAAAGTTCTTAGGAATTTCTTAGGTGTGTAGTCCGCCAACCCGCACTAGGCCAGCGTGGTGGACTGAGGCCTAAACCCTCTGAGTTGTAGAGGAGGCCCGTGCCCAGCAGTGGGACGTATATGGGCTGATGATGATACATCCTCACTTTAAACATTAGTTTATTTAACGATTACTTCATTATGCGTTGTCTCGCTTTCTCTTACGTCACAGGTCAATCAATAGAACAGGCCCAAGAATAATTAGTAGTAGTAAAATTGACTTAGGTAAGTAAGGTTCACATTATTTAACGACTTTAAACCGGTCTGATATGCAAATGTGAATAAATTCAACTAAAAATTCGATCCTATTAAGTCAGTAGTGGCACAGCACTAGTACAATCGCCAGCTGCGGCTGTAGTAACGGTTGCCAAGTGGATGTTAAGCAATATAACTCACTGTTTATATGCCTACTTAATTGCGGGTTTCAGAAAATTCTAACTAACTCCAGGTTTAATGCTTCTAGTGATTATATAAACGATAACATCTCGTGCTAGTTGAGAAGGTTCATGTTCAACATGTAATAATGTGTTTAACATGTTCGGACTTCTCGTTAAACCGCGGGCCCCCAAATTACGCTGATGTTTATACCTACTTATGGAATAGCAAAGCTGTTGGAGCTCTTTTATTAGCAACTAGCTTTTGCTCGCGACTCCGTCCGCGTAGACTACAGGGTTGGGTTCAGAAAGAAAATAAGTTGTAGCCTTTGATTGAAGAAATTCGTATATTTTAAACTGAAAAGTTACTAATTATATAGCCTGCATCTCAAAATCCTATCTTAGGGGATGCCTACGTCATAGTAGCTTTATGCATGCAAAGTCTCAACCCGATCTATTTAAAATTGACAAAGTTTCATACAAACTTTCATCCCCTATTTTATCCCCTTGGGGGTAGAATTAATCAAAATCCTTTCTTAGCGGATGCCTACGTCATAACATCTACCTGCACGCCAAATTTCAGCCCGATCCGTGAAGTGGTTTGGACTGTGCGCTAATAGATCACTATGTCAGTCAGTCACCTTTGAGTTATATATATTTAGAAGATATACAAAACTAATGCGTTATTACTGGCTTGTTAGTCCCACGCCATCAATTGAGTATTTATCTTGAATGTGGAGAATTATAGTTGTTGCCGTAACTTTATTTAATGCACAATATTAAAGGTAAAAGAAGACTGTATAGGTTTCGTGATTTGTCTGACGGTTATGATGTGAAAGTCTTCTAAAGTTGTGGACAGTGAAAGTGGTGATCTGTCGCAAGAGTTTGGAGAACACTATATAACTTGGAGGCGTGGTCCTAAGGCCTAGGACCACGCGTCTTATAGTGACATGTTCGTTATTAAAATTTGTGTGAATTGAGCCAACCCTTTCATATGGAGAAGAGAACAGCTTTTTGATACTTATATGTTTGTTATCAACAGACGATATACCAACGAGTGCGTTATATGAAGGGTCTCAATTGTCCCACTAGACTTAGAAATGATATCGGAAATCTTTAACAGTATTTCGCCTGGGCAAGTACACTGGAAGCTTTTTTGAATTGAATATAAGAAAAATAAACATAATTTATTATATTTCCTTATTCCGGTTAGATAACTTCTCGTGTATCTCGTATCTGTGGTGTAGTTTTCAAAATTCACAATTACCATAAATAACAATTCAGAATTTTAAAAGATTTACTGCTTTTGATATCGCTATTATTTTTACAATCTTTTCAATATTCTTTGTAATCAAATTTTATTCGTTTATAGCAGTAAATTTTGCATTAAAAGCTTTACTTTCACCTTTGGGCTGCAAATTTGTCCTTGACAATAGTCTTTAAGGCACCTACTTTTATTGTTTTTTATTTGATTAAGAATATGATCCTTTGATGATGTTTACTTCTTCGATTGATTTTATTGTTTTGCTTCTTTTAGTTCAAATGCACTAAAAATTCGTAAATTTGTGTACGATTTTGAGTGAAATAATATTTTGAAGGTGTTATTAGTGCCACTTCGTGGTTAAAGGGCATAAGTCGTAGTATTTCTAACTTAAAAGGACTAACTTACCTTTAAAGGGAAATATAAAGCTAAAATAGTAAATGTTGTGACATTCGCATTCGCTAAATATTTTTTCTAGCTAACCGTAATTCTAAACTTTTCTGATCTTACCATTAGGTGCTATTTACCGCCCGATAATAAAAATCTATACAATTTATAGCACTTGTCGTCCGTACTCTTCACAATGTGCGTAATGGCTACCGAGAGGTTTTCTTTGATATCCCAATGCTAGCTTTTGGTTGAATGTCGTGTGTAATTGAAATGGATGGCCAGAGTCACGAACATACTTCTTTCGTTCTTCTTGTAAAAAGGTCCTCGAATATTGAAACCATTCAGTGTGTCCTTCTCGTATTGAAAAAATATTGCAAATCTAAAGTGTGTATGCGATTCTTAAAGACATTTATTTAAAATAGGACAAAGAAAGGGTCTATTCTACAGCGATGTCAAAGACCAAGCTCTCACATTTCATATAAATTACGTGGAATGATTTATAAAGGCTACATCAGTAGAAAGCTGGCTTGCCGTACTAGCGCGTGCCATCGCCCCATATCTAAGGGCTGGCAGGTAATTAATTAACTGGTTTTATCTAAACCTCACAGATGTTGGACTTTCGAATTAAATTTTTCAAGGTAGGGTGTGAACAAAGTTTTACTTAAAAAAAATATTAAAAGTGTAAAGCTTCTCTCGTTCTAATTATGTCTTCTTGTGAGATATTTAAAGTTTAAGGCGTTGTTCTTACCTTTACTCTTGATTTCATGAATCTGTTTTCGATTATTTCAAAGATTAAGTAACTATACTAGTGTATTTATTTTACTATTTTTGTTTACAATCAATACTATCACATATTTATTACATTTTTTTGGTTGCAAGCTAGGCTTTTGTGTCTTGTGATGCTGATGGTCTGGAGTTTCTCTGATGCTGTTCTGTGTCTTCCTTCAAATTAGCGCTGGCCTGGTTCTGCCGTGTTGGTTCAATCGGATATTCTAAAAATGAATTAATAATAATAATAACTCTTTATTTTTACACCACAAATTAAGACATTGACACAAAACATATAACAAAATTAGGTAACAAAAATTGGCGGCCTTATCGCTAAAAGCGATCTCTACCAGGCAACCAGGTAGGGAGAGGAATACGACTAATAGATGAGGCGGTGCTTACAATGATTATATTATTTTATGCAAAAAGGACATACAAGTACCCTAGAAAAATAAATTTATATAATTATTATACATAACTAGATATACAGGGTTACAGGTAAAGTCGTCCTATATCCGTTAAGGGCGTGTAGTTTACATCGTTTCTGACTGATTTGACTATGAGACACCCTATCCTAAATCTAACCGTTTTCGAGATATTTGAATTTAATTGTTTTTTCCAAAAAACTCCCGATTTTCGGCTATCAGCTTAGATATTTTGAAATGTGTAAGTCTTATTATTACTATTATTTGATTTTTACATGTAAAATAAGATGCTTTATGATCTCAATAACTAATATTGTACATAAAATGAATAATTAAGTCGCTGTAGACGATTAAAACTTAGAAAATTTAACAAACATTTTGAAAGTTTATTTTTCTCGAAAGGATATCAAAAAATATTATTATGGCACCTGCTTTGCAGATGTACCTAAAAATATCTACGTTTTATAAGCTATCCAACGCGGTACAACAATCCAGGGTTTTATTAATATTTGGAGAAAAAACATAGTTTAATAGGCTATAGTGGAGGCAAAAATAAAGTAAATAAAATAATTAATTAGTACAAAATATTAAATTTATTAAACTTTCCAGATATTTTGTTATATCTTAGTATAAATTTTATGTTCATCATGTCTGCCTCATAAGCAGTGATGGCCTCGAGGTTTAGGCGCGCGGTCTAGAATCTCGGCGGTCGCGGGTTCAAGCCCCAGGCACACAAACGCCAACGCTTCACCGTAAAAGCAAGTGATAATTCATTGTGAAAACACACATAACTTTGAAAAGTCAGAGGTGTGTGCCTGGGATGTGAACCCGCAACCACCGAGATTCTAGACCGCGCGCCTAAACCTCGAGGCCATCCCTGCTTATGAGGCAGACATGATGAACATAAAATTTATACTAAGATGTAACAAAATATCTGGAAAGTTTAATAAATTTAGTATTTAGTACTAATTAATTATTTTATTTACTTTATTTTTGCCTCCACTATAGCCTATTAAACTATGTTTTTTCTCCAAATATTAATAAAACCCTGGATTGTTGTACCTCGTTAGATAGCTTATAAAACGTAGATATTTTTAGGTACATCTGCAAAGCAGGTGCCATAATAATATTTTTTGATATCCTTTCGAGAAAAATAAACTTTCAAAATGTTTGTTAAATTTTCTAAGTTTTAATCGTCTACAGCGACTTAATTATTCATTTTATGTACAATATTAGTTATTGAGATCATAAAGCATCTTATTTTACATGTAAAAATCAAATAATAGTAATAATAAGACTTACACATTTCAAAATATCTAAGCTGATAGCCGAAAATCGGGAGTTTTTTGGAAAAAACAATTAAATTCAAATATCTCGAAAACGGTTAGATTTAGGATAGGGTGTCTCATAGTCAGACATAATGAACATAAATGTTATACTAAGATATAACAAAATATCTGGAAAGTTTAATAAATTTTGTATTTTGTACTCATCAATTATTTTATTTAGTTTATTTTTGCCTCCCCTATAGCCTATTAAACTAAGTTTTTTCTACAAAATATTAATAAAACCCTGGATTGTTATACCTCGTTGGATAGCTGATGAGACGTAGATATTTTTAAGTACGTCTGCAAAGCAGGTACCATAATAATATTTTTTGATATCCTTACGAGAAAAATAAACTTTCTAAATGTTTGTTCAAGTTTTTAAGTTTTAAGCGTCTACTGCGACTTATTTATTCATTTTATGTACAATTTTGGTTATTGAGGTCATAAAGCATCTTATTTTACATGTAAAAATCAAATAATAGTAATAATAAGATTTACACATTTCAAAATATCTAAGCTGATAGCCGAAAATCGGGAGTTTTTTGATAAAACTATTAAATTCAAATATCTCGAAAACGGTTAGATTTAGGATAGGGTGTCTCATAGTCAAATCAGTCAGAAACGATGTAAACTACACGCCCTTAATGGATATAGGACGACGATACCTGTAACCCTGTATGTATACATACGTACAAACAAATACATATACTTACATATATACAAGTATAGCAAACAATATAAGGACTTATTTATCTAGTGATAAAAAGTGAGCTTTTACCCTTATTAATTTTTAATTTCTAAAAAGATAATATTATTGCTTTAGCATAAAAAATATTGTTTGGAATCATACATGTTTCCGATTTTCCATACATCAATGATAACAATATACGAAGTGTACTATGTTATAGTAACAAGCCGGCCTACTTGTACTTAAGTCCGACCCATTTCCACCGCGCAAGTTTGGAGCACTGGCAACCGACTTAGGAAGCAGACTAACCGGAATCAGACAACATGTATATAATAACCAATTTGAAGTGGCAATATCGCACCTGGTGTTAAGCGTAATATGGTCCGAGTATTGTACAGTAAGAAAGGGCTAAGACCATCCTTCATTGGTGGATATAATTGTGCTGAGGTGATAAAGCTGGGTATACATAGCCTAAGCCTCAAAGGCGACCAACTTTCATTTGTCACTTTGCCCATGTTCGCCGCTATCTGGGCGGATACGAATATTGTACTACCAGCAAATTGAGCTTGCGGCAATCTCACTCAACGAATGATTACGTCTTCAAGTTATGGAACGTAGGTCCAAGCCAGTCAGCGATCAAGAAGCCTTTAAAAAAAAAGACTACATGCCAATTTCAAAGAAACATAAAAAAATGATAGTTTGTACTAAAATATTTATATCATGAATTCTACTTACCGTTACCGACTGGTCGTGGGTTGGAAGCAGGTCCAAGTGGTTGGGATTGGAGGCCAACCAATTGAGAAAGACGGATGTAGCCCTGAGTACCTTCATTTCCTTGCTGAACTGGACTTGGCCTGAATTAAAACATATTATTTAAATTCAGTTACGTTTTATTTTTTCGTTCAATTATAGTCGGCACCAATTATGACAATTGTTCATTCTGGTATTATTATTATTTTGACAGCCCCGTAACGCAGTTGGCTAGATATTAGTTTGCGAAATGAGAGATAAATGTTTGTGTGATCCACAAATATTTGTTTCGGGTCTGGGTGTTAGTGAGACTGAAAAGTTCTCGTAGATTATGATACCCACGACACAGGACTTGTATGCTAGTGTGGGGTCAGAACTATGTACATAATATTTGACTGTTTATTTTATTTATTATTTCGTGCATTTGCAAGCGTGATACAACGAAGAAGAGAGATATCAAACTTATCTTGATAATTATTTTATTCATGTTTTAATGGCTTCATTAGCATGATATCATGTCTCACAGAAAACTGGTGTGATTCAACTGAACACAATTTTTTGATTGTGGTGGGTGAAATTGCTGAAGACTAAAATTATAACTTCACCCATAGTGAAAATGTATAAATGGTGTGAAATGGAAAAGTATCTATTGCCTAAAACCCATGACAGTATTCACAGAAGTGTAGTAATCCTTGCTATGTTCCCGATTTTTTACAATAATAAGAACACTAAAATGTGTTATTTACTTACTGGTATGCCACCGATGGATCTTGGTACGCCAGGTCAAACGGTCGGTTCAATGTCAATGGAGCTCTAAGAATCAATCCAGGGTTTCCGGCTTGGGGCACTGCAGCGACTCCTGGTCGTTGGTATCCCACCAACGGAGACACTACCTGTCCCGATGGGTCCAGGTATACTGCGTTTTGGTAACCTAGAAAAACAAAGTGTGAGTTGGGCTTTTGCTAGCATAACACAATTTTTTAAATCCGGCATCATCTAATGACAGTACTGGCTTAAATAGCGCCCTGAATTACTCACGGCAGTCGTCCTTCGCATTGTCAAAAGTAAATCGATCGTTTTCCCCTTACAGTTTTGCACGGGTTAGGTTCAAAAGCTTATTGATTTTTATGTTGCCTGCATACATACACACACGGTCACGAGTGTATTCCTGGAGGGATGGACAGGAATAAAGTTGCACCCACGTTTCAACAGATGTGTTTAAAGCTGCGCGTTTTTCAGGTCTTTCGTAGGAAAATTATATTGAAATGTGCGCATAATTTAGTGCATGGATGACTCTAAAGGAGTTAAATTTTGGCTCCGAATACCAGGAAGGTGACGTTGGTTAACATGTTAAATGAAAACTTCAGGAAATAATAAATTCCGTCATAATTGCAAAGACAAGTTCGATTTCCGAGGCAAGTAAAATGTTATCAAGTTTTTTTTAAGGAAATTTTCAGTAGTACCATGGAATGGGGAAATCTGAAATTACGATGGAATTAGACACAGCTGGCAAAACTTAGATGCATTGGTGCATATTTGCATAATTTCCGAGGTTACAGGCCACTCATGCCTGTATCTATGTATCTCTAGTCTATGTTATATAAAATACTAGCTTTTGCTCGCGACTCCGTCCGCGTAGACTACAGGGTTTGGTTCAGAAAGAAAATAGTATTCTATATTACTCCACAGAGTCCCATTTATGTCCATACCAAAAAATCATTCAAATCGGTCAAATAGACGTGAAACGTGTGCCGCTGCGCACCGGCCGGCCGGCGCCTTGCACATCATAATTGCGCGCTTGATAATTTTTTCGCTGCGGTGTTATTTTAAAACTGCGATATCTTCTAAGATACTCATTGAAATCAAATGATGTAAAGGGCAAATTTCTTTTAAATGAAATACTTGTGATGAATAACGTATTTATTTGGATAAGGATTAATATCATCTTTATAAAAACACATTCACAAATAATGCTTTAACAAATTTGGTAAGCATAAAAAAGGTTATAGTGAGCCAATCTTAAAAGATAGACTTATGCTGTCGCGGACTTTTTTTTAGAACTTTTAAAGGGGAATAATTCTGTCATACATTATTTTAGCGAAACTTTAACCGTTTCCGCAGCGCACGCAGCGGAAGTTCTCAAAAGGGAAAAAATACTCCCGATTTTGAAACATTATTTATTGCTGCTCCGCTCCTATTGGTCGTAGCGTGATGTTATATAGCCTATAGCCTTCCTCGATAAATGGGCTTTCTAACGCTGAAAGAATTAATCAAATCGGACCAGTAGTTCCGGAGATTAGCGCGTTCAACCAAACAAACAAACAAACAAACAAACAAACAAACTCTTCAGCTTTATATATTAGTATAGATTTCATTCATACATTTAACAGCTGCATTGGCGTAGTACTTACACAATACAAGAAAGAAACTAAAAAGAGAAATTTTAAGAACGCTGATTATGTAATTCAAGTAATAACTTAGTCATACCGTTGGCTGGGAACCCGGTATTTCCTTGTGGTGCAGCTCCTACGATGTACACTGGCTGATAGCCTCCAATTGTACCAGGCCTGGAAATCAAATTACACTTATTTATACTCTTAGACAAGACTAGTACATAAGTTGGAAATTTTATCTATATTCTATATGTCCTTGTGCTGAGCACGGTTTCTCTTCAATTGAAAGGTGATAGGCCGTTATCTAGTCTCGGGATTGGTGGACTTCCCAAAACTAAGAAATAACCAGAGAACCCTTTCGTATGTACTATGTAGGTTCCGATACGCATTTCCCGTCGCCGTTAAAATCATAATATGAATGAGTTACAACTTCGAAAAGTAATAGATGTGCACCAGCCATAAAGAATATTCGACGTAACTGATTAACAGGTAGGAAATTACGCTATTTATATTTTAGAAACATATGTATATGGTAATAAAAAAATTTAAGACTGTCTCTTAGTCCCGAAGAAAAAGTATATGCCGTGCTATCTGGATGTTCTAACTTCGATTCCGGGGTCAAGTAAAGTCTCATTTGGTTTTTCATTCAATAAACTCTTAGTACCTATTACATGGGGCCTAAAACAGAATTGAAATTTTGAACCTCTACCGACCCGCACTGCGATGAAAGCGTGGATGTATGTATGTAAATAAATGAATAAATACACCCAACAGTCACATAGTTTTCACCCCACACTAGGATACAAGTCCTGTGTTGTGGGTATCAGAAACTACGAGAGGCTTTTCGGTGTCACAAATAAATTGAAAGAATTAAGTTTTCACCTGTACCCTGGAACTGGCATATGCACGATGAACACACGTTGACCCGGTACCAGGCCGGGAATGTTTGGAGATACCGGCGGCTGAAAAAGTTATAAATTGTCGTCAGACCTAATTGCTATTTTGTTCTTTCAGGCGCTTATTACTATACAAGTGTTTGTAAATATTGTAGAATGCTATGTGGTCATCAATGTCAATTTTTTTAAATTACTATATGGTATAAGTTTCAAATAAAAAAGTAACTGTAAAACCAAAAGTTTAATTACTTATATCCAGTTACAAAAGATATTCAGTGTCGTTATGGCATCAACACGTCATAAATACCTATAGGACAGAATAGACAGAATTATCATTAAATTTCAGTCTAGAATATGGGGTAATACCAATATTCAATTACCTGTTGTGGGGGTTGTTGCGGCGTTTGCGCTCCAGGTATGAGCTCCACTTCGCTGTCAGGCTCCAAGGTTTCGAGTCGTGAGGATTGGCCGTTCGCGCTACTGCTTAATCCAGCTGCAAATATTGCATACTTTTTCTAATCCTGTATCTACACGGTAAGCTAACTGACAGGAGGTATTGCGCTTTTTAGCGACATCTATCGATTGAACGTTCATGATATCATATATCAAGAACCTAACATACTTTGCTTTTAAATATTATTTGTATAGCGTGTAAAGGTCTCTTAATCACGAAATAAAACAGGTAGATATTTAATCATAAAATAACCTATATTATTTGTGACTTATGAGGGTAGTCAAAGTTGGTAGGTGAGATGCTTAGTCCGTCACCGGAAGCGAAAAAATTATGTTCTAGCTCAAATAATATTTGTGGAGTCGAAACGTCCGTAGAAAAGTGTATTCTATGCAAAATTTCAAAGCTATTTTACGAGACTCACCTGACTTTGGTTGCTCTTGACTGTAGTAGTTTGAGACTTGGGAATTATCCAAATAATAATCCAATCTGTAAAAGAATTAAGATACATTAAATAATCTCTGACAGTATATTTCAGATGATGATAATTTAAACAATTAATTACTTATAATGTATGTATAATTATTTGATTGAAGACAATTCCACATTTATTTCATTAGGCGGAAGATATGACATGAGTACTACGAGTATCTTAAACGGATAGACCGATTTGAACGGAATCCAAATTATTATTTCTCAACGACTTTCATAATGACCTCTCAAAATAACCAGCGTACAAGCGACATTTATTTAGGAGTCATTAAATTATTTTACAAAATGAGAATATTACGGATTAATTTGTTCGAGTTGCGCAGGCGCATGTTGCTGGTAGAGTCGTGGTGATGCAGGAGGCGCGGCGCTCACCGCCACGCAGGCTGCAGCGAACACAAGCTAAAACCAAAGTAAATATTGTTGAGTAAAAAATTCAGTTGAGTAAAGGAGGCCCGTGCCCAGCAGTAATATGGTCTGATGATGATGATGATGAAAAAATTCATGATCTTCACCTGGGTAATAGTCTCAATTATAGAAAAGAGCCTATTGACATTCATAGAATACCTACAAGTAGAAGTTGTTTATAATTAAAAATAAGAATTAACTAAGCATAACCGGATTCACGATATAGTAACCTCTGTATGACGAATCTCGATCGATTTACTGATGACGGTAATTTCATTCTAGAAGGAAAACAGTTGATTATAATTCTCGATGAGGGAGCTGTCACCTTCGCAGAGGTCTTAGTGAGGCCGAGCGCGTCATTCGTATGTCTGACGCGTGGCGTTGCGAAATGTTATGTCATGAACGAGTTTGATCTATGAAGATCGATTCTTGATAATGCATGTATTCTTGCATTTGCAAATGCGATTGACGATATACACGCTGGTTGCATGATGGTATTCCAAAGGTTAGTATTTTGTTCAGGGAATAGTTGATATACTTATGCATCGAGACAAAATTGTGTGCGAGTAACAAATATTTATTTTGGAGACTGAACCAACGGAATTTGACGTAGTGTTAGGATAGTTTTGGTAAAAAACACGTTCTGGTTAGACAAGAGCGTTATGTAGTAAGATCAGAAGATAGATACATTGAAGATAGACGACTTGTTAGTTAACTGGTTTATGTTACATTGTTTACATCTCGAGGCCTTTCGTTTTACTCACTACGCAACAACAAGCAAAATAAAAATCTTTATAAAAAGCAAAATATCCCCCAGTTTCTTTTGCATTCAGCATTTAATTTCCCAATTGTGGTGAAGGATTTACAAAGAAGACGTTGAAATAAAACCTTTTGTCTTGCAATTTTTCATTAAGACGACGGAATTTACATTGTTTTTGAATAAAAATTTACTTTTCAAGTGATATATGGCGACAGGGGACCGGCGCCCGTCGATCAGTCTTATTTATTTGTAGTATAGGTTAACAAGCATTAATAAATCAGCGTGTTTGTCGTGCTGATGAGTGGATTCCACGAATATTTATGTATATCGATTAAATAACATGTTTATTTCTATCTGAACTTAATGATTCATTGGAGCGATGCATATCTTTCTTGGCAGTTACATCATATTATGTGGGATTGTAAGCTTAGATAATGATTATACGACTGGTTACGTTAATAGAAATCATAAGTACTCAGAACAAATGGTCAAGATATGCTTTAACAACGCTGACATCTTATTCATCTTCATAATAAACATACTATACTAAAATAACAAATACTCGCGTCGGTATTCCCATAGATGTTTTTCTACACCACTGTATCGTCTGCTAAGCTTTTTAAGTCCCGCGCAATGTGGATATACCCAGTACCCAATAACACTTTGCCCGACCCGAAATCCCTTGAGTCACGTCACAAATTTATGCTGCAGTATTTCCTAGGCAGTTGGCAAGGTAATTTAAAAGTGTTAACTAGATACGCCCCTCATCCAACATGAACACCATAAAATGTGACACAGTTAAAGGAAATTGGAATTGAGTGACATTGGTTGCATAATATAAATCGAATAAAGTAAAATAAGGTCGACACGAAAAATTAATAAAACAAACTTTAGCAGGATAGGATTAAACTACGTGCCCGTGGCGCATTTGGCTAGACACCAGCTTGTGAAACGAGACGCCGCGGGTTCGATCCCGGCTTTGAGACAAATGTTTGTGGGATCATTGAATTGAATGTGAAACATTTGTTTCGGGTCTGGGAGTTAGTGAGACCGAAGAGTCTCTCGTAGTTTCCGGTACCCCACGTCAAAAGACGTCAGAACTATGTATGTGACTGTTTGGTGTATTTATTTAATTAATTAAATTTCGATGATATTTGTAGAAAATTCAAAGCCGCTAAATACGACGCCGTAAACGTAACAAAAAATGGCAGATCCGGTATTGATAGAATTTATTTCAATTGATTGCGTTTGAACGCACGAGTTCACTCAAGTGTCATGTAATGAAGTAAATTGAAAAAAAAAAACAACATTGAAGTGACAACAGCTTGAGGGCAATGACCACTTGCTAAATAAGTGCAACACAAAAGAATTTACTGTTAAGTTGAACAAACTATGCGACAATTCGCAGTATTAGATTTAGTATTATTTTAAATTGTTTAAATTTTACTACAGATTACGTTATGAATGCTAACATAGTTGCTATGGTGATGAACGCGAGATAACGCTTCGAACGGGACAAGAATTTAACAACTATAAAATTGAGAATATAATGTACTTACATGTATATTTTCTTAGAAATGATAATCAACCTAATTTATTTCTTTAGGAATTCCGTTGATCTTGTCTATTATAAGATGTTGTTAACGTAAAAGCATTTTCGTAATCTGATTATTTTGATATTACATTGGTCAGTACATAAAAACAAAAAATAGGTAAGGTAATTTTAGATTTAAGTATTTGTGGGGCGATATTTTAAAAAGCTACCTTGATGATGGTTGACGTCGATATACCAATAATCTTTAAAAAAGGGAAAACGTCTGCACGTTTTGTATGTACGCATCCAATAACTTAAGTAGATACTTTTGCAGCTGAAAATTTCGTAGGGACTGATTAGATAATTTTTTTATTATGTACCTACCTAATTTCAAATTTGTGACAATAAGTTACAAGTATCAGGTCAATGAATTAGAAGCTGACTTGTTCGAATTTGACACAGATGCTTGTCAATCGTGCAATTTAAGTCCAAATCATCCAAGTTCTGATGATCAATATCAATACTACACTCTGTTGACAGTACAACGACTCTGACGGGCAATTTAACACCAAACCAATATGTATAAGCAGTAATTGGAAGGAAGGAAGGCTGGTCGCGCTTGGCCGCCCATTAGTATGTCATTGTGGCATCGGGCCTTAACCCAGATGTCAGCAAGCGTGGCCTGGGCACGTCTAATTGCCCATGATTGAGGAACCGCCATTTCACATTGTTACCGATATGTAATTTGACAGCGCAAGTGTAAGTGCGGTGTCCGGACACACGCAATAATTTCGAGAACGGTTATAGTCTACTTACATTGTAACAGAATTTTATTAACATTTTATTGGATAAGTTTAGTACTTGGCTATATTTAGATCCTTCCTTACGCGAAATTAAGTGTACATAACATAAGATTAAGGTATAATACGAAAAAGTTGCATAGAAGTTAATACTAATTACTAAACACTTTATACATACATACATACATACATAAACTCACGCCTGTATTCCCTGATGGGGTAGGCAGAGGTGCATAGCTACACCCACATTTCGCCAGGTATGTATTAGTCCCACGTAATAGGGGGCAAGCCTATTGCCGATTTTCGGGCACATTTCAAGACTCCGTGCTGCTATTGAGAATTTCCTAATGGAAAAACCCAATAACACTTTGCCCGACCCGCGAATCGAACCCAGGACCTCTAGATCGCACAGCACATACTTGTACCGCGAGACCACGAGGCAGTCTAAACACTTTATATATTAGCTTTTTCTTTGCTATTTGAGTAACATACCTACATACATTAGTGGATCCGCGTAAGTGTTAGAAGGTCAAGTCTCCACAAGCTTCCTTTAAATTAAGTTTTATACCAACATCGTCTAGCCTTTTCTTTCAACTTTAAGGTAATTAAATTATAAATCATTGTGATCTTTCAATTATTTTTAGGTTTTTACTTTTAATACACTTTTTTATTAAGCCCGTCCCGAAGAAAAAAGTGCATATTCTATAAATATTGATAACTGCGTTTTCTATTTCAAAATTTAAATTTTACAAGTGATCTCTAAATATAGCGTTATGATTATTTTGAAAAGATGGTACATTTAGAAAATCTACGAAGTTTGTAAGTGAACAAGGCCATCTTATAGTGAATGGCTATGAACAAATATGACTTTTGGAGATTGAGAGAACGCTACTGGATGTTTGTCCTAATTTGGGAATAAAGACGAAAAAGAGTCACCTATACCAAATGCATTCACTCCATATTTGTTTTCTGTGAGACATTGGGAATGGAACAGTGCTCTGTATTTCGTGCAAGGTGGCGTTACATTTTTGTGTTCGATTAGCGAAACGCTGATGTTTTTGGATATATATGTTTTACAAAAAAAATCGACCCATATTACGAGTACATGTTTGTATGCACATTCAATATCTTACTGAATTTATGTGGCTTAGCTGATTATAGATCTTGCTACTAGCCTTAGGTGAGGCGGGTAGCGCACCCAGCTATAAGTGATATCGCAGTGGAATTCTATCGCTTTCTTGCTACATGGCAGTTTTTCCTCACACGGTTGCAAGTGGTTTAACATAAAAATGTTTTTATTTTTACAAAATTATTTTCTTTTTTAAAATAAATTTAAATTGTCAGCCTATGCGTTTTGTACTTTATTTTATCTAGGTTTTATTTTAATTTACCCTGATGCCTATGTCGTACCCTCTGACATAACTGGTGCGGGTAGAGAGTAATATAATATGTCCCGTATCTTTTTTCAAGATCGAATTTTTTCCCTATACGAAAATTAATCAAGGTGACTAAAATAAAATATTATTACGTGTATGATATAATAATGGCGATTCTCGCTAGACGTCGATGTGACACACGCCTCATAAACGGAACGTTCAACTCGTCCATACGTACTGTGAATATCCACACGAAGGGCTCGCGAGTCCGCAACATAATTGAACTTCGTATTTATCACTTTGTCTCCGGAAGGCGGTGACGGGAATTACTTATTTACTTAAGACTTTTAGTAAACTTGTACATACAGGATGTAAATAGACCGTGATCGAAAACTTAAACAGGTAAAAGTTACGGCGATTATTATACAAACACACTTATGTTAAATTGCGCAAAAAAAAGGTTTCTTAGTCACCATCAATATTACTTGTCTTAGTTTTCGATCACGTTCTGCTTCATTTTATTAATTTTGTATGTATAGCAGTGATGGCCTCGAGGTTTAGGCGCGCGGTCGAGCATTTCAGCAGTCGCAGGTTCAAACCCCAGGCACACACCTCTGACTTTTCGAAGTTATGTGTGTATTCACAATGAATTATCACTTGCTTTTTTTTTTTTTTTTTTTTTGTTAAACCATGTAATTTTATTTTATTTATTTATAAAATAACAACAAGAAAATTCAGAAACAAGAAAAGTTAGAATAAGCGTTGACGCCTGCAAGAGTATTGTAACTGTGTCGCAGACATCAAGCACCCTTCTAGTTCACAAAAATGAATTCAATACAAAATAACAAATATTAAGGTCATATTGTACGATTAATAACATAATAATTTTTAGCATAACAAAATCGAAATACAATTAAAAACATAATCGAAAGTCAATTAATAACATAATAACATTTAGTAAAACATAATCGAATTATAAATTTAAATACTAAATAGGTAAAAATAGGGAAAAAGAGAAAATTTGAATTGAAAAGAAAATAAATAAAATAAAATAATAACATTTAGAACAATAAAACATAAATAATTACAAATTTCTTAAATACTAATTAGGTATGTAAGAGTAAGAGAATGTGTGTGTGTGTGTGTGTGTGTGGATGTAGGTACAATAATTAAGTATATATTAAGTCTTCTGTTTCTTCATAGGTTAAAGACTGGAGCCATTCGACGCATTTAATTTTGCATTTATGTAGTACGAGTGGATAGATATTCAAAACACTATTAATCTTGTTGTACAGTTTGGGACTCAGGTATGTGTAATGTTGATGTGCGATTTTTGTACGACGATATTCGATTTTGCAGATCCGGTCAGATCTACGATGGTTAGTTACAAAATTAAGATCAAAGCTAATTTGTGAATGTTTACGTAGAATTGTATTCAGAATAAATAGTTGACGTACGTTTAGAACTACACAAAGAGAGTACAGTTCAACTGTAGGGAAGCGAAAAGGTTTCTTAGCAAGAACTTTAAGAACTGCTCGCTGTGCCCGTTCTAACCTCAGCATAACAGTTTTCCCAGACCCACCCCAAGCTGTGATGCAATATGTTATTACCGATTGTATTAAGGCGTAATAAACTATCTTAAGGTAGTCAAAATCTAAAGTTGATCTCAATTTTTTAAAAACAAACATTAATTTCCTAACTCGGGAGACAATATAATGAATGTGAAATTTCCAGGTCATACAGCTATCAATTACCACTCCGAGGTATTTTATTGTACAAGTTCTTTCAATAAATGTGCAATTACAGGGTGTCGGATTACTATCTTTATAGCAGTTGTGAGCTTTTAACTGAAATGATGAAGGAGGTTGGAGTGAAAGGTTGGGAGTAAATGCTATATATTTAGTTTTAGATAGATTTAGGGTGAGAGAATTAGAAGACATCCAGTTCATTATCACTCTTAATGCCTTTTCTGTATTATCACGAGCCTCAGCCCAGCTATTGCCGTGAACAAGGAGAACAGTATCATCAGCATACGTGATAATTTTGGATTTAAGGAGTTTTATATTGCAGAGTTCATTTATATAAATTAAAAAGAGGGTCGGGCCAAGGACACTGCCTTGTGGTACACCATAAGATAAGGGGAGTTCGATACTTTTAATTTCATCTACTATTACGTACTGAGAGCGATTGGAAAGGTAGCTACGAAACATGTCAAGAGCAATGCCTCTGACTCCTACGCGTTCAAGCTTACAAGCTTACGCAACGGTGAAGGAAAACATCGCGATAAAACCTGCACACCTTAAAGTTCTTAGGAATTTCTTAGGTGCGTAATCCGCCAACCCGCACTAGGCCAGCGTGGTGGACTCCCTGAACCCTGTGAAACCCTCTCAGTTGTAGAGGAGGCCCGTGCCCAGCAATGGGCCGTATTTGGGCTGATGATGATGATGATGATGAATTTTGTATTCCAAATTACAACACGAAATCATATACGGGTTGTAAACAGACCGTGATCAAAAGCTAGTACAGGTAATAGTTATGGTAATGAGGAAAGCGTCATGATTTTTTTTGTTATTTTTTTTTCACCGTAACTATTGCCTGCCTTAGTTTTCAATCAAGGTCTTTTTACACCCTGTATGTTAAAGTCAAATCCCGAAGCTCAGTCCTTCCTAGGTTTGACTAGTTAATCTTTAGTCTGATTTGAAATCTGATCAAAGCCCCAACAAATGAAGTCTTTCGGCATATGACTAAAGAATTTTCGTCAAAACTAGGAGAGACTGATATAATTTAGCCTCTATAGAATTTCACACCTGTGCAAATTCTGTTTTTTATACAAATACAAAAGACTTGAATGATGTGCAAAACGTTTGGACAGATTTTCCTGTCTGGATAAACGTTGACACTTGACATTATTCTTATCATTTTCCTGTAAACATTTGGCCGTAATAAAATTCTGTCTAATCGTTATAGTCATTTCAAGGTGAGCGCGTCGTCTATCGGAGCCGGTAGATCAGTTGCTCAAGTTGTTATTTCGTTGACGAGAATACCCTATGGTCATCGCGAGGACGGAGAACAAAGGAGTAAATTGTCTCGCTAAAATATACGAACTTTTTTGTTTTGGTCGTTATTTTTTAATATTTCTCTCATAATGATGTTGATCGTATTTTATAAGTCATGCGGAACTCGCGGTTTAGACGCGTGGTCGAGTCGAAGCCTCAAGGGTTCAAATCCCAGACAGACACGTCTAACTTTTCGAAGTTATGAGTGTATTAACGATGAATATTCCCATACGGTGACGGAAAACATCGCGAGGAAACATGCACACCAAAAAATTGCTAAGAATTTCTTAGGTGTGTAGTCTGCCAACACGCTCTAGGCCAGCGTGGTGAACTAAGGCCACACCCCTCACAGTTGCAGAGGAGGTCCGTACCCAGCAGTGGGACGTAGATAAAAGTAGAAGATAAAAGTTGATCGGTCATAAAGTGTCGCGTGTGACTGTAGTACTGAGTTTAATTACGTAAGTGGCTTTGCCTTTATAAATTGGAAACATGCCTAGAGAATGTCAAAAGCATCGCTAACATTACGGCATGAGTGAGCGATAGCTTAGCCCAAGTTCAAGTCCAGCTTGCGAAACGAGAGGCCGCGGGTTCGATCCCCGCACCGAGACATATGTTTGTGTGATCCACAAATACTTGTTTCGGGTCTGAGAGTTTGTGAGACCAAAACCTCTTTCGTAGTTTTTGATACTCACGAATCAAGACTTATATATTAGTGTGGGGTTATAGTTCTGAAACTATGTATATGATTGTTGTTTGTACTATTATAGCATTCATTTATTTCAGTAAACTGCGCGAGAGAGGTCGAAGGTAAGAGGGTCATATGAGTAATAAATTAATAATACTATAACATAGGACAATTCCAATACAAAATCCCCACACGAGGAACCACATGCATGGAGGCACATGTCACTCACAGCTCGTAAAAATATGTCGGTCAAGAAACTTTTCCTGCATAGTTATTGTTTACTTTTCCTCCATCCGTCAAGCGGGGGACAATGCATTTGTTTAGTATGCAGAAAGCATAAAATCAAATTTCAACAGATTGCAAAATGAAATTTATAGGGCACACACGACGAAAACACTTTTTTGGGTAAATTTGTTGCTGTAGTAATAACATTGAGTGACTTTCTATAACTTATAGCAGGACTTTTCGCTAATCATATTCTTATGGTAAGTACATCCTTCATCATCATCATAATCGTTAGCCCATATACGTCCCACTGCTGGGAACGGACCTCCTCTACACCTGAAAGGGGTTAGGCCTTAGTCCACCACGCTGGTCTAGTGCGGGATCGCGGACTATACACTAAGATTTTCCCAAGAACTTTTTAGGCGTGCAGGTTTCCTCATGATTCACCGTTAAAGTAAGTGATAATTCATTGCGAATACACACATAACTGCGAAAAGTCAGAGGTGCCTGGGGTTTGAACCTGCGACCGTCAAGATTCTCGATCGCGCCGAAACCTCGAGGCCATCAATACCAGCATGAGAACCGTAAGAATAGCATAAGAAAACAATAGAATCATACATCACAGAATACTTGTTGGTAATCAAGGAAATTACACTTGCAAAAGAGAAGGTACGCGGACACTGGAAGATAATTGTGCGACACGCATTGTTCCGTAAGCGTCCAACAATGGGAAATAGGTGAAAACAAGCAGTGCTATCTGAAATCGTAGGTTTGTGACAATAGCTTGTTATAACATCGCATTAGGTGGCTTTTTATTTTGCAAATGTTCGGTTCTAGGAAAGCCGTTTCAAGTGATAGAACTGTACCTAAGTACGTTCGGTTTGTATGAAAATACTTTCTTTATTTACTTTTAGAGGTGTATTTCTATATCCACGTCTTGTCAGTTTGTTTAATAACTATGTAGTATAAATGCAAGTCTATTGCCGCTTTCAGGTACATTTTTGGGCTCTATGATGCTTCTGCGAATTTTCTAATGAATATATCCAATATTACTTGGTCGGGCCTGAGTTGAACTCAGGGCAACTTAGGAACACGCCGATAATATCCAAATGGAAAATTTAATTAAATAATATTTTTCTTAACATCGAAATCAAATTCGAAACCTCTCGATAGTACGCAGCAGTCTTATGTCGTGGGACAACTGCAATCCACAGATATTTAATCAATGGAAAACTGAGTTTGTTTACGTTTTTACAATATCTGACATAATAATAATAATAAAATACACCCAACAGTCACATACACAGTTCGAGCCCCACACTAAGATATAAGTCTTGTGTCGTGGGTATCAGAAACTACGAAAGACTTTTCGGTCCAACAAACACCCAGACCCGAAATATTTGTGGATCTCATAAACATTTGTCTCGGTGCGGGGATCGAACTCGGGGCTTCCCGTTACTCAAGCTGGTGGCTAATCAACCGCGCCACGGAGCTATCAATAATTATAAAACATAATTGTGTCTATAGTAGAAATAATTTTAATTGTTACGCAGAGTAATCTGCGTGTGAAAGATCAACTTATTTAGATCAGTCACTTTGTCTTGGCCCTATAGAAAGTGGTCCAAAGAAGGCAATTGCGAGTATTCTCCAGTATTGTTATTGTCGCCATAATTTGTTACATAGAGGATATCGGAGTAGCTTCAAATTATAATTATTTTTTTGCGTAAAGACGATACTTTTTAAGATAGCCCCGCGTATTCAGATGTGGATTTGAGACGCTTTTTCTTTGACACGCACAATTCCTAATACTATCATTAAGAGGTTTAAATTCATAGGTCAAAGTAGTATAGCTAAGCATTCAACACGATTGTACTCATCTCATGAGCTGAGAAAGTGATTCCTTTTAATCTATTGCGTGTGCAGAATGGGAGCTCAATTATTTCGCCCTCGTAAAAACAGTATTGTTATGTGTATATTGTGTCTATTATAATTAATTGTTACATATTTCCTATGTTAGTGTACTTTAGTAGAAAGTGTATAACTGTTTGTTTCCTTATCATTTCCTATTGCTTGGTAGATGCCGAACATGGGTTAAACTAGGTTTTACTGGAGGATTCGGTCGCGATGATAAAAAAAAAATGACGGACACTGTTATAAAAAAATACATAATGTTACCTTGTAAACTGTTTTGTGCTTTTTTTCAAAAGTATTCTAAAAGTATTTTATTTATTATTGGAAAAGACGAGCTGTTGGAAAAGACAGGTAGATCATAAAGTAAATTATAATCAAGGATTGAGAACGCTACAAAATTGGCTCAGATTCTAAAAATTGGAATTTTGAAGAAATAGAGAATCCTATTGTATATAGTATAGATCCCATACATATGTGGCCAAGTAAGCCAATGTCTTACAAGCTCAATCTTGGTACGTAATTATTACGTATTGTTTATTATGCACAATGACTACAATATTACCGGTAATCGAAAGTAAAATCAGTGCGATATATTTAGATTATTGACTGAGAGAGCCTATTATTTTTTATAATCAATAAAAAAAAATTAAAGCATCAAAGGAAATAATTTGAAATAATAAAATTAGTCTTTTATAATCTTTAACTTCTGAATTTTGTATTTAACCATATTGTTCAATATTATTTTCATAATTTTTTAAACCAGAAATATTAATTAAAAAGAAATGGAAAACTTACAAAATATCTGGCCATTTCGTGCGGTATTAACAGTAAACACTGCAGTCGGGACACAGGCAAACACACGCGCACACACGACAGGACGGTAATGCGACGTATTGCGCGTGCGCACCTTTATATGTCCACTTATTGTGCGTTACGTTGCGTCTTGTTACGTATTAAGGGCGCTGTCATTATCTCAAATTATTTTTATTTATATCAGCCCACATCCGTCTTAAAACAAGATGTTCTCTGAAAAAAATGGGCATGGACATAAATACATGGATTTTATTATATACTACTTAGGGGTGATGAAGTCGAATCGAAAAAAAAAAAAAATGTCACGCAGTTGCAAAAACTACCAGAGACTTTTCGGTGTTATTTGTAACACAACATGGTTGTTTGTAACCAAAGCCGAAACAAATATTTTGGATCACACAAACGTGTGTCTTAACAAATTGCGCCAGGGAGGTCCTCTTTTATAATTTTTTAAGTAATTATTATTAAATTATTTTATTGAAGTATTTTTTATAAAATTTGTGTTACTTTACAATGATCTGGGAAACAAATGAAAAACTTGAAGGTGAGTGATCTCCGTATTCTATGGACATCATTATATAACTTAAATATCATAATAGTAATTGCTTGAATGCAAAAGGAAAGAGAATTTAAGGATTATTGTCTCACAATTTAAGTAATCAAACCAAGGTAAGATTATTGCCTTACGTTGATTTTCTTTCCTGTACAGGTACGATGAAACTGTTGCTTTCCCACTAAATTCGAGTATATAAAGAGTCTTTTCTCCTCATCAACTGTGTCTAAGGAGCAGTTGGCTTGCATGCGAAACGAGAGGCCGCGGGTACGATTTGCTTACCGAGACAAATGTTTGTGTGATCCACAAATATTTGCTTCGGGTCTGGGTGTTTTTGAGACCAAAAAGTCTCTGGGATTTTCTGATACCCACGACACTCGTATATTTGTGTGGGTTCAGAACTATGTATGTGGCTGTTGAGTGTATTTATTTATTTATGTTCCAGATATTCAGACCAAAGTTTCGCATTTATTATATTACAAATATTTGTGTTTATAGAAACCAAACCCACGGCTTGAATCTCGACCCGGGTTTCCCACTAGCCCTGCTTTTTTCGTCTTCATTCCTTACATTAACTTTCCTCAGTGTACAATGCTTACAATTTTATAAACTTCCATATATTTCTTCAACGCCTTCACATATCCATATTATATCTAGATCGTTTACTTTCACTGCGGTGTGTTTTTCTTTAATATGTAGACGAACCAAATAACATAGTCAATGCTCTTTCTAATGACAGCATTTTATTTAGAAGCTAGCTGTTGCACGTAACTCTGTATGCGAATATTTAGACTTCAAAAGCCTTTTTTCTATTTTTCATTGATGCTCCGCTCGTACGTAGGGGAGCGTGGGGCTAGTTGTAACACGGGTAAGTAGTAACAAGCATTTTTTACCTACATAATAGAAGAAAATTCGTTTGGTTTTCAACCTAACCTACTACGTTATACCCATTCTATCATATAAGCACGATCAGTACCCTGCCGAACGGCGCAGGAAGCAGTTATGTGCAGGCGCTCTGAAAAAGCCAGGTCATGTATTTTTTACTCCTTATACAAAATGGATTATCATAGATTTCAAATTGTTTAGCATTCGTTGATTTATACATATACATTTAGCATTTGTTTAGTTTGATTATATTAAGTGTAATTTCACACCAAGTAAGCGCCTTTTTTTTTAATAGAAGTTATTTCAAAAAAACTCGCAGCTGGGTATGTTGTAACACTTTTACGGGGCAAGTTGTAACATGTTACAACTTGCCCCTTATTTATTTAAAAGTTATATGAAATTACGCGGGACGTATTTAAATTCCTTCTTTTCATGTTTTGAATACTTTTTTACCTTCTGGTATTCAAAATCAATTTAATTTCTCTCCATCTAAAATAAGACCTTACCCAAAAGCTCCACCACGAAAATTACTAACCACCCTCAACGTAAAAGAAAATGCTGGGTCCTCACAGATACGCCAGAGAAGAACGGGTTCCATAAAGATCATGAATAAAAGTTATAGAAGACAAAGAAAACACAAGAGACTAGGAAAGGCAAAGGAAAGAGCAAAAGAACGATGACAAAAAGATTGAGAGGAAAAAGATAAGATAAAGGAAGTAAAATATGGTGTTTTAAATTCTGATTCGGAATCTGAACCCATGGAATGGTTTTGTTTAGCTTGTGGGGAAACTTATGAAAATTAAAACGAGCAGTCAATACAATACATCATGTGCAAGATGTGGGCACATGTAAAATGTGCAACAGGAAATAAGATCTCATTTGTGTGTCTCAATTGTGATTCCGATGAAGACTGATTTCATATTTTACCTACGTCAATCAAAAGGTTGATTACTTAAAAAATTGAGATTTTGTTATTATAAATGGCTGTGAGTCTAAAGTTCCTTTATAGTTTAAGGAAGACCATGTTTTTGTTAATATTTGATTATTTTTCTATTAGATTAAGAATAAAACTTAAAAGTCAACGTTTTTTATACCGTGCCTAAGGTTTATAATGCTAAATGAATCAAGTCTGATTACTGAAGAAGTTAAGATTATAAATGGCTGTGAGCTCAAATTTAATTAATAGTTTAAGTAAAGAAAGAACATGTTAATTGTTTATTTTTGAATATTTCCTGTTAGATTAAATATTTAACTTAAAAGTCTAAACCTGTTTTAGCGTTTGTAAAGTTTCTTATGCTAAATATGCCAAATAAATCTTTATAAAATATAAAACTGGTTTTCAATTCCTAATGTTACAATGTGCCCCAAGCCTGTTACAACTAGCCCCAATCACGGGGTAAGTTGTAACACTCGTCAATTTTTTTTCAAAACCGTTTCTACAAAAAACCGTCACAGGTTTGATCAAAAGTTTATTTGGAATCGATAGTTGAATAGTTGTTAATTGGAATAGTACTGCTAGATTTCATAAATAGCAAAGAATTAAGCTTTCATAGCCAAGAAACGAAAAATTGTTACAACAAGCCCCCCTCTCCCCTACTGGTCATAGCATAATATATCAGATCAGATCATCAGCCCAAATACGTCCCACTGCTGGGCACGGGCCTCCTTTACAACTGAGAGGGTTTAAGCCTTAGTCCACCACGCTGGCCTAGTGCGGGTTGGCGGACTACACACCTAAGAAATTCCTAAGAACTTTTTAGGTGTGCAGGTTTTATCACGATGTTTTCCTTCACCGTTAAAGCAAGTGATAATTCATTGTGAATACACACATAACTTCGAAAAGTCAGAGGTGTGTGCCTGGGGTTTGAACCTGCGACCGTCGAAATTCTCGACCGTGCGCCTAAACCTCGAGGCCATCACTGCTTATAATATATAGGTAAACTTTTTAAATAAAAATAATAATAATCGAAAATCGTTTCACTCAAGCCAGAAATTACAACTTCAAAACTCCCACACTATCCCACACATATCTCTATATTATTAGTATAGATAAAATAAGTAATAAAAATAAATAAGTACAGCCAATAATTCGGTTGTGAATTCACGACAACATAAACATTTGTCTTGGCACGAAGACCGGTTTTTACATATTGCGCCTGTTGTAGGATTTTTCTTATAAATGCAGCCATTCAAATATTGATGAATAAGAAGAGATGTAGCTCTACGAGGATTTTCTGTAAGCCAGTATCATTTTGATCGAACTGATTCATTTATATCATAGATCTATGATAGAGAAGAGATACAATTCTGAGAATTATGAGACAGAAACCTCTAGCGAAGAAATATGTTTGAAAAATTCGAGGCAAAACAATGTGAACAATTGATAAACAAAGTAAGTAGGAAGATAAGTTTGAAACCGTTAATCATGCGGGACATTCCGTGTTTTCTCAGAGTTTCTATTGTTGATCACACAACTGGCGGTTGTCCAAAGGAATGTTTCCGATCCTTAGTCATATAAAACTGGCTGCGGTATAGTCATAAATACTATATTAGCGTATAATAAAGTGTCCATTGTTGTGTCAGTCATAAATATATAAAAGTTAAGGAAAGCATTATTATGATCAAGAACTTTTTTCTTTGTGAACTGCAACATCATCATAGATCAGTCACTAGACCTATGGACATAAAGGTTTTTTTTTTATAGTTTGATGGAATAGACGTTTGTCTTCCATCTCACCTGATGGAAAGTGTAGATGAAGACTAGGGTGGTACACGCCCATCCAAAAACTGCTAGAGTGATCTGTTGGTAGCGGCCTTTATTCAGCGTGATACTGCGACTTGTACAAGTTCTTCTGTTTTTTTCTTAGATGGACTTTAAAATTGAAGACTATCTACCCCATCTGAATACCTCACACCCGTTTTGGACGTACCTTAAGACTGTAAATTATATATTTACTATAAGCAGGATATCTGTGCCCTCACTTTATGCTCTACTCAAGATACGAGTATATATTTTACTGTCTTGCATCAAACAACTAGTATTTGAGAGTTGGTCCTTAATAACATAATGACAAATAATAAAATAAATAAATAATACACCCAACAGTCACATACATAGTTCTGACCCCACATTGAGATACGAGTCCTGTGTCGTGGGTATCAGAAACTACGAGAGACTTTACGGTCTCACAAACACCCAGACCCCAAATAAATATTTGCGGATCACACAAACATTTGTCTCGGTGCGGGGATCGAACCCGCGGCCTCTCGTTTCGCAAGCTGGTGTCTAGCCAACTGCGCCACGGGGCTGTCAATATAATATATAATCTAAGCTTTAATATATGAGTTAAAATAAAACAATGATTTAGACTAAGTGCGTACTTTACTATGCATTTAATGCTGGGGTCCACTTTAAGGCAGAATTTTGCATTCCTAGATTGCAATAAAAGATGCTTGAGTAATGAAAATTAATGATTAATTTAAATTGCATCAAGTTATATTATTGTCAACAAACGAGAAACACGTATGATATGTTTTTTTTTACATTTATCACACATTTTACATTCCCCTCAACCTAATTTAGAAGTCGAAATAATCGAAACCACTGGCAAAAATATATTATTTACAATTTTGTTTTTATTTTTCAAGTGTATTGTATATTTTTCAATAAACATTACCTGGAACTACCACAATACACGCAGTATTTGATCTTAATTTCCTTGAACCTTAATTTACTCATCGTGAAGTTTGCAAGACCTTCACGCACACATTTATTTGTTATGACTAATAAATAAAACTCTTCCGATTTTGTTTAAGTTTTACGGAAATGATTAAATAGTTTATAAAGGTTATTCTTTTGCAAAATTTTGATATTCACATTTTTGCGACTGTACACTCCTAAACTCTTTTAAAAGAGTAATAGCTTAGTCGGAAGTGGACCGCAAAGGTGCGTCGTGGGTTAGAGTTCCAATGAATGTATTAATGTTCAAAGCTACATAATGTCTGAGTTTTAGTTTTCTTAGGTGTGTAGTCTGCCAACCCACACTAGGCCAGCGTGGTCCACTAAGGCCTAAACCTCAATTGTAGAGGAGGCCCGTGCTCAGCAGTGGGACGTATATGAGCTGATAATGAATAGAAAACGTACCGTCAACTTGTTGGTTAAGCAAACACACGAACGTGCGAAAGTTTTGGATCAAACATAATGAAAGAATCGGGCATGCAGTAATTCAAAATGAGAATACATTGAGGCGTCAATAAGTAACGATCAGTACCACTTAATAATGGTATCTAGATGTAAATTAGATCAAGTATATCTTGTATACGATCAAGTATATCAGCATATTATTCCCATCGCATAAATATTCCATACGTTTATGTAACTTACATACGAACTAAATAGCTATTGTCATTTAAAACTGATATATTTATTAACAAAATAGAAAAAAAATATATTTCAAATTACAACGACGATTAATGAAAATTATAAAAACAAAACACTGTCGTTTAATAAAAAATTCAAATGTGAATATATGGAAATATTGCATCATTTTTAATGGATTTTCCATTGACTAAAAAGGGACTAGTCATGTGGAATAAAAATGTATCATACAACAACAATATTTTGCGTACAATCTCACCAGTTATTCATTGAAATGCAAATTAAAAGCACGTGGTATTTGTAATAAACCTGGAAATACAGTAAACAATTAGTCATGAGTCGTTTACTTAAAAAAATCTTTAATGCGCGGTAACTTTGTAGCTTTGTTCATTCATTTTACTCGACTACTGGGAAAGAAATAAAGTCTCATACTAAGTTTTCTTCTTATTTGCTTAATTTTTACCAGGCTTTCAGTCTCTTATTACCATGCTACTCGCAATGTAGCTCATATCCTAATTAAGGATAAAGAGATTCTTAGAATAATAGCCGTTTTTAGACACACTTCCTTAACTCAGTGTTCATACTGAAAATTTTCTAACAAAAAAAAAAAAAACAAAAAAACTTAGCCCGCCTCGGGAATCGAACCCGGAACGATGCACTATCTCGTTTATTATTGGTATTTTAAAGCTTCCTGGCGGTAGTGTCGTTGGGGTTAATTTAATGGCTTTTTAAACGCAATCAAAATTGGTATACAAGTCGAATACTTGAAAAGGATGTGCGTTCTCGAATATTAATTAAGATTGATTAAAACATTTCTTTCACGTCGAAGCCGCCAGAATGTCTCTATAATTGACGATTAATTGACGAACATGTTGAATAATACGTATGTAACATCTGGTATTGTTTGTATGTAGGCCACGTGGACTTTTTGAACTTCTGTTCTTTCCAGCATTTTTGTCATGTCGAATAGTATGTATATAATTCGCCATCAGCCCAAATACGTCCCACTGCTGGGCACGGGCCTCGTCTACAACTGAGAGGGTTTAGGCCTTAGTCCACCACGCTGGCCTAGTGCGGGTTGGCGGACTACACACCTATGAAATTCCTAAGAACTTTTAGGTGTGCAGGTTTTCCTTCACCGTTAATGCAAGTGATAATTCATTGTTAATACACACATAACTTCGAAAAGTCACAGGTGTGTGTCTGGGGTTTGAACCTGCGACCGCCGAAATTCTCGACCGCGCGCCTAAACCTCGAGGCCATCACTGCTTCTTAATTCGTATATAATTCAGTTAATTACTATTTAGGGTGCTATCAATTCTAGTACTTAAGTTACAAGGTAAAGAGCCGTGACGTTGCATGACGCATCAATTCTGCTATATAGGTTATCAGGTACTGACCATTATTAAGCGGTTCCTAACGATGCGGTTGAAATTCGGCTTATGAAAGAAATGCATAGGAAATCCCTGAAGGAAACAAAGAAATTGACTCATTATATTGTCATTGTTTCTTGCTATTTGTATAATGCTCTTTATAGGTACGGTGCGTTATATTTTGTGGGAAGATTTTTTCCCTTCCTTTTAACATAATGACCTTATGACGATGTCGTCCAACGTATAATTCGTTGATATCGAGTTTCGCAATATTTTGAACTTAATTTTTTTCTTTACGATTTATTTCGTTGCGGTTATAAGACAATCTACTATTGTTTTTTTTCTTATGTTTTTATGTCTACCATAGTATAAATGCTTTGCCTTCTTACACTCCATCCAAGGGTTGTCTGGAAGAGATTGCTCTCAGCAAGAAGACCGCATATTATTCCACTTTTTTGTATTATGTAAATTCTTGTATAAATGTGGGTATCAATAACGAGTGGTCTATCTATAAATAGATAGAATGTGATAGATAGATAGATAGAATGAGCAGTGATGGCCTCGAGGTTTAGGCGCGCGGTCGAGAATTTCGGCGGTCGCAGGTTCAAACCCCAGGCACACACCTCTGACTTTTCGAAGTTATGTGTGTATTCACAATGAATTATCACTAGCTTTAACGGTGAAGGAAAACATCGTGATAAAACCTGCACTCCTAAAAGTTCTTAGGAATTTCTTAGGTGTGTAGTCCGCCAACCCGCACTAGGCCAGCGTGATGGACTAAGGCCTAAACCCTCTCAGTTGTAGAGGAGGCCCATGCCCAGCAGTGGGACGTATTTGGGCTGATGACGAAGACTAATAGCTGTGCTTTAAAGACAATTTATGCTATTCTTTAGATATACTTGACTATAATTTAAGTAAATGAAATACTTAATCAAAATATTTTTATTTTTATTTGATTTGATAGCTGCAGTCCATCAGAGAGCTACATAAACCAGATAGAATAATTTACTCTATCTATAATAACATAAAAAGAAATGAGAAACATAGCAACAGAAATGATCCTTCGAGTCGGATTTGAACCAGCGTCCTATGGATAACGATTCCACCGCTCTACCAACTGAGCTATCGAAGGGGTATGTAAACCAGACATAATACTTTACTAGACCTTTCATTACATAAAGAAAGCAAGAAACACAGCAACAAAACAGATCCTTCGAGCCGGATTTGAACCAGCGACCTATGGATAACGATTACAGACAGCTACAGTCCACCGGTCTACCAACTGAGCTATCGAAGGACTATAGAAGCCAAATAGAATAGGCCTACCCTTCTTCTTTGATAAGATATTTCCAATCCAAGTTAAATTAATGAATAAATTGTATTATTTTAAATCACAATACGCTTCAATTTCTAAATTTTAAATATTATTATAATAATTATTTTTAATGCTGTTAATTGTTTATTATATTTTTTTTCTTTTTTAATGTACTCACTAAACTTATACAAACTTTTTATAAGTATATTGTGTTGTTTTGTGCATGCGGTGTTTGCCTTTAAATAGTTGTTGCATTTATCAAAAAAAATTGTAACATGTACCTTCATATGTAAACATTTATTGTAAACAGCTGTTGGCAAATCAAATAAAAAAAATACACCACCCCGTGACCACTCAGGTATGTACCACTGACGAACAAAAAACTATTGTGAAAAAATATTTCCTATCACGTTTCGTTCAGTGGGTGCGGTATATTGTAGGTTTAATGTAATCGTTGCAATATATGTATATCCCTCTCTTTCGCTTTTCCCATACATACGTTTCACCAGCAGTGTTTTAAAAGGCATTAAAAACAAAACAATATCGACTAGGAAGGAATGATGTACGGCATCACGTCATTGCTTTCATAACGGTCATGGCTCGTGGGCTGGTGTGTGGTAACTAACAACTTAATACGTATTAATCACTCCAATAGTCATTCCACTATTGTTGGTGTTAATTAAAAAGATATACACCCGACATTCACGCCAAGAATAGACCGATGCATCACGCTGGGTCTTATGTAAATTATCGGTAAAATAGCGAGCTGCACGATAGGAATACGTAGTCATTTATACAAAAACGTGATGTGGTCTGTTTAGACATATGATGCCGGATTAATATCAGATCGGAGGAATGAATATGGCATGTTATTTAGGCAATAATATTTGCATATACCTATTACTAATCTCGAAGTAAAATTGTTAACACTAGTGAATGGACAATAAGCTAAGGACTGTTCATTATAGGTCCCTTAAGTTTACGCGACTTTCATCATCATCATCAGCTAAACGACGCTCACTGCTGGACATGGGCCTTCAAGATTTTGTGAGCAGAGTTTTTGACCGTTTTGTCAGATACATTTTCTTTAATTGTCACTTATGGATGGCCAGCTGTTGTTTTTTGACTTCCTTTATTCATTTTTTTTTTATTAATACCCTACGAAACAGGAACAAGTGTTCAAGCAAATTGCCCTACAGCTCGCTTCAGCGCATGATTTTAAAAAGTACAGTAATAAAAAAGTTACATTGACGGAAGCGAACGATTTACTTAACAAATCTGTATAAAAGACGCGACGATTGACACTCAACGTTGACTTGGCAATTCCTGGCCACATATAAATCCTTTCGAACGGTCAGCATGTTTACTTTATCGTGGAATAAATAGCTGCCATCTCTAATTAATTTCCAATCACGTACATACGATTGCAGTGCAAAGTGGTGCGATTGGATCGATTGACAGAACTATTTTGCATAGTGAAGTGTAAACATTGTGTTTTTTTGCTCACTGTCTTGAGCGACCAAACGGTTTTTGATGAGTTTAAAACCTCTCTCTTGTCTATATCCCTGAAATCGGTTGCCAGAGGAATTATTTTATACAGTTTCAAATCAAGCAGATTATTTGTTTTCCCAAGGTCCCATCTATCATAATATCAACAATCCTCTGTACTCGTATCGGCAAGAAAGCGTACAGCGAAAGCAAACAGCAGAGTTACTTAGGCATTTATAATTTTAGTATGGATAGTAGGTACCTATAGGTGAGGTTAAAAATAATCGAAGTCGAATATACTAGGAGCAATAAAATATTTCAAATAATACTCACATAATATAATTTATTTATGATACAATAAATACAAGAATTTTAGCCTAATTTATATGATACTATCACTATCAACTTATGTTAGATGTTATGCCAATATCACTAATATTCGTCATTTGCCTTATTTACTATAAAAAGTTTAGCAAAAGACAAACTAATACAATATACATCGAGTTCAACTTTGTCCAATATCGCAGGCATTTAATTTCATCTTGTGTATTTCATATGTATAATGGGCGTATAAGAGACTCAGAAAGAGATTACTGAAATAAAATACACACGATAAAATATAGTTAAGCTGTTGTCATATGCGTATTTACGTGTGAATGAGTACCAATTTAATTTCTCATTTGGCCTCCTGAACGAGTCCTATGTTTTCCGTAATGGTTTATTTGGAAGTTCAATGGTAGAGTGCTTGGGTCTATTCCGGCTATGGCGGTGGCTATAGGCCGAGCTATGGCTGTTCCATATGCTGCTACTGCGGTGGCGATTGGTTTCGATGCTGCTAAACCATGTTCTCCAACGACTGCCAGACCTGGAAATATAAAAAATAGAATAAAGACATTATTTTCTGCATAAATAAATACACTAAAATGTACTAAGAGAACTGAATTATGTAGTGCTGGCACTAAGTTTCAATAATATTATAACATTTACTTCATGATTTCAAGTCATATTTAAATATTGTTCTATACTGGGCTTACATCTTTTGAATTTTTGATTAATAATAAACACCTTCCTAGAAATGGCCAAATTTGAAAAAAAAAAAACAATTCAAGCGGTCTGAAGATTGTGATGAAATCAGTTGGATTTATTTATTAATGGGTTGAAATTACAACCTTATAAATAATTAGAAATTATGAAAAGAAATAAAAATAAAAAGCTAAAATTATAGGACAAAAAATTATGGAAACCAATTATAAGTTTAATTTTCCGATGCAATGCAGGCCTAGAATTGATTCTAACAGTGGATGTCTTCAACAATTATATTGGTGAATAATCGCTTAATTTAAGTTTACTTCTAAAACTATAAAAGACCGGTACAAAAGATAGGCACTGTAGCGCCTTTAAGATACGATGTAGCAAACACAAGCTAACGATTATTTGCTACGCTTGTTTATGCTGAAAAGGTAATTAAAAATATCATCTAATTTAACTCACCAACAGGTTTCGCATCAGCAATGGTGTCGTCCAAACTGTCATCCTCGTAACTTGAAGAAGGCGCGTCGACGCTCACTCCCTCTTCACCGACCTGAAATGTCATTTAAAAAAATACTAGGTAACTGACTATTACATGTATTGAATTGTACTTATAAAAAATTGAAACTATAAAATACTAAAGTAAAATACTGTGTACGATACAACCAAGAATGAAGGTAAATTAAGATTACGAATCCGCGATGGAATCAATTACAACATTATTGTACTTTGGACAATTTCATCAATTAAGCACGTGGATCCAGCAATAATTTTTTCTGAAAACTTGTTTAGTTAATTACATTTCTCATCATTCCTTCTGTTTTCTGCTTAGATAGAATTTATATTTGTGTTGCTTCTGCTTTATAAAATATATGGGTCATGAGTAATAAAAAAAAAGTAATATTAAAAGCTGTGCATGAAAATATTCTAAAAGTAATTGTCAATAGTTTTCACTTTATCTACAATGATAATTGAACTTACATCTTCATCAAAATCAGGCTGTCCGTATCTCCTCGCCTTTGGAGCTTTCTTGAACAATCCATCCACATTGTCTCCAATGTCTTCTATCAGCTTGATGCTGTTCGACGCGGCTTCAGCGAGAGATGACAGTTGAGTCCTGAACCTCACTTTCTGAGGATTACTAAGGTATCCTGTCTTCCTGCCCACATTATGAAGTTTCAAAAGGTTATTTGTTATAGTTCTTAGACTTTCTAAATTAGCATTTAACAGCTTGGAGAGAAGATTGTCGTCGCTATTTTTGATGACATCTGAACTTATTTTGTCCTCAGAGACAATTGTTTCACTTGTGATTATGCCCAAGTTGTTCTTTTTAATTTCCAGATATTGGCCTTTGCCTCCGCCGTAGAATGGTAAGTATTCTACTGCAGCCCTATAGAATTGTAACATAAGTGTTAAAAAGGGTGTTACATTATAAAATGTTTCATAGATTTAGATACGATCAACGTGTTAAATTCTCGTGTAAGATATGAGTTTCATTAAAAGTTTTGTATAGATGTCAATGCGTTGTAAAAAATCTTTATATCAGCGACGTGAGATTATATATATGTTCTTAGAAACTATAAATAGTAGAGTAAGGTTGGATATTTGTTATTTGTAATTCTAGAGAAGCACAAACATCTAAATGAGGTCATGTATCTGTTGTCTTAATTAGTGGGCTCCGAAATTACATGAGAGTACATAAATAAATACACCAAACAGTCACATACATAGTTCTGACCCCACATTAAGATACGATTCTTGTGTCATGGCTATCAGAAACTACGAGAGACTTTTCGGTCTCACAAAACAAATATTTGTGGAACACACAAACATTTGTCTCGGTGCGGGGATCGAACCCGCGGCCACTGGTTTCGCAAGCTGGTATCTAGCCAACTGCGCCACGGGTCTGAATTGGTCGGCGCCGAAATTACATGACAAACATAGGACTCTCCTAAATATTACGACATGTGGAAAGCGGATTACATTCATGACGAATTCATTTGCTCATTTGGTGTATAAAAGTTACGCGGTACAATATTGTTTTGGTTGTTATTTATGTAATGCACATAAGTGCATTGTATGTAGTTGTTAGGAAAACGTATTTTATTTTATTTATTGTTGGGATTTATTTTAATGTCACGGTATTTAATCACCGCGGCTATTGCCTGCCTTAGTTTTCAATCACAGTCTTTAAACACTCTGTATATATGTAGGTATAAATGTATGGTAGGGTTGAATTAGTATAAGTGTACCTATTCATTTCATTTTGACAGACCCGTGGCGCAGCTGGCTAGGCACCAAGCTTGTGAAACGGCGAAACGGGAGTGCGGGATCGATCCCCGCCCCGCGACAAATGTTTGTGTTATCTATATATAAACATTTGTTTCGGGTCATAATGTCTATGAGACCGAAAAGTCTCTCGTAGTTTCTGATAGCTACTACACAAGTCTTGTACCTTAGTGTCGGGTCAGAACTATAATATTTACGTGACTGTGGGTTTATTTACTTATTTATTTTGTTTCACACAACGAATAGAAATATGAACACATATTAATTCACAATAATTTATTTACTTACATACATCAATAAATAGATTTATAACTAATGTTATACATTTATTAATAAAACAATATTCGAAAATAATTTCAAGGTAAAAGTCGAAATTACTTTCCGAAAGACATTATAATTTGATTACGTAGTTAGTTTGTTACATATTCGTATAAATAAAGATCGGATTGAGCGTGAGCCACTCCTCCAGGTCCAACTATAGCTGCTGCAACGGGTGTATGTACTATTGATCCAGCATGGTCACGCGTTACCACCACTTGCGATATAGGGTTGGCCACAGCGGTTCCTTTAGAATTTAAGGCATGGGCAATGGGTTTTACAAATACCATGAAATCGGTATCTTCGCTCTTCATAGCCCCTTTACTGAAGGCGACTCCGTCATACTTGTATACATTTGATCCGCCATCGATTCCACTATACCAGTTTCCGTCACCTCGATCTCTCCACTCTCGTTGGTATCTAATGAGCGAGAAAGAAAGAAGTTAATATATATATGAAGAATATTGTTAAAAGATAGAGTTAGATTGCATCATTGCTGCTGGTTAGAGTGGTAATAAACAACAGGGCCGGTAGCAACAACTTTTCCTTCTGGTATAGCTCTTAATAAATTTGGTACGGAACCGTCTGTTGCTGCTTGCTCCTGGAGACGGGTTACGACGGATGACAAATCGATTTCTGGAGATAAGGCGATGACTCGGGCGGCTGGGCCAGCAACAGCCAGTCCTCCAGGTTGGGTGTATGCAAGGCCTCCAGGCCCGACGATGGCTGCTCCTCCTCTGCCGGCTGTTGCGACACCTCCGGGTCCAGCAATGGCAACTCCGCCTTTTCTGACTCTTAGTCTGTTGATGAAGAAACCTGGTGTTGGCGCCACAGGTTTCTTATTGCCGAACCAAGTAAAGTCGCCGAAAGGAAATCTTAAATTGCCCTCATTAGATGAACTAGTATCTTCAAAACTGGCTTGTTTGAGAGGCTTGCGAGTCGTATTTATTGTCTTCTTTGTTGTTTTCACATTGTTTATTTCTTGAACTGGAGATCCCTGTGATACGGTACGTTTCTTGATAGCTTTTGCTTCTCTGACGTTGTAGTCACCAGCGAGATCCATAGCGAGTAGGTTAGCTACATCTTGATTTCCTGAAGCGTCGGTTAAGTCGAATGTATCATCGATAGACTTCTGTTTCCTGTTACAAACATCAGCACTTTGTCCATATTCAATAAGATTACTCCAACCTCCACCGTTTAGAATACTGAGAAAAGGATCTTTAATTAAAAGAGGGAAAAAGGACGCAAACGGCCACTGGAATTGGAAAGGGAAAGATGGCATAGACGGTGATGTTGGGTTTTGTTTAGTTTGATAAGATCCGTCGTCTGATAAATCATTTATTAAAGGATTGTACATATTATAAGGGGACATTACAAGTACTGGTATATTCATAATATATGGTCCTGGAATAGCATGTGCTAGATTTCTGTTTAATAGACTGATTTGCCGTGCATGTCGTAGTTCGTTAAGACCCTCCCCGGTATCTTCATTGTGTGGCAAGCCATGTAATTTACCAGATGCTATGATTTGCTGTAATTTTTCTAATATTTCTTTATCAATGACATAGCCCCCACCAGTAGATGGCTGATTATTCCAATTTATCTGCGGGCGCCGTTGGGGCCTCTTCAAACCTTCGTTGATAGCTTTTATTTTTTCCATAATTTCTTTTGTATTAGCATCATCCGAGATAATAACTTGTTCATCGGGCAAAGACCTTTCCTCACTTACATCTTCATTTGACACTATACTATCATTCAGTAAGTCCAGTGTCAGTGTGGTAGTTTCCCTGAAAATTGTGAAAATATATTTTAATATACATACTTTCTAATAGTTTACATACGTCTTAAGCTGAAATTAATAAGCGTAAATACAGTGAGTGCAATAAAATAAGACATGAGACACATCATATATGAAAGATTTTTATGTTATATGTACGTATGATATTTTTTGTTGAAGCAAATGATTTTGAAATGCTAAATTGAATTTGAAACTTGGACGACTACTATAAATAGCTTGCAAAAAATGTGCCATCTGTTCATCTGATGTGTTACAAAGGCCAAACAGGTTTCTCTATAATTTATCGCAGAAGTAATTGACATTTTGTGTTATGGTCAATATTATAAGTTCCTTTTAGTTCAATATTGATATCTGTGAATAAATTTATGATATGTCTACAAATCTTAATAGCGATATGAAGCTGTGTAAAAGCACTTATAATATAATAGAGTGAACAAACCTCAGAACGCCGTCTCTGCTACTTGAAATCACTAAAAGCATTTCTCTACTGTTAGTTGTGCTGGTTTTATATTTGTGCATAAATTTACACGTTGTTTTTTTTCTTTTTAGTCATTATTACGAAGCACCGTTCCGACTAAGTTGCAATCAATGTAAAAAGGTGAAATGTGAATACGAAGTTGAATCAAAATAAAAATATTGGTGAAACTGATGTCATCATGATTAATTTTTATTAAAATTTAACACATTTTTACAAGGTCATCTATAGCATCATATTTCCTTTAAATTCTTCGAACAAAGCGTCCGTGTTGATTATATTTCTTAAATACGAAGTTTTTTTAGCAATATTTTAATTTTGAAAATAGAACTCCTTTTGTGGGTTCTTAAGGATTATACTGAAAATTGTTGCTTCTGTTTTAATAATAGTTATTGCGAAAAAAGTATGTTATTCGGTTAAAAATATTAAGTTTCGTGATTTTTATAAATATATAGGAATGAAATCAGTTTCTTATAAAATAATTGATTATATTTAATTAGTTATCAGTGTATTTATATTTTGTGGTGCCGTTATTTTTTAAATTCAAAATTAACTTACTCGTTACTAGAAGGATATGATGATACGTCCAATGCGAAGCACGCGATCACCAACTGAAATAAAATAAAATTTATATGGTTAAATATGCTGCCTAGAATGAAGGTTTAAGACTGCTATTGAAAGACAGGCTTCTTTATCATAGCAAATGTGTTTCTTCAGATTAGTTTTCAAAAACCTTAGATCCACTGAGCAGACTCTAATTTAATAACTGGAACTAAAAATGTGTATTTATTTGTTTATTTGACAGCCCCGTGGCGCAGTTGGCTAGACACCAGCTTGCGAAACGAGAGGTCGCGGGTTCGATCCCCGCACCGAGACAAATGTTTGTGTGATCCACAAATATTAGCCTCGGGTCTGGGTGTTTGTGAGAACGAAAACGTCTCTCGTAGTTTCTGAAACCCACGACACAGGACTTGTGCCCTAGTGTGGGGTCAGAACTATGTATGTGACTGTTGGGTGTATTTATTTATTAAAGCTGATTTATTCGTTACGACTATTTTGATGAATTGAAGAGTATTGATTAATTTGCCGAATGCGTTGACCTTTTAAAAACAAAACATCATCGCCTCTCAAATCAAGTTTAAATGTTATTTTTCTAAGACAACTTCACCAATGTTTAGTGAGGTCAGGTGGATTTAAAGTTCTGTTCTATGGAAATAAAATTTAACGGTTATTATAAAATAAATATTCCCAAAAATAATATGTTCTGACCCGCACTAAGATATTCGTTATTCGTTTTGATACGGGAATCAAACCCGCAGCCCTCGTTTTGCAAGATGGTTTGTAGCCAGATTTTGTAGTACATGTACATTTGAAGTGCGAGATAATAGTTTTGTATATAATAGAGTATCTAGCTAGTATCTTAAATTTACGTCGGAGGCAGTAGGACCAAGTTTTGTTTAGTATGAAGAGAAGAAGACAAATACAAGAATGTAGGTTCTGCTTCAGAAAAACATTGTACTGATTGTATTATTGCAGATCTATTGATTAATAAGTTTCAATACAAGGTTTTTGTAGGAAACATGTAGATATATTTGTAGGACGATTCCTTAATAACTGCGACTTAATTCTGTATCAAGTGGATGTTGGTTGGGTATTAAAAGTCTATTTGTGAATGTCAAGACACCTGACACCTATGTTTATGTAAATCATCTATACAAAAAAAGATAATATATTGAATCCAGAAACGACTTTACTGAGGTGCAACTGCACAACCTGAAAACGGCCTTGAGCTATTCTCTGGCTTGCCTTGCGAGTAATAAGTAGGATAATTTGCAGAGTTATTTAACATTAAAAAAATACACACAAAAGAATATTAATACATAGAAAAAAAAACATAGTAATGTGCACGTACTTATAATTGAACAAGTTTTAATAGTTTTTATATTTGGGCACTGAATTTCTGAAAAGCATTACCCTACGCATCTTATAATCATTCATGTTTGGCAAAATTAAGGAGGCTAGGATTGTAAAACAAAACATTACATTTTGGGAACACAAGAATGGAATATCGAACGCGAGTAGTGAAATGTTTAGTGCAAACAAATAAAGTGAAACTCGACGTTATCGACGTGCGCATGCGCGATGTAAATAAAGTCGCGCGGTCAAACTTTGGCATTGACAGTGAACTGGCGCTCGAGATCTCGTGGTGGCGCCTCGGGGTTCCTCACGGTAAATTAAATGCTACAAAACATAATTATACACAAAGTAAGAAACAAAATGGTCACGTTAAAATTATTATGAATTCATTTGATTAAAGGACGATAGTTTTTCGGCATAAGTAAACTGTATCAGAATAAATTGACCACATAAGCCCCAGGAGAAACATAATCCATGAACCCATATAAACATCTCTTTGTGTTTATTATATTTTCATCAATATATAGAAGATGTCACAGAAAATAAATACCGGGAAAATGCTTGATCTCGGGTCGAATTGAGTCAGTCAATAATCAGTCTTAGGATGATAAGCCTTTTTTATCAATGAAATTCATTAGCGCATGGTTGTCGTCATCTACTGTTTTAATTTGGAGCGGTCTTATTCGGATCAAGTCATTCTTACGGGTCAATTTTCACCACTTTAATATTATCGGGGATTTCAGTTTTTGTTTTCGTACTCAGTATTTTCCAAATGCCAATAGAGATGTTATAGTGAATACAAATACCAATCGAATGATGTCCTCAAAATACTTCGCAAACGGACACGGAACTTTCAATACCTACACAATAACATACGTTGTGTGTAGATGAATGCTGTTGTCCTAAGCGTAGAGGACGGTTAATCATTTCCTTGTCCAAATATCATGCGTCAAGGTTGCCAGCCATAATTGAAAGCCCTCCGAAGTTTGAACTGATTAGATCATAGAGCAACTTATATCTTATATCTTATGGTACGTCCCATACTTTAATAAGTTGCAAAAGTGTATGTTTTACTAAGTATGACAAAGTGTACGGGTGATTGTTTGTGGTAACCAACGTTTATTGGCCAACCAATTGGTATTGTTTATTGGCACAGGAAGTAAAGGAAAGGAAAAATAATTTACCTGCCATCAAAATTAAAATATAGAAAATTCGTCTAACTTTGTACATACTGTGTTTTTTGATTGTACATTGTATGCATTTTATTGTATATTGTTAATTGCATAATATTTAGTTTAATTCACATTTCATTATTTCGAATACCTAATAATAATTGAGACATATGCGTTGCAGTTGATTGACCATAAGTAATTTAATTGTTAAACAAATATTTTCAGAGGAAAAAATAAGTGATCATAAAAACCTACGGAATCATGTAAATTTCCGATACGAATAGAACTTGCTACCAATATCATCAGTACAACTGTGTCTCGAGTGGTTTGCCTTGCTGTCAGCGAACAAGATTCATCTGTTATGTTGTGTTCATGACAATATTTTACCTTTTTTATTTATTTAATTGCTCAGGAATGTCTTTCAACAAAGACATTTACCGTTAATGGCTGTTAATACCTTATTCGCTTCCAGGAAATAAATTTTTGACAGCCTTGAGAGACTTTCAAAGTGTTAATTAAAGTAAAATATATTGTTCCTTAAAGTGTACGTCAATAATACATTTTGGGACTGTAACAATAATACGATGTTTCTGGTTTTAATTGTTAATTTGTCATCATTTTTTAAATTATTTTAACTTACGTTGAACAGCATATTTGTATGGTAGAAAGTAAATTCCGAAAACCGCGCTAATCATTGAAAGCATATCGGATAGTATTTATTAAGAAACAGAAACAAACTCTTTGGAAGGGATTTTTTTTATTCGGAAAATTTAAAATGGAAATTATCAAAAAATCTCGTGACATACAAGTCAATGATGATTAAAGTGATTTGTTCGAAGCAATTATGAATCAATTATATAATTAAGCAAGCAAACATTTTAAACACGACACGTTTCCTCTCATACTTCGCGGCGAATTTGGCCACCTAGTTGTACTTGAACAATAGAAAGGGCCGAACAACGGAACACGCTTGTCAGATTCCACTATTACTGTAAAAAATGTGGTCACTACACATCAACTACGCGTGCACAGAACATAACACCATTACTAATCCAACAAGTAGGCTATGTACATTGGCAAGAGGCCCGAGGTGATACAACCAATGTAGGGGTCATACGGTGGTAGTTAAGCGTTAACAACACGTACGAGACAAATGTCGTGAAAGTGGAAGCGCCTAGAGCGTTGCATTTAATTTAAAAAAACAATGACAAAAGCAATAGTTTTTTTTAAGTGGCTTGGCATAGCGACATTACACCTAAAGGTAGGCAAGTGACGAGAGACACCCAACTTTCGTTACTCGATATCTTTATGCCACCTGATATGCTTTTTCACTTAAAGGATCCAAGATAAGGCATTGAGAAGGGCAAATAGTCTTCAATTTTAATGTCCATCCACAAAAGAGAGAAGATCTAATATATGTATTCATTATCAAGATGAGTAGTATAAGTAGTGATGGGTTCATACCCCAGGCACATACCTCAGGTTTTTTGAAGTTATGTGTGTATTCTCAATAAATTATTACGTACTTTAACGTTGAAGGAAAATATCGTGAGGAAACCGGCACAACTAAAAATTCTTAGGAATTTCTTAGGTGTGTAGTCCGCCAACACGCACTAGGCCAGCGTGGTGCACTAAGGCCTAAACCTTCTCAGTGGTAGTATGACTCTCATTGCTAAAAGGTGTCGGTCGATTAGTAGCTACTTTCATCATCAAAATGCAACTTGGCCTATTGCTGAGTTGAGTTACATTTTCTTCGTCAATTGCTATAAAATATTTGATTCAATCATTGGATTACTAAGCTGAACTGCTTTATGAATGAACTGTTGAATTTAATTTAAGACACGAGTGTCTAAAGAATTATAAATGGTTGATTAAAAATCATTAGTCATTTTTGTAAATTGAAATCTTAACAACCGTCTTTTCATTCCCAGTGCTGTCTTGTAAATTGCATTAATAATGCTGCTGGTTGACAATACAACGCACATTAATGGTACAGGTTATGACATTAATCTCTGTCATCCTCTGATATTAAATAGGTATTTTTTATTACCAATTGTTTGATTAAATTCTAGTTTATCTCCAACTTTTACTTGTATTTTATGACTTTATTATAAAATGTCAAATGATTGAATTTGATTGCCATGCTTTTATTTTCCATTCCATCATTAATTGTGTGACTAATTCGTCGAAATAGATACTTTGAACATGTTATTCTTGCGCCAACAAGGGTAGTCAATACCCCACGATACAATTATTGTAATAATACATTAAAATAATTATCAAAAGTGACAGATGTGCATTTCTCGCTGAATCATGGCTGCAATACTGGCCATTAAGAAAAGAAAACAGGGGAAAGATGCATTAATGCGACAAAAAAAATATGCTCTGTAGCCATAACGCAGCAATGAACCTGCTTAAAACCTGATTATTCTTAATCCGTCTCATCTTATCGCTTTGGATCTGAAAAGTCCGTACAGTGAGACGATAGACGCCTGATATTTTTTTAACGGACGACATTTTCAGTATATCAAATAAAATGAACCTCAAATAAGGGGAGAACAAAATTAATGTTTTTAGATTGTCTAGGACAAAGACCTGGAAAGTTCGCAACAGAAGATTATCTGATGTGGCATTTCCTTAAAAGATGAAAATAAAGCTTTATTACTATTGTGTTGTTAATGTTTGAGTAATACACAAATATTAGTATTGGATATTGTGGGAGAACAAGGTGGAATGACAATTTCATGAAAATCGCGGGAAGCCGCTGGATGCAAGCCGCTTCCGACGGAGTGCTTTGGAAGTATTTGAGAGAGGCCTAAGTTCAGCAGTAGACGTCTTTCGGTTGATGATGATGATGATGATTACAAAAGGGACAAAAGCGTCTGTCGTATTTTATGGTGCAACTGTACTCATCATTTGTGTCTCAGTCTAATTATTGATTGAATGAATTTATTTGTTTCCCTCTATGTCCAAACTGTTTTAGTTTCTTCTATCAACTCTGCACTCTAATGTCATGTGACTAACAATAATGATGAATTTTAAGTCGTGTTATTTTTATTAGTTATTAAAATTATCCTCGCACTTCTAAAATACTCCGTTCCTTTAACTTATGCTTTACCTAAAGCGGATGCGTCATCCGAACAAATACCGTAACAGTAAACAAAAAATAGCGAATGTGTTACATATGCTTTTGTGAATGGCGATAAATGCCATATAATTTTCGATTGGCCATCTCTAAAGAAATATCTGGGACATGACTATAAGTGCTTTGAATAAAACTATTCATTACAGTAGGTCAACGATATCTTTGGAAGGTTCGTGTATAATTCAATTAGGTTAAGATTTCGATCAATTTCTCGTCGAATGATTTTTAATACAGGTTTATTTATTTTTACATTTATGAATAGCGGCATCAAAGTCTAACCAATTTAGATTTAACTTCGTATGAATTTTAAAAATCATGGTTAAATCACTAAATATGACGAAGAGCGTCAAGAAGATTGTCGATAAACATCTTTTTCTTTAAATAGCAATCTCACAATCGTTTTAAAATGATCGCAGAGTAATACACAAAGTTCTAAAAGAAAGGCAGTAAAATCTGTATTCCTTATGAAATGAAGGCGTTATAAGACATACAAACAATTACAATATCAAACTTAAAATATAAAGTACCTATATCATTTATCTGCTAGTTTTTATTTATTTATAAATTCAAGAATTAGAATGGTATCATTAAGGCCATTACTAACTTTGGACACTTATTAACTATCTCATTTATCTCAAGTCCTATATCTATCTCACCCCTATAGGACACCTATTCATACCTGATATCGTTGTATGGATTATATTTATTTATGTATAACGCAACAATATTCTCAGTTGTCTCAACTCCTTTAATCAATCGGAGATGTGTCACACGGCAGGGCTTTCGAGATGGCCGACGATAGTCAACAGGCATTGTTCGGAGCTAACGGGTCATCTTATAAGATAGGCACGTAGGCAGCTGATCTGCTTTCTACACACGTTTGCATTTTATTTGTTGATCTCTGTAGTGTGTAGGTCAAGATACGTCCGGTGAGAAGTTACTGCGAACATCATGTTTATTGCTATGCCTTTTGGAATACGTAGTAGATGATTATCTGAGTAGTGAATTGACTTGGAGATGAATTTGTTATGATTTTTATGTGATGTAATAAAGATTTTACTAAGAATGATGATTTCACTAGGTTATTTTTTATAATAGAAGAAAATATTGTGAATGAAGCTAAAAAATTCCAACGACATGCTAAACGCCAATATGAACAAGCACAGCGTTGCAGATAAGATCTATTTTTTTTAAAGAAACGTTATTATTTTTACATATCAAGTTACTTAAATTAAAGGTGATTCAAAATTTAAACAAAATATCTACAAGTAAAAATGTGACTCAGCTATAACATGGTTCTATATAAATATCGCAATTTTTCCAACAAAGCTCTTTAGAATATACGTCAGATGACCACAGCAAATAGGAAAGTAGTGCTTAAAGTGGAAAGTAAGATGCAAAATGTGAAGTTATTTTATTAAGATGGAAGGAGGGCGTCGTGTGGTCGCATAAAATCACGTGTTTACAACTTCATTGCTATGCCATTGTCATTTTGTATAAAATATTATACTAGCTGGTACCATTTATATGTTACTTTTATTTGCACAAAGTAATTTATACGTACATAATCTTATGCCTGTGTCTCTAAAGGGATAGGCAAAGGTATGTCCCGACAACAAGTTCATAATTTTACCGAGAATTTCTTACATGATGAATGACATACCACCTATCCCGGGATCAACCAAGTAGTCAATATTATATCATATCCATACTTATTAATATTTGAAATGTGAAAATAACTCGACCTGTTTTTACGCTTTTACATCTCGATCTAATGGAATGATTTTGGTATGGGGATAAATTGGATCTTGTGTAAAACATAGGGTACAAAATTAATAAAATTGGGCCTCGGCTAGTAAATATCTTTTATTCTACAAGCATAAATTAATGTCAGCTCAGTTTAATAAGATGTCTATTTTTGAAATATAATTTTCCCATAACGACGAAAACCCAAACAGATGGGGAGAAATGAATTTTTGCACCAAGAATCTAGTGTGTTCTAAGTTTCAAATTATTAGGGCCATTGCCGTTTTGAGCAAATTTCTAGGATCTGATTCACTATAGAAATAGGCGAAATTCATGCGACTCATGCAATGTGCAATATGCGTAGGCAACGTTCGAATCATTCTTATGGAACAAAAAAACACTTGAGCTATAATTGAATGTGACAGCAGTAATATTTTATTTATTGAATATCGCTTTGACATGACAGCGCTGTATTTATCAGCATGATTGTAAAATAATTACATAATTAATTAGATTAAACCTGTCCAAAATGGTTGATGAAAGAGTTTTTTCATCGAGCTCAAAATACAGCTGCATTATTTAAATTGTTTTAAAGAAAAAATGAGGCTCTCATTACTTTTTTTTGGGAAACGAAAATTACGAAAATGTCGATAATATATCACATCTTATTTTGAAACATATTATGTACAAATAATATTGTTAATTTCAGGACGTTAAATAGCTTTTTAATTTTATGGTCATATGTATGTATGTATTCTGTGAAATCATAAATTAGAAGGGCTTTTAGCCGATGAGATTTAGAAATCATTAGATTTCTAAATTAAATAATTAGATTTTTAACGCATACTTTTAAATTATTTATTTCGAATTCCGAGTCTCTTAGTATAGAACTAACTAGGTCAATGGTAAAATAAATAAATTTAATAATGTAATTTTTTGCAATCTCGTACTATTGTTATTGCTGGATATTTTAAAATTAGCCTAAGTTCTATGTTGGTGATTCTGTTTTAATAAAAATATATGTGGATACCTGTATAAAACTGTATAAATGCCATTTTAAAGATTGCGACTTTTATCGCAAAGATAAATATTATTAGCGTTCATTTCGTGTCTGAGACTTAGTTCTTAAAAAAGTGTCGTGTAAAGATATTCATATTAATACACAATGAATCCTTTAACAGATTTCAAAAGTATCTCGATAGTTTTTGGATACCTTATTTTTTAATGGTGGACTTGAGTAAAAACAAATTTCATTGGGAGAATATCTATACGACGAAACCTGCACACCTGATAATTCTCCACTTGTTAGAGATAAAAAGACTTTCGGGCTGTCAAAAATATCAATAAGAAAAGAGGACCGTGACCCGAAGACAGATATACCTACGTATTTGGGTTAAAAAGACAATTATACTAAATAGTATGTTATTGTGAGTTATATAATACAAAATTCTCGTCAAAACAATGAGTCAAAAGAGCGCAGTATATAAATATTTTCGAAGGGCAAAAAAACCATAGCAATTTATGTTTCGAGTGTATAATTATGCACAGTTCGTTGTGGAACTAGTTTCCTGACATTTTGTGTATTGCCTAAATCAACGCTGTGATTTGCAGCCATTTGATTGTGCTATTAACATACTACACCGTTAGAGGACTAATTTTTTATATGGTGAGCCAAAAGTTGCCAGCATTTGTTTTATTACTCTGGTAATAAAACCGTGTATAATAGTTTAGGACAGATCTATAGAGGATTTATTTAAAATATACATTTTTAATACGTTCCTTGAAACAAAATTTGGTCCTCTTTTGAAAATGTATCGATCGTATACTTTTCCTTAGTATTGACAATATTTATGAAAATTCGTATGAGGGATAGATTAAGAAGTTAGAAAGTGACGCGCAAAAAACAAATAAGCATACATGCATACCTAACCTCACACCTGTATTCCCCCAAGGGGTAGGCAGAGGTGCAGTGCACCCACATTTCGCCCCGAATCAGTCCCGCTTAATAGGCGGCGAACCTATTGCTATTTTTCGGGCTTATTTCCAAACTCCGGGATGTTACTGATAATTTACTAATGGAAAAACCTAATAACACTTTGCTCGACCCGGGAATCGAACTCGAAACCTCTAGATCGCACGTATAAACGCAAATACGCATTTATAATGTAAGTTAGATTTGACATTATGGTTTAGAGTAAAAATTGTTAAGATGGTTATACTTATAGTCTTATACTTATAGACTTATAGTCATCATGAAAGCTACCTCTTAGTTACAATTTTAAAGAGGGAATACTTTCTTAACCCATTGAAACATAACTATGTTGGATAAGCGAGCGGATTTTATTTTTACATTTCAATAAAAGGCTAGACTCTAGACATACTTGATAACTTACGTGAAAAATAAGTGCAATCCATCTTTAAGAGGGCGACATCTTGCGGTATATAATGATACTACTTCAAATTGTTATGAAAACATTTTTTTTTCATAGAAACAGAAATTTTTGGTACCTACTGAAATAATTTATAAGTTATGAAATATTTCGGTACTGCAAACAATAATGTTCTAAAAGTTTTAAAAACTCACCATAAATCCGAATAAATAATGATTCGCCATCTTGAAATTTTGGTTCCAATACTTCCTTGTCCAGGTGTAAACGGAAAAACATATATATATCCGCGGTGCACGTGCGTCTTGTATGGCGATCACCTCGCAAGTTCGGAGCTTGGACGCATCTCGCCAGCTTATGGCTAAATGTCGTGAGGGTGATCGTACCACCGTTCTTTTTCTCGAATATAACTCGATATGCGCACGAGTATAATTTAATATTTAAATAAAATAGGAATGTCATACAATGATTGAATTTAAAAGTATAATTTATATAGTACCTGAGAAGTACTTGATATATGCGTGTATAACTTTGGATTTGAACATTTTTATAACCTAAATTGCACTTACATCGATCGGGTATATACAGGGTACGGAACAGGTAGGGATTCCATTTCTCTTCTTTTCTACCCTCAGTTCTGAAAGTGCATGTCTAGTAATTATGTCACCTCACTTACTTTTGGGGTTGTTTTGTAATATTTACAGGATATTTATTACCTTATATTTTTAATAAACACATATTTCTGTGTAGTAAGTGTTAGGCAACTTAGAAATTGAAGTGCTGATATTCTCACACATACTCGAAAAAATATCAAATATCGTAATACATTCGAGTTCCACTAGTCAATAGCAAGGGATGTGAAATGTGAAAGTCGAGTTAGCCCGCTAATTAATGGTCTTTGTATATATTATGTACCTATATGAATAATTAGTTCATATTTTTTGTGCAAAGCAATCGTCAAACACTCATCCAATGTTTTGGACGCTAATGGACCGATGCAACGGTTTCTGACGCTTTGATTATGTATTATAATAGCAACATACATATATCTAGCCTATTTTTGGTAATGAAAGTCTATCAATAGCTAATGAGTGAAGATTTTTCTAATTATTGGACTTTAATTTTATGTAAAATGAAAGTAGTTTTTCTGGTAAATATTTATTCGAAATTTGATTGGTGATCTACTAGAATTTCATTGGCCAGTTTTAGAGAAATTAATTACAATCGTAAAAAAGTTGTGACTGGTCTCAATCTGGCCAGATACAAATTAGTTTTTTTATTTATTTCATCAACTAATATTTGATTAGGACATTGTGCTTAGTACTAGTTTAGTATGGTGAAAAATGTGATTTAACGTAATTATAAGATTGAAATTGACTAAATTGGATATAACATAAAAAGTTCACTACTATCAAAGATTTTATTTGTTCAGAACTATAATAGCTCATCCGAATTAGCTTAGAAACTTGAATGGTTTTTAAGTTAGAAACATTGTGAATTTTAACCTCAAACAGAAAAATAAATTAATAATGTTCAAGGCGTATTAATTTTTTTTGAAAACCGTGACACATTAAATCCATTAAGGTTCTGGCATAGTTTAATAAGGAATCCCCACACGTTCCGTACTATGTAGGCAAAATTGGTCGTGCCACTTAAACAATTAATATAATACGTTAGTCTAAAAGACTAGCTATTTGTTTAGAGAATATTTTGACTTTTAAATTCTCTTAGGTCCCTCATATCGTATGTCATATGCCATTTTTCTTAATGTCTTACTCCTATCAGATCTTCATCAGCTACGATCGCATCAACAGTTATCGATATCGAGAATGTGTAATCGAGACGGCACTGGTGTATTGAATACCGTATTACAATCACTTTTTGTGGAGTTCTTGAACTTGACCATGGACTTTATGTGTACGACGACTGACCCAAATATAAAACTATTTAGATTGCCATTACGCCCATTCAACCCGTGGATGGTTTTTGTTGACTGCTGTGGCTTCGATAGAATATTATTATTTGTCATAGAAATACAATGAGTTTGTTTATTGATTTTGAATTCCGCTATGCTAGTGATGAGGTAATAAGCTGGTTTATTGATGTTCCCCCAGGCTCTATTTGAGAATTTGCATGCTTATTAGAAGTTAGAGTTCACTTTAGCGCTAAGAACACATCGTAAAGAATCCTGCATTTCTGGAAGTGAGCAGAAACATTTTGAAGGTATGTAAAATTTACAATACTTATATCTCATATCACGCCTGTATCCCTTAAGGACAGATATCTATTTCTACAATTCTAATATGGGTCAAACTTACTCCTATGTTTTTAATACTCCCACGTAAAAATGGTATTAATTAAGCTGCAAATTATGGAAGAGATCGCACTATCAGTAAAAATAAAGATAAGTAAATTGGAAAAATTACACTTGACCACATTTGAACAGACAAACACATGACATATCGAGAGACTTAGATAGTTGTATCTAATGATGTTCATTAAGTAAATAGACAATTCAGCCGATTGCGTAGGTCTTGGGTTATTAACAGCAGCACTTTCCTAGGTCGGTGAATAGAATGCTGGAATGATCGAGACTGTTAAATAAACTTTACGAGTGAATGTTTGCACAAAAGGTAGAAACAGTAAATCAAATAAATGTGGGTGGTATGGAAAATACATAAAATTTGAATTTCAACATATTCTTTTCAAGTGCTAGATCTTGTTCGGAATTCAAGGTTGTTCGTCTCGCTATAAAAATAGAATTGTTTAAAAATAAACAAGAAACTATCACCTCAAATTTTGCTTCGTTAGAAGCTGCAGATTATGTATTAGCAGCTACTTGGAGAATAATTTTTATACGAGTATATTGGCACAGTGATGGCCTCGAGGTTTAAGCGCGCCGTCGAGAATCTCGGCGGTCGCAGGTTCAAACCCCAGGCACACACCTCTGACTTTTCGAAGTTATGTGTGTATTCACAATGAATTATCACTTGCTTTTACAGTGAAGAAAAACATCGTGAGGAAACCTGCACACCTAAAAGTTCTTAGGAATTTCTTAGGTGTGTAGTCCGCCAACTCGCACCAGGCCAGCGTGGTGGACTAAGGCCTAAATCCTCTCAAAGTTAGAGAAGGCCCGTGCTCAGCAGTGGGACGTATATGGGCTGATTATGATGATGCTGATACTTATTAATATTTGAAATGTGAAAATAACTCTATCTGTTTTTACGCTTTTATGCCTATACATCTCGATCAAATGGAATGACTTTGGTATGGAGATAAATTGGATCTTGTGTAAAACATAGGGTACAAAATTAATAAAATTGGGCCTCGGCTAGTAAATTTCAGCTTTCATTTTACAAGCATAAATTAATGTCAGCTCAGTTTATTAAGTCTATTTACAAATAGCAAATATCAAAAGAAGTGCGGTTAGTAAATCATCACTGCATTATCTTAGTAATGCCACGATCTTTTAGAAATCCAAAAAAGAATAAACAGCTTTTGTAGCATATTTTGATGTAATTGTTTAAAAAATATCAAATCTTTTCATTGTTCCATCAGGTTTAGACTGGCAGCATATCTAGGTACATTAATTGTATTGTTTACTACTACGAGAAACTAATATAAATTCCCAATTAGTAAATCATTAGATCACATTTAGACGTGTATGTGTTAAGGGAGTCATTTTGAAATTCCAGCCTAAAATAGAATTTACAATTAATCGAATTGAGTATCTACCATGGATCAAACGCGACATAAATTATTTTCATAACAGTATCAGCTATTAGAATAGGAAATGATCGACATTTTATTACTAGCATATAAATAACTGGAGCGATGTCGGTGAGATTAAACTGTGTCTAGGCAGTACCAATTTTTAATACCTGCATTGTAATTAACTAGAAGATAATTGTGTCAGTGGGTAATAGTATAGAATTTGTGTCATACGTTTTACTTTGTCTACGTTTAAAGACATGGTGGAATATTTGGTTGTATTTCCTTACAATCTATTAAAAATGACAGCTAAACCACAGTTTTACTAGGTTACTCGACCCGTAAAATCCCGTGTGCTGGTTTTCCTAATATAAAAATATACTTACGACAAAATTATCTGCTTATGTTGATTGAATAATATTGCAAAAACTTTGCATCAATCTGTCAATCATCACGTTCAGTAAAAAACATTTTAGTAACCGTGTTGCAAACAGTTATGCGCACACTTCGGTAATGTAGGAACGATTTATAATTTCATCTGTTATTATTTTCTAGCACGTGACATTTTGACCCTTCGAAGTGGTATTTTTGGTGAGAAAATGTATTTGTGCTAGAACTGATTATAAGAATTTCTGGTACATGTAATCATTACAAAAAGATTAAAAAAAAGTACAAATGAAAGATCTTATACTGATCAACCCTGTGGCACACTAATTTTCGAAACGAGAGGCCGCCGGTTCTATCCCCGCATCGAGACAAATGTTTGTGTGATCCACAAATATTTGTTTCGGGTCTGGGTGTTGGTGAGACCGAAAAGTCTCTCGTAGTTGCTAATACCCACGACACAAGACTCGTATCTAAATGTGGGCTCAGAACAATGTATGTATGTGACTCTTGGTGTATTTATTTATTTATTATACTGTATGTAAAGTCTGTCAACAAACAATAGGTAAAAATTACGGTCTATGGTTTAATCCCTATCTATTTTAGAGGAGGCATGTCCCTATCAGTGGGGTATACATTGAAGTAGATGTAAAAATAACAAATACAGGAACTTTTTACATTACGGGGTAGACATAGACAAAGTGCTTCAAGCTGCGATATTGACTTAGTCCTTTGGCTTCTTTTGAATCTGTATAATTCGTATACATTTCCGTTTATTCCTGGCTTTGTACGACGGAGATCAATTATATTAATCTCGAGCCTTTCATCCATTGTTTGTTCTATTCCTTTTATGACTTCTTTTCATTGGTTTTGATTAATTCTTTTTCCCAACATGTAAGAACTTATGGATGCCTGTTCATATTGTAATCATTACATCATCTTTTAGCTCACATTGATTACTTGTCAGATACAATTGTCTTACGATCAGTAAATAATAACAAAATTTTATTAATTACCCGTATTAGGTCACGTAATTAAATCCAAAAATGTGAGCGCTTCCGCGGCAATAAAACAACATCTAAATTGTAAATACGAACGAAACCGTTTTTATGACATATTCTGATTAACATCCTAATAAGATCGGGGTCAATGGACTCAATAAATGATAAATTAGTATATATGATATAAACTCTCTCACATATTTCATTAATTGAGCGCAAGTCAAAATATTTTAGTGATATGCAAAATTATTTTAGCAAATTGCTTTTGATCACGCAAAGGATTGTTTTTTTTTTGTGAATGACAGTTGCTGCGTTGATAATTTTTCATTTCTAATAAATCCTTTTCAAATATGGGCGACATCCTATTAATAAACATGGCCGTCATTGTAAAAGGGCATTTTTAGTAGGGGATTTATAACAGATAATGTTATTCAGATATGGCGATTGCTTTCTACAACCTACATTGCAAAATTTTCGCTTATTATCTAGATGATGTAAACTACACGTATTATGACTACATACTGACTATATACTGATATTTTCACTCAATAATATTCAGTATCGGAAAAGTACTTGAGCATTTCTTATCTAGTTTTATTGTCTTTGTCAATTACCAGAGCTTTTAACCCTATCGTTCACCTATTTTCTTGTATCACTATTCTAGTAGGGTTAACTGGCGCTACAGTTTAAGTGTGTATGTATAAACAACGTATATACATATATATAAATTCAATGATCACTAACATGACGATAATTCATCGTTGTTGCTTGATTTTATATCAATCATTTTAGATCGACCATTTGGATTTTATATAACGAACGCTTGTGGCCTTTAGGACTGTTTTTATTTACTGTATAAACACTGACGTAAAATGATCTAGTGCTTTAAAACTAAATATAAATATTGATTGGATTTTAAGCAATAATTGTAAGCAAGTCGTGTTGATAAATTAATTTCTTCAATTAATTTGCACTTAGGTCCTGCTTCGTATTGAATTCTGACCTTGGCAATACACGAATGGACATATCGAGGGTACGGCATTTAGTTAAATTGTTATTAGATCAAGGTGACTCGTCTGGAAATGTTATCCTATTTAGTTCCGACTCGTGTCTCTGCTCGAATTTTCAGTTTTTTAAATTATAGTTTTGCATTTTAAAATTACTTTTACAGGGGACAGAGTATAATCTACATATTAGTAATGGCCTACACAAGAAAGAGACTACACTATACCATTTCATATTTGTGTACTTCACGGATCTCTGACAGTCATATTCGATTATCATCATTGCAAAGAAATAAGATAAAAATATATGAAATTGACATAGATGATAACGTGGTTTTCCTGTATGTTGTGCCAATTTCATACAATTTGGTGTTTTTTATTTGTGGTTAAGATTGTACAACGTGACTTTGTATACAACCTAAAATTATTATTTTTTTATTTCTGATTACCATATATGCAATTATCGAAACTTGTGATTGACAACATTTTTGCTAGTAAAAACACTTTTTAGTCCGCATCGCACTTAGCGTCAGGTGTTAGTGCGGCGACTTTGTCGTGTCAAAATAAAAACAAATGTTTTCCTATGAACAGCATATTTCACCTATGATTAAAATAATTTACGTGATGTATACTGCGGAAAGTTAAACGTTAAACGGTGAAGGAAAACATCGTGATGAAATCTGCATACCTAAAAGTTCTTAGGAATTTCTTAGGTGTGTAGTCCGCCAACCCGCACTAGGCCAGCGTGGTGGACTAAAGCCACTAAAGACTAAACCCTCTCAGTTGTGGAGGAGGCCCAGCAGTGGAACGTATGTATATGAGCTGATGATGATGATGTAGCGGATGCCAGTAATAATATACTAAATTATTTTATATTAAACTGCAAACATAATTCCTTTTAAAACATTTTTGTGCCAAGTATTGATTGTAAAAAAATCCAAATCATTCAGTAGTGATTTATCGATATTAAATGGAAGCAGGACGACTTTCGTTGAACAGTTGTATTTCTAGAAAAGCCAATGAATAAATTATTTGAACTATTACAGACATAGCCAAATGTGTTAATCTATAGAATATCGGATTCATCATTAACTCATTTCTATATGCCTCACTGATGTCGGTCATCCTCTAGGATTGAGAGTGTACTCACAAAAAATCTAAGGAACAAAATACAAATATAAGTATAAAGTTGTCCTAGTTTTAGGGTTCAACCTGATTATGCCTGTATCAGTCGTATTTTTTCAATGACCTTTAATACTATGCAATAATCATACAGACCTATTGAGTCTTCGAAACGTTAATTATTGACATTTACAAATAGTTACAAGCAGCAAGAATTTTAAGATTTGTAATTGATAAACGGATGAAACAAAGAGATGTAAATTTAACATACATGCCTGCGTACCTCCATAATGCTGTAAAATAGTATTCATTAAATAAAACGTTAAAGTGACTAAAGGCTTGATTGGCCCTGCCAAATTAAAATTTATGTTCCAACTCAGCTCAACAAAAAGACTGACTTAAGGTACATTTCCTTAATGCATCAAGATTATGAACATAATTGTATGTGAAGATTGTGATTCATTTTATTCAATTACAAGAAAATTTGAACTTTAATTGCAAGTTATTAAGATTCAATATGTGTACAGCATTTTTCTGCTTTGTAATTAGCCAATAGGTTACAAGTCCTTTCTACGAAATTTATACGGTTTTTATAGATTTCGGTGAGCAGCTATTATTTCTATATATGGATTATTTATATATTTTAAATATTTTTGTTATTCGAGTGATAATTACGAATGTTTTATATATTAACACCTTGGAGATGCTTACTGTAGTCTTTTCTGTTGTAGTAGAAACATAAGAACAACTTTTGCATTCAGAACACTGCGCAAAGAGTCACTATAGCATTTAAATGTTTATATTTAACCGTTTATACATAAAAATATGTCATCTAGCTTGTAAATTGTAATAGAATTCGGATTAGCAAAAAAAATAAAATAATAACTTCTTCGCGCAAAAAAACGCATATTATGTGTTTATATACATATAACTGTATAGTTATTCATGGAATATATCAAGCAATATTAAAGCTATTTTCATATTTCACATTTACCTTTTCGAAGTATAAAAGAATATTGATTCGATAATCATTTTAGTTTGCCTGTTTTTATTTTCACATTAATATTTTCGGTAAAATCCATAATATCTGTTATGGGCTAATGAATATTATTAGATTGAATAAAACCTTACTAGAATAAAATATTGCTAATGAATTGCATCAGTTTTGTATCATATCATATTTTGGTGCCAATTCTAATTGATTCCATCAAAACCATAATTTTCACCTTTGAATGGCTACAAAGGCAATTTATAATGAATATTAGCTATTTTTATGTCTTTATTAGGCATTTTAAATGCTTATGCTTCCATGTAGGTTTATCCATTGCTAAATTTATAATTTATTGGATTTCGATGCTAATATTAATTGCTTTCCAATTATTTATAGCTATAGGTAGAAGAATAATTACTTTAGTGTTTTTTTTTAAATAAGTAACTGTACATGTGTAGCAAAGGTATTATTTTTTAATGTTTCTCAAAATGCCTCGTGGTCTTTAGGCACAAGTATGCGCCTTGCGATATAGGGGTCCCAGGATTGAACCCCGAGTTGAGCAAAGTGTTACCTACTGGGTTTTTCCACTATGAAATTCTCAGTACCTCGTGATCTCGCGGTACAAGTGTGTGCCGTGCGATCTAGAGGTCCTGGGTTCGATTCCCGGGTCGGGCAAAGTGTTATTGGGTTTTTCCATTAGGAAATTCTCGGTAACAGCACGGAGTCTGGAAATGTGCCCGAAAAACGGCAATAGGCTCGCCCCCTATTACGTGGGACTGATACATACTTGGCGAAATGTGGGTGCAGAAATGCACCTCTGCCTACCCCTTCGGGGAATACAAGCGTGAATTTCTGTATGTATGTATGTATGAAATTCTCAGTAGCAGAACGGAGTCTAGAAATGTACCCGAAAATCGGCAAAAGGCTCGACCCCCTATTATGTGGGACTGATACATACGCAGTAAAATGCGGTTGCAGAATTGCATCTCTACCTATCCCGTAGGCGAATACAGGCGTTAGGTTAAGTATTTATGTATGTATGTATTTCAAAAATGTACTTTAAAGTAAGTGAAAAAGATGTATAAGATCTTGGTTCATCATTTTACCAATAAATTTTTTGTCTTTCGTTTTTGTATCATCATATAACAAGGGATGAAAAATAAAATAAAGACAGAAGTTTTGATACAAGTAAAATAGAATATTAAAATTTATATGAGAATGTTAGTGAATGTGCTTCAAACAAACAAGAACCAATACTAGAAAAAGCTTCACTATTAGCCTTATAAACGTCATCATCAACCTACAGTTGGGATTGAAACGAAAATATTTTAATTAAAGAAATGCTTTTGCAATGATATCATGTCCATTTATCAGCATTATTATGTATAAAATTTGATACGAATATGGTAAATGATTATTGCAAGGTTTAGAACTGGCGTGGGCCCAGTGGGACGCAACGGTACCTTAAAATACATATGGAGTCGGTGAATTGCGAATTAAAGTCATGTTTGTTTTACTCGTATGTAAGACCTTTCTTCTGGGAATTGTTATGCTGTGTTATTTGACTTTCTGTTTTGAATGGGTACTATTATTTTTCGTTGTTTATTTTTTATATTTGAATATTTTTACAAGTTGATTAAGAAATTAGGTAAGATTTTTTATTATGCTTAGGAAACAATTTTTTAAGTCCCACGTGACATGGAGCGAGGCTTTTGTCAATTTCTGGAAATTTTAAATAGAAAAAACACTATAACTCTTTTTTATCGGCTTCGGCTTATAACCCGTAGAAGCGTTAGTAATCTGTAAATAATATATTTTTTACTTTATTTCTTTATTGCTTTTGTGTGGTTGGGCTTTCGTGTAGTGTGCTATAGTGTTTAGATGTGCCCGTGTGAGGAAGGTAAATTTGCTATTTGGCAGTCTGTATATTTCTACAATCACAAATATTTTCTGTTTACCCACAGGCGTTTATACATTCAATGCTTGGTCTTCAACTCTGAGTTTAGTTTCGTAAATTATATTTTCTCTTTATTTATTTTCAAAACAATTATTTGGATGTACGGGACAATGCTGGCTGATGACTGTAAATGCAACGTCTCTGATCAATATCGGAGCTAATAATTTTATATTTCGTTTGCATATCAAATTGTAAGTTTTATACTATATAGGTATGTATATTCTGACATGTTTGTATTGTATATTTTTCCCTAATACTGAAAATTAGTTTATTGCTTACGACATTTAACATTTAGGACGAGTTTAAATGATTAGTAGTATACAATTTTATTTACAAAAAATATCACTGTGTTACTTTCAAATGTTTCATTTAATTTAGTTTTAATATTATAAATTATACAAAATACGAAAAATATTTACTCATAATACCATGGAAATCATTGTTTAAGAAAAAAAACATTGTTGTATCTTAATATAAACTCTATAACTAATGAATAATTTCGTTCAGTCTCTGCACTAAATCATCTCAGACTTAATATATTTGTTATAACTATTATCATAATTATAGACATAGGATTTATTATTACTTCACATCTTTCTTAAATTACATATGATATTAATTAACCTAAACGGTTAATAATATTTCCATGACGTTGTCCAGCTTTCGTTCCTCGTTTTTCTTCTGTTTCCAAGAATTTGATTCGCACATTATCATATCTTCATCACTCTTATTTCGTTTAACACTTTTGACTACTGTCTTTACCTCATTTCCTTTCTTCTTCGGTTCTATGTCGCTGTTTAGATTGACATCCTGTTTTATATTGAATACGTTTCTTGTAATATCAGTCTCGTTAGCTTCATCAACCTTTTTATCAAGCCTTATATCGCTGTCTCGATTAGTGACAGACCCTCGTATATTGACTATGACAGTAGGTTTCACAACAGTCTGGGATTCTCGATCACCGATTTGACTTTGCCCTGCCATGGAGTTTGAAAACGGGGTTAAATTTTGTGAATTTTGACTTTCATCGTCAGTTTCGATTTTGTTTTTGTTTAGGGGTCGAGGGCGTTCTTTTTTTAAGTTCTCAGTTTTTTGCGATTTATTACTGTTGATATAAATAATTATTTCTTCTTTCGGCTTATCAAGGACCCTGTCTTCAGTCGCTATATTTCTCATGCTTTTCGGTAAACGATACTGCAGTGGCGGCATAGCAATTCTATCATTCCTTCGTGGCATAAAATCAGCTTCATTAAGAAGGTTTTGATAGTTGTCATATTTATAGAAATTGTGTGTTAGTTTGTTCTCTTCATTATCATTTACTTCATCGGTAGGTTGCGTATGGAATAAAGACGTAATAAAATTATTAACAAAGGAGAATTTTTCATACTTGTTGTCTAGATCTCGAGTTTTCGTTGGATTCCCGCTGCATAATATTATCATGTACGTTACACATATGAAGCACTGCATCTGTAAATGTGAAATATACGTATTATTTATGCATCAAGGGTATAAGATGCGTTAAGATCAAAACATATTACCTATCAAAGATATGAGATTATAATGATTTATTACAGATTATTTTAGTTACTAAAGCATGGCGTTATGGCTTGGATACCTTATGCTTTTATTATGTCATATTTATAGAAAAAATGAGTCAATGAACCTTGTCTGAAAATATTTAAATATTTTCTAAGAATATTAGACATATCACTAAATCAGATGGGTAGCTGGATTGTTCCGTTATATTAATTTACACTCCAATAAAAACGGAAGTCTTGAGTTTATCTAAGGTTAATTAGGTGGTATCCAAACATAATTGTTTATGGATTCAGCAAATCTTACGTCCTAGTGACCTATAAGGTCGTGGTAACTTGGCTATGGTTTAAAAATAGAAGAAATCTTCTATTTTGGCTAATAAAATTTGTAATTCAAAATTTATTGGTCTTGTGGCCTGTTTAATTGATTTAAATTATATACATGCTTTCAAGAACATATAAATATCCTTTTTATGGCGGTGTCGACACGGTGAAGCATTTTGCATTAACTAGTACACACAATTAGCATGGAAAAAGTGTAAAATATCATTCAAACAACCCGTTCTTGTTTCTAATTTAATATACACACAACATACATAAACTCACGCCTGTATTCCCCGAATGGGTAGGCAGATAGCTGTATTTCTGCCCTTACATTTCGCCAAGTATGTATCAGTCCCACGTAATAGAGGCTAGCCTAGAGCCTACTTTCGGACACAATTCTAGACTCCGTGAAGTTATTGAGAATTTCCTAGTTGAAAAATCCAGTTACACTTTGCCCGACCCGGGAAGCGAACCCGGAACCTCTAGATCGCACGGCACATACATATACGAGATCACGAGGCAGTCTACTAATTAAATGTACCTATCTGTCGAAAACTATAGTTAAAGCTACATTGATTTTTTAAATACAGGCACAAGAAAAGAAAATAACCCAATGGTTATTATATTAGAATTGTAAATTCCTTTAAAACTTCAAATTCAAAACTAAAATCAATGAAGAGAGGATATTTTATTTAGTAATTTACTGTTCTTAACACTACGCGCTGTCGTTAATGTTTTGCTGGATCCACATAAAACCTCCTTTTTTAATTTCAATTTAGTTTTGTATTAACATTTCCAAAAATATTTAAATAATATTTGTCTTTAATAACTTTTAGCAATGTGCAAAACTATGAGCAAAAACCTTTTGTGGAATTCATTACCGTATGTACATAAATATGTCGTGCTGTAGTTGTAAAAAACTAATTTAATGTCTTTATAAAATAAATACCTGCTTGTTTTTCGAAATGATAAATTTATCGTACTAAATTTAAAAGTCAAGTTGAAATAAAACAAACAGGTTGTATAATTTCTTTGACAAGTATACATTAATAAAAACTAGGTGGTGGAGATGTTAGGCCATTTTTTTTTAAACAGAATAAACTTACATCGATTTGAGCTTGCTGCAATGCTATATATGATTGGAGCTCACAATGTACATTATGTCTTAAAAGTTCAATAGCATTGACATTTATTTTGTAGCAAAAAACTTGTACAGATAAAACAATTATACTTAAGAGACCCATTCTGAATCCTTACGATCTAATTCAAGAAGAATATAAAATATTTCTAACAAAAAATTGTTGTTTCAACAGCCTCACAATACACGGAGTTAAAGTGAGTAAAAAATTGCTTAAGACAATTAAGCAAAAAAGTTTTTATTATTTTTATCATTAATTTTAATTATTTTCATATATGTAATATTCAACTACAAAAAACAATTCATAAAAATATACGAGGTGAATCTAAAGATTTAAGATGACAGTGATTCAAGAATTGTATATCGCTGTACTTCTAGAAAAATCTACTTGATTCATGTATGTCGTAAAGATTGTTGATTCTGAGTAAAAGATATAAAAAAATTAGCCAAAACAATATTTTTACTTCATTAAAGTAAAACATTTACCAGATATAATAAACTGCTAATGATTTGTGTATTGTGCACATTCTAGATATAGATTTCATAGAACTTGCTGGAAAAGTCGATGAATAGGCAGGACTTGTGTATGTACTGAATCATATTGATATGGCTAAATGTAAATAAGGATATGTTTATTACTTAAAAGTTTTGGTCTATACACTTCCATATATTAAGAATGGGGTTCGGCCTTAGTCTATCATGTTGGATTTTTAATGGTTGGTGTGCCACATATAATAGCTAATAGTTATCATTATGAAGAAGTACACTTTTTCTCACACCGATTTCCTTCATCAATTACTGATGATGGAGAAACCGTATTTCTTTTTACCTATATAATAATAAACCCGCACTAGGCCAGCGTGATGGACTTAGGGCTAAAAGATATAGAAGAGGCCCGTGCCAAGCAGTGGGACGTATGTATATGGGCTGATTATGATATAATAAGAAACATATTGTCAATGTCAGGATTGTCTTAGAAGAAATATTCACCTTTATACTATACATACACTTTTCATCAGCCTAATTACGCAATACAAGTAGCTATCAACCCATTTTAAACTCACTGCTGGATACGGACAAACTACAATTGTGAGCCCTAAACATAATTCACCTCGATGGCCGGCTGTATTAGCGGACTACACACCTAAGAAATACCTAATAACTTCATAGGAGTACTGATTCCCTCGATATTTTTCTTCGCCGTTACAGTTCGTGATAATTCACTGTAAATACATTGATAACTTCGAAAAGTTAGAGGTTTCGAGTCGAAAATTCGCGTAACCGAGACTTTTGGCTCGACTGCGCGCCTAGGAGCAATTATGAATTCTTGGCAATAAAACCGTCCCATTTCTAGTTTAAAATGAATTTTAATATAAGTGCACATACCTCTATTAAATGTGAGCGCAGTACACGTTCCTCGAGGGTTGGCGGCTGAGTGCAAGATGGCACCGGGAAGCGACCGCTGCAGTTGACTGAACTCTTTTGAACTTACCACGCGGGTTTGTCAACATTTCTTCTGACGTCACTGGATAGTATCAATATTTGTTGTCTAATTTATCGAATTGTTCGTTTGTTTCGCTGAAAAAAGTATCGTAATTTTTTTATGGCTTGATGTTCATCCTATTCAAAGACGAGGAGAAATGAGCCACTAGAAAACAAATCTCGGAAACATAAAAACGAAACGTTACCAAATATTTGCATAATTGGATCTTCAATTCATATTTCTTATTTTTTGGTAGTCGGTTGATTTCCCAATATGTGTGATGCACTAGTGACCTATGAGATGTTCTGGGATCAGCCTGTTTATGTCAGGGGCGGTACTTCCATATAAGCTCAAAAGCGTTACACGTTGAATTTGTAATGTTTGTAATTGTTTATTGTGGGGTCAGGATATTCTCATTTATATGTCAAATTGTTTTTGTTAAATATAGATTTAAAGCATAAAGATTATTGTTCGGAATTACCGCCATTGGTGTATGTCTTCGACTGGTGACAGACACAAGTAATCTTTTCTGCATTCGAAATTCAATTTGGAACGCGCTGTTTATAGCATCAGGTGTCTGTGCGGGGACTTTGCTATGTAAGAAATTAAGGCACGTTAAATTAAAGTAAGCAATTTAATTTTTAGATAAATTATTTCATTTCGTACGGATATTGAGGTATGACAAAGCAATTTTCATTTATAAATTAGTTAATACTTTTCTGTAGCCCCACAATAATAAGGTAAATCAATTATTGTACATGGAACTTTAGTTTTTAAGCATATGATTACCTACCTATCGAATAAGTTCTGAAATTAACTGGTACTCCTAACTTAGTACCGCAAATTTTAAATTATAAATGAAGAATAAAAAGAAATTTCGTCATATTTATAATTATTTATGACTGCGGACTGTTTTTTTTATATTTATTAAACTACCTTTTCTTCATATCTAGGCGAAAAGACGATTACAAATCATTTGCATTGAAATGTGATGTTTATGATCCAATTCTTAATCAAGCGATGTTCTGATTTTTGTTCGGATTAGATTTGAAAGGAAATTTAAGTAACTCAATTTCTTTCTCATTTATTCATATATTGGGGTCATCTTTAATGAGCTTTAAAGATACAAATAAAATACTTTGATATCATTGACTCCCTTGAGTGATTGGTTGACATTCTGCTTCAGTAAACCGCTTCTGGAAGTTGTCGGAGAAGACCTATGTTCAGCAGTGGATGTTGAGTGGCTACTAATAATGTCGACGATGATGAATCCGCGCCTGTTGTAGTGCACTGGTAGAGTTTGTATAGTAATGCAATGCTCTTAAATGGTTAACAGATCGGTAAGTCGGTAGGCAATATTTTAATCATGACTTTCTGATTACGATTACGTGGTGGAAGTATTATTAATTTTTTTTGGATGATAGATAATAAAGTGAGGGTTCTAGCTCGGGTGAAAGGGATTAAAATAAGAGCGTTTCTTATTTAAAACTGATTTATTTTTGCGTAAAAAGTAAAGATTCTATTAGTAATCGAATTTTATTTTAAAATATCTTACAAATATGTACATTTAAACAACTTGAGTTCTGTATCTCTGGCTGGAATTAAACAGCAACTTGTCTTGTCGGGAACTACTAGATTCCTGACGTCCGGAAACTAGCTAGTTAAACAAATGACGATGTCGGTGGAACATGGGAAAATAGACGTAATTGCTTACGACATAAAAAAGAATAGATTGAATGCGAATTGTTATTTTTTTGCATTGAATGCATTTGTGTGCGTCTTGCTCGGTTAGCAAATAATGATACACCTGAGATATCGGTGAGAAAATAAGATAAAATGTTTTCATAATTATCGCTACCCTATTGTAACTAGTATCGATGGCAGATTTGAAGACAAACATAAGTGATAAATTGATAAGATATATGATATTGCATGTCATAAGAGGTTTATTTAAGGTAAATTTTCAATCATATTTTCATAATTACAGGCGATTTTCGTATCTACCCCTATAGTAATTTTTCTATACTTCTTCTTTTTAAGGAATTAAAGTTGCCATAAAGAGCTGATCAATTTTAATGTTCTGGGATCGGCGTGTTCGATTTCTTTTAAGCCAGAACCACGCGTGCGGGCTTGCGAAGGCACAGCTTCGTGGTCACAACAACCGCGGCTCGAACTAAAAAGTTCGCCAACTCTTACTTTTGCCGCACCATCAAGTTGCGGAATGGTTTGCCGGCTCACGTGTTCCCTCCTTCCTATGATCCTGGATCCTTTAAGCGAAGCGTGAAGAAGCATGGGTGACCATATCGTTTCTCGCTGGTCGGTATTATTTTTTTGGACTCCACTGTGCTTACCATCAGCTACAGTGGAGACACTTTGCCGTGCCAGAATAAAAAAAGAAAAAAGAAGCTTTTATACTTATCCAATGGTAAGAAATTCTCACCATTTCCTGGTGATGATGCTTTATCGCCAGTCATTGCTAGAATTGCACATATGTTGTATAAGTGCCAGTATGATCAGTTTTCTGCACTTCGTTAGTCATTTATAGAGAAAATCTATTACGATTTAACGCCTAAACCGCTGGCCCAATTTGAATGTGTTTTTTGTAGAGATAGATGGCAAAACAATACAGGCTACTTATTTTTATTTTTGCCCAGCCGCAAAAAAGAAATAAAAAAGACAATTTTTTTAACATACCTATATGCAAACGTACCTCATTAAAAGCTTTAATCATACAAAAAATCTCACGACTTAAACTACATCAATTATTTTAAGTAGGTATTAATCAGCATATTTAGCTATTCAGATTGGACAATTATGAGTTATGAATATCTTTTTTAAATCTAGTTTTGTGTCATTATCTACGATTTAAAGAACTTTAAGTATGTTAATAGCCACATTAATTTAAAATTATTTATTAGCGCTCGGTTTTATTGTTTTGCTAGTTGTTTCTTTATTAAGCTTGCGGGTCCCGGGCTGACAACTTTTTATTTATTTATTTACACTTTCTTACTTGAACAAAAATATATGGAAAGAAATAAATAACAAAAACCAGATGCGGTCTTTTCGCTCTAGGCAATATCTTATATTGGTAAGTGAATGTGGGAAGAAAACCGTCATACATATCTAATTATTACGTGATAATTCAATGTGAATACATGCATAAGATCGAAAAATTTTAGGTGACTTGGATTTAAATCCACGACCGCCTAGATTTTGTGTCGATCGCGCATCAACCTCGAGGATAAAACAACTTACATTCTAACACCAACTATTTCTTTAACTAAGTACAATTCATTATCAATTCACCCACCTTTGTGGCTATTCACATAATTATACACCTGTTCGTAAAAAAAAAACTGGTTATACTACCACTTCTAATAGCTCCGGCGTCTATGATATTGTTTCTGATCCACTATAAAGTCATTTTTTACATTTTTAATTTCATATCCATTTATAATTCATGTTTGTTTATACTTTAATGTTAATTTTGTATATGTAGAATATGTGCTAATATTTGGAAAAATTACTGCTGTTGTGTCGTCAGTTGATAGGATTAAGTCGACCTGTCGAGATAATGTTGAGAGGATATTATAGGTTCAAGCTAAATATAAACGAAAAATCTATTTTTAGTAATACATTTTCTTATATCAATGATTAATCGTCGACATAAATTAGCTTTATTTACAAAGTAAAGATCATGTACGCCTACCGATTATAAAACCACAGTCTTAACATGACACATCTAAATGTTCTATTGATTTGTATTAACAGCCGAAAGGACAAACTTTAACCGACCAAAACCCCCCCGGTGGCCATCTCCGCGCCGAGTGGGCACGGTACGTTAGCGAGAAGCGCCCACCGTAATGCCGCAGCCGCCCGGTGCGCCTCCGAGACGTATTTGTCTCGGCCGTCTCGGAGTGTGTAGGGGGCGCAGTTGCACCCCCACTAGCTTGGTTCGGGCGCCCCGGTTGTGGATGGGCACCCGCGACGTACACAGGCCACAGTGCCGCCGCCCCTCTCGGGGTCACTTTCAGTGAGGGCGCGCCGCCCCCGCAGCGCGCCCAGCGACCCCAAGGGCCCCTTTGAGTCGTCTTTTACGACAGGCAGGGGATACCGTGGTGGGATTCTAACGCCCCCTTGCCACAGGGCAGAAAATAATAATAACCTAACCATCTATTTACTGCGATATTCGTGCCCATTCATTATTTTGTTTCCATAATTGTGTGACGAGGTTTTAACTGGACCTTGAAGTTTTCGACATCCCTCATCATAATTTCGAACTTTACCCGAAGAGGCTTCTCTTTTTCCAGACATTTGCCACAATCCACGTAAGAATTAACGTCCGACGGATCAGCAGGAAGAAGTTGGAAGTTACGCGTCATGTTTCCCACAACGGTTTTCATTGACATCATGGCGTACTTGTAACCTGGGAATTTAGTACTTACTTAATACAGACCTCATTACTTTTATTTAAAACACATTTCCATGACGACGTCCACTTAAAATGCACAAAATTTGAGCAAAAATCGCTTCATACTATTACCGATTGAGACTTATGATAACATTAAGATTTTAAGGTTTAGCGCTGTAAAGTGATTAACTTGTAGTGATTTCTTACCAAGGCAGTTTCTTGGTCCAACTGAAAACGTCAGAAATGCTGCCGGGTGCTTTATGGGAGTATCGATAAATCGTTCAGGCCTGAACTCTTCGGCGTCGTCACCCCAGTACTTTGGGTTGCGATTGGACGCCCATATGCTGACTAGAAATGACGTATCCTTCAGAAGAACTAATCCAGAGGCTGAAAGGAAGAATTTATAAAAATGAGCAAAATAATTTAAGATAGAAAGACAGTCTTTTTTAATTATAAGTTTTTAGATACATTTCAAACACATGGACTTCTCGATTGCACGTTGCACTATAATGCCGCAACACTATCGAGGCAATTATGTTAATTACGCTCCTCTAAACTTGACCCATGACCTACAATATTATAGGAAGCTTCACAAAGCGGAACTTGGGTAAGATGGCGTAGAACGTGTTGCGTAAGATGGAAGATCCTAATATGCCGGTTACCTTGACTGTAATATACATCTTATTGTTTTTTTAATTCTCATTTTAGAAGAGGCTTTGTCATTAATCATAGTTGAGGTAAATTAATAATAAGCATTAAGTGCAAGATGGCTGCGAAGATTAGGCGCCTGTGTGTCGATCACTCGAGAGTCTATCTCAGAGGTCTTCTATACTTTTATGGTAAGTGCGAAAGTTTGGGAAAGAAAACTTTAGGATGAAATCGAAGGGACCTTAGAAAAGCCTAGGCTACATAGGCTGCTTTGTTTTACTACGTCTGGGCGAAGCTAGGTCCCATATAATATAAAAAAGAAGCAAAATGGAATAGAAGTCTGTAAGTAAATACTTACGTAATGTCACGTTTTCTTCAATTTTTCTAATTATCACTGGAACTGGTGGGTACAATCTTACAGTTTCCCTAACAACCGCATCCAAATACTTCAATTGGCTTAAATCTTTGGAAGTTATTGGCCTGTTTAAGTCACCCAAAACTTCTCGTAGTCTGTAACAAAATACCCTCCTAAGCTGCGTGTTGTGTGACCCACAGGTTCCGGAACCGATTCCGAGCAGACATTTATTGTTTTTTTTTTCATTTGGAAATTCTTAGTTGCAGCACAGAGTCTAGAATTGTGCCCGAAAAAAAAACAAACAGCGACAGGCTCGTCCTCTATTACTTAGGACAAACGCAATTGGAAAAATGTGGGTGTAGAAGTGTACCAATAATAATGAATACAAGTGTAATTACGTTTATATAATATATGAACGTAATATAAATCATTCTCCGATTTGTTTCCCCAAAGTGGTGAGCAGGTGTATTTCTGCATATCTACATATATCGATGGGCCCTATGTATAAGGGCCAAAATGCAAAATGGCAACTTTATAGGAGAGGCTTCCAAAGTTTAAACTTGCTATAATTTTAGATTGATAAAACCGAAATTTACGAAACTTTGCTTGTTTGCTGAGACAAGTATCCTCCTTGTTTATACTACACTATTTTATATTTATTAGTTTTTCTTTTACTGCACATTGGCCCTATTACGTTTTTGTTAAAATTATTTATATTTAAAAACACCATAAAAGGGCCAATGTGTCAAATTGGCCAATATATGCGTATAATGCTAAGTTGCATAAAATAAATCTTTTTAAATTTTTTTGCTCATACAATTCTTAATGCTAAATTCACTAAATTCTGAATTCTACAAAACTTAGCAAGATAATTGGATGCCATCTTTTAGTTATAAATCTGAATTATAACACTAAAACACAGTAATAAGATTTTGTATTCATCACAGTGCGGCCGTTGCTCCGTTCTGCGTATAAGTGTCAAACTAGCTGATAAGCCCAAACTATAAAGAAGCGCACGGGAACTCCCCGCGTATAAGTCTCAAATTACTCTTTGGACCTTGTACGTTTAAATTCAAGCTACATATGCCGTTATACTTTAGTAAGAAGTCGTGTTTCCATGCAGATTTTTCTTTATTTTAATAGCTCACACGATTAATCATATCGATAGGATGCGTTAATAGCATAAAAAAGTCAAAATTGCCAAATTGTTAGTTTGGCCCATATACGTAGGACCCATCGATATTATATATATACACGTTTGGCAAACAATGATTGTAATCAGAGAAGTTTCACCACCATCATCATCATCACCAGCCTCTCTCACGTCCACTGCTGGATATAGGCCTCTCCTATGGCACGCCACTGGGCTCGATCTTCGGCCTTCCTTATCCAACCGCTGCCTGTCACCTTGCGAATATCGTCACCCCACCACTACAGAAGTTTATTAGGCACATTTCTGAATTCTGTGCTGCTCCTAATTATAAAAAGTTAATAACAAAATAATATCCTTTGATCCAGCAATCTCTGGCCACGGGGCCAACAAGGAAATAAGCTGATATGGCGTTGTTATAATAATAATCCGAGAAAAATTCGATGTAATTTTTATAGTTAAGTTTCAAATTTCGATTATATTATAGGTGGCTTTAAAAAATTGTGCACTTACTCTTGATACACTTTTTCCTGCACTTCTGGGTGTCTCGCCAGCATCAAAGCAATAAATCCAGCGCCAGTCGCCGAAGTGTCTGTGCCAGCTAGGATCAGAACCAAGGACTCTTCTAGGAGTTCTAGGTCTGATAATTTGGGCTCGTTTCCAGGCGTCTTAATCATCATGTCCACAAACGATGTTGATTGGTCATCTTCTAAATCTGTAGATATTGTATAACTTTAATTGTACACCAGTTTATAGAGAAGGGCTTCTTTTACTAAAGGCCAAAATGTTGTTAGTCTTAATCACAGTTTAACAAATTTAACCATCTATATAAATTTGCCCGACACTTGATTAGGTAAAGGAGAAGAAAAAAAATAACGTGGAGACAGATTACTGAATCTCTGATAAAATATACAATTGATATAGCAGTAGAGCATTCCCTTTGTAAATCATGTGAACAGCTTAATTACGACGGACTATTGCTTGTATTCTTATACATAGAAACGTACACTAGTGGGCTTTAAGACTGAAATGCCGCTGATGCCGTATTACTTTTTGTAGTTAGAGAAAATATGATTTAAATTAGTCTACTTGCATTGTCAAGACTACAAAAAATTGGAGTAGGACATCGATTCTAATTATACCATAACATATAGGTACTTACTTTCTTCACTTGTGGCATTCTCATGTTGTTGGTGCTTAGACCTTATGAGCTACAAAAACATAAAATATATTTAGTAACACGCTTTCTGTATGTAAAATCCATAATATGCCTATGTGGTAGAGTAAGGTCTAACTTCTTCTAACGGCAAAGGGAACCCGTGTCCAACAGTTGATCTTGTGAAGATTGTTGTTATAAAAATCGTCTTCTGCGTCTTCTAATGTTAATGATACGTGACATCTGCCAGAAATTCCGATCTGCATTTTTTTTAACAAACCCCATAAGATGCAACCGTATTGGAAAACGTTTAAATCGATTGTTACAGCGAAAAGACTATCTGGTTAACTATTACCTTAAACCAGGTTATAAAATGGTTTTCTTAAATCAGGGGGTCAATTTCAAGGTACATTACTATATATATTATATATATTTTTGGTAATAGTGTAAATTACAGTCAGCACTAGATTAAGTATCTAGATTTATGAACATCGAGGACTTTTTCATCACAAATTAATGTAACGTTTGCAAGGAAAAGACGTCATATAACTACTAAAAGATCGAGAGGTCTTTCTATGATTAACAGAAAACTGCATTTAATATAATGGATGCCAACTGTAATTATGTAAAACGTGTGTATGTTTAATTGCGGCTTGTTTAAAACAAGTGCTCGTTAAATCTGCAGTAATTATTTGTTATAAGAAAAGGTAACAATGGCAATATTAAATAATGCATTTTTATGTTAATATTATAGCTTTTTAATTGTATTTAATGTTAGTTTTTTATTATTTTATTATTGTTGTTTATTATAGCGTTTTTCAAATAATGGCAATCAATAATTGTCATGAAGTCACTCTGCCAAGACTATTCTCTTTTATTGATCCCGTGGCGTAAGTGCTACTGGGCTTACCATTAAAAAATCTGCTATTGATCGATTGTGATGTACGGCGAGTCGTATTGATAATCACTGATTAACGAGTTATCCTGTAGATAGCGGACTAATTGCGGGTTAATCCTCATTAATCATCAGCTCCAAGACCTTACACATCACTTGGTTGGTAATTATTAAGGTATGACCATTCAACAAATTTGAAGATCGGCTGCACATTTAGCCTCACTTCAAGATTCAGGCACAATTCCTGATAGATAAAACGACCAGTAAAGGCAGACAACTCAGACACGCTTTTTTCAGAACCTTTGCTGGGACACAATCTTCTTACCCAAAAAGTATGAGAAAAAAATACAAGCATGAATGAAATGTGAATAAAAGATAACACATTTACCTGTCTCACAAAATCCCGAAGATAAATATTAGATTTTGTGTATGTCGCGTATCCCTCTGTTAGCTTGTAAAACGGCATTTCATATATGTAGGGTTCGAAGATTCTTAGTGCATCCATCTTGCAGTGTATTTCAAATGCCTTCGGGAACGGATGGTCAGTGTTGCCTTGAGCATCTACTCTTATCCCCAAGGTTGATTCTGTAACAAAACTTTTTATTGTAGTTTAGTCTACATCTATGTATCAGCCCACATAGGTACGTTACTTCCCACTGCTGGGCAAAGCTACAACTGAGAGGGATTAGGCGTTAGCCCATCTCCTTAGCCTAGTGCGGGTTGGAGGACTCCCTAAGAAATTTCTAAGAAATTTTAGGCGTGCAAATTTCCTAACGTTTTCCTTCACCTTGACCTACGTGATAATTCACTGTGAATCTACACATTGCTTCAAAAAACCAGATGTGTTACTAGAGTTTAAGCCCACGATGGCCTAAGGGTGGCAAACAGCGTGCCTATTCTTTAACGCCACTTCATCTCACTAATGCAATAAGGAAAATGAAAAATAATGCGCTGTAATAGTCTGTGATTATAATTACGTAGAGATTGATGACTATTATTTATAATTATATAATACATTATTTATAAACTTCGACAGCCATGTGGCGCAGTTAGCTAAACACCAGCTTGCGAAACGAGAGGCCGCGGGTTCGATCCCCGCACCGAGACTAATGTTTGGGTGATCCACAAATATTTGTTTCGGGTCTGGGTGTTTTTGAGACCGAAAAGTCTCTCGTAGTTTCTGATACCCACGGCACAAGACTCGTATCTTAATGTGGGGTCAGAACTATTTATGTGACTGTTGGGTGTATTTATTTATTAAACTCACCACATACGGCATCCATGGAATACGTGGCCAAATACTTCCACAGTGATACAGGCGCGGTCTCATTTACAAGTTTCAACTTATCCACCATAATCTGGCTCTGTTCCGAGAATATGTCTACGAAATTGTTTAGCCTCACCATGCTGAAATTTGGTGAAACAATTTTTCGTCTTCTACGCCATATTGAAGCTGTAATAAATGAAATAAGTAAACCCAAAAGTCAATTTTATAGACACGCTTTGCGTCTTTAAATTCTAAATTACTAGATTTTTTCAAACTTCACGTGTACGATATATCAGACAGGATGAAAAAAAAAATACACCCACAGCCACATTTACAATCTTGCTTTAGACCTGAGTACACGAAATTTTGAGTATTTTTTTCGAACTCCAGACCACCATTACCATTGATTTAGGCTTTAGGTATTTCTTAACACATCCATAGAATAGCTTATTAATGAATAGTCTATAATACGATCTAGATTATAAGACAAAATACAGTTAACTGTCACATACGAGTACATAGTTCTGTTCCCAAAGTAACATACAAATCTTGTGCCCTGGGTATGAGAAACTACGAGAAAATTTTCGGCCTCACAAACAGTCAAACCCGAAATAAATAATTGAATCGGGTATTTCAAAAACCTTTTAAACCACATTTTTTCCACATCCTTTTTTCTGGAAATGGATCCTTAAAGGGATCTCCCTTACGTAGGTATTACGTATTCTATGTAAAAATTTAGTCGATACATTACTTTCCATTCAAATAATACGTGTGAAAGGAGTAATAAAAAAAATGTGTTCAAGAAACTATGTTTGTCAACTGAATCTTATGGAAAAAAGTCCCAAAAGGACAAAAAAAGTTCATACGTACCTTCAAGATATATGTATGGTTCTCATGTGAAAAGATATGTTCTTAAAGATATTTAAAAAATGACAAAAGGTTATTCTTAAGGCTAATTTTCAATAAAAATCAATAAAAAAATTGGTTACTAGTATAATTGTTTTGTAGAGAAGGCCCGTGCCCAGCAGTGGAACGTAGTTGGGCTGATGATGATGATGATGATTGTTTTGGCTGAATTATATACCACTAAACGTATTTCTCGCTAAAACAACATACATCAAGAACGGTTTAAAGTTTTTATTTCATTATTTTTGCTGTGAAGTGTGAAGGTTATTCGCTATTCAAATTATTTACCACTCAAATACTGAATTAATCACAAAAAAAGTCCTTTAAAACTCAATTGTTTTGTGTATAAAACAGGTTTTATTGATTCCTAAAAAAAATGTGTGACTAATGAGGTTTTTGAAATGACCGATTCAATTGTGGATCACAAAAATATTTGTCTCGTTGCGTGGATCGAACCCGCGGTTTCTCGTTACGCAAGCTGTCTAGCCAACTGAGCCCGCAAACCTAAGTCAAAGTCAAAGTCAAATTATCTTTATTCAAATAGACTTCTACAAGTTCTTTTGAATCGTCAATTTTACACTTTTTAATATTTTTTAAACTATTGCCGCTTCGAAACGTGTTATAGCTGTGGAGAAGAAACGGCAAGAAACTCCCTCAGCAACACGACATGTCATTTTTTTTAAATAGCAATAAATGTCTTTTTTTAATTACATTATTTAAATTTTACATTGTAAATGTCATAACGATACAAACTATAGCAACAAAACAAAACTCCGATCAATTTACATTACTCCCAGGGCTTATTATCTTCAATAAAATCTGAAATTTTATAGTATGCTTTTTTGTAAAGCTTATCTTTAATTGATTTCTTAAACTTTATCAACAAACTTCCGAGGGCTATTAGGGAGCTTTAATAGCCCTCGGAAGTTTGTTATAGAAGCGTATACATTGCCCCATAAAAGAGTTATTAACTTTCCGGAGACGAGTTACGTGTTGAACGAGATTACATTTGTTCCTAGTATTTTTATTGTGTACATTACAAATTTTATTAAATTTATCAAGATTCCTTTGGACGTACATTAAGTTTTCGTATATAAACTGACAAGTGACGGTAAGAATATTTATTTCCTATACACCACAACCACGATATAACTGATAAAAAATCATTACCTGGTGCAAATATGCTTCCGTGTCCAATAAGACATTGTCCTTTGTTTGTTAAATCATCTTTCTCAAGGCAGTTTTTCATCAAAAAATCGGTCGTCTCTGGATCTGCTACGACTGTTTCGAACAAAATTGCGTGATGTAATAAGCTAAATAAGGATAATAATTATCGCCTTGGCTTTAAGAATTCCATGATTGTCTTGATAGACCTATTTGGTCCGTTGTGCGTGGTCAACCAGTGTATACTAGTGTGTTGTCTAGTAAAAGATAGTCACAGTTTTTTCCTTAGTGTAAACTATTTGGGCTAAGCCCAGATTTTAGTATTAGGTACATTATTAGAATTTACCAGTAAAAAGTCTGGGTCCAAGCCACAAAGCAGCCAGTCCGCCATTGTTGAGAGCTTTCCTTCCGAAACTTTTTAATGCCGTCATACGATCTGTTAAAAAAGGTTAAAAAAGGCAAATATATGAAATGGTACATTAACCTAGAATTTATTAACTATAAACTTCCTCTGCTAAGTTTCGGTTCGATTAAATTATTGAATATATTAATTTATCGAATATCCGACAGGTTTATATCTTTTTAGTGTCACGACAAAGTGACAACATCGTACCAAGTCGGGAGAAACCCATCACTAGTAAAAATAATTTTTGTTTAAAATTTAAAGCAAAAATTAATATCATTGAGCTACTGCCATACAAACGAATTGGTCTTAAACACACAAATGAAATTGTGTTTTATTGTATTATTTAGGCTGATGAACATAGGTACAGAATAAAAGACCGATAAGGTTCTAAATCTAAAATAAACACTATATGTACCAGCAAGTGCAGTATTGGACGTCCAGCCATAAAATGAACAGAGGAACTGAAGATGAATTTGCTACCATATATATACATAATATCAGCTCATACTCTTATAAGCACTGTTCACTACTGCGCACCGGCCTCATTGCACACCTTTGCCTTTCTAAGTATTCCTGAATTATCGCGCACTAAAGTGGTGTGATATCATCGTAAAAAAATGCAGGCCTGAGAATTTACAACATGGAGGTATTCCAGCAATGTGACGTCTACCAAACCGTATGAGGCCAGCGTCATTGACTTCTAATTCTATTTATCTATAGAGGCCAGTGTCCAGCAATGGGATATAGGTATAGATATACGTTGATGATGTTATTAAGTGATACACTAAATTAATTTAAACTTTTAATACTTAATTCGTACACCACGCAAAAACTACGAAAAAAAACATACCTTCACCGCTTCCTTTGAACAAATATAAATGCCCCAAAACGGGCATAATTGGAACATCATTTTTGAGCTTCGTGGACAACTCGTAAATCTTTCTATTCTTCAATCGTTCTATCAAACAAATTAATACCATAAATAGTATTAAAATTTGAAAAATCATTTTTCTAACACTATAGTGCCACAATCGCAACAAGAAGTGAATATAATTTTATCCAAGAATATAACCATATATATACTGTGATTGTAATTAAGCGCGTTGAGATTGAAATTGACGGCCATGTTACATTTGTCTAATTCAATGAGGGTTCCGTATGTATCTATCGCCTAGAGACAAACAAAAACAAAAAAAAAGTGTATGTGTACACACGTAAGAAGTGAAACTTAACAAAAATATATAACAAATTTTAGTTATTTATATTTAATGTGATGACTCAATTAAAATAATTTCAATCAGATATTTAAACGATAATCATAATTTAATTTCAAACTTAAATAGGTACCTATTTAATTCCAATAACTTTTTCATATATACAAGTTTCGTGTAAACAATAATTGAAATTATCTGTTTGACTGCTAAATTTAACAAATACACAATAATTTTGTGGTATTCAAAATGAATAAAAAAAAACATTTTCTGGCAGCGTTCTTTACAATATTATATAGTGGCCAAGTATATTACCGGTAAAACCTTTACTAAAATGTTTCTGTCTCTTTTTACTGTCGCTTTTTCCTATCGAAGCCTACGTGAGGCGACGAAACAGTTACTGGAACAAAAAAAACTCAATGGGGTTGCGACGTTTAATTACGGGGTTTCTATGGCCATCTTCCAGCTCCATCATCGAACCCTGGTTACCATATAGTATCAAAGTACTCGTCAAGACGAATCAAATGAGCCCAAACTCGATGAACAGAAGATGATTTACTTAATTGCGTTTCTTTTTCTTAAAAATATTCATATTATTATATATAAAATTTAAGATTTGTGAAGATTTAGACTGATTATTCTAAGATCTCCTTGTGAATATAGTACAATTTTATATTATAAGATTTTAACTTCGAAGAACTGAACTCATAAATGGGGAAATTTCATCCCCATCAATTTATTATAATAGCCTCTTCGTAGTGTTTGGAAAGATTAAAATTTTATGCCTCAAGCGTTAAATGGTTACGAAAGAAAAAAAAAGATTTTAGTTTAGCTCTGGAATATTCAAAATACCTACCAGTTACAAAAATATATGTTTTTATAACTTTTTTGCAATATTCGGTGCCATAAACCATTTAATAGCAACTGTTTAAAATTGGTATTTATTTTTGAAATACACAAAAAAATAATATCTCATTAGCACACAATGTGTTATTATTTTATCTCATTAGCACACAATGCCTATTAAACCCCCAACTAGCGATCTTATGAAGTCAAATAAAGTACCTAAAATAAAAAAATCATGAGTACTATATGGTAATTGGTGATGGCCACGATGTTTAGCCACGCGGTAGAGAATCTCTGACCTCTGACTTTAAGAAGTTATGTGTGTATTCAAATATAATTATCAAGTACTTTAAAGGTGAAAGAAAACATCGTGATGAAACCTACACACCTAAAAGTTCTTATGAATTTCTTAGGTGTGTAGTCCGACCACCCGAACTAGGCTAGCGTGGTGGACTAAGGCCTAAACCCTCTCTGTTGTAGGCCCATGCCCAGCAGTGAGCCGTATATGGGCTGACGATGATGATGAAGTACTATATGTACCTACTTACCAATATTAGTAAATAGAAATATTTTATAGTGTTTTCAATCAAATACCATTCTACCTTGAAAATCTCTAACTTGTTACTTTTTAAGCAAAAAGAGCTTGTAAAATATAACACCATTTTTCATTTTCAATTATTGATACCCTAGATGTTTAAATTAAAAATCGTAGGAATTCCTTAGGTGTAGGTATAGGTGGTAGTTTAAGGTCTAACCCCTCTAGGACATATGTGGGCTGATGATGACATTTAAAACAATAGAGCAATTAATACATTATTAGATTACATAATAACCCTGTGTCAACTAGTATTAAATTGAAGTATTATAATTACAGTATTTGATCGGAGGTGCGCTTTGCGTTTTCATCTAGTCTATAATCATAATATTGCAAAAACATTACAATAGTACCTATTATTTGTTATACTTGACACTTGACTCATTACGTAATAGCGTTCGTGGTGCAATTGGCTAGACACCAGGGTTCGTTTCCCGCCAAGAGACAAATGTTTATATGGTCCACAAATATGCAGGCTAGGTGTTTCAGATTCCCACGAAACAAGATTCGTATCTTAGTGTTATGTCAGAACTACATATGTATGTGACTGTTGGGTGTATTTATGATCATATCAAAAATGCTCAAGACCGGGATAGTTGGCGCTTTCTTGGGGAAGCCTACATTCAGCAGTGGACGGCGATAGGCTGAGTATATAAACTAGTATTTTTTGATTGCAAAATTAACCAATGATTATTAGAATTATGTAGCCGGCCTTTATTTATGGCACGCCATTAGGCTCGATCTTCGGTCTTCCTTATCCAACCGCTGCCAGCCACTTTGCGTATATCGTCACTCTACCTAGCCAGAGGGCGTCCTACACTACGATTGCCGAGCCGTGATCTTCACTCCAGAACACGTTTCCTCCAACGGTTAACTGATAACCGGGGAAAATAAAAAATATTTTTAGAATATACAGCCATTTAGAATTATACAGTATACACATGATTGATTTAAACAATTACTAGTAAATCATGGAACTCCAATTTTAGGACCCTTTTTTTAAACCATATAGTTCGGTACACAAATCAGCTTATACCGGCACAAGGTACGGTAAAAAATACTCGTGAGGTCAACGTTACGTTAATATCGCAGTGATCTTTCGACCTTGTAATACCAATGTTCGTAATAACTGATGTTCGTGCTATAGTTAGGGCATGCAGACACACTCTCGCCTGTTTCCCTAAAAGGTAACAGAGTCATATTTAATTTCTGGAAGCCCGTTTTATCAGTTATGTTTTAAAACCCATGTAATGGAGGTGAGCCTTTTGAAGTTCTTCGAACATTGTAAACATGTAATAACAACGTGGATAGCATTTTGTCTCGTCTTCCTTCACTTGGTAAGACACAAAACATAGTATGACTACTATAGACGAATACTGTGCATACTCATACAAAATTTAACTTTAATTTATGCTGTTTACTTATGGCTATACCAGTAGTTCTTTAACATGATTATCAATAATATACGATACGAACATGGGTGGTTGCGGAATAATTGTTGGCGCGCCTCGGCCACGCACCATGGTAGCCCCACCTAGCGCTAAGATGGCTACTGGGGGTCTTTGGTCAGTATGCCGGCATGAGCATTTTTGTTAGGGACCCAGCCCTGCATTAACATCTACGAGGTTGGAAGTCACCGCGTGCCGTACTGGAAGGCCGGTGACTCGGGCATACGCTTCTTGCCTCCTTCCCCCAGAATTGACGGGAAGTAGAGCCATAATCAGCTTTCCCCTCGAGAAATAAAAGGTATAACGCTTTTGATGACGCGCTTTTGTTCTAGGACATCTTGCATAGCCCTTAACGCGTGACATCCACCGAGAGACTTTAGTCAGTATGCCGGTATAGGTTATTTTAAGGGTCATAGCACGTACATGCCGGGCTACACTCATACTCCTGTCAGTCAGGTTGAGTTTAATAAATTTTTTCTCGTTAAAAAGGGTTCTTAAAGCTAAACCTGCAGAAGCATTAGATAAGTTTTCGAGATTGTGTGTGACACGATATGTGCGGCTCAACAAGATATGTACCTACTTGGACAACAAAGTACTTCCCAGGTGAGTTTTATTAAAATAGCAAGTTTTTTACATATAAAATCATTATTTTTGATGTACTCGTACATTAAGCCTTTTTGCCGTTTTTCAGGCGTGATTCCATTATGACTGCTACTCAGAATTTCCTGATGTAAAAAAAACCTAATAACAGTTAGCGCGACCTTTAAATCACAGGACAGTACGGTAAGTTAAATATAGGTACAATTATAATATTTTGTACATACAAGGAAGTGTTAATAAATAATAAATAAGTTAATACAAGATACAAATATTTGATTACTTTTCTTCGTAGTAAAGCAGTAGGTAAAGTATGTGAATGTGGCAATGTTTCCCCCAGTTGAAAGAAAATTACTAGATCAACGAAGTAGAACAGTTAATAAAAATATTCTATAATGAAGTTAATTACTACATGGAAATGGCTAAACACAGTTTTATTATATAAACTATTAGTTGCAAATTATAATAATTACTTACTACATATAATTATCTTACTAATTGACCCAGCGATCTACGGATTCAATAAAAAAAAATCAGCTCCAGTTAACATGCTGCATGTCATCCAACATGAAAAGACTACAGAAAATCATTACGTATTTAATTCGTATTTTGTATTTTTTGAAGTCAAAAGCAGATAGTCTAGTAGTAGAAACGTAAAAAACGTATATAAGGACAGATTAGATAGAACCGGGCATAGATAATACACTAATAACTGAGATAGATGTGCCACTCATGCTTTCATTTCGTAAAAAAGCAAGTACCATTGCGGAGAGTTGGCGCTGATTTTTATACATTCTATCCGCACACATCCACTAGATGGCGCTCAAAAAGGACTTTTTTTCTCTCTAAAATATATTGGAGATAGTTATATTTGATGTTGAAAAGAATAATTAAATTCTTAACTTGTGTATGCTAGCCCAAGTTCAAAGGTCTCTCGAAATATGGTTGGTTGATACAATAGTATCAACCTTTATTTCGAAACACAAGAATTTACTTATTCTACAAAATAAATACATTTAAAAAAAGCCTTCATTTATTTTTTCAACAATCAAAGTTGTAAAAAAACTGTAATATTCCACATTGAAATAAAAGATGGTTTTACTGATTTCCTTTTATTGTTTTTCTTATAATAATTCAGTGCTTGTATTTTTGTATTATTATTTTGACATAATACTACTTTTACCTTTGAGTATTCTGTTGACATTAGTGCACCAGCTATTTACAATAATATTAAACACAGTATCCATTAAGAAATTTTGTATTTTCGTTTTGTGATCCAAAGCAAGAGAAATAGGATACATTGCAAAATATATTGACAATTTCCTTAAATGTACCTCTCAGACATTTTTGGTGTGGTTCTTCATTTAATATATTTTGTATTATCATGCAAACATCATCTACATACTCGCACAGTGCCTCCGATGGATAATTAAGGGATCTTCGCGTATAATCCCTTTCTAATATATAAACATTATGAGTCGGAGGCACTGTGCTTATTAAATGCATTCGGCAAGTGTGACACCTTTTTGAAATTTTTTGCAAAGCTTTTTTAACAACATAGCCCGCAACATATCTTTTTGATTCTTTAGATGTTATGTTCCGAGAATTTTCCATTTGTGATGTTTGCATGAATTGGTTAATTATAGAATCTACATAAACTCTGTCTGTGGGTTGTTCTCTTGCTTCTTTTTCTTTATTTTTCAGCAATGATTTTAATGGCTTTAACATTTTACTATTGTTTTGCTCGCAGTTTGCTCCAATTGAGTGTGGAGAAGTTAAATTATTTACTAGTAAGGTTTTAAATGCTCCAATAAACTGCGAGCAAGTTGGAGACATATTTCTGATGCAATTACTCCAAATGTTGCAGAAAAAAAATTCTAATGGATCCTGGTTAATGTTTCTTGTCAACAGACTACATACATTATATGTCTCATTGCGTAAATTTTATAGCAACTGTACCATCCCTTCGCTTTTTTTCTATTTTAAAATGCATTGATTTCAATACCTTTATTTACTCATTCCACAATTTGTGGTTTGGTGAGTTTTTCTTAAGGGCACCCTTATATACTTTTTCCATGCTTTGATACGAATGGCCATTGAACGAGTCGAACAACTTATCAAAGAATAGTAATACATCTGCTGTACCGACGCACTCCTTCGGATGAATGTTGTGATCTGTAATAATAAAAAAAAACTATGATTACTAGTTGAAATAGGAAAATAAAATTTATTCTTGTAATTGTTACTTTAGTGTAACTGGATGATATAAATTATAATTGGCATACATTTTTTTATTAAATAGGTATCACTATTTCTTTGTAGACAATAAAATTGAATAAAATTTTGAGATACAAAATATCACAGAAATTATAATATGATCGCTTGTACAATAAACTTTCATACTTGTTGAAAAGTACTGCTGTACAGTGAGTACCATACTCAAAAGACCAAAAAACAAAAGGTAAACATATCTCTAAAAGGGTTTTTACTTTCTTTGGGTTTTCACCATATCAAGCAAAAAACTCCCAATCCCAGACAACCTTATATACAATTTGTGAAATAGGAAACAATAATTTCATTACTTGACTGGAGCTATTAGATAAAATCAATCGAACCAAGGACCTTATTGATTCCACAGCTTATGAATGTTGCCACTAGGCCAGGCAACTCCTCAGTAATAAGAATAAGGCAAATAAGTACATTCAAATGAAACACCTTAAATATACTATAATATAGATTGTGGGATGGTGTATACAGTATCCTACAACAATTTTTTTTTGTGTCTATTTATGGCTTTGTGGTATTGACCAATAATGGAAAATATTCACTTTAAAAATTAATATACATACCAATATTTAATGTTGGAACAGCAGACGACCAGTACATGTTAGATAAAAGTCTTCAAAATGGTGATTGCATATACATATGTTGTAGCGTATGTATTTATTGACAGCCCCGTGGCGCAGTTGGCTAGACACCAGCTTGCGAAACGAGAGGCCGTGGGTTCGATCCCCGAACATCCGAAATGTTTGTGTGATCCACAAATATTTGTTTCGGGTCTGGGTGTATGTGAGACCGAAAAGTCTCTCGTAGTTTCTGATACCCACGACACAAGACTTGTATCTTAGTGTGGGATCAGAACTATGTATGTGACTGTTGGGTGTATTTATTTATTTATTATTTATTATCACCCTTTGCTCTATCTGCTTCACTCAAAATCATTTTCCACTGTTGGAATTTATCTGAGTAAGGATATTCCGAGGGTGGAAAGCTATGAACTCTTCCTGCAAGAAAGTTTTAAGTCATAATACATTCAAAGTAATTTTATTTTAAGCCAATAATATATTGCGCCTATTTATTTTAAAAGTATCAGAGATGTACCAATCTTTAAGAGGAATGCATCCAAAATAGCATTTGAAAGCAGACTTTCTCGGCATTGTAGAAATTTCTACGTATCCAAATCAAAGGCAAAAACTGAGTCCAATATGCACGGCGTTAGGTAAATCGTATATGTATATTATCACAGGGTCCGGGAGAAAAGCGAGGTCAAACGTTTATACTTTTATAGCAGATATCAAGTTAACAAGCACAGTCCGTAGGTCGAAATAAAAAACACAATACGAAATAAATAAACACCACGAAGCAAGCAACGAAAGTGATCAATTTTGGCATAAAGCTTAAAACTTTTAAAATACTAAACTTTATGATTCGTTTACGTTTCGTTTCACGTATCAAGTATATGTAATATGTATTTTATTTTTGTTTTTTATAAGTTATCATTTTTAAATTAATTTAACAAAGAAATATATATTTTTTTTTTAAGAATATTGTTTTATTTTAATTATTCTGTTCTAAACTAGCTCGATCTATCGGAATCTATGTAAAATGACGTAGAAATTTCAGTTCCTCGGCAAATAGATGGCAGCACCATCTATGAATATTTTTGTGGAGCGTCAATGTATGGAAGTTACACCACCCTGGAACCGGGCTAGGCCGAGAGTCATACAGGTGATGAATTATGCGCGCTTTGACTGAATTATATATTTAGTCTTACCTATTTTATCAATTTTTGGTGGTATTTATTGTTACGTATAACGTTTTATAATATGACTTTTTAGTTCCAATGTTTTTTTCCTCGCATAGCTTAAAGTTGGTAGAGCGCTCTCTATGTCTTGATTTAAGAACTTTCACCAAATCATGGAGACATTCTGTTACCGTATTGAGGGATGGTCGTTTTCATAGAAGTTTCAGTAACATTATACAGATGGAGCCACTTATTTATCTTCATACTAGCCAGTGCCCCTCTGCTTCACGTGGCTTTTTTTATTATTAGTGATGGCTAACGCCATCTATGAGTTATGGAACTATGGCGTGAATTGAAATTAATTTAACTCTTGATAAAAGGATGATTTAATAAAATTAGAATATTTAATATTGATGTATTCATCGTTCTATCGCTGACCCAAAAATCATCAAAAATTATAGTCTATTTGTGAAAGCGTAACTAACAGAAAAATATTAATGCAGACTGGACTAAATTGGATTGACCCGATACTCATACAGGAGATGAGAATTCCTCGCTTTAACTGAATTTATTCAGATCAACGGATAAGTGAAAACGGTCTGCTACCGAAGGGTTCCGAACGCTAAATGAATTCAAGGTACGCGGACCCCTATTATCCCAATATTCAGGTTGTTTCACCCTTTTTTTTATCGTTCGTGTTCTATTATGATTTTGTACGGCGTATTTAGTTTCTTTTAGTATTTACGTCACGTACAAATGATTAGCAGTAATCTAATTTTTTTGTTGTCGACGAAATAAATGATGTTCTTATTGTGTTGAGAACTCTGATTTATGTAATAACCTATAATTTAGAGGTTCGGGGTCGGATAAATATCACTGGTACCTATTAACTTTAATTATCTCAATGTTTCTAATCGAAATTCGTTTGAATAATACCTATATAGAATATACGAGTATATGTACTCATGTGTGTGTTTTTGTTTTTTTCTGTGTTATGGTATTCAGTTTATTGATATTATATTAGAATTGTGGGTCACACGTATCGTCATACATATGATACACGTACATATATTATAAGGGGAAAATTGTATGTATGGGCACATGCATCCAGTGCGGATTGATGGTGACGTTTGTTACTTTGTTAGTTCTGACCCCACACTAAGATACAAGCCTTGTCTCGTAGGTATCAGAAACTAGCAGAGACTTTTCGGTCTCACAAACACCCAGACCCTAAACAAATACTTGTGGATCGAACCCGCGGCCTCTCGTTTTGCAAGCTGGGGTTTAGCCAACTGCGCCACTGACGCTGTAAAAAAAAAGTTTTTACCTCATCCGCTCACATCCGTTAATTTTTTTTACTTAAGCGTACGAGTCGTTTGTTTTTAAAGACGCCGGAGATCTAATATTCAAATAATTAAATACATGTTGCATGTTAAAGAGTCTTTGATGGATATATTGTATTTAATCGTTTTTTTTTCATAGAGGTATTTATTTGATTAAAAGTATTGATAGTACGATGCTGTATTTCTATGAAGCTAAATTATAAAGTAGCACCGCTTTTGAACAGCAAATCGAAGTATTGTTTGCGATTATGTTACTCACAAACTATTTATTTACTACACGAAAAACTTGATCAAGCGGCACTCAACAATGAGATCGAACTTCCCGAGGGTATAGCGCAGTCTTAAAGGCCTGGTCATTACATCCCCCACTTCACCCCTCCATTATTTCCCTTGTCGCGAGGCAACACGTGACTCGAATGAGGCCTCGTTATTTATTCCAATACAAACTCTCATTTGCAGTTCTCGTAACCTTTAACACTAATAACTTAAGGGTTAAATTACATCGGCTGTAAATGATTGCGATGGTTGTTACGCAAGAAGTAGCAGCAATCACAGGTCTTTAGAGAAGGTTATAAACAGGTGCTGTTGTTAGGCCCGTCAATTTGAAATTGGGTATTGTTTAATTTCCTTGCCATAGATTAACACTCACGCCAAAGCTGTAACGGAGGGGCATTTCTGCATCCACGTGTCCCGATTGTGTTTTAAGTCGTACGTAACAGGGGTAAAGCCGATAGCTATTTTGCGGTAACATTTCCAAATTCCGTGTTGCTACTGTAAATTTCCTAAAGGAAAAACCCAGTAACACTTTGTTCGACCAGGGATTCGAAATTTGAAGTTAAAGATCGCGCAGCAAATACTTGTTATGTGAAACAACGAGGCAAATGAAAAAGCAAAACAAGAACTTATTTTATCAAAAATACCATTACCTATGATATTGACATCATTATATATGGCCTGTATTATTAAACTTGTTTTTTAATCCAATCATATTGAAGCATTTTAGAAGTAAAACATTTTGATTGATTGCGACTAGCGAGAATTTAATTTCAATTTAACCGTACCTACCTACTATTTCATACTAACTCCTCACCGCAAAACCAATTAATTTGCTGAGTACGTACACATTAAAAGATCCTGTGTAGAGAATTTAGTACAGTGGTGAGGCCATAAAGAGGTCTATAGAATAGTCCCCGAAAATCCTCAACCATGCTCCGATTAGGTGCTTAGGCGATAACTATAAATAACACGGGATTGTGTTAGTGAAACGAAGGAATTTCTTTTAAATAGGCTACTGAGGGTATGGGAAAGCAATTATTGTTAAAATATAGGATGGTGCTAAAGGTCACGGTAGAAACACATGTATCAAATGAGCTGATGGTTTTATATGATTTATTTTGTGGTAACTGGCAGCTGAGATTCAGAGATTCTGGTACTCATATCTACGCACCCAACTTTCGTCACTTCTTTCTTCATGTGGCTTAAGGTTTTTTTTGGTGACATAGGTACAAACCAGCAACGGAACAGGGCGGTATGATTTTAACAAATAAGGGGACAAGATTTCTATCTTTATATACTCCCAACGAAGAGCCTTGCAGAAATGGACGGTTAGTGCGTCAAATAAGTTATCTTGGTGTGGGTTAATTTGGGAAGGTTTAGTTTAGGTCTCCCTGCCTCTACTTGCCATGATTAAAAATATATGTTTAAAATTGTCAGTTGCGTTCTATATTATTATCCAATCCAATCCAATCCATCAGCCAATCGAAGTCCACTGCTGGACATAGGCCTCTCCCAATGATTTCCACAGGGACCTGTTGGAAGCAGCCTGCATCCAGCGACGTCTCTATATTATTACATAAGTTTAAATTATTAGAAAGGGAGCAGGTGTTTTCTTTGATTTCCACGAATATTTTTATTTAATCAAATATACGGAAAACCACACAAATACATCCTTAAAATCTATACCAGTCGGGTTAAAATAACATACATCGTCGTAATTGCATATTCAATTACAACAGGCGCCTCGAAGAAGTAAAGGCCAGAATAACTCATTTTACTGACAATTTTCGAAGTAAATGTGCGCGCTAAACAAAAGGTCAAAGCAAGGTACTAGACGTACATTATTTTTGTAAACCTAGACCGTTACAGCTTTTGTGTAAATAGAATAATAAATCATCTGCTAAAGTTATTGTAGATTTCTGGCTAGGATCTAAAGAGTATAAGGTTTTCTTTATAGGGGCAAACAAGTTTTTTATTGTGATTGAATCGTGAATTTTGTATTATACCCACAATACACACTTCATTTAAATATAAATAGGTACCTAGAGGTTCAAGAAATACTGCATGGCTACTTTTTTTATAATAAGTAGGTACAAAAGTATTCTGTAGGTAAGGTATTCAAATAAGCGCCGGGTCAACAGAGACAATTAGACTCGGCGCCCTGTCCTGTGGCATTAGAATCCCACCACGGTATCCCCTGCTTGTCGTAACCCCGACATATGCTTCCCGCCCCCCTCCCCCAAGCCTAGCGGGAAGTAGAGCCATAATCACCTTTCCCTTCGAAGAAAAAAACAAGAAAAAGGTATTCAAATAAAATTCATAGTTTATATTAAGGCCATTATAGACTATTTGCTTTGATGCTACGATGAAAAAAAAATTAGTATTCGGTGAAATACTAGGAAGATAGGTTTTTTTTGCAAACAGTTCAAAATATACGAAAGTGTTACCGCCGCTTGAAGTTCATGTTCTGCATTGACATCCAGGAAAAGTTACGAGCGAAACTTGACGGATAGACGTACAAGACACGTGCTGAAGCGATTAAGTATATAATATCTTGATAAAAAAAATACACTGAAAACAAACTGCCAGTTGTATGATTCCATGCTTCATAAAGATGAAAGTGGATATCGGAAAATAAGAGACCAACTTTCGGTCCCACAATTTCTAGACTCAAAATATACATTGGTTGGTGCATTATGTTACAATATGTGCTAGTTTCACCACGAGGTTCATGAAAAATTTTCGTATTGCATTTCGATCTTTATTTGGTTGTCTGTTCACTTTTATTAATGGGCGTCTAATATTAACATAGATCAACACAAATACACCCGAAGAGACTTTTTGAAGCTTTTGGCTTCTTACATGGCCTTTAACCCGTCGCGTCGTGTGAACGGACCTTCAATACTACTTCTATCGATACGTGGTTTTACGAAGTCGATCATGTGTTAAAGATACCGATTCCAAATGACATTGATAAGGAAATCGCGTGGCTTACACCGAACGTCACGACCAATGAGATCCGAGTGAGTGGAAATCAGGCCGCTCCGAGTTGGATACGTCGAGTTTATTCCGAACTTGTTTACAAGTGGCCGTGATTCAAGGTGCCGGGTGACGCGCCCCTTGTTTTGCACAACTTTCTGAGTTACGCTTTAAGATAGGGGACTAAGGCGAGAGTAAAATCAATATATTATACTGTTATTATACATCGCTGGAATTAAACTTGGTTTTACTAGGTAAAAGTTCATCTACCGTCCAACTTCAATCCTCAAACTCCTCGCCGTGATCTTCATCTAGATATTAGTTATGCTGCTTTAGGATAATCTGCTAGATTTTAAATACAATGAAAATTTTTCTAATAATCCCTAATTTTTTAATGTTAAGCGAGAATTTTTGTCTTATTGGTTTGTGTGTTATGGTGATCTGTTTTTAGTTTTTATGAATCTTTGAGTCATCCTTTGCGTTGATGAATCATGAGCAGTTGGCGCCTTTGTTATTGATATTAAATAGAAGATCGCACGGCTTCTTAAGTGATCTGAAAATGTATATACTCGTAATATTAACATTTTCCGCATCGACATTATAGCAAGATTAAGATCTTTAAATATTGATTTTGGCTGAAAGAGTTTTAAATAATAATCTCTTGGTAAAATGGATTTTGTATGTAATTTATAAATAATAAATCCCGCAACTCCGCTTCCCGTCAACACGTGCACTCCATAATAACTGGTGTATTTATTCGTCAGGTAAAGTTTAGAAAAGCTTTTATAATTTTACGGGCTAAGATTTTGTTTACAGCGTAGTTGGCTTGCGTTTACTTTATGCTCTCAAAGAGCCTTCATCTTACTGCAATCTAATACAGGGAAGTCTTAATTTAATACTTACGCTCTCACGCTTGTGACTTTGAAGAGTTAAGCAATGATGTTTTTAAATACCAACCTTTCTCCAGCTACAAATCGTATGCAATATACTGCGGTACATCGGGTACCTTTTCAGAGTCCGTTCTGCTCCTGAGAAATTTCGTGACTTGGAAATCAAACTCGGGGCAAACTTATCTTTCGACCCAGTTTATTTTTTGACACCAACGATCATCATAGATCATTAATCGATATTTCAGTATTTAAATATTCAGGCGCGTCAGCTGTAAAACTGTAAAGCTGTGTATTATGCCACTATTTCCACTTTACGGCTACCTCTTTCTATTGGTGGGCGATATAAAATTAATTTTACTTCGTATATCTTATTGCTTTTTTGGTGGTTTTAGACTACTCGATGCTCGATTCGGTAACCGAAACCAGCTTGTCTAATCGCACGTAATAAAAAAATGGTTAGACACCCAGCTTGACTGCAATTCCTATGCCAGTAGACGGATGTGGCGAACCGAACTCCAGAGCTGAAGGCCGCAAAATCCTCTCTTACTGTCAACTTGGGTCTTACAAGAGACCAAACAGCGCTTTAAAAAATGTGTGGTGACTGCGTCTATAGGCTTCCAAAGACATTTATGTACTGTGTCTTCTGTTGGAGAATTATCCCCAGCTTTCATTCTTACTAATGATTCCTACTGATCCAGTAGGATGTGTTGCCATTCTTTACCCACAAAAACTAACACATAATTACTAAAACGATGTGAATGTTCGATACATTAGCTGTGACAATAAGGAAATTACAAATTGATGAATACAGCTAGTAATACCGTTTAGGTAAATCGAGAAAACAACGGTAAAGGGGATGAATGAAGCAATTCCTATACTAATAGACGCTGTAGAGTTGTTTTTGAAGTACTAATATAGCTTTGCTCAGGTGTGAAGACGGGATCTCGCTATTACGAATGAATGTTTAAGATGAAATCTTTAAATTTTATTACTTAATGGTCATATTTATAGTACGCTCGTAAGGAAAACTAGGTTTTAGAGTTTTCTATCGGAAAGGCAAAATTACAGCCCTGAAAATATAAATATATAGCCAACTAGTAAAAAGTGATTATTTGATGCTTTTCGCATCAATGTCGTAAAAGACGCAACAGCAATCAACAGCAACAGCAACGTTTGTTTGATATAAGACCGTAGTCAATACTACCGGGTCAATACCCAGTCGCGCGGACCCATTTGAAGCACAGTTAAATCCAACTGCAGCGTAACTACTTTTTCATAGTACCTAAGCAAATACAAGGTGAGTTTGATGACAATGAAATGTTAAAGTTAATCAGGGTTAAAAAATTCCGTAATTTCTAATGTACAAAACTAGTAATGTACTTTTTTTGATGAGAAGTCAGGATTCAGAATATGCAAATGAATTTTACAAATTCTCCAGTTGTAAGAAAGATTCGAACACATCCCCAAAATGACCTTTACACTTCACACCTATTTGTTGCTCGAAACCCTGATATAGTGAACATCGCAACTCCACTTAAAAGGGTCTGCGTTCTCATAAACACGTGTACATCCGCAAATACACCTTTTTTAACATTCAATTACAGCGAGACACGAGCTCAAATAGTAAAAAAACTACGGAAAACAAGTCCCAGTCTTTCAACTACACGGCCACGAGGGACGCAAACATTGCAGCCGTGTGTAAAAAACGTCTCTTTGACGCCGTCCGTATGATTTTTTACTCTTTTAATTTTAAATATTCTCATTTTAATAGCAAATACATTTTATGAAAATTCTAGTGATGTATACAATATGCTACCTTAGGCTGATTATTCACAAAGGACTTAGCCTATGTTAGTAAGTTAAGATAGGCTATGGAGGAGTTTAAGTACTAAGTACTAGATCTTAGTACGGTACTTATGGGCTTCACCGGGGTGGTACCAGTACCTGAATAAAAATCGACGTGTAGCAGTGTTGCCTTTTTATTGAACGAGTAAACTTGCCGAAAGCCTATTAAGCTGATTTTCACTATATACCTACAATAGTCGATATTCGAATAGGACACGAATATGCTACTAGCACAAAAAATATCCAGAATTAAATAAATGCAAACAGTCCAGTTCGGAATTAGCAAGTAGAACTTGCTCCGAAACTTCTCCGCGAATGGATTCACTGGCAGCTAATACAGATCACTATTTATCTTAGTCAAAAGTGCCTACTAGCGTTCCCGATTGATCCCGTTTTCATTACATGCTAATGTACTGTTTGTTTGACTTTAAACAGCAGGGGTAATTACTTCTACATTATGTGCTTCTCTACCGTATCTAAATATATTTGATTTTGTCACATTTATTCAGGATTTGAATAAAGAATAAGTTTTTGTATGCCTTTCTTTTGTTTGTGGAAGATTAATAACATTTTGATTACAATAAACAATTACAAAAACAAAAAATTACTAACGTGTCATATACCTAAAATGGGCTAGCAAACTTAGCAAGAATCCCTGAAGTTTCATAAAAATGGATGGGAGATAGTTTCTAATAAATTGTGACCTTCAATTTTGGTTTTATTTATTCCATGATTAAAAAGATTTAAAGCTATAATTAATTAAATATGAAACAACTACTTAATCTAATATTTACCTAAAAAAGCGGTCAGTATCTTCCAGCGATCATTACCTACGAGGTCAGCTCTTAACATAATGAATTGGCGTCAGCATTTCCGAGCCACTCTTTGCATAACTACGTATTCTCATTTCAACTTAATGAATTACTTTGCACATGTTTAATTCGTTTAAAATTATCCATTCATCAACATTCCCTTAAAAGAATGTTAAATGCAGCGTACAAACGAAATAAATTCGTATTTAACAATTCTTTATTATATAAAAATACGTTTGCCCAGGCACATACACCTCTGACTTTTGAGAGTTATGTATCTATTTAAAATGAATTATCACTTACTTTAACGGCGAAGGAAAATCGTGAGGAAACCTGCACACCTAAAAAGTTCTTAGGAATTTTATAGTTGTGTAGTCCATTCATCCGCACTAGGCCAGCTTGGTGGACTAAGGCCTAAACCCTCTTAGTTGTAAAGGAGGTCCGTGCCCAGCAGTGGGACGTATATGGACTGATGATGATGATGTTTTCTTTAAAAAAAACATTCAGGTATTACCGTTCATTATCTCATCATGTATGGTAATTTGTTCGTGTAAAAATAAAAGAAAATATGTTGAAAGTACATATTGAAATGTTTTACAAATAAGTTTGCGTGCCACGGAGCATGATGCCTTCGTAATACAATATTCAGCGATCCCCAAAATGTTACCGAAACAAACGTGTTTTGTAAATATTTTAGGCTCGACGCACGCAAGCATTTCATCACTGCGAAACATGAAATAGCCTTAAGACTTAAATGTCTCTCTATTATAAAAATAGGAGCTTCCGTTCACAACACAACCAAATTCAAACTCAATTTTAAGATCATACAAATAATGTCTTAATCTGCCTTAGGATGACATTTTTTTTAGAAATACATGAGAAAGCGACTGATATCTTCAATTTTGACGTTATACATGGTAATAATATGCGAGTATATTAAATGCAAACCTTTGTAAACTATCTTTTCATTGTCACAGTGTAATCTGATAAGACGCCCACAGGTCTTAGGCTAGGTGCCTAATGAAAACCTTTGCCGTCATACTCACTAAAACCCACAGTAGCCTACTTTTTTATCGATCGATACTACCTATATCTAAAACACTAATCGATGCTGTCCAGTGCATCCATTTAGGATTCTGTTATAACTACTCACCACGTTTATGCCATATGTGGTTTATACAAAAACCACATTGGGTTGTTCTGTAAAGATTCATCGAAATTGTAGTTTTTTTTACACAATACATACCTACATTATATTATTAGGTAAGTGAGAGAGAAAGAGAAAAAAGCAAATAAATGCACATTATAACAAAAAAAAAACGAGGGTAGTTACGTTATAAAGGTTGTCAGCGCACGCGCATTACACCGCTCACTCACAGAACACAACGTGGAAATTAATAACATAAGTACAGAGTGATTCGTAATGGTGATATAAAATTGTATTGGATCAATAACATGTTGGACAGTGTACTACAAACGTGATGGCCGCGAGGTTTAGGCATGCGATCGAGAATCTCGACGGTCGCGGGTTCAAACCCCGACACCCAGGCACACACTTCTGACTTTTCGAAGTTATGTGTGTACCTATTCACAAAGAATTATCACGTACTTTAACGGCGAAGGAAAAACGTCGCGATGAAAAGTAAGCACCTAAAAGTTTTTAGGAATTTCTTAGGTGTGTAGTCCGCCAAACCGCACTAGGCCAGCGTGGTAGACTAAGGCCTAAACCCTCTCAGTTGTAGAGGAGGCCCGTGCTTAGCAGTGGGACTTATGGGCTGATGATGATGATGATGACTACAAATTGCTCTTGAAGCGTAAAATTTTAAAAGATATTTGTCGTAGGTCCACAGGTCGCCTTACCTCAATTCAGTACATAACGCGTAGAGCGTTTATTAGTGATTTCCCAAAGGTTCCGCTCGCACGCGGCTTTCGGGATTGTTTTATTGTATCGAAAGTCCTCTGTGCCCACTATATTGTGAACAACTTGCAAGCCATGAACGCTTTGATATTATATACATATGTTACAATAGTTGAGAAACAATTGAATAACGCGGCATAGGTTCTTTTTTATTTCAAGGATATAAATACTTCATATTTAGTTGTCATAAATTATTAGATTTTCACTAAATTGTCGGTCCACCTTGTGGGTGGACGTCCAACGTTACGCTTGCCGGTATGCGGCCTTCACTCGAGAACCTTTCCGCCGCTGGTTGCAGGTGACAGAACACTTTGAAAGTCTTTGGTGGAGGCCTATGTCCAGCTGTGGACGTCTTTTGGCTGACCATGAAATTACTAGAAGAGACTGCTTTAAGCGATAAGTTTTCAAATTTGTCACGATATAATAATTTTATTTTTTTTCATTTAGATGAAGTTTGGTGTCATTATGGGATGTTAAGTGCCACTAAGCGCACCTAGTTGACGTTAGTACATTTTCGCGATGAATTGGTGAGGCGATCTGAGTTGATGAAAAGTGTCGAAATATCATTTAAGACGAATTTTTGGAGACGTTAATGAGTTCCGTTGACTACAAATAGAGAAAATTGATTTATAAATTTACTTTCTTTCTTTCTGCACCCAACCCTGAAGTCAAGTCGCGGGAAAAAGCTAGTTTAAACATAAAACACAAATCAATGAATATAAATAATTCGCTCTTTCTTATCTTATAACAATTCTATACACGAAATGAATTAATTCGCCGAGAAGAAAATTTCGGTAAATTGTCACCTCCGTGGGAATTTTGTGATATTTATATAAAACGTGATCCGAATGCGTTGGCGAAGTGAGACGGCGCACCCTAATGGCTATATTATCTAAATTAATTATAATAATAGAAGAACATTAATTTCGAGAACAATTTATCAAGGTATTTGGATATTATTTCGTTGTATTCTGGAGTTTTGAAATATAATATTAGTTAGTTAAAACCATTTTAATTATAGCAGCAAAATAAATTATTACAATTAAAATATTTAATTAGATCCGCTGTGAATTTTAGCTTCGAGGCTTTTTTAATCCATATAAAAATAATGCCTAGGTTTAGACATTAATCTATTTTTCGGGCCTAGTGCGGATATTCACATCGAATACAAACATGATTTAAGAAAGTTAGAATTGTTTGAATGAAATTTGAACCCACATTTCGCCAGGTATGTATCAGTCTCACGTAATAGGTGGCGAGCCTATTGCCGTTTTTCGGGCACAATTCCAGACTCCGTTGAGTATTTCCTAATGTAAACACCCAATCACACTTTGCCCGACCCGGAAATCGAACCCAGGACCTCTAGATCGCACGGCACATACTTATGCCGCGAAACCACGAGGTAGTTATTTAGTATGATGTTTTATTTCATTTATTTATTTACCGCACTTAATTGTACACCACAAAAAAAAACATGACTAAAGAAACAATAATAGGCAGCAGACTATACCAAATAATGGAATCTACTACGATTTAAAATATGTTTTTTTATCTCCATACACGTAAACAGAACTTCACTTTTACCAAATATCACGACCCCAATGAAAAATTACACCAACACAGTCTAATTAGGATGAAACTCTGCAGAGCTTTGTCTGCACCGGGCAAACGTCTCTATCTAATTATATGCAGTCATAATGCTTGCGAGTACGTCGGTGAACTGTGAAATACGTCGGCAGCACAATGTGGGCGAAGCGCGGAAATGCTGCTCAGATATCTCACTACCTCACCTGGCTTGCTATTTTATAGGGCCAGGGAAATAGCGGTAATTCAAAAGTTAATTCTATAAATTTAGAACGTTTATTTATTTATATAACGGCGTAAAACCATATACTGAGAGCTACGTCATCGCTCTTGCATAAACAAGAATGACTCACGGGCGGTCCATACCAACATTTGTCTCGGTTCGAAAATCGACTCGTGGCCTCTTCTTTTACAAGCTGGTGTCTAGTCAACTGCACCACGGGGCTGTTAAGAGATAAAACATTGGTTTATGGTCTTATTTAAAACACGACACATTCGTATGGCTGCCAGATCATATAGTTCATTAATTGGACAGTCGCCGTCGGGAATCTGCATCATAATAATCCGTTTCACTTCTTGACGCAGAATTTTCTCAACCCTCATATGCTGAAGATCTACCACTAGTTATTTAAGTACGCTGGTTTCACAGCCCAACTCATCCAGCGAAGAGAGCAAGCCATAATATCATTCTATTCATCAGCATCACGTCCGCGCGACGTTTCTGTGGATTTTATTAATTCACTTCCCGACCCTCGCTCACTGTTTGTTACTCCACTTACCGGAATCAGTGCACCTCTGTATCTCACTGTCTTATCTTATTCATAGCAATGAATTCACTCCGTACTGTTGGCAAATCAATTTGCTGCAATTGTCCCGGGATATTCTACGGGTTAAACTTTTATACGTGTTTAGTCCAGGTACTATTACTTTTATACGTGTTTAGTCCAGGTACTATTATATAATAAAGTTTTCTTTTAGCTTGTTGTCAGGTAATAACTTATCATTGATTTAATTATGCCTAGCTGGATATACAGACTGGTCCCGAAACGGGCTACCCTTTCATACCCCTTACATTCTATGAGTCCCTGCTGATACGATTATCCTCCTATCTGTGGTTTAAATGAAAAACTTGTATATAAATTTCTTAGCAAGTTTGTCTGAGTAGTGTCTAGCTCGTCAATCCATGGAAATCTAAGAAAGATGTTGCTGTCATGTTGGAGACTTTTACGCTCGAAATTGGTGTGAAGAAAAGCCATTGTAAAAATTAAATTGTATTAAATTGTAAATATAATTAAAGCATTGTGCAAATTAACACTAAGGGTACATGGTGTCCCGATAATTATTTTACCGTCGTCAAAGTAGCACATATGTACAAGTAAATTTCTAAATTTGGACATTTTAAATGAAAGCTTGTAAGTAAAATACTAAACACTGTCATATACAGAAGACAATAGGAAGAATCGAAGAAAAAAATTTCAAGGGAACGTCTTCGTTTTCATAACCTTCCTTTAATCTATTATCATTTGAAAACTCTTTCAATATTTTTTTACATACATTACAGACCTCCATGGTGCATTAAATCCACATAATAGTATATTCGTTTCCTCATTCATATGTCCCTTTTTCATTCCATTGTTCGCTCATTAGCACGTTCACATACTTATTCTATATTAATTTCACTGAATAAGTCATTAACTTTTTCATCGTTACCTTTGTTCATTCATTTTTTTATAGAAATATTTTTTTATACTCACTTTTTATAGATTTATTACACTTTTATAGGTAAATGAGATAAAGAGACCAAGCCTCTGGGATGCAGGTCGCTTCTGACAAAGCGCGAAGTCTTTGGGTATGATCTATGTCGAGCAGTGGATGTCTTTCACCTGATAATGATGATGATGACTAACAGATTGCATTAGCGACTGACATTAAGTAAAATGCGGTCCAAACATTTGTTTATCTCTATAAAACTAAACATGTCGTGATAAAAATAAAGCTTAGCTATACAGATAGCAATCTACAGAGATTACCATCCAGCACTTGGCCGTAAAAGTTATCTAGGTTTTACTACTTACAGCCAAAGAGGGAGGGTGAAAGATTAAAGCCTAAGAATACCTTAGGGTATTTAATTTTATTATATTTTGAACCAATCTCCGCTATATTCCGCACTCTTATTTTTTTTATATAGGTGGTCAAATTGGCAACACAGTACCTGGTAAGAACGATATAATCCGAATAGAATAAATGGCAAAAAGTTAAGTGGTGCAAGACTCCCATTTTATGCTAGCCTGCTGAGGTACTTCTTCACGCTTCGTCGAAGGATACGTGGGCTGACTAACTAATACACAGCTTCGTGATGCAGCAATGAAATGAATTAGCACCGTTTGGTTCGAGTAGGGCTAGTAGCGATCCAAAACTGTGGCTGCGCAAGCCAGCACGCGTAGTTCCCTCGTGACTTAAAGTTTTTTTAAACACTTTATAATGAATTTTTGCGGTCTCATAAATCTCAACAAAAACCCTAGTACACACGTAAAAGACTACAAGCAAATCCCGAATGATAAAATATGAACGCCGTCTAACCACACGCGGCGTGGAAATTTTGCGGTTCGATGGACCTTAACAACGCGAATTTTGAGGGGGAAATTTTCAATGTGTTAGGCAGCCACCCGACGGGAATTTAAAACACGCCAGATAATACCTCGACACCGCTTTTATAATATTCTGTTACACTTTGATACCTGACCTGACTAATTATTGATTATTTTCGACCTACCTATAACTACCGCGTCTTCTAGCTTCTGTATTTTTAGATTCTTGTTTAGGATCCGGACTACTTCTATAATACGACCTTATTAAATAACACCTAGAATCAAGGTCTTATGAACTTCGAGTGACATCGTTCACACAATACAAGTTCTAAAATAAATATTGGTAAATTATTACTAATTTCCTCAGTGTAGAATTTGCGACATATAACTTCACGACCAACTATGCCTAACTATGAAATCTATTTTTGATGCTGTATTCAAAGTTATACTATCAAATATAACATACATAACCTGCTATCTAGCTTGTATTCCCTGAGGAAAATATGTAGATAAATAATTATACATAATTAATAGACAAAGGTGCATTTCTGCACCCACATTTTGCCAAGTACCTATGTATTAATCCCACGTAATCGGTGGCGAGTCAATTTATATAGGCATAATCCTATTTAAACGGGTTTATAGCAAGGCATTGTCGATGGGTATGACATTATTGTGATCCGGTGCAATATATTATGATTGTCAGCGACAGGGATCTGTTGTCAGCCTCATCATTGTTCTGGTCTATCTGATTAATAACACATGTTTAATACAAGAGCTGAAGGAGAGGAATAGACTGTTATTCCATTGTTTTATAAACATTTCTTGATGAATGAATATATATTTCATTATTATGTTGAATAGGTACATAATTATATAACCTAACGCCTGTATTAGGGTAGGTAGAAATGCATTTCTGCACCTAAATTTCACCAGGCATGTATCAGTCTACCCTGTGGCAAGGGAGCGTTAGAATCCCACCACGAAATTCCCTACCTGTCGTAGAAGGCGACTGAAAGGGGCCTTTGGGGTCGCTGGGCGCGCTGCTGGGGAAGCGGCAGCGCTGTAGCCTGTGTTCGTCGCAGGCGCTCACCCATTAGCGGGGCGTCCGAACCAAGCTAGTGGGTGCAGCTGCGCCCCCTATAACTCCGAGACGGTCGATTTTCTTCTCGAAGACGCACCAGGCGGCTGTGGAACAATGGTGGGCGTTTCTCGCCGACACCACGTAATCGCCCCACTTTTATTTTTTTTTTTTTTTTATTTTTTATTCTGGCACGGCAAAGTGACTCCACTGTACCTGATGGTAAGCACAGTGGAGTCCAAAAAATTACTACCGACCAGCGAGAAACGATATGGTCACCCGCTGGTCGACATAATCATGCCGGCCTGCACAAATGCTTCTTCACGCTTCGCTTAAAGGATCCAGGATCATAGGAAGGAGGGAACACGTGAGCTGGCAAACTATTCCACAGCTTGATGGTGCGGCAAAGGTAAGAGTTGGCGAACTTTTTGGTTCGAGCCGCGGATGTTGTAACCACAAAGCTGTGGCTTCGCATGCCAGCACGCGTGGTTCTGGTAAGGAAAGGAGAGGATGGGACAAGCTTAAACAATTCTTCAGAGCATTCACCATGATACAGACGGTAGAACACGCTAAGTGCGGCAATGTCCCTGCGCAACTGTAGCGGCTCCAGGTTGGCTGTAACGTCTGCATCATTCACAATGCGGATGGCACGCCGCTGCAATCCATCCAAGGCATCGAGAAGGTATTTGGCGGAACCGTCCCAGAGGTGCGAGCAGTATTCCATGCCCGGCCGAACCTGCGCTTTGTATAAGCGGAAAAGCTGACCGGGCGTGAAAAACCGGCGCACCCTGTTCAGGATTCCGACCCTACGTGATGGACGACGATTACGACCCTACCTTGGCGCAAAGATGACCACCGGGGGGTTTTGGTCGGTATGCCGGTATAGGGATTTTTGCCAAGAACACAGCCATAACATCTGCGTGGACGTGACGTCGCGGCGCGCCGGGCTCGAAGCCCGGTAACCCCGATATTCGCTTCTTGCTCCACTCCCCCAGGGTTGGCGGGAAGTAGAGCCATAATCAGCTTTTCCACCGAGAAAGATGAAATAAAAAGGTGTGTATCTGTACCACGTAATAGGAGGCGAGCCTTAAGCCGTTTTTCGGCCATTATAATTACTATTATGTACCTATTTAACTATATATTTTTGGAATTGTTTAATCTGGTATTACTAAAATTGACCGTTTCCTTCAGCTCTATTGCTTCTTTAGTCCCGCGACATGAGTGTGTGCATCATGGAGACCCGGTTTTTTTTTAGGTAAGGCAAAGTATTATTCGATTTTTGGAATGACGAAATTCTTAAAAGCGATTGTCTAATACGTGACATTCAGAAAGCAACTAGCGTCACGTGGGTATAGAAATAATCTCTTGCCTATGCCTTCGGGAATATTTGTATATCCTAATCTTGTTTGCGTAATCGTTAAAATCAATTTCAATATAGACAAATTATAAATTACGTCACCACAATGATGGAATGTGTGTCATCTAAAACTGTGTCACGCCAACACATGCCTTAATTGGAATTACAGTGACCTATTCGACGATAATTAAATTGGAAACCGAACAGCAAATATAACTAAGCGTACATTAATAACATTGCTGGGACGTATCGCGATCAAAACACCGCCCAATGTAAACGTTTACGGTTTATAATAGAATATCGTTTAGGATTAGGCCTCAACAATAATTAGTACAAAATATTTCCATAGCATTGCTTTTAAATTTTACTTTCTGTATCACCTATCATGGTGCTAAATTGCTTTATAAAATATAACTAATGTATCTGCTTTAAATATTTATATATAGATAACTTCATTTTTAGGTCCTCTTTGGAGGTTTAGTACTGGTAGTTTAAACTTTTTTAACAATTTAGTATCATATAGTGGCGGTACTTCCATAGAAGCCAAAAGCGTTACATGGTAATTGTGTAATGTCTAGTTTATAATTGTTTATTGTGGGCTCAGGATATTCTTATTTATATGTCAAATTGTTTTTGTTAAATAAAGACTTACAGCTGAAAGATTGTTATTCAGAATTTTGTAAAGCGAGCTGGGTTTATGGGCTTCTTTGGAAGTACCGCCACTGTAATCATTACCTTTATCATCTTCAGCAGTCATTTGTCGTCCATTGCTGGACATAGGCCTTCTAGGCCTATGGCATGCCACTGGGCTCGATCTTCCATATATTGTTAATTATGCACCTTGCTTATATTGCCGCTCCACCTGCCTGGAGAGCATCCTACACTTAGACTTAGTATATTACTGAGAATTCGAGACTGTCCCTAATAGGATAATACCAATACGAGTATATCACAATACAAGAAAAATTGCTAAGTAGCGCCATGTCAACAAGGCATGAGATTGCTTTAATATATTCTTTACTGTTCTATTATCCTCATAGAAATTAAAGCCATAATAACTCCGATTCAACATCGCCTTTGGCCTTTCTAAAATCCAGCTTGCGAAACGAGCGGCCGCGGGTTCGATCCTCCCAACGAGACAAATTTTTGTGTGATCCACAAAGATTTGTTTCTGGACTGGGTACCCGTGGAAACGTGGGACTGAAAGTCTCTAGTAGTTTCTGATATCCACGACAAAAGACTCGTATCTTAGTGTGGGGTCAGAACTAGATATGTGACTGTTGAATATAATTTATTTTACTTCCCAAAGTTAAAATATGCGGCATCTAAGTGACCCCAAAATAAATAAATAAATATGTTTCCAGTCTGTTACCAAATTTGCCAGTAGTAAGGTTGCTCTAATTGAAAAAGCAATTTCATTGTAATAAGTATGTACCAACCCTAGCTATACGTTTGTAGTATAATATATAATTGGGAGTAAATGTTTACTTTCAGTACAACAGGCGAAATACAATCTGTCTAACTTATTATACGAGAGGGAATAATAAAAACATAGTTCGACCGACTGGAATCATCTGTCTGCTCAATTTGAAAATCAAAACAATTGCTTAGTACCAATGTACATCATACATATATACATGTACATACACATATACATAATGTATATGTAGGTACATATACATGTATACATATTTCATACATAAAATAACGCCTGTATTCCCTGTAGGGGTAGGCAAAGGTGCATTTCTGCACCCACATTTCGCCAGGTTTGTATCAATCCCACATAATAGGGGGCGAGTCTATTGCCGTTTTTTAATCACAATTCCAGACTCAGTGCTGCTACAAAAAAATCTTAATAGAAAAACCCAATAATACTTTGCCCGACCCGGTAATCGAACCCTAACCTCTAGACATCTCTAAAGTACACAAGTTTATATTTATTTTTCTTGTTTAAATTCATCAGGTAATACCATAATGTACGGCAACATAAGTAATTATTGAATTCTAAAGCACTCAACTCTATCGTCCCATACTTTACCATCATCGAACTATGACTAACAGCCAGCACGAAAAAGTATCAGAAAAACAAAAAACACTCGCCATCGGCGGCTGGATGGCGTCACTGGAGCCATTTGCGCTCTCGCCATTTTCAATTTTCATATATCATATGGGTGTATAATTCCAGAGTAAATAATGTGATTTTGAGTCAGTTTGCGAGAGCTCTGGCAAAGAGGTTGATAGCGTGGGCTTAGAGCAGACGGGGAAAGACGATTGTATTGTTAGCGGGCTTATTCCGAGAAACGGTGCGAAAATACGACTTACGTATTAGTTTGTGTTGCAGATTGAATAGGTTTAAGGAATTGGCTGGTTGGGCGAATAAAGAGATGATTAACGCATCGTTAGACTAGGAAGACAGCGAATACAATACAAAATTAATCCAATGTTCTTATTTATATGTATCAAGGATTGCAATATAATTAATTGTGGCATTGTGTTGAACAATTAATATACATATGTATCAATATCAGTGGCGGTACTTCCATAGAAGCCCAAAGCGTTACATGTTAGTAATGTGATGTCTAGTTTATAATTGTTTACTGTGGAGTCAAGATATTCTCATTTATATGTCAAATTGCTTTTGCAATATTTAAAGCTTAAAGATTTGTATTCGGAATTTTGTAAGACAAACTGGGCTTTCGGGCTTCTATGGAAGTACCGCCACTGATATGTTCATATGTATATATGATACATGGCCAGGTAAAATGACTTTAGAATCCTGTTTTGTAGAATCCTTGTACTGGCGTTCAAGTAGAATGTCGATTGACAATCGTTAGATTGTAATTATTACCCAATCTATACAATTTACCCGATATGATAGGGTATCATAACCGAATATACCGGTACGACTATTGACTCATATCGTTTCATAATCATCTCGTGTTAATATCATTTCTAAACATGAGCGCGGTGTTTTCAGCGCATCGATGTCAAAGATTTAATATTGAAGCAAGAGCCAGTGCGATCTCGCTGCTTCGGCTGAATTATTCATTCAACCTGGCTTCGAGGTGATTTTTAAACTATATTTACAGTTCGCCGTACCGCGCTTGCACTTTGAATATTTTAGTTGGCCAACTTCATTGTTGGTTTAGAGTAATGGCACACGAATTCAATTGATTCCGATGTTAATTTCACACAATGTTAGGTTTGATTAGCCAGATTAGTCACAAAGTGAAGTACTGTTGAAACTAGTTAGAGAAACTCTATAGAGAGTAGCTAGAAATACTTACGAGATTATATTGAAGGATTATGTGTCCAATATGCATACTCGGCGTGGGCACAAAATGTAGAACTGGGTGAAATATTCTTGCACTATCATCACATTCTTCGATTTATGATCAAAGCTGGGTGTTATTGGACATTTTTCCAAAGATGTGGAGATTTATGAATTACTAGGCTCTCCGGGTTGCAGTCTTTTCAAAAAGGCTGAGTCTTAACCAATACTGATGTATGAGAAAAGTCTTCTGTCTTCTGCGTGGCTTGGAACTTAATTCGCATTGAGGTGACGACTTAAGGGCTAATGGGAAGCTGATTATAAAAATACTATGCATTTGTGCTCTAAGAGGAGATATAAGAGGAGGTATATAGTTGAGTAAAGTGCTTAAAAATACGTTACACCTAGTTTAACCTGCGGCGGCCCACCTGTATCATATTTGACAAGTTTTTGCCCTTAGTTTATTCTTCGTGAACTCATTTTGAGGTGCTCTGAAATGAAGAGGCGACGGCACGTTGGCCTGTGTTTATCACGGATGCTCAATCGCGACTAGGGTGCCTGAACCGAGCTAGTGAACGTGCAAATGCGGCCCCATGACTCTGAGACCGCCAAGACTGATTTAGTTTCGGAGGTGTACAGTGCGGCTGCGGAATAATTGTAGAAGCTTCTCGTCCACACGACGTGTTTGCCCTCCTTAGCGCGAAGAAGGACGTCGGGGGTTTTGGTCGGTACGCCGGTGTAGGTATTTTGGTTAGAGACCTGGGTCTGGGCTGGGGCTGGCCCCCCACTAACAAGAAAGGTGTTCTGAGAAAAACAAATGATTAATAAAGTCATTTATCTGGGATTGATTAAAGTATAACTTATACATACCTACTTAGGTATGTATCAGTCCCGCGTGATAGGGAGCGAGCCTATTGCCGTTTTTCAGGCATATTTCCAGACTTCGTGCTGTTACTGAGAATTTCCTAACTGAAAAACCCAATAATACTGCCCGACCCGGGAATCGAACCCAGGACCTCTAGGTCGCACGGCACATACTTGTACCGCGAGACCACGAGGCAGTCGGCATTGGCGAAATGTACCCACATTTGCACATTTGGTGCACAATTGCACCTCTGCCTACCCCTTCGGGGAATACAAGCGTGAGTTTATGTATGTTTTATGTAAGTATAAGTAGAAATAAATCATTAAAGATACTAATTTTCGCATGCATAATATTAGTTATAATGTAATGTTGCACGCTAATGCTATGTTGAATATGTTTTTGTAGTAATATTCAATTTTCTATTATTACACAATTGAATTAATTAAACTAATGTAAAATTCAAAGTAAAATTTAATCAAATTTAACTAATATAACGCACATTGTCCATTATTAAAAGCCGTTCCAACTGAAATTCGTTCATTACGTATTTAGTTTATTAAATAAACCAAAATTGAAAATAATGTCACGGTTGTAGCGGAAATTGAATTTCAATGAGTTTCATGTATACTATTAAACTATTAACGCACAAACATAACAATACCAAATGTGATGGAGCAGACGTTACGAGCACTTCTTTGATTTAGAAACTAGGAATTATGATGTAAGTGATGTGACCCAGTACAAATAACATGTTATTGAGTGTATTTTTTTTTGTTTGTGCCATGTTTTTTTATGAATATTTAATAAATAAATTAACGATAAATTTCTAGAAAGTGTTACGCGACAGCCTTAGAATTTGTACTCATTCTCCAAATGATTTTACACATCCAAAATAAAAGAGAATGACGTATACAAATAGCTCAAGATCTTGTACAAGTTGTTGAAAGCATCGTCCGAGTGTCGCTGTAGACGTTTGAAAAATATTCAGCAGAAGTTTATGTAGGCAAACATGTGTTGGGGTGTTTTACGTCTGTTCAGAGCGACACCTTTTATTTATATTCGAGTTAGGATAGCGTAGCTTGTCTGAATTTTAAATTCTTTCACTATTCTTTCGTAAGATTTCTTCGTCTTAGTAACAGCTTTGAATATGATAGTGCTTCTCTAGATATTGAGAACGTTGTGGTGGCAGAAAAACATCAATTTGAAATTAAAACCCCATTATTTATTTCCTCTGCCATTGCTAATGACCAAAAATACCTGAATAATAAATAAATAAAAACTTGAGATACATATATCTGCTAGATACATAGAGTAACTAACGTCTGGGATTCAAATACGGATTGATACACTTTTACTAAAAGTACCCCCCCCATAACATCTTCAGGATCAAATTTATCTCTATACCAAAACACATTTAAACCGGTCTGGCAATGTAATAATTATTTTGTTGGACCAAAAATATATTTAATAGTTACAAGTTCTTCAAACAAAAATCATTATTTCAATCATTTTTGAAGTTATACTTCTTTTGGCGCGTTAGGGAAAAATTATGAGAGTAATTTTTTACGATGCGCGCGCACACCGCTCCGTAAAAGTTATTCAAGAAAAGTTTATATGTTTTATATTTTAAAAATGTAGAATAGTGACAGTAATAAAAAGGGATTGACATATTAATTAGTTGTCAAATATTTTTGAGTACGTACTACGTAGAATAAGGAGAAAACGTAAAATTTTTAGTATAACTTCTAACGCGTGTACATAAGTACACACACACTTTTTTGTATGTATCCTAACAAATTCAAACGTCATAATTCTTAGAATTTTAACTTCTATAAACTGAATGTGCATGGAATATAACACAAGGGAATTAATTTCTACGGTCAGATAACCTGATAATAGCTGCGAATATTGAATTAACCGACTCCCAACGCATAGAAACCTGAGATTTCAGACGAAATTTCGTATTACATATATGTGATAGCTTTTGACGAAAACCCACAACATGTTTAGCCTTTAGAGTTACCGTAAAGTTGTTGATTTAGGTACTTGCCAAAAGAAAGAAGTGGTGGTTTTAAAAGTTGTAAAGAATGCAGAAGCCAGTCATGACATATTATGACGGAAATAAGAATGGATTGTCTTGACCGTTGGTATTTGCTCTCTTTTAACAAGAGTTGATGACCATATCTTGATACAACACGAACTCGCGAACCAATTAATAAATTCGCAGTAAATAAGTTGTTTTATAGAAAGACTGTTATCGCCCACACGCCTGTTCCCAAAGGGAGGGCATGGTTTATACTACACGTTAGATACGACGGCTGTGTTTTTAAAGCTCACGCAATAAAGGACTAGCCCATTGCCGATTTTCAAGCATGTTTCCAGACACAAAGATTCACACTTCGGCATTGCTTGTATAATGTCCCGAAATTATTGATTTTAGATCTTTAGACATTTCTAGTTGGTGGAGGAACGTGTTATTGATCTTTCTGAGTTAAGGGACATAATCGTCAGCCCATATACGCCCCACGTGCTCAACAGTGCACGGGCCTCCTCTACAACTAAGAGGGTTTAGTCCACCACGCTGGCCTAGAGCGGGCTGGTGGACTACACATCTAAGAAATTCCTAAGTGTTGTAAATTTTACGTATTTTTTAGGTTTTCTCACGATGTTTTCCTTCAGCGTTAAAGTAAGTGATAATTTATTGTGCATACCTATGTATGTACATAACTTCGAAAAGTCAGACGTGTGTGCCTCAGGTTTGAACCTGCGATCGCCGAGATTCTCGACCGCGCGCCTAAATCTCGAGACCACCACTAGGGACAGATCATAATTAATTCCTAAACGAGGTAAAAACTTCTTGCACTCATTTTTTTTCAAATCTGAGGCCCAAATGAAGATTCAAATTCAACATGGGATTCGAACAAGATGACTGAAATTATAGGTTTGTACTCCTGCGTTTTATAAAATCTAATACAAGTCAAAAGATTCCAAAGCATTGATCTGTGATATTGGAGATCTTGAAACCACATATCAAACCAGAATCTTCTACAAGCACTGGTATAGGAAACGGGTTTTATTTAACGGCTGACTTTCCAACGCCGAGAATTGCATCGGAATTCAATGAATAACTGATAAGTACACGTAAATATGTATACGAGTGTGTTTCTATTCAATATTTCTACAAGTAGAGTATTCTTTGCAGACTATATTGCATGCTCGTTTTATGGTATTTGTTGGTAAAGATATTGCAGGTGTAAATTTAGTGAAATGCGAAGCAATACCAGATAGAGTTAGCTTTGAGCCCTCGAAGGAATTAAACTTTAGATACTTCTATTTTCTAATACTTTATTTTTGTTCTATGTATACATTTATTTATATACATATGTAAGCATATAGTTTTCTTAGCACAGTTTGTAGAAGTCGAGTGTGTACGTATATGTGTTATGGTATGTTTGAATAATTTAAAATTATTAATAATCACCTTGTGATTTGGTAAATGTGAATATAAAACTGATATTCATCCCTTTTAGCCGTTGTTATTAATAATAATGATTCACTACTCTCGTCTGTAATATAATGAAATAAAATAAGACCCTAAGTTATTTGTCCACCTGGTGGTTATTTCTAATATCATTGTATTACAATTACATAATTAATAGAAACTGATATTTTTCATATGGGGAGTCCAAAAACCTTTTAGTAACTTCTCAATTCAACAAAAATGATAGTCATAAGATCGTAGATGTGTTAATATAAAACCGAAGTAAAAGAAATAGCTATATTACTTAAGAGATCAATCTATGCTATAAAAGAATACCGGGCTATAAAATCTTGAACTAGATTCAGGAATCTAGTTGAACGTTTTTGTTTTTATTTAACATTATTCCGTGTAGTTGATTAATTTCCTAGATCCAACTTCGACTTCTAAACTTCTACTGTTATTGGAAGAAGAATAAACCTAAACGATTCATTTATTCATTGATATCTTGCCGCAAATAGGTTGGTATTTATATACTTAATCTTCAGTTCGTATAAAGAAAGCCCGTGGGCTCAATCTCCGTATGGAGCCAAAACATTGATACCAAAAACACCGGAAGACTCGGATAGAGTCCGCTTAATCATAAAGTTTAAAACTATCTATAGTATTCAAAGGTAAAACTTTCTGGGGCCTGCCTTAGTCGTAGCTACTAGAAAAGACCGTGGAAGGCAGCTGATTTCATCAGGCGGCCGAGCGTGGTAAAAAATATACCTACCATGAATGTGGTAAATCAACATTTGCAAACAACACGTGTTCGTATTTCATAAATGATTTAAATATCAGTTCAATCAAATATGTATATTCCAACATCCATTATCAATCCAATCAATCCATCAGCCAATCGAAGTCCACTGCTGGACATAGGCCTCTCCCAATGACTTCCACAGGGACCTGTTGGAAGCAGCCTGCATCCAGCGACGTCCCGCGACCTTCACCAGGTCGTCCGACCATCTTGTCGGAGGACGTCCCACGCTGCGCTTTCCGATACGTGGCCTCCACTCGAGAACTTTTTGGCCCCATCGGCCATCAGTTCTCCGCGCTATGTGCCCGGCCCATTGCCACTTCAACTTGCTAATACGCTGGGCTATGTCGGTTACTTTAGTTCTCCTACGGATCTCCTCATTTCTGATTCGATCTCGTAGGGAAACCCCGAGCATAGCCCTCTCCATAGCTCGTTGAGTGACTCTGAGCCGTCTAATGAGGCCCATAGTGAGAGGCCACGTCTCAGTGCCGTATGTCATCACTGGTAACACACAACTATCGAAGACTTTCGTCTTCAGGCACTGAGGTATTTTGGACGAGAAGACGTCGCGTAGTTTCCCGAACGCTGCCCAACCGAGTTGGATTCGACGATTGACCTCTCTCTCGAAGTTGGACCTGCCTAACCGGACCACTTGTCCCAAATAGACATATTCGTCTACAACTTCGAGAGTCGAGCCCCCAACTGCGATCGGGGTGGGCACAACATGGACATTCGACATGATCTTCGTCTTGTCCATGTTCATTTTAAGACCCACCTGTTGAGAGACTCGATTGAGGTCTCCGAGCATAGTGCTAAGGTCTTCCAGCGATTCTGCCAAGACTACAATATCGTCGGCAAACCGAAGGTGTGTGATATACTCGCCGTTGATGTTGATGCCGAAACCTTTCCACTGCAAGAGCTTGAAGGCGTTTTCCAGCGCGGCAGTGAACAGTTTCGGAGATATGACATCTCCCTGTCTCACGCCTCTCTGTAGTGGAATAGCCTTCGTGCTCTGATCTTGTACTCGGACCGACATGGTGGCGTTGCTGTATATGCTTTTCAACACCTCGATGTACCGACAGTCAATGTGGCACCGCTGGAGAGACTCTAGCACAGCCCAGGTCTCGATCGAATCAAAGGCTTTCTCATAGTCCACAAACGCTAAACAAAGCGGCAAGTTATATTCCTCGGTTTTTTGTATAACTTGCCGAAGCGTATGTATGTGGTCTATGGTGCTAAAGCCTTTTCGGAAACCGGCTTGTTCGGGAGGCTGGAAGTCATCAAACCTGCGTTCGAGACGATTGGTGATGACCCTCGAAAACAACTTATAGACATGGCTCAGGAGCGAGATGGGCCTGTAATTCTTCAGCAAAGTGTTATCACCTTTTTTGAAGAACAGTACCACCACGCTCCTGCTCCATGCCTCTGGCGTTGAGCCCTCGAGGAGAACGGAATTGAAGAGCCTCTGAAGGACTTTAAGTACCGGCGTTCCGCCCGCTTTCAGAAGCTCTGAAGTGATTCCGTCCTCACCCGGCGCCTTGTTGTTCTTAAGTTGCTTCAGGGCCATCTCAATCTCACACAGGCTGATGTCCGGGATATCATCACTGAAGTGGCGGATCAACTCGGCTCTCGGGTCTTCGGCCGAGCTAACAGTCGGTTCGGCAACCGAGGTGTAAAGCTGTCCGTAGAACCTCTCGATCTCCCTTAACACCTCTGCCCTCGTCGACACTACGCTGCCGCCCTCCGTCTTCAGCCTAGACAACTGTCTTTGCCCAATAGACAAGTCTCTTGCAAACACTTTGGAGCCTCCGTTCCGCTCAATTGTCTCTTTAATGCTCACAGTATTGTGAGCACGGACATCGTGTCGCAAGGACTTCCAGATCCGTCTATTGAGCTGACGATATGCTTCGGCGTCCTCGGAAGACTGCAGCGCCATAGATCGACGTTCGGCCATAAGGTCAAGAGTGTGGATCGAGAGTTTTTGAGGTCTATCTCTACGGCGAGGTCTAAAATGCTTAGATCCCACCGTATGGACAGCTTCTACCAAACCGCTGTTTAACTCGTCCACTGCAAGGTTTTCTTCTAGACAGTCAAAGCGATTTCGAAGCTCGAGTTGAAAGCTCTCGGGGTTTTGGATATGAGCGCGAGTAGGTCGGAGCGTAGACTTCATCATGCGACGCCTTTCTAGCTGGACGTTGATATTCAATGAGCCTCTAACCATTCGGTGATCACTGCCGGTTTTCACCCTGTTGATCACAGAGACATCACTGAATATCCGTCTATTCGTCGACAAGATGAAATCTATCTCATTTCTCGTAGAACCGTCAGGACTCAGCCAGGTCCATTTCCTGTGAGGCGGCTTCTGGAAAAAAGAGTTCATCGCGAAGAGTCCCTCTTTCTCCAGAAAGTCGGCCAGCCTCTGACCCCTGAGGTTCCGTTGCCCATGTCCAAATTGCCCCACTTTCAACTCGGCATCGCTTCTCTTGCCCAACTTTGCGTTGAAGTCCCCCATAACAACATTGAAGTAGGTTTTGGAAGTATGTATGGCCCGACTTATGTCCTCATACATCTCCTCTACTTCTTCATCTGGGTGTGTCGAGGTCGGCGCGTATACCTGTATGACCTTCAGCGAATATCTTTTCGATATTCTGAGTATAAGGTACACTACCCTGCTCGACACACTTTCGATGGATACGATGTTGTTGATGAGAGACCTGTGGACGAGAAATCCGACACCTCCTCGGGACTGTTGGTCGTCCCCCCGGTAGAAGAGCAGGTTACCGGACTTCAGGGTTATCGTGTCCTCCCCGATTCTTCGGACTTCCGACAACCCCAGAATGTCCCAGTGTAACCCGCTCAATTCTTCTTCCAGTTCGACAATCTTCTCGTCTGTCCTCAACGTGCGTATGTTGTGTGTTACCAGGGCCAGTCGTCGTCGGGGGTGGTAGCCGGGGCCAACCCGGGGATTCTTAGCACCCCCTGCCCCGCCGTAACCATGGCCGCTACCGTAGCCAGGAATAGCGGGGCTGCCGGGGACTGGGGGCCTGGTCCTGGTTGTACTCATTAAGAGGTATTTGCCAATACTCGCCACGTTTGGCAGGCGGGTTGGCGAGCGCAGGAGGGGACTTGCGTTGATGACGCTGCTGCCCGTCATCAACCGGGGAAAGGGAATAGGGTGTGTGGGTAGAGGATGATATGGGAAAGGAAAGTATGGCCTGTAGGAGTGGATACTGCAGTCACGGAAGGGGAGGTTGGTAGTGACTGCAGTAGCTCGGGGAGGTCGAGGTCGCGTACTCGAAGCACCTATTCTAGGGTAGGCCATGACCACTAGATAGGAGCATCCCTGACCAAATTATGCAATTATGTATAGTAATAATATTAATCAGTGGCGGTACTTCCATAGAAGTCCAAAAGCGTTACACGTTATTTTTTGTTGTAATTTCTAGTTTATAATTGGTTATTTTAGGGTCAGAATATTCTCATTTACATGTCAAATTGCTTTTGTTGAATAAAAATTCAATGCTTGAAGATTATTATTCAAAATTTTGTCAGGCAAATTGGGCTTTTGGGTTTCTATGAAAGTACCGCCATTGCTAATATAATACATGCATAAACGGTAAAAGTGGAACGTATCAAGTAGTTTAGACTATAATTATGCAAAACATCACTGTCAAGAGATATCCTTGTGTTAAATAAACCTGTGCCATTTGGAAATTTCACGGAACTCTAATAAAGAGATTACAATATTGTGCAGCCACGCGATAAGCGATTTGAAAAAAAAATGCATACAGAATAATTTCACTATGTTCAACGTGAATGTCGAAATGATCACACTGGTGATAACTATTTGCCGTAATTTTGAATTCTCCATATCTGAAGTACGATTATTGTTCATACGAGAAGCTCGTGCGCAATTTTGAAATCCGCCCTCATCCCACGGAAACTACGTTATTCCAGGATAAAAGTAGACATATAGAAATGTATTCCAAAAAGCATTCAAAATGGTCGGCAGTTTTAAGTTAATTCGGAACAAACATTAAAATTTCTTCTTTATAATATTAGTTGGACGTATTTCCGCTAACTTCTTGGCGGCAATTTGAAAATCTGCTATAGAGCAGTTATCTTTGAGCACAGCCCGTCGCCGGGTCGTTGGTATTACTGTTACAATTTTACCATAATAAAGCTGCACATATACCTGCAGTACTTGAAATGATTCTTTGGAGCATGGAGAAATTACTTTATTTTTTTGTTTTCAGGTATTACAGTGAATGTGAGATTTACAATATTTTGAAATTCGAAGAACTTTTGAAATTTTTAATAATTTCTGGTATAGTGGCTAAATGTTAGTAATGAACATAGAAAGCTACCCATACCAACCTTATGAGTCCCTACTAGTGATCTACGAAGACTAGGGTATTTGTGGAATGGAAAAACTTGTGGAATGGAATGGTAGTATGGGAGTATTTTACCAAGGCAGAATTTAGGATAATCAGTCAAACCAGAGTTATTTTTTTAAGTGGCTGGGTAGTAACAAATGAGAAAAGCAGAGGACTGTATGAGCTTGTAACAGAGACATACGGAGCAAATCCTTGTTTGTTTGACTGAAACGTTAAGTAACCTGGTCAATTCGCAACACGCTATTGCTAATGGTAAGTACAAGCAGTGGCGGTACTTCCATAGCAGCCCAAAAGCGTTACACATTCATTGTTTAATGTCTAGTTTATAATTGTTTATTTGAGGTCAGGATATTTTCATTTATATGTATGTCTAATTGATTTTGTTACATAAACATTAAAAGCTAAAAGATTATTATTTGTAATTTTGTAAGGCACGCTGGGCTTTCGGGCTTCTATGGAAGTACCGCCACTGAGTACAAGGTCTAATTAGAGTTGAAAGGTAATTACCACAAGTTGTAAACAACATTCGATTATTTTGCACCCATCGACTTAATAACACGACGACTTTGGCTGATCCTGGAAAGCGAGATTTTTTTTAGAATTGTTGTTTTAGGACAATGCTAAAAAGAGCGGGGTTACTTTATACATATTTATATTCTCTATGCCTATTCGGAACTCCCAACCCTTTTTCTGTAATTTACTTTAAAAGGAAATAAACTATTTTACAGCTCCGTGGCGCAGTTGGCTAGACACCAGCTTGCGAAACGAGAGGCCGCGGGTTCGATCCCCGCACCGAGACAAATGTTTGTGTGATCCACAAATATTTGTTTCGGGTCTGGGTGTATGTGAGACCGAAAAGTCTCCCGTAGTTTCTGATACCCACGACACACGACTTGTATCTTAGTGTGGGATCAGAAGTATGTGACTGTTGGGTGTATTTATTATTTTATTATTTTGTTTAATGTTTTCATGTACTCATTAGGTGGTCGATACTCTAGCAGATACGACGCCACCCTGCAATTTATCAAAGACAATATTGTCTCCTTCTTATAATTTCTTTCTTCTTTCAAAATCAATATTCTCACCCACTTCTCCGGTAAACAAATCAAAAATATAATGAATTATGATCACGTCCCGCCCGGGGCGGTGTTGTCGCCAACTATTCGCGAATTAATCTCTTCCGCCGCCTGTTTGTGCGCGGCACACGTGCCGAATGCACAAATAAGCTCTGCTGACGTTACGAACTTTTGCCACTTAACTTTATAATGGGACGTTCGGACTATAACGGGCTTATGTTTCCACTGGGCTGACCCTGTGATGGATGAGCTGGAGCTGCGCGGTGATAAGAAACGGTTATACGGTAAGCGCGATTATACGAAACGGGCATGCCAGTTATTCGAAGATTCGTATTTTATTATTTGTGTCAGTTTTTGTGCTATATATGTATGTTATGAAAATATGATGGCTTTATAAAGATTGGAAAATTTGATTTAATAAACTAAACTACCTCTCTGTATATTACTCTTATAAAAAAACGAAAATTTGTTGCGTTCCAGGTTCAACCTGACTTTTCCGGGTTTCGATTAGGCCGACATTGTAGTACCGATAGTATATTTCTTGGGTATGGGTACCTTTACTAGAGTGTATACCAAGGAGATATTTAAACTTGATATAATATACTAATGAAGTCTAAACCCATTTTTCGATTAAATTACTCATCTTTTTAAGGTTATGGTCGGAGCCTTAAGGCTACTACTTAAGTAGAAAGAACTAAACTGAGAATAAAAATGTGCGCAACTGCACCTTAAGATTCATCTTTTGCAAGCCGTAGCGGTTTTTCTTCTCGTCAAACTAAAAAGAACAAAACTGCTGACAATCTGCGATGAAAGTATATACTATAAGTTTTGTTGGGTTTCCCATGGCAAAATATTTCTCCGTCAAAAAGAAAATGCGCCGATAATACGTATCACAAAGGAAGCAGATCTCAAAATAGAAAACCCTCATATTATATGACTGGTCTTTCAGAAAGAAATCAGTCTCTGTAATGCAATATTTTTGATCTCATCCATTTTAGTTCCTATAAATTTTACTTACAGTTGTTATAGCCACTTACAAATACACACTTACACACTCAAATACACATTTATAATTACACACACACAATATTTTATCCTAGTCTTCTGTCTTAAACTAAATGAATATATTAGATTTTTGTTTAATATAATAATTTATGATTTTAACGATGCATATAAGAAACCACCCAAACTTATAATTCGTATTATATTTATTTGTAGTTTTACTCACCTGTTATACCATAATTTCGATAATGGATGATATAAATTTTATCAACAACGATTTGGACCAAATAACCCGACCAATTTCACTGAATTGCTCGCCGGAGGATTGTTTCCAACACTTAAATGACGACATAAGAAATCTTAGAATATTTCACACAAATATTAGAAGCATTAATTTTAATTTTGATAATTTACTTATTCTGATACATCGCTTAAAAGTGCAGCTTGATGTTATTGTTTTATCGGAATGCTGGTTAAGTAAGTGCCCTATTATACCACCACTTACAGGCTATATATCACATCATTCAAATTTTACTAATCAAAACGACGGAGTTGTAGTATATGTTAAGTGTGGTTTGCGTTACAGCATAAATATACCTAATTTTAGAGATGCTAATTGTATTGTTATAGAATTAGAAAATAAACTTGCTGTGGTGGGTCTGTACCGTTCACCATCCTGTAATATACATAATTATTTTATAGACAACCTAAATATTTTACTTACTTCTTTAGCTAAATGCTGTAGCGTTGTATTAATTGGTGATATAAATATAAACATAGCACCTGACAGTATGGATCCCAATACCGACGAATATCTTAACTTATTAGCATCTCACGGCATGCTTCCTGCTCATCTTCATCCCACGAGAGAAAAGAACTGCCTTGATCATGTAATTGTTCGAACATCCCATGTTGTTAAAACCTTAATTCTAGACTCTCCTATTACTGACCACTTACCTATTATTTTCTCTTTAAATACTAATATCCAAAGAAACTCAAAAGCGAGTACCTGTTACAAAAAGACAAATTTTTCAGCTATTGTGTCGGACCTAAAAATGGCTGATTTTTCAACAGTGCTTAATTCCTTTGATGCTGACCTCGCGGCAAGTACTCTCGTAAATATCATTTCAGCTATCATATCTAAAAATACTAAAAATATGTATATATCAAGGAGGAAACGAATTATTAAGCCTTGGATTACCCCAGGCCTTCTAAGATGTATTCGTCATAAAGATAAGCTCTATCGTCGCTTTAAAAAAAATCCTGATAATACACTTAATAAAATAATTTTTTACCGCTATAGAAATTTCTGTAATAACCTTCTTAAGAAAGTTAAACAAGAATTCGAAGAAAGGGAAGAAGACACACCTGTTTTTCTTTCAGCAAAAGTGGAGCTCATCATTATGCGATGTATTATGTAAACGTAATATTACGAAATGAAGTCGTGATGGCCTCGAGGTTTGGGCACGCGGTCGAGAATCTCGACGGTGGCGGGTTCAAACCCCAGGCACACACCTCTGACTTTTCGAAGTTATGTGTGTATTCACAATGAATTATCACGTACTTTAACGGTGAAGGAAAACATCGTGATGAAACCTGCACACCTAAAAAAGTCTTAGGAATTTCTTAGGTGTGTAGTCCGCCAACCCGCACTAGGCCAGCGTGGTACCCTCTCAATGGTAGAGGAGGCCCGTGCCCAGCAGTGGGACGTATATGGGCTGATGATGATGATGATGATGATGAATATTATGAAACTTATCATAGGAGTCAATTATTTTGTCATTCATGTAGCTTAACATTTTAGTGACTTCCAAATTCCGGAAATTGATATCTTTGGGATTTTTTATATGGATGATGTAAGCCACTAGAAAACAGTTACCGATCGAGTTATCGGCTTCTTTATAATAATTATTTTCTTCGGAGTCCAATTATAACAGGAACTATTGAATGAATACGTATGTATGTATAAACAGAGAAACCGTGAGAAAACCTGCTGGCAATGTTTCTATGGATATTTTTTAGTAATCCAAAGTACCCGAATTTGTTTTATGCTAGAATAGTGAAAATAGCCATTTAAAAAAAAAGAGCATCTGAAAAATGAAGGGTATTATGGTATCTTGTAGAATCGTGTAAATACGACACGAGTTTAGATTCTTACCCTTGAGTCGGCACGTGTGCTGGCGATGTCTACGAGTATTGGCTTGAGAAGTTAAATTTCCTACTGAAGAACAGTGCTCTTTATTAAGCAATAAATGCAACAATGCCCAACGCAATATCGAAATACAAAAAGCGCTTCACGGGATACAAATTAAGTTCCGCACACGAATGTACGACCTACTAATTGTACGTTAGAAATCAGAGACCCGAGGGAGACGGCAGGACAACATAAATCAGAGGGAATTTAAACTCCGTTGCATCGGTGCCTCCGAGGCCGCCCCAGGCAATACTGACTCAAATGCTCGGAAAGAGATGTGTTAGTTCCGCCTGGTCTTCAATTACTGAGAAAAAGTGTGCAGGGTATTTTATATTTCCTATCTATTCACGATAATTACACACGCCAATAAAATTATTTTAAAATTCATAAAAAAATATTCTCTTCATCTTTGTGACACCGTGGATATGCAATATTGACTAAAGCTAACCCAAAATCCGAGTACGATCTTTTAGAAATGGTCTGTATTTAGCAAGGCCCTAAAGTATTAAAATTACTTAGTTAGCGGTTGAAATGAATTGTAGGTACAACGGTCTACATCTATAATTATTTTATTATCTTTTAAATTATCTAGAATAAGGCTTACTTCTTAAAGGTAACTTAGCATAATCTATGGATGGTTTTTCTATTGTTTTGGTTTATTACCCACCATCAACTCAGTGGCGGTACTTCCATAGAAGCCCAAAAGCCCAGCTTGCCTTACGTAATTCCGAATAAGAAACATAAACTAGATATTCCATAATTCAATACAAACAACAAAATATTTTATCCAAAAACAGAAATTTACGTATATTTGCCGCGCTGCCGTTCGCCATACAGCCGCGCCGCCGCGCGCCAAATCCCTGCCCATATAGGTATGTAATTTCAAAAAAACGAAACGCGGGCGCACGAACGTCAATAGTTAATTCGCACGGGAGTTTTTTTAACGCGCGTTAAAAAAGCATTCAAATGCAACAAATGCATTCCCAAGTATCTGTTCACACGACGGCGTTTTTATAACGCGACGCTTTTTTCTCGCGCAGTGTTGCATTTTCGATTTTGGGCGTTGAAAATAGAACATAATATGCAACTTCATACTATTGTTCACACGAGCGGTCAAAAAGCGCCGGCGCTGCAGTCAGTGCGCAGCGCGCTGTTCTCGTGAGCGGACGTGTCTTGTTTATCTGCGTTCGTCAATGATGTCGTTATGATAAACAGTGGAATTCTTGTTGTAATGATTTAAATAATTTATCTGGTTCTTGTAGAATGCATTCAAATTTACAACACCACATACTTTGATTTCTTTTTATAAATATTGTAAACAACGCATTGAAGTATTCATTTCTCGTTAATATTATGTCACGAAATTTCAAAATTCTCGCGTTGATCATCATCGTATTATTTCTAAGATTAATACATATTATTTGTCATTTTGTTCAACAAAAAAACTTGCATTCAAGGTCACGACATGAAAATTAACTTACGAGTATAGGTAATTTTTAGAATTTGACTGTTTACTTTTTAATTATGTGGTTTGAAACCAATTCGAGTCGAGTTAGTTATCTAATAAAATTCTATATGATATATTCCGTGTCTATGTTATAACTTATAACATCTCGCATTCAAATTTAGAGAGACACGACGTTTGTGTACAATTTGGACGTAATATTATTGTTCTAATAATTTTCACCGACATTTTATGAGTTTTTGGTACTATCACTAGCGACAAATAATTATTTCTTTGTTGGGCCAGTACTATAATATATCTACATCAATATGTCAAAATCTTGAATGTAAATAATTTGCGGTAGGTATATTATTTATTAGTTCTCTGACTTTCTGGACCAAAAAAATACACTATAAAAACCGTAATAAAAATTTGGGCTTGCCCTAGCTAAAGACCCTAGGCACGCCACTGCATCAACTATGTAAGTATTTCTCTCCATTCCCTCTTCCATAGATGTCTATACTAACATCTTTTTATTATTTTTACACAACCATCAATCGCTTCTTCGGTATATATACTTTTGTACGCGAAGGCAACAAGATATCGTCAGATTTTTTAAATTTCGTCGATATTAGTAGTCTCTCAGAAAAATGCAACACACTTTTAAAATTCCTCCCGATCAGACAAACAAAATGAATTTTGTCCTTAAACATAAAATACCGCGTCGGAAAAGCAGGGGCACGTAACAAATTGAACGGGTTCGGTTCCGTCCACGCCATTAGCACGAGTTTCGGCAACTAGTTACTGTCCGAATAACGGCGAAAAAGTTTCAGTGGTCTATGGTATATGTGGTCGATAGTACCCTGGCGAGCGTTGGAAATTTCCACGAGCGTTCGCTAACTGTTGAGGACGTTTAATGGGTTAGACTTTTATTTTTAGGGCTTTGTGGCTTTTTGTGCCTGTGGTTAGAGGGAGGTTGAATGTGTTATTTTGTTGTAAGGGATATTAATAGTTATTTGAGTATAATACATTGAAACGCCAAATGATTCTCAATTAATTTGAGAAATAATCGCAGTTTTTCTTCTAGTATCAAAATATCGAAAATCATATTTTATAGTAAATTGTAAAACGATAAAAATTATTTGAAATATAATGCGTTATATTTTCCATTATTTTTTTAAATTTTTACCCACAATATCGAACTTTAATATACATCTATGTCTAAGACGAAACTATTTCAATCCGTAATATATATTTAATGAATCAGATTCTTTTCTAAATTCGTACAACACAAACTACTGGGGAAACAAAGGATTAACCATTAACCGATAATGCTTTGTTAAACTCGGCATTTAATATAGCCACGTACTGCTCAGCAAGTTTGTCGGCTGGGCGCCGGAATCATGCCAAATATCGTCCATTTAAGGACCCCTGCTACGTGTTAAGAATGAGTTGGAGAGCCTAAACAGAGGAATGTTTGGAACTCTACGCTTGTGCCCGACGATTCAACTTGGACAATCTTTGGAAGTTGGCTGGAGTATTATATTTGCTAGGTCGATTGTTTGTATTTGATATTGTGTGATATTATCTTGATAACTGATTTTACAACATTATTGGTGAATTATTTTTCTTAGAGCACTATCACGTAGCGTAAGATGCAGTTCAAGAATACTTTAACGATTACGATTGCTTTTCGTCAGAAGTTTCCATTGATATCATAAACACTCAGACGGAATCTGATAACGGTCTTAGTCACGCATAAAATCTCATATACGTAGAAGCCAGCTTAAAAGATTTGGTGTAGGTACTTTGATGGAAGGAATAAGCAGTTTTGGAGTAGGAAGAACCGCTCAATCCATGGATTAATTAAGGCAAGTGCCCAGGATTGGGACGCGCATGAACTAATAGAACGACATTGAAGATCTAGAAATTGCTGTCAATCATTCCATCAGATAATGTGTTAAAATAAACAGCATCAATTGTTATTCTTGAACAATACCTCTGGGTGTTTAAGTGTTTAGCTCCTGTGATAGATAAGCTGAAAGGAAACCGTCTGTGGTGGTGGTGAATCATAAGTAAATAAAAAGGTGATGAAGATAATAGTTGAAAGTTGGACAAGCAGAGGAAGGCCAAAGAAAATATGGATGGATTGCGTGGCTGAAGATATGTCATAAAAAGGGGTGAATGAAGACATGACGGCTGATAGGGATATTTTGGAATAAAATTGGGAACAGGGCAAGGAAATGATGATGACGACCTCTGGGTGTTTAAGTTAAATAATCCCCGAAGTTATAAGGGATAGTAAACGGCGAATGAGCCAACAAAGAGGTCTACGCAGTCCGTCAGTCCGCACCTCCGCTTTTATCAAAACGAGCGCGAAGACCAACTTTCCGCATAATTACCGGAGTTCATTTAAATATTTTCCTACTTTCAACTTGTACGAACGTTAATTCAGTTTATTTTAACGAATGGGCTTTTAGGAGTGATTTACATTTGGCTGTGTTTAATGAAGATTATGTGTTTATCTATTTATAAATTTAAGCAGTGATGGCCTTGAGGTTTAGGCACGCGGTCGAGAATCTCGGCGGTCGCGGGTTCAAACCCCAGGCACACACCTCTGACTTTTCGGAGTTATGTGTGTATTCACAATGAATTATCACTTGCTTTAACGGTGAAGGAAAACATCGTGATGAAACCTGCACACCTAAAAAAGTTCTTAGAAATTTCGTAGGTGTGTAGTCCGCCAACCCGCACTAGGCCAGCGTGGTGGACTAAGGCCCAAAACCCTCTCAGTTGTAGGGGAGGCCCGTGCCCAGCAGTGGGACGTATATGGGCTGATGATGAATGAATGATGAATGATTTATAAATAAAATATTGTTGGATTCTATGGATTCTTGATCTCGTCCTTGACGTCTTTAAAACAGTTTATTAAGCTTAAAGTAAAATGAAAATCATTTTAAGAAACAGTTGAGTCGTTATGTAAGTTTTTCTCTATTATTGATATCTGAAGAATGTATGTATTTAACTATTAGATAATGAAGCTTGCAGTTAAGACTTTTAAGTCTTTGAAGTTTGAGCATTTGGTCTATCGGACTATCGCGTGTTCGAATCCCAGGCACATCCCTCCTACTTTTCCGTTGTAGTTTTGGCAAATAAAAGCCGCGTGAGAATGAAATTTCCTGGATTCGTATCCCGGGTCAAGATAAATATTTCTGGGTTTTTCTTTTGGAAGCAGGGAATCTGGATATGTGCCCGAAAACGTCAATAGGCTTGAACCCCTGTTACCTAGGATTCATTAGCAGTCTGAAAATTGTTTATAAACAAATCCTTGCATGCCTGTATCAACGAAAAATATGTATATTATTTTTAATAATAAAATGCGGAAATCCAAAAGCAATACAACTTAACGTGTGTGTGACTTCGATTCGGGGATTTTCGTACAAATACAGGATAAAGTACGATACATAAAATTTTATACGGTTTCATTTTCCGCGTCCCGCTCTCATCAATCTCATTATTGTGGAGGTTAGTTTTTCCTCAATATTATGGTTTTTCTCAATTGAATAATATTCCCGGCATTGTTGTTTAGTGAACAATAGCGTGTCCTTTTGAAATGTTTCTCAGCGAGGAAATGCGGGCAAAAATTGATTTAGAAAGCAACCACTCTTTGCTCAGCAGGGCAGATTAGTTTTTTGTATTTTAGATTTTTCTATATTTGTTTCTGATTCGTTTTAAAATGTATTTTATATTAACTAGCTTTTGCCCGCGACTCCGTCCGCGTAGAACCCAACCCGGGTTTAGAAAGAAAATAAATTATAGTCTATTTTATTATTATTTTACTCATTTTTATTTTACCCCCTTGTTTGTAATTTTTTTACAAACTTTGAATGTCATATTTATTTATATCTAATCAACAGCCTAAAAAATAAGTTTCAAGCTTCTAGCTTTAAAAATGACAATACTACCATACAACCGTTTATCCCCCCTTCCAACCCCTTAAAACCCTTTTTCCGCAATAAAAAGTAGCCTATGTCCTTTCTCAGGCTCTATACTATCTGTGTACCAAATTTCATTTAAATCGATTCTGTAGTTTTAGCAGGAAAGCGAGACAGACAGAGTTACTTTCGCATTTATAATATTAGTAATATAAGGATAGGGATTTATACCTTTCAAAATATATACCCATTAAAACTTGGTTTTATCGGAACGAGTTAGTGAAAACATGAGCTCTTAATGATAAGTGGGTCCACATAATGTATTTTATATCACATAGTGTGTAAGTTTATTGGAAATACGACTATATCGACCAATAAAAGACAGTCATAATAGTAAAAAAACATCTTTTGACAGTTAATACATTTATGCCAGCCTGTAGTTTATAGATAGATAACTGATATGTTTATTGATACCCACATTAATACAGTAATTTACATAGAATGATTTATCAATAAAAAGTGGAACAATAGGCGGTCTTATCGCTGAGAGCGATCTCTTCTGGACAACGTATATTATTTATCAAAGATGTAGGTAAGTCGTTATTATGCAGCTAATACCCTTAATCAAATAAAACAAAGAGTAGTTTGTTGTGTTCTTATCTTAAATTTCCCCTATCACCGAGCTATCTTTGGATTATAATAATCAAAACAAACATTCCAAAGTAATTTGAATTTGAAATTTCAGAAATTCTAATTTATCAGCTTTGTTTAAAAATACATCTCGAAATTAACAGTATCCGTCATAATAAATCACAGCAATGAACTTTCGCTTCATAATTGTGATTTGTTTCTGGTGCCGTCTTGGGACCAAATTACTCGCCCTAACGACTGTTGACGGTTTGATATTATCATTCAGAAATACGAGCGAAGTTTTTCACAGGGCGACTGTAAATGTCTCTTAAAATTGTTACGAGTTGCTTAAGTGTTTCGGAGCTTGTTAAAATGCGTTTAATGAATGCTTAGAGTCGTGTTACGTTTTGGAGTACTTTGAATTGATTTAATCATTTTTTAAGTGTTAATCTAGGATTAACCGCTTCCGTGGTGCCAAATGTTATATGGTGGACAAATGTTAATGTAATTCTCAAATATTTGTTTCGGGTCTGGGTGTTAGTCAGACCGAAAATCATCAAGTAGTTTCTGATACCCACGACACAAGACGTTAAGAGAGAGCCAGAGCTATGGATGTGGCTGTTGGGTGTATTTCTGTCTGTACGATTTTCTTATTAATAATAGCGTAAGTGCTTCTGTTGATTCGAATATCTCGATATCATGTCGAAGATTCATAAAAAATATGTAAAACTGAATTTTACAATTTTGTATTTTTCTTTTTGTCTAAAAAGTTAGTCTTATTATTTAAAGTTTTGTTTTGCGTAATAAACCTATGGTAATGGGATAAAATTCAGACCTCATATTGTTACAGAATATTATCAACACATTTTCTTTGTTAAATGTATGCGATAAGGTGTAATATTTTTATATTATATATTTTTCGAAATCGTTCGAATATGTTCATAACAAGAGATTGGTGGGATTAAAAAAGACTTTGTTCCACCTGGCCTATTAGTCAATTACAATAAATCCGTTCGGAAATATGATGCCCCAAGTGTCCACGACTCGATGAAGTAGTATTGTAATGAATGCATTCATATCGTGAAATTTGTTCACATTAACTTTAATGTATTCAACGAATTTCAGTCAATCAATTCGTTTCAATGACTTATTCATTATTTAATCAGTGCATGGTATGAATGTTTGTGTACTAGTGGTGATGGCTTTTGTCATACATACAATTACGACTGTATCCCCATAGGGTAGATAGAGGAATATTTTTACGCTCACAATTCACATATCGCTAGCTGTGTGTTAAAGTCACACGTAATATAGGACTAAGACATTATTCCATATAATTCCCATAAAAATTGTGACAATAAATACTAGCTTGTTTCTACTTTTGTTTTTTATGTATGTTGTGTTTCAACACGCATTAAAACCGCGCAATGAACAAAAACCAAAGCTCTAGTCTCAGGAGGGAGTAGACGTATATTATATGGCACGGCGATGAAAAAGGTAAAACAAAAGTAAGAAAAGCCCTATTGGGCAGTGACATTGAGTTTTTCCATTAGGAAATTCTCAGTAGAAACACGGAGTCTGGAAATGTGTTAGAAAAACGGCAATAGGGTTGCTCCATTTATTTGGACCTAATAGCAATACAAAGCAACTTACTTCTATGAGCATTCAGGCATGAGCGAATGAATACATGTTAATAGATGTGAAGTAAAATCAAAGTTCGATTAAGAACACATTGGATTCTTAAAAGAGATGAATGATTCATCATCAACCAGCAGGAGTTAGTAGAAACTAATCTTTATTAAAGATTGTACAAAAGTTCCGTTCGACGAACGACTTTAATCTCGTTGGCTTGTGCCGTCAAATGGTTTCTTAACTTTCGCTGCTAAGTCGATATTTATTTTCTGCGGATGTACCAACTTTATTGAGAAATGATAACGCAAGAATAATGGCACACTAGTTTCGTAGAAGTCTTTACTTTTATTAATTATATCTGTCCTTAAACATCCCACTGCCTTCTCTATAACTGATAAGGGCTAAGCGCCATCCTATTTCGTGTTCAAAGATTTTTATGTAATTTTTTGAAAACATTTATTGTTTGTGGAGGAATTTTAAATTTGCTGATTTCTTCGCATTTTTTTTCTTTTATTGACGACGTGGGTTATAAGTCATATTAATAATGCGAATGTTACACTGTCTGTCCGTCTGTTACGCTTTCAGGCTTATACCAGTGGATCGATTTAATAGATTTTTGGTACTGGGATAGATATAGGAGAGCCGATGTAGGGATTTTTTTATTTCGGAAAAAGCAATATTCATGTGAAATTAAGATGAAATTTATAATAGCGCTTGGGTGGAGCCAGGTGCATGAATAATTTCGAAAAGTCAGAGGTGTGCCTGGAATTTGAGCCCATGACCTTGGACATCAGTCTAGAACGCGCCTAATCTTTAAGGCCATCGCATTTATGCGTAACATTGAGAGTTAATTATATACTCAGCGGTACGGTGTGTTTATTTATCAAACAGAAACAAGTACCTACATCTAATTAATAGGCAAATCAAGGGAGCCTGTTAGTTCTAGCTGCATGAAGTATCCTCCTATCTATGATTAGTTTATTTTAAGGAATCGTCAACACACCAAACTTCAGCGTTTCGAGTCACTTCACAAGGATGCCGATGTTGAACACAAATTAGACTTTCACCCCGAGGGTGTTGTCAAATACAATCTCCGGGGGCGCAGCAAAGGTTGGACAACTGCGAACTGGTTCCACTAAATGATTATGTTGAACAAATGTGGAGGAGGAAATGAAATTTTAACTTCTATCATTTGGGTATTGAAGTTTCGGCTCTGTGTAGTGGCGTGTAAATTTTGCGAGTAATGGGAGGTGGTGTTATCTTCCCTATTACAATTTTTTTGTCTATGCTTACAATACGTAAAATATTTTCGGTGTTGTTAGTTTGGGTTTTGTTTAGGGCTTAAATATCGTGACTATTTAGTGCTTTCATTTTAGGCAATTATAAATGATGTGTTTTAAAATACAATGAAATAAATAAATATATTATACTATCGACTTATGCAAATGTGATATGTAAAAAAGTGAAAAATATTTGTGATTTATATTTTCATATGAAATGTACCTACGTCAGAAATAGTTATACGATTTAGTAGTGGACGAGTCTAACCGTTTACCTTGCACTTTGTGCTCCTACTAAAACAACAATGCCCTGAATATAGTTTCTGAACATTCATTGTTGAGCTAAATATTGATTTTTATTAATTTATAAATATTTACGCTCTGATTATTATAAAAGTCTTTTCGAAATATATTTAAAGTTTTACACCCAAAAACAAGGTTAATACAACGAAAGGCCGGACATTTCGAACGTACCTACGCCAGTTCAATTTGCTTTAATAGCCAATAATCCGGAAACCGCAACTTATCTGATTATTTTAATTTTAACGAGTTCGGGTTAAAATCATCAATGCGGATATATTGTAAGCTTAATTTGGATTAACATTTTTACTGGAATAAGAATATTATTGACTTTTATTAACTACCTTCAAGTATTGAGATAATTAAAATATGTTCTTTTTACCATGTGTAAAAGGTTTAACAAAAAATCTTATCATGTTCTGTGGCGTGCATTTTTAAGGGCCTGTTTAATTTGAAGTCTTTTGGGGTAGCTTTTGTCTAGCAGTGGCTATCTTGTTGTTGATGATAATGATGCAGACCATTGGTGCAGCTTGATGATGAGGAAAATGAAGTTTATGGCTTCGTAAGCTAGAATTTATTAATTCTGTGCGTTGGGATCACCTAAACACCACTGCAAGTCAGTCCTCCGCCTAAACTCTTCCTGAGCGTCCTGTTGGAAGTGACTTGCAACGGGCGACGTTCTGAGCTCTATAACGTTACACGAGGTTAATATGGTTTTACTCGTCTATCATCTATTACGCAGTTGCAACCATTGCGCGGAATTTAGTATTTTTTTATGATAAAAAGATTTTTTTAAGCGTATAATAATAATTATTTGAAAAATATTTAAGTTTAATAAAAGTTATTTTAGACTTATTATTTCATTTCACTATTACTTTTTCTATCGAAACATTCCGAGTGTTTACTCAGTAGTCTGTCACGCCCAACGGTTATCTATGAAACGTTTATGTCACTTATGTGTTACCGCGAGCCCAAACCATTCATTTGTGAAGTGCCAATACTAATTTTGAAATGGCAGCCGTTCCCCCATTGTTCTAGCGCACCTAAATATTTATGCACAATTAAAATGATTTCATTCAGCCACACACCGTTTCCAATATTGTAAAACAGATAAACAGCACGGCCTTTAATGGGCGCCCGTTTATCGTATTAATGTGTTGACATTGTTCCAAAATATGTGCCCTATTTTATTGCCGTGTTTGCTTAAGGGCGCGCATTCAGTAAAACACGTGAAATCGGTGGAAATGCTTAACTTCAATTTTAATTACACAGTTTCATCGGTCAAATATGGTGCAGACTTTAAACTGAATATAAATATGTTAAAAAACAATGACAATGTCTGTAAAATCAACGTATGTAAATCATTGTATTTACATGTAACCGATTAGGCTTTGAATCTTAGTGTAGATGTAATTTATTTATTTTTAATCAAACATTAAACAGTACCTACTCATTGAATTCGTTTAGACCAGGAGAAAGAAAATATTGTCACTTATTCGTTACTTAGGGTAATGTGATTATAAATTTAATACTTATTTTACAATCTGGAAGATGCAGCGTCTGTTCTTAGAAAATTGATGGCCAATAAGTTTTTGCAAAGTGAATTTCACACAATTTCTTTTTTTTAAATACTAGAATTAAATTTTTATGTCAGTGAAATATCAAATGTACAATACGATCATGCTCGTTCAATATCAGCATTTATTGCGTTTGTAAACAACACAAAAACTAATTTGGACAATCTACGATTATTAAAAAAATGCACCGGACTAAAACAATAAAATCGGGCGCAGGCATCAGTGGCGCGCTTTACGATGTAGGTAATAATGATATTTATCTATCATCGAAACGTATTCCCACTTTACAATGTAAATTACTTTTACATTAATGACTTTATATTTTAGTTTCAATATATAATATTTCTTCTTTCAAGCAGTGATGGCCTCGAGGTTTAGGCGCGCGGTCGAGAATTTCGGCAGTCGCAGGTTCAAACCCTAGGCACACACCTCTGACTTTTCGAAGTTATGTGTGTATCCACAATGAATTATCACTTGCTTTAACGGTGAAGGAAAACGTCGAGATAAAACCTGCACACTTAGGAATTTCTTAGGTGTGTAGTCCGCCAACCCGCACTAGGACACCGTGGTGGACTAAGACCTAAACCCCTCTCAGTTGTAGAGGAGGCCCGTGCCCAGCAGTGGGACGTATTTGGGCCGATGATGATATAATATTTCTTATTTGATTGAGTGCTAGAATCAGAGTAAATAGGGACCAAAATTAATGTTTTAAATAGCTTTGTATGTATAATTTAATTTGTGTGGGCCAGTAGAGGTAGAATACATACATACATACATACATAAACTCACGCCTGTATTCCCTGAAGAGAGGTGCATTTCTGCACCCACATTTTGCCAAGTAGGTATCAGTCCCACGTAATAGGGGGCGAGCCTATTGCCGTTTTTCGGGCACATTTCCAGACTCCGTGCTGTTACCGAGAATTTCGTAATGGAAAAAGCCAATAACGGGTCAAAGTTCCCGACCCGGGAATCGAACCCAGGACCTCTAGATCGCACGGCACATACTTGTACCGCGAGACCACGAGGCAATCTAGAGGTAGAATGTTTATTGATAATAGTCGTTTAAAACTATTATTAAATCGTTTAAAAAGTAGTAGGTACGCATTTTTTAAAATTCTATTCTATTTTAATTTCCCTGCTTTCTTAAATAAATGCGCCTGACAATTACATACAAGTAAATAGTTCTGACCTAACACAAAAATAAAGTCTTGTGTCGTGAGTATCAAAAACTACGAGATTTTTGTGGATCACTATTTTTTTTTAATGTACCTACTGGGTTTAATTAATCAAAACAATAGATATCAAAGATCTAAGTAAATTATTATTATTTCTTGTAGTTTCATATCGCAACATTCCAGGTGTACCGGGGAGAAAAAAAGATTAATAGGGCGCTGCCACAATCAGATCCTTGCCTTTCATATCAGCCCGTCTTGGCGAATATGAGAAATGGTTTTTTTTTATTATTTCCTTCCAGAGTTCGGCGCGATGGCGCCGCAATGCCCGGAACCATTGCTTTTTGTGAAATAATTTGTTGATGTATTTAGTTTGCCAACCCACATGGCTATCTACCAGGGGCGTTACTTCCATAGAAGCCCAAAAGCCCAGTTTGCCTTTCAAAATTTCAAATTGAAATTGAAAATTGAAATAGGTCATTAAAAACCTATGCGCTATACAAAAAAAAGTTTCAAATAAAAAAGATGGCAAATATTATTATCTACAATAATGATTTCTACAATTTTTGTCGTACGATGCGCGGTTCGCGAGATATTCGATAAAACGTGTTTTCCAAGATGGCGGCTGAAGTGAACCCCCCCCGCCGCGCCAACTTGGATTTACATTCAGGGGACACCCTTAAACGTATTCCAAAAAAAAAATAGCAGGTCCCGAACGATGCTTAACTTGCCTACTTTTTTTGCTCCGGCGCTTGGCCTAATGTGCATAATGAAAAAGAACCATCGCAACAGGCTGTGATTCGAGAGATGAATAATAATTATCTCTAGCTACGTCGTACTCGATATTCATATCACAATAATTGCTTAATTGCCTCGTGGTTTCGCGGCACAAGTATGTGCCGTGCGATCTAGAGGTCCTGGGTTCGATTTCCGGGTCGGGCAAAGTGTTATAGGGTTTTTTTTTATTAGGAAATATTCAGTAGCAGCACGGAGTCTGGAAATGTGTCCTACAAATGGCAAGAGGCTCACCTTCTATTACGTGGGACTGATACATACTGGCGAACTGCACCTCTGCCTACCCCTTCGGGGAATATAGGCGTGAGTTTATGTGTATGTGTGTACATGTGTAATTGCTTTTTCATACCAACCTGCTATTATTATACAAGGTGTATTCAGACCGTGATCGGAAACCAAGGCTGGTAATAGCTAAGGTGATTACAAACCCCCTGGCGTTAAAGAAAATTCTGACAAAAAATAAAAATTTTGACTTTTTCCATACAAACCGCGTACATTTAATACCGATGGTTGTATGGAAAACGTCAAAATTTTTATTTATTGTCAGAATTTTCTTTAACGCCAGGGGGTTTGTAATCACCGTCGCTATTACCTGCCTTGGTTTCCGATCACGGTCTGAATACACCCTGTATAATGATCTTGTTTTTTGTTGTACGTTTTTATAACTCAAAGAGACTGGTACAGTTTGCTACAAACTAACTATGAAACCAAAGCTTACAAGGCAACCGCCATTACACAAAAAAAATTATCCGTAATCTGAAAATATTTCTTACGAGATACGAGATATTTAACAGTCGCGTAGTTTGATGCGTGCTGAGTGAGCATTTTATGTACTGGACATTTATTATATACATATAATCATACTAAATGCAACAAGAATGCCAACACTAGGGCAGTCTTCGAAAGTAATTATGGTTCAGGTCATACGACCTCGACAGCCCCGTGGCGCAGTTGGCTAGACACCAGCTTGCGAAACGAGAGGCCGCGGGTTCGATCCCCGCACCGAGACAAATGTCTGTGTGATCCACAAATATTTGTTTCGGGTCTGGGTGTTTGTGAGACCGAAAAGTCTCTCGTAGTTTCTGATACCCACGACACAAGACTTGTATCTTAGTGTGGGATCAGAACTATATATATGTGACTGTTGGGTGTATTTATTTATTTATTTATACTCTAATAGCCCCGTTAAACTAAACTAAAGCAGGTTCACATAAATGGTGGTCTTGTTTCCAACTTACTTCATTACTGCCAGGTTTGGAGACGAAACTCCAGTTATGATGTTGGTTTTGCATTGAAAATGGCGTGAAGTCAAAATTTGGATATTAGACTCGTTGTACCGAGCAACAAGACAGAGCTTGTTAACCTGGAGAGCGTCTTGTTTATATAACAAGAAAGTGGTCGGATTGCATGCTAACACACTAGCTGTTATACATATTTACGAGACACATAAGCTGTACTTATGTAGGTATCTCACGTCTATATTCCCGGAAAGGGTAGAAAGAGGTGCATTTTTTACACCCATACTTCGCCAGGTATGTACAAGTCTCACGTAATAGGGGGGTGAGTCTATTGCCGTTTTTCGGGCACATTTTCAGACTCCGTGCTGCTACTGAGAATGTCCTAATGGAAAAACTTTGCCCGATCCGGGAATCGAACCCGGGATCTTTAGATTGTACGGCACATACTTGTGCCGCGAGACCACGAGGCAGTCAGTTTGTTAAAATATGGCACCAAATTACTGTACTGACACCGTATGGTAAGTGCATCATATTACACACTTGCATATATTTCTATGGCGGATTTTAAATATCCTGTTATAGTGGTATCAATCCCACCCTATAGTAGGATACATAAAATATATCCAATAATTCAATGAAGTTTATTTCTTCCACAAATACTTACATACATACATCAGGCTTAGGGCACAGCTCCGCCTGCGCGCAATATTCCAATCTGACAATTCCGTATTTATCTGACGGGGACACTACATTATCCCGGGATAAAAAGTAACAAAACATAAAATCAATTTTTTTCTTTACCTATAGATTTTTTTTTTGTATCAAGAACCATGTGCCGAAAATTCCTTCGCGCTCCCCACGGTAACAATAATATGTCATGACATCAATCTTACATTGCGAATGTTCTGCCACCATCAAATTCCCATCAGATGAACATTTTCAGTCATTTAGCGACACTTGCCGTGAAAAGATGTTATTCTTATAAATGGGCTATGGCATTTTTACTAATGGTTCTGCGTTGCTGAAATTTTGGAGATCTAATAAATTTTTGGAGTACTACTAGTCAGATTTGTTGATGGAAGTGTCGACACTTGGAATAGGTGAGCTAATATTACGGATTCTGTCTAGGTTCGGACGGAGCGTTATGTTTGGAAACCGTAATAGAGAGAACTGTTTAAAACGTATGATTTATTAGTAATTCAAAAATGTACCATTTATCAGTGTGTTGGAAACCTGCTCACCTAATTTTTTGGACAAAGAATTTCTCAGGTCCACCAACTTAGGTCAGCGTGGTGGACTAAGGCCTATATTTCAAATAGTGTATATATGTAAGTATATAAAGATGTAAGTATATATCCTACAAAACACTACTATAAACATAAACACCGACCACAATACATCTCAAACAAAATTTAACATCTGTTGTGTTTTTCCTTGAAACTTGATAAAGCCATGCCTACCAAAACACAGCTTTTTTCCACGCAAGATAAAAGAGCGATTTTAACAGGAACGCCTGGTTATATTTTAGCGAAATAAAGGCCTACTAAAGCCTAAATATTGCCCCGGGATCGTCGGAGGCTTTCCCGCCAAATTTGTTCGCGGCTCGAAGGGGAAAATTAAGTTTTCTTTAATATTAAATATAGTGGCACGTAAATAAGCCAGGCTTCATGGGTTTACCGTGTATGGGATTTGGAATTGTTGGGAATATGGTAGAATGGTAGGTTGCAGTAGATTTCTTTATATTGTTGCCGCAGTGATTGCATTCTCGTTGTTTTATGGTCTTGACTCTTTATTGTAACAGTATTAAAAAAAAAAAACTGTATTGAACCTTAGTTGTAGAGGAGGCTCGTGCCCAGCAGTGGGACGTATATGGGGTGATGATGATGAATACCGAGAAGAGATAAAGAGTACTAGTACTCAATGTAAGTATGCCGGTCAACAGGCCGATAGGTGAACACACCTATTGAATGGAGATCATGCTGATAAAACATTGTGACATATTAATTTATGTTACTATAATTTTAATAATCATAAAATTAGGTCCACCTCCATTTCTTTTTTTTTTGATGCGACACGTCTTTATAAATATAACTGTACATGTATACAGTTCTATAGTAGTATGATTTACGTCAATTCCTTCAGCAAGAAAATCAAAACGTGGAACGTTAAAGGAATCACGGTACAGTTACAACCGTATAATTTATATACAAAGTATTCCCGGATCCGTAAATGCTAACTTAAATAAAAGCGCGTAGGAACAATGAAAGGAAACTGTTTGCCGTAGAAACAAAGAAACACGAAACCAAGATTAATCCCAATGGACAAAGGGAGAACAATCACACACGCTATAATCTTAAACGGCCTTCGAACAATTTGGAGCGATGTTCTATAAGCTTAGATAGGAACAATTAACACTTGGATGCCTAAGTAGCTTGTACCAATTAATTGATTCTTTGGTTATTATTTGGTCTCGCGGTACAAGTATCAGCTGTGTGGTCTAGAGGTCCTGGGTTGGATTTACAGACAGTGTTATTGAGTATTTTTATTAGAAACTAGCTGACCCGGCAAACGTTGTTTTGCCATATATATAAAATTCTCGTGTCGCGGTGTTTTTTGGCAAACTCCTCCGAAACGGCTCGACTGATTTTTATGAAATATTGTTTGTATATTGTAGGTAGGTCTGAGAATCGGTCAACATTTAAGGGTTTAACATTTAGGGGTATGTTTTTTTTTCTATTGACTTTATTTTCTTTATTTTTTATGATTCAGCATTGATAAATTATTATAATCATAAAATTTCACCCTTCTACGATCACCCTCTATCTTATACTGACCATTTTAATTTGATTTTTTTTTATTAAAATGTAAATAAATGATAATAGCACTGAAAAATTATAATAATACGTATAACAGTCATTGCTTTGATCGATATACAAATTAAACAAAAAATATGGTCAAAATTGTATAGAGTGAGATATACATATACATCTATATATATATATATAAACACCCCTAGGGTGGTCCAACCCGAAAAGTTTTTTTTTATTTTGTGGACATTTTTTGTTTTTATTTTTTTTATGATTCAGCATTGAAAAATACATATAACTCCAAATTTTCACCCTTCTACGAACAACACCTGTTTTGTAATCGCAATTTTTATATTTTTATAGCTTTTGCCCGCGACTCCGTCCGCGTAGACTTCAGGGTTGGGCGCAGAAAGATAATAAGTGAATCTATAAATCGTCCCTCAAGTGCTCAAAATGGCACTTACTGAATTTAAAAAAAGGTCAAATCAATTCAAATGGTTGAGGCGTAAAAGTAAAACTCTGACAGTTATTTTCGTATTTTTAATGTTACTTCACAGGGTCTCATTTATGGTCATACCAAAATTTTTGTTTTTGCGTGAAAGCGTAACAAACATCCCTACATTCACATTTATATAATAGTAAGGATAACCATTCCCACCTATGTTACTTCGGTGGGTCCCACCTATCTGCATACCAAAAGTCATTCAAATCTTTTTTCAATCATTTTTCAATTCTTTTATCCTCCGTATATTTTTTTAATAAGAAGAATCCTATGTCATTTTTTATATCTCGAAGACTATGTGTACAAATTTTCATTATAATCGGTTAAGTAGTTTTGGCGTGAAAGCGTAACAAACAAAACATTAACATTTATAATAGCTGACCCGGAAAACTTCGTGTCCCCTAACAGTCATTGAATGTTACATAATTATTTACATATTACCTGAATTTTATTTTTGATTGTATGGAAATAAATATTAAGTTCAGCACTTTATTGAGATAAAAATACAGAAATAAATAAGTACGAAAATTAAATGCATCAATCGTGTCTCCGCAAGTCATGATTTAATTAAACATGTACATATGGGATGGGATGCAGTCGGTTTCAATTCTCTTCATTGAAGCATCAGTGTGGTGGACTGAAGCCTAAACCCTCTCAGTTGCAGAGAAGGCCTATGCCAAGCAGTGGGACGTACATATATGGGCTGATGATGATGATGCACCTTGTGATATACATTTTTAATATATTTTTTAATTGTCTAAAAGATCACAAACATCTTTTGTTAATCGTCATTGCGAAGGCATGACGAATCGGGAACTGAATTCGTTTGAACTCAATGGTCATACCCGTTAGGATCAATGAAATGTTAGATCAATCTAATTGATGAATTCTCAAGCACCAATTCATCTCTAAGTTGTCTTTTCAGTATCGTCACGTGAATAACATTACTCAACAATTTTCTTAACACCAAGCGCATTCCATTGCATAGTTGTGGGTGTTTTAGATTACAAAGAAAGAAGAAAGAAAAGAAAGAAAAAAAAGTTTTATTGTTGGCCATAAAAAAACAAATAAAAAACAAACAATTAGCAGATGCAATCCACATAGCCAACAATGATCCCTTTATTCAGCTGTATGCTGCAATTCCGCTTGCACAGTATTGCAGCGCTGGTTGCGAAAGCGTGATGACTACCGAACCTGCCTTCGTTTGTAAATCAGGTACAACCAAGGAGTTTAAAAATACATTTCTGAACGCACGCATAAATATTTGACAACCAATAAATATGTCAATCCCTTTTTATTACTGACATTATTCTACATTTTTAAAATCTAAAATACGCAATTATTCGAATATTCTGGATATATGTTGTCGATTCAAATCCTTTATTTAAATACGTTCTTTAATTTGAGGGGACCATTAACCATATTGACGGGATAAACATAAAATGTTTGACAGAATATTAGGTACAACAGTTTATATGAGAAAATTAAATTGTTGTTTTTACCATATTCCTCGCAATTTTCTTAACTTTTTCATTCATAAGAACCTTCTCCTAACAATAGCAAACACAACAAAATAAGAATTAGCGAAATCGGTCCAGGCGTTGTTGAATTATGCGCTTACCAACACATTTTGCGATTCATTTTTATATATAAGATTAAATTAAATTTCTCAGTAGCAGCTCGGAGTCGGGAAATTTGTCCACAAAATGGCAATAGGGTTGCGTCACGTTACGTGGGACTTCAAACACAAGTACCTTATAGTTTATGTTGGGACTTGGTACTTATATGTGTATTTCGTTTTCTATTATGTTAAAAAAAGAAACAGAGACAGTTTTAGCTTAGCTAGAAACAATTTGCGCTTTCTAATCATTTTTAAACATCAATAATTTAATTAGAGATATTACTGTCCTCCGTGAAAGAACCACATATCCTTAGCTTAGTGTCGTGCTTAATCCTAATATAGGGTGGAATACTTGAAAAATATTAGTAGTCTTTATTAATTTGCGGTTAAGGATGAAAGTTCTGTGGCATGTGGGCGAATATAACTTTGCTTTTGGTAATCATAGAACAGGGTAGGAATTAAGGAAATATTTTATTAATATAGTAAAAGAAATATATATAACGGAGATTCTTGGGCGTTATTGATTTTAAATCAAACAGTCAAACTTTTGGAGGTAATTACAAATTTAATTGGAAACAATCGTAATACAGAGCTCCGTTCGGTCCGGCGTTCCGAGCGAGAATGACCTCATCATCGATCGGGCGGTTGTTTTTATACCCTACGTTGGGCGCACAGTGGGGTTGCGACGACTCTTCGACACGGCCGTCCTGATGACCACACGTCCTCGTGTGGAGTGCCTGGAATGAAAGAAAATTCTCGAGCAGTACTCATTCTAGTCGTTCGGCCATTCCTGGCTCAAGTGGGTGGGAATAAAAGGTACTCTGATCAAAATCATTACAGGTTTTAATGAAAATCGTAACAAACTCCTTCTCTCAAAGCTGACATGTTGAACAACACCCATACTCATTCAAATAATAGGAAACTCATTAAAATATCACAGTGCTCATAGTCTGACCTCTATCCGGTCTTCATCACGTAACCTCTATCCGGTCTTCATCACGTAACCTCTATCCGGTTACAAACATCAAACCAATCGACCTCTATCCGGTCTTCATCACGTAACCTCTATCCGGTTACCAACACAACACCATCCAGATAATCATTTCGAGCCTTTATCAAAATAATCTTAAAATAGGTTTGTTCAACATCTCATCAATACGCTTTCCTTTAATTTTACAGGCTTACAGATTCTTTAATTAGAGAACAATCGGCACCAGAGTCGTAATGAAATGAAATTTGCTCACCAGAGTGACGTTCCAACAAACGCATCCATTTTTTCATCGCTAGCGTCTTCATTTTGAACACGTGGGTCGTTGAGGTCCATCCCAATTCTGATAACGGAGATTCTTGGGCGTTATTGATTTTAAATCAAACAGTCAAACTTTTGGAGGTAATTACAAATTTAATTGGAAACAATCGTAATACAGAGCTCCGTTCGGTCCGGCGTTCCGAGCGAGAATGACCTCATCATCGATCGAGCGGTTGTTTTTATACCCTACGTTGGGCGCACAGTGGGGTTGCGACGACTCTTCGACATATATTTTTCTATTATAACATAGTGTAACGGAAAACCGAGGTGTAAGAAAATTTGTTGTTCGCGATTTGATTTATTGTTTAATAATATTAGAGCTAGTGCGTTGTTGGAGGATCAAATTTAAGCCAGTTGTCTATTTTATCTAACTTAAACAACTGGTAAATTTAATAATTCCTTGTGTCGTCAGATATTTATAAAAGTAGGTCTTACCCAAAGGTCTTGTGATAACTAAAAATTTTATAAAGCAAATTAAATTCCTTGAAACACCGATCCGAGATCCGAGAACATTGTCATTCAATATGCCAAAGAAGAAAAAAACGCGATTTGTTATCATCATGGTTTATCCCTTCAAACGTGTCCTAGAATATCAAATCATATATTTTTCCATCTAAGCAATCACCTCAGCAATATTTACAACAAGTATTTTTTTCCGAACATTTGGCTTACTATAATGTAATTATCAACATGTTTTAAAAACTAAGTAAAATTTCTCGAAGTTAAGTGTGTATTTACAATTAATTATCAAGTATTTTAACGGTCAAGGAAAACACCGTGAGGAAACCTGCGCACCTAAAAGTTCTAAGGAATTTCTTAGGTGTGTAATCTGTCAATCCGCAACGCCAGCGTGGCGGACTGAGGTGTAAACCCTCTCACTTGTAGAGGAGGCCCAGCAGTGGGACATGTGTACATATATGGGCTGATGGTGATGATGGTGGTGATGGCAATTAAAAACTATAAGGGAAGCCTTACAAGTAAAAATATTGAGAGAATTGTATACATGTTGGAAGTACGTCTCTGTACTGGCGGTTGGTCCAGGGGGACTGTGGCGACACGTACAAATTAGGGGACAATGGTCAATTAAGATAGTTGCGCCCGACACGTGAGCTTCAATTGTCACGGAATTATACGCCACCGGCGCACACCGACTTAACTAGTTTTAAAACAATTACTTGCTTTACAGGCCATTAAGCTTGAAAAGTTGTTCGCACTTAGGTTTCGTTTTGCGGTTTTGTCCACTGTTTTTTAATGGGCCTGCAGTGTGAGTACTGTGCAGTGTAATACAAAACGACGAGAATTGGCTTCATTGAGTCTGAGGCGCGATTTTCGGAATAAATCGTGTTAGTATTAAAATGATGTTATGAAAATGTGTTGGATTATTGAGTTTGAGTTGTTATCGCATGTCATCATCATTCACTTGCCCTGTTTCCAATTTTATTTTGGTGTCGGCGCAGTATATTTTATTCTTCCAAACATCCCTATCAGCAGCAGTGGGACGTATTTGGGCTGATAGTGAGTGAGTAGTGGTATAAACTAGAATTCGTAAAAAAAAAACAAGTAGGTACCTACTGTTTATGTCTGATTAATAATTACCATTAATAAATCGAAAACTATTTGATATTTTCTAGTTCAAATATGGTTTAACTACGACATAAGAAACAAAAAATATAAATAAAAGTACTGCCATTAGCTGTCAATTTTATATTGCGGGTTTAGTATTGAAAATAATATTTTTTAAAATTAATCAAATTATATGTCGGTGATACTTGCAGCGACAAATGTTAATCCTCCTTTATATTGATAAATATAATCGGTATTGAATTAAAACTCAATCGCGCCCCAGTTGTATTTGAAACTGCGCGCGTAGATTTCAATTGTCCCCGTCAATAGATGAATCAGGCCACGCTTAGAGATCGACTTCGATTGTTCCCCGTGTCCCACATTTAACTGTGAGTGGTTATATTGTCGTACTTATAACGTACTAACCTCTGCTTTAACATCTTTTATCTCGCTTCTTCCAATGTTCATATGTAGCAAGACGAATGGTGACAGGGATCTTAACAACATTAAAACCCAAAAACATGGAACTGCCTACCAAGTTTGCAAAAAAGCCGTGTGACGCAAGTACCTAATTTGTATATTCACACGAACCAATCTGAGTTCTTGATAACTCAAAACACACTAATCTTTATACGTAACACATAGGTTTATTATAACCTCACGCTGAAGGGTGTCATTTCGCCAAATCATAGTCCCACGTAATAGGAAGCGAGCCTGATCGTCATCATCATCATCATCAGCCCATACCTATATGTCCCACTCCTGGGCACGGGCCTCCTCTACGACTGAGAGGGATTAGGACTTAGTCCACTACGCTGATCTAGTGCGGGTTGCCGGAGTACACACCTAATCAATTCCTAAGAATTTTTAGGTGTGCAAGTTTCATCACGATGTTTTCCTTCTCTGTTAAAGTACGTGATAATTCTTTTTGAATAACTTCTTAACAACATACACTTCGAGAAATCAGAGGTGTGTGCCTAGGGTTTGAACCCGCGACCGTCGAGATTCTAATTCTTATCTGAAACCTCGAGGCCATCACGATGATTTATAATCTTTATACTTATAGAATAAGACTTTCTAATATACAGTGTCTCTTATTTAATATTATAAGATTTAAAAGCGCTATTGCACACAGAAACTACTGCTAAAGCTAGCGTCAAATTATAAATTCTGAGTTAAGTAAATTTTAATGGAAGAGCGAAAACGCTGATACAACCTCTTCAATTTCACAGTGAAGACGTGCAACTCTGTTTCTGCATTTTTAACATTTTATTTTATGTTGATGTTGAATGTCTTGAATATATAATTTTGCTCTGAGGAAATTTACCCCTCCTTTTCCTCTAAAAAATTGGATATATGTATTAATTTTTTAGAGTAAAATCCCTAGAATTTTTATGAACGCGAAAATAAATTACAGTTATGCATTTGCGCCTAAATCACTACTCCGACTTTAATGAATTTCGGTACATAGGTAGATAAATACTTTAGAAACAATTACAGAATAATTGTTGTATTGGTTAAATTGGTTGATTCAAAACGATATAACGCGAGCCAAGTCGAGAACTAGCCTATATTTCAGTGAAAAAGTTAATACACCTATTAGTCACACAGTTTAAGCTATTATTCATAATTAAACATAAAAAAATAACTAAGTATTACGAACTATTGGTATGGAATTCCTGCACAATGAAAATTTATAAAAATTTAGGTGTGCAGGTATTATCACGATGTTTTCCTTCACCGTTAAAGCAAGTGATAATTCATTGTGAATACACACATAACTTCGAAAAGTCAGAGGTGTGTCTAATCCTCGAGGCCATCACTGCTTGCATCACAGTCATCATTAGTCTATTAGTCATCTGTACATAGCTAATAATTTCTTGAAAGAAGTCTGTGGTATTGTACCTGGAATTCTAAGCCGCGAGCGCCTCCCCACATAACATTACTAAACACACAACCTTTAGTTATTTCAGATATCAAAGAAGTTCCTTCACCCAGTGCCACAAAGTTATTGAAATTCAAGAAACATGTTTCTATAGCGTAATTTCAGGGGAAGATTTTGAGTCATAAATTTCGAACAGTGACCTCGTGGCCTTCCAAACTTCCCTGCACCCGGGAGTATTGTAATGTTGGTTAACGCTAATCCCACGGGTACAGTACAACGCGCAAATCACGCACAATTTACCTTGGCCGACCTGCAATTAGCTCGTTACGATGCTGATTGCGGTGGTCACAGATGCGGTCGACTGTACATCTGTTGAAGCACACGTTACTTGTATTTACATATGTTCTTGTGTCAACGTTGTAAATTATCTTGGTTGTTTTCATACTAGAAATACCTATGGCGGCGTTTGGGTAAGAGAAGTCCATTCATCGGCAAGGACAAAAAATTATTTATGTCTGTATAAATATTATGAAGTTTAAAAGTTGTTTGTTTCGTTGAACGTGCTAATCTCAAGAACTGTAGGTTTTTTTTGTGTTGAATAGTCCATGAATCGGGGAAGCCTACAAGTTAAATATAATTACGCTGCGACGAATAGAAGCGGAGCAGCAACGAAAATTGTAGCAATAACGGGGAAAATTTTTCTTTTTGAATTCTTGAGTTCCACATACGGAGTTGCGGACAACATCAATTTATTATAGCTTTAATGTGCAATTTGTCTGCAAATGCTGTAAACGACATAATCAAAACAAAAATATAAAACCTATATAATTTGTGTCCTCCCTAGGATGTAATAGTACAAAAAAATCGCACTAAATAACTTCAACAATTTAGACTTGAAAGCATAACAATTAATATAGTAAATATTACGAACTTAATTCAAATGCAACATAACTAAATTCACTAAATTTGCTCAAATATAAGACTATCAATTAATTATTCACTTAATTAACATATCTGTGCGACCTTTCAAATAGCGTGCCAACGAACCATAAACATCTATTCATTAGACTATGGGTATAAATTAAAATACCTATCTTAAATATTTTTTACTTCAATTTGCTCAGTACAGCCTTTCAACACTGAAATAAATCTTTTTACTCTGCCCATAGGACGTGCGTGCCATGGATCAGTAGGAAGTGGAGCGGGAAGGCACCGACAGACTCGCCTTGGAATATTACATTAATGGTTACAATTGCCCCGAGGACTCTATGCTGCGTGACACCCGCCTGGGTCGGTCTCATAACCAACGAGTTTTATTTGGGTAAATCTAATAATACATTATATAGACAATATTGAACGGGCCGAGCATCCACCTGGTGCAATCTAAATATATATAACTCAAAGATGACTGACTGACTGACTGACTGACATAGTGATCTATCTACGCGCAGCCCAAACAACTGGACGGATCGGGCTGAAATTTGACATGCAGGTAGATGTTATGACGTAGGCATCCGCTAAGAAAGGATTTTGATTAATTCTACCCCCAAGGGGATAAAATAGGGGATGAAAGTTTGTATGAAACTTTGTCAATTTTAAACCGATCGGGCTGAGACTTTGCATGCATAAAGCTACTATGACGTTGGCCAACCCTGTAACCAACCCTGTAGTCTACGCGGACGGAGTCGCGAGCAATTATAAATAAAACACTAGATTACATACTTCGCTTATATGTATATAGTTGTTATGTGTCTGAACTTATACAAATATGACCAGTGGTTAAGGAGTGAAAATGTAACAGGCAGACCGAGTTACTTTTGCATTTTAAACATTAGTATCATCATCATCAGCACATATACGTCCCACTGCTGGGCACGGGCCTCCTCTACAACAAAGAGGGTTTAGGCCTTAGTCCACCACGCTGGCCTAGTGAGGGTTGGCGGATACACACCTAAGAATTTCCTAAGAACTTTTAGGTGTGCAGGTTTCATCACGATGTTTTCCTTCACCGTTTAAGAATGTGATAATTATTTGTGAATACACACATACACACATTAGTAGATATAAATTAATTAAAATATATATTACATCTTTATGTTTAAAAAGGATTACAACCAAAAAGACAATGAGTGAGGTTCAAATTATTGTAACAGTTAGACATTATACTAACTATAAACTAGTTAAGACGAATATTTTGTCTTCATACAGGCATGTGTTGAAATTCTATTCTAGTTCTAGAACATACGACAACTAAGCGGGCATTAAATGAAGTTGAATTTAATGAATCTTAGATGTGTAGTCTGCCAATCCACACTAGGCCAGCGTGGTGGACAAAGGTCTAAACCCTCTCAGTAGTAGAGGAGGCCCGTGCCCAGCAGTGAGACGTATATGGGCTGATGATAATGACACATTTTTGTCTCCTTCATGTTTTTATTGTTAAAATTATTTTATGTACCTAATAGCGAAGTATTATTCAACAGATATATCTACGTCATCTACACAGATCACTTTACAAGGGTAAACATTATTAGAGAACTTGCCTACTCGTTATCGGCAACGTAGTGCTTACCTGATTTAATTGCGCGTATTCATCACGCCACTAATTAAGACAGAATTGCTAACTGTAGGTATGACTTCCACGTATTGTGTAATTCTGAATATCGAAACAGTAATTGATCTTACAAATAACATAATTGTACTTCGAAATCTTGCATTTGTTTAAGCTGTCTGCTACACAGACTGTTAATTAATTTTAGTCTTTTCAATTAATAGTTACATAGCTCTGTATTATAGTTTATCGATATTGAATTATTTTACACTACACAAACGAGAACCACGGTTTTCAACGTTTGCGATTAATTAGCAAGTGACTTTAAAAACTCTAAGGAACTTAATGTTGAAAATTTATGCACAAAATTATTTTTTATTCCAATATAAATGATCCCTTGATATAATTCGTTATCCGTAACACATTGTAACTAATTTATATTTATGAAGCGTCATCAAATATAGTTGGCTAAAGCGAAAATAATTTTTTTAAAGTATAAAACATCCAATACTATTTTAATTCGTAAAAATCAGTTTTACAAAATTACTCATTCTCGGGCCTAGCAGCTATTTTATACGTATATGTATAAAAGTGCATTAGCCAAATTTTCTCCAGACAAGTTTCGGATTCGAAATGCAAAGCAAAGTTTTTATATTCCCAGTTCCAAACTGGGCCGCACCCGTAGTACCAACTTAGTCATTAACATTGCCCCGAGGCGACGCAGCACTTACTCGCCACATCCTAGCTCTGCCTATTTATTTACTTACGAATTGTGGATAACTTTGAATAAATCATTAATCCGAATCTATAAGTCCCCTGGATTCTGTAAACTGTTCGGTTGTTTCGAGCCATTAATTTAACATGTGTTTGTCTGGTCTCGCTGTTAAGTTTAGTGAACGAAATGTGGATTGAGCAGACAAATTTTGCATTTAGTGTCCTAATGATAGTAATACTTCATGCAAAAAAGTAGTTGAGCCATTTAGGTATATTGTTTAAAAAGATACCTAATAATGTGATATTAAAGTTTTAAAGATGGTGCGGGTTGGCGGACCACACACCTAAGAAATTCCTAAGAACCTTTAGGTGTGCAGGTTTTATCACGATGTTTTCCTTCACCGTTAAAGCAAGTGATAATTCATTGTGAATACACACATAACTTCGAAAAGTCAGAGGTGTGTGCCCGGGGTTTGAACCGGCGACCGCCGAAATTCTCGACCGCGCGCCTAAACCTCGAGGCCATCACTGCTGTATCATGTATAAAGTAAAATATTAGTTAGTGCTTTTAATACTACGATAAGGTTAATGAAATTTGAAAATCGTTTCACTAAACAAGGACGTAAACAAGTTCAACTCCAAAGGCCTCTTTTGTGGCTCTTCTTATCTTAGGGTAATCTGATGGCCCAAACCAACGTAACAAGCCCAGAAATAGGAAATAAAAAGAAAGAATTGCTTTAGAATGTGTGGTAAGATTTATGGAGGAATAAGTTGACAGGGAATAGAAGAGTAAGATCTGAAGACTATAGGCAAACGTCTAGCAGTTGTAAAATACATGTCGATAACAAAAATCTAGTTTAATATCCACGATAACGTTATTTACTCCATAGATTCATGTTTGTGCAGTCAAAATGTTCAAGCCATTTATGAGATTTTTGTCGCCACGTGAACGCTTGCCAACTATTGTGATATGAGAAATGCCAACTATATGCAATGATTACTGGTAGAATAACGTTCATACACAGCACTGATGAATAGACACGATAAGTAAATCACTATATCATTTTTGATACACAGTCGAACATTTTATTGAATTCCTCCTGGTTGAAACTGGCTCCGTTATTAGTTATATGATATGAGAAATATGTCCGCCAACCCGCACCAGGCCAGCGTGGTGGACAAAGGCCTAAACCCTCTTAGTTGTGATTGAGGACCGTGCCCAGTAGTGGGACGTATATGGGCTGACGATGAGACACATGGAAGAACCAATAAATGAAATAATGATTAAACAAATGTATGTATATTTACCTATGTAGTCTAATATTCGAACGCACTTTAATACGAAAACCGTTTACATATCTCATAACAGCAACTCACATAAAAGACAATCGCTAAAAAACGCATGCAGGCGATGTTACTTTGAGTAAAAGCTTTCCGTGATAGCGTAATAACAGTTCCTCGGTTCCGTACATTTTTCAGCTACATTATGCGAGCACACGGGCGGCTGTAATGAAGGGGCGGTTGAGGCGTGACGTCACCGCTACAGAGCACCGCCGCACCGCGCGTGACCAAATGAAGGTATTACGATTTAGGATAGTGTTCGTCTGCTCGCGCTTATGATAAGACACTACTTATGAGTAGGATACCTATATTGTAAACATAATAAATCTTGGTGTGAATAAAAACTCAAACAATGTATAGACAATACACAATAGTGAAAATAGAACCAAAGAATATGTAATAAGAGATTGATGTAAAATCTACCACTACTTGAAAGACTTTCCCGGTCCTATATATTACTAATCTACACGGTGGAGTAGCTTTGATGATAATAACTTACCTTAAATCTATTTAAGACTCGTGCATATTAAGTTTATATTCATCATTACCATCCAGTGCGTAGTTATCGTAAAAACGAATCAGACAATTACGTTACTATCAAACATTGATTGATTGAACCGGCTCCAAATTAATTCTTACTTACGTTTCATCATCATCATCGTCATCAGCTCATGTACGACCCACTGCTGAGCGCGGGCCTCCTCTACGACTGAAAGGGGTTAGGCCTTAGTCCACCAGTGGCCTAGTGCCTTTACGTATCTATACTTGAACGTTTTTGGCTCCATTGGCCATGATGTTTTATTTATTTATTTGGGCATAATAAATAAATAGACAATAATTGTGTAACGTGACAATAATGTTTAATCTACTTCGTTTACCACAAATTTGTCCTTTAAGCAAATAAATCTAGTTTGCTTGCATGAATTTTCCGCACATCCGTTAGAAGCGTGGTTTAGATTTGCATAAAATTCTTGGAACGACGCGATGAATGCTTTTACATCAGATTTTACAGATATATGCGCGGAAGTTCGTAATTTATGAAATAATAATTTATGACTGCATTAGGAACTTGTGTTCGATCGAATCGGTCAATTGTGTTCATGTCTTGTGAATATGGAATGGAAACATCTATTAAAATAAGTATTTTAATAATACATGATGCTATGAAAGGCCACGAATAATGTGCTGGGTCTAGCATTTACGCTGCCAAATGTCTTTCAAAGCCCGACGTGCTATCCAAACAATAATGAAACTAGATAAGGCAGTATGATTGTAATTATTCCAAACGCTTTTCCGCCAGATAAAGACCCTTAAAAACGTTTTAATTAAAAAGAAACAAACAACACGACATAGTTCCAGCGAGGCTCGAGGGTGAAGCTTGAAACCTTATCAGGCAGTTAAGGGTTCTTTTGTACGAGGCAGGTCAGATTTTAATTATAGTGTTTATATTATAATATATTTGATACATTTTATATGTGTTCTATTACCTTTTTTGAAACACATCGGGTTTCCCTATAGTAAAAGTGTAACTAATAAATGAACTTCGGAACTACGAAGATCAAATACAACCAGTATTTTATGTTTATATTCTTGTTTAAATGACCTAATTTTGTGCTGTTAATGTCGACATGCCTTAATATTTAATTAAATTGATTTTTACTTATGTCTGTTAATATGTAATGTACCGTTTTCAATGTTCAAATAGGTGTTCCCAGTGTTGTAGTATACATACATAGTGTTATATAAGTGTGATGATCTCAATATTATATCGTATCACAATATATAATAGTATTATATTGCGAAATTGACGTTACGTCTTTCGAATACTAAAGCATAGTTATCGTTATAGTATGTCCGCCAACCCGCACTAGGCCGACGTGGTGGACTAAGGCATAAACCCCTCTCAGTAGCAGTGGCGGTACTTCCATAGAAGCCCTAAAGCGTTATACGTTACTTGTGTAATGTCTAGTTTATAATTGTTTATTGTGGGCTCAGGATATTCTCATTAAATGTTAAATTGCTTTTGTTACATAAAGATTTAAAGCCTAAACAATTTTATTCGGATATTTGATAGGCAAACTGGAATATGGGCTTCTATGGAAGTACCGCTACTGCTCAGTAGTAGAGGAGGCCCGTGCCCAGCAGTGGGTCGTACCTATATGGGCTGATGATGATGATGATGTTAATATGTAAAGTGAAGTGTCGGTGTGTTTATTACATGTTAGCTCTATAGAGGAAAATGAGTTTATCCGAGAGATAGTGAACATTTTACCTCTATTGCACGACTATAAATAAACATTTTAAATTACTTCAGTTTTGTCACCGCTTATATAATTGTGTGTCCACAAGGTTGAGTAGCGCGGTCGAGATATCTCGGTGATCGCGGGTTCAAACTCTAGGCTCGCAACTATGTCTTTTCCTTCTGACTAGAGGAGGCTCGTGGGGCCGTGCCCAATAGTGGAACGTATGTATATGGGCTGATGATGATGATGATGGAGCTGATGACCACATCGCATGTGCATCGACCACTAAGGTGGGTTCTGCATATAAGGTCACGTGATCAGTATCCAGGCAGACACAGATATATATTTACTACAATAATCGTTAACTTAGTAGTCCACAGAACCCTAAAACTTCAGATAAAGGGTGTTTAATTAACGTCCCACCCCGCGAAAAAATCACAGTCTCCCGTTTCAGATAACGATGCTATTTCTGTTAATGAATATCTTGTTATTGCTGCCGCTCTGATAACGACAATCGAGGTAAATAAATTTTACGTGGGTGCTTATTTATATGGGGTTAAATATTACACTTGACAGCGTCCGCGACTCAATTAGAGCATGAAATGTGTGGTCGAAGATCGAAGATGTAGGCGTGAGTTGTCCAAAAATATTTATCGAAGTTTGTGATGGCCACAACACGACATGTTTGCGTGGGGTCAGAACAATGTATTAAAGTAGTGTTATAATATAATTTTATTTAGTGTGTTGTAGGTATATTCTATGCAGGATTCCGAATTTTTTTTTAACTTTATAATGATTAAATATTGTATTATAATACAAGCCTAATTATAACAGAATAGTATTGACTTTAGCCTACTGGACCTACTGGACCCAATGAGGCTAAAAATACCATTAAATGATTTTTTTCTCTACTCCATTTTTTAAATATTATGAATACAGGAAATTCCCTTATTTACATTTGTAATCCAATTTCATTTGACTCCAAGACCTTAGTTCTAACATTTTCTGTACACTTTAAGAAAATAGTGCATTTTATGATTTATTTGATTATTTAAATAACCTTTTCACGATACATCAACATAAAAACTGTAGTGCAGACACTAGACAATAACATCTAGGTAGAAGGCATTGTGCCTAGTACAATAGACTACTTTTATCGTAAAAAGAATTTCTTTGAGTCATTGTTATAGACAAGATAATGTACTGAGTCAGGCAGACACTAACATGTTTTTCAGATTATGCTCTAGCCTAGATTGAAAATGTGAAAATCATTCTCTTATATAACAAATATTTAGGCTTAGGGAATACAGTGGAAAGTAATGTACTTGCAATATCAAGATCATGATTTCGTTGTACGTCCGAAAAAAATGCTTTAGCAATAATTTTGAAGGTCCGAAAAAGTCTTAAATATTGCACTTATTTATTCTATAGATATTAAATGAATCATAGAAAGTTTTAGGTTTATAAGTTTCTTTTGATACCTTATTTATTTCTAATGAAGTTTTAAAGGTTTCATCAAACTAACAAATAAATATTACACTATCACCATAAGCATTTTTAGACTTAAATATGGGCAAATATTGAATTGGTCAAATTAGTTGTTATTACTATAATAATTATTATAACATTCGTGATTTTAATAAATATATTATTGATATTTTATTACTATTATTGGACACACATATAAGTAACAATAACATTATTCACTATAATTATAATAAAATGCTACTTTTTGATTCGAATTTCTAATGACTTTTATGACTTGGTTACACGTGTGCTGAGAGGGCCCTAGGCAAAGTCACATCTACGACAATCCTAATCGCCAATGAAAATGATAAAAATATATGAAAGTGACTGTGAGTGAACGTGGTTTTACTAATGTCAATTCCATACATTTTAAACTAGCACAACTGAAGACATAGAAACTTATTTTTCTTCTAAAAACCCAACCAATCCAGAGCCCATCCAACTCATTAGTAAAAGTAACTGGCGTAACTCCGCCCCGAAACTTGGTTAAGAGACATTAAAATAAATCGCACTTGAATTTCTTCTAACTGGACGTAACGGTCAGGGCGCGATAAAGGCAGTTTTATCACGAATCGAGATTAATTTGGAATCAACTGGGTTGGGCACCGGCTCCCATTACGTAAACACAGTCGTTTTATGCGTAGGCCGTATGTTACATGGATACGAACAAAATTAATTGACTGCCTCGTGGCCTCGCGGTACAAGTATGTGCCGTGTTATTGGGTTATTGGATTATTCTCAGTAGCAGCACGGAGTCTGGAAATGTGCCCGAAATAACGGCATAGGCTAGCCTGGTATTACGTGGGACTGATACATATCTGGCGAAATGTGGGTGTAGAAATGCACCTCTGCCTACGTGCCTACCCCATCAGGGAATACAGGCCTGAGTTTATATATGTATGAACAAAATTATAGTTAAGTTCTGTCCCCATAAGATACGTGGCGTATGTGTTGTGCAGAAACACCTGAAACCAATATCCCACAAACATTTGTCTTAGTGTGGAGATTGATTACGCAGCATTTCGTTTCACAAGCATACAAGTTGTTGGTTTCACAAGTTGTTCTAGATGTTCGTTTAACTAAAAAATCTGAAGTTTCTGATACACCGCGACACAGTGGCGTAGCGTGGCTTTTCGCCGCCCGGGGCCGACCGAAAATCTGCCGCCCCCCTATTTTAATTATAAGTCATTTTAAGTTTTTATATTATATTGAATGGACCTAATGTACATCGTACATCTTATTGCAAGTCAAGATAAACTACCACGCACTGCTTCAGAAGGAAAATACATCTATAAATAATAACAAGTATTAAAGTGATTTTTCGCCAATTGACTGTACAATAGTATCTTAAATTATACATAGTGCTCATTGAACTTAGAAGGGATAAAATATTTACGGGTGTTACACGGTGCCTAATAATATTTTTTTATAAAACATAAAAATGGAATGAATAGAGTCAAGTGAGTACCTACTTGCAGTCACTTATTGGTTCATTCGCGTTCAGGACGACTCGCGCGCCGCATGCCGCCCGCCGGCCGGGCCGTTATTGTCCTCTCTTTCGCACACTTGCGGTTTCGTTTCGCTTTCGGTAAAATATTGTGGACGTGATTTATTCATAAGATTTTTTTCTTAACCATGCAATGTAATATTTTTGTTATGTTCCTTATCCGCCGCCCCCTTTCGTATGGCGCCCGGGGCCATGGCCCCCTCTGCACCCCCCACGCTACGCCACTGCCGCGACAGACTTGTATCTGAGGGTGGGCTTAGAACTGAATGCGTAACAATAATGTAAATATTTATTTAATAAATTTTTATACTTTTGATAAGTCGTGATGGCCTCGAGGTTTAGGCACGCGGTCGAGAATCTCGGCGGTCGCGGATTAAAACCATGCACACACCTCTAACCACAGTTATGTGTGAATTGACAAAGAATTATCACGTACTTTAACGGTCAAGGAAAATATCGTGATGGAACCTGCACATCTAAAAGTTCTTAGGAATTTCTTAGGTGTGTAGTCCGCCAACCCGCACTAGGCCAGCGTGGTGGACTGACGCCTAAACCCTCTCAGTTGTGGGACGTATATGGGCTGATTATGACGATGATGATAATCTTCGTATGCCATCCAAATTTTAGTGGTGGTGCCTACAGTTACCCAGTCATGTTTTCATTCACCAAGAACAAAAACAAAAAAACAACACTTAGAATAAAAATAAAAGTATTATTAATTTACATTACGGTGTCAATGAAGTCCCGTACTTCAGGCCAGCAGTCGGATCGCCGAATGCCTGTAAGTGTCGAATTTATTTTATTCCGTTCATTACTTCCGCTTCAGGATTATTGAAATTGCCAAGATTTGGGATTACCTCGGGCCCGTGTTTATGGCACGGATGCTATTTGTTTGTTATGGTTGAATTGCTTTTTGACGAGTCTCGCAAAGGTTTAATTTTACTGGACTTTCTTTTTTTGTTTCTCACTAAAAGATTTCAGTTTTAAAACTGCTATTACTATAACAGTAAGCAAAAAACGTTAAGATACATATTTACATAGAAGGTAAACAATATTAACATAAAACTTTAAATACTTAAACCCAGCTTTAGGTAACAAAACCATTTATTTTCTTATTTTCAACAAAAATCAAAATATTTATTAAGAATAAATTTCATTTCATTACGCCATATCAAGTGGATGTTTGGCAAACATTATTAAAAATAAGTTCATTAAGGCCGAAATTAATGAACAAGGTCTCTGACACGCCGTCACGGCAAGGTCGTTAATAACCGTAAGAGTGCTCGAAATCCATCGTTACCTTGTTGATATTTATTAAATTTCCTTTTTGATACTTCTTGAAATACCTGAAAATAATTACAACAGTTTCGATATTAAACATTAATTGGTGGAGTTATTGAAGTCGATGAACTAATTCACCGACTTCTTTATTCTTCGATTTTGCTTTGTAACTACCCGTTTTTGATTGTGTAATTCTTTGTGTTCTATTTGTTTCAATTATAAATAATATTCACAATGAGTTATCACTTACTTTAACGGTGATGAAACCTGCACACCTAAAAGTTTTTTAGGAATTTCTTAGGTGTGTTATAGTCCACCAACCCGAACTAGGCCAGCGTGGTGGACTAAGGCCTAAACCCTCTCAGTGGTAGAGGAGAGCCATGCTCAGCAGTGGGACGTATATGGGCTGATGATGATGATGATAAATAATATACCGCCAACCCGCACTAGGCCAGCGTGGTGGACTAAGCTCTCATGAGACCGAAAGTATGTCGTAGTTTCTGATACCCGTAACAAAAGACAAGAATTTCAGCGTGAGATGAAAACTATGTATGGTGATTGTTGGATGTATTTTTTATAAAGTCTACTAATACTAATCCATAAATATTTATTAATTCCTTGAAGGTCTTTAACTTGGACCAAACAATGAAATTGCTAATGCAACATATTAAAGCAATTCTCATTACTTGCAACTATTCTCTTTTTAAAGAAATTAAAATCAGCAGCACTTCGAAAAGCACTTAATACTCTCAGACCAAAAGTACAATACAAGGAAACATACGGATTTATGTTTTGATGGCGAAGAAATGTGACGTCGCAAAATATGGTTTATCAATACATAAAAAGACATAGGTACTAATATATGCCTCGTGATTTCGCGGCAAAAGTATGTACTTTACGATCTAAAGGTCCCGGGTCGAGAAAGTGTTATTAGAATTTTCCATTGCAGAATTCACCTGCAAGATTTCCTTACAATTTGATAAAAAGGAAGGTTATTCTTCTCTTCTTCCGTTCCAATGTATTTTCGAAAATTGTTGTATTGTCTGGTTATATGTTCCAAAAAGACTTTCTCCTTCTTACATGGGACTTATCACTCGAGTCAAAATATGAGTACACATAGTACAAGATCCGACTAAGAAATATATACCCTCATCTGTTATTTGAATGTGATAAGAAAAAAATGATAGATAATATTCACGTTGACATATTGCAAATGGGTTGTCTAGTTAAATTAAGTCCAGATAATATTAAATAATTAAATTCAAAATTAAATTTATTGAATCAACTTCCCTCATCGGTTATTTAAAAAAAAAATATGCCAGTTAGAAGAATATACCCAAGAGAACTGAAAACGTAAAGGTTGTCTACTGTCACAACTGCGTAACTGTAGGGTTGTTAGGTATAAACAGGTGAGTAAATGTTATTGATATACCCTCATCGGTTATTTACCCGAAAAAAAGTTTAAATGAAAGCTTATTTTATTCTTAATTTAACTGTATTAGGTTGTCTATTCATAAGTTGATATTGATAATGGTTGCCTAGATTTTGTAAGTGAATTTTGAAGAAGAATTTCTCAGCACATTATAATTGCATATGCGCGTAATATAGATTACCTACTAAATTCAATGCAGATTAAATATTTACAATAATATTAAATTATTTTCACACACATTTATTTATTAAAAATTACAGTTTTTAACTAATATAAAAATAATTATAATCAGTATAATAGATATATAGTAATCTACTGATTACTAGATATCAGCTGTTCCAAAAAACATATGGAACATACAGTGACACAGAGCACTTTATGAAAAAAAAAGGTATACTATACTATTGGAGATATATATATGTATATACTCAGCCTATCGCCACTGCTGAACGTAGGCCTCCCCAAGAAAGCGCCAACCATCCCGGTCTTGAGCAGCCCTCATCCATCCGTTACCCGCCACCTTTCTCAAGTCGTCGGACCATCGTGCTGCAGGACGTCCTACACTACGTTTGCCTAAGCGCGGTCTCCACTCCAACACTTGTCTGCTCCATCGGCCGTCGGACCGTCGGCAGACATGGCCGGCCCACTTCCACTTTAGCGTGCTAATCTTGCGGGCAATGTCAGTGACTCTTGTTCTCTGGCGGATGACTTCATTACGAATTCTATCCACCAGAGAAACTCTAAGCATTGCCCGCTCCATAGCACGCTGAGCGAGTGTGGACCAGGCCTTTGGTGAGTGTCCACGTTTCGGCTCCGTATGTCATTACGGGTAGGACGCACTGATTAAAGACTTTCGTCTTAAGGCACTGAGGGATCGACGACTTGAAAATATGACGTAGCTTCCCGAATGCCGCCCAGCCCAACCGTATTCTTCGGTCCGCCTCCTGCTCGAAGTTGTGCCTGCCTAGTTGGATAGTTTGTCCGAGGTAGATGTATTCTTGGACAACTTCGAGAGTGGCATTCCCTACGACTACTGGCCTCGGAGAGAGATACTACTAGTATACTACTATTAGTATAATAGATCAGTTAAAAATATCTTCTGATTCTGACTCGTCAGAAGAGGCTACATCAAAATCTACTTCTACATCTTCCTCGAGTTCTTTTCTCTCCAATACAGTCAGTACATCCTCAACTTGCAAAGGTGTGGGATCTCCTTCGAACCATTTGGGTTTCAAATAGCCATCTAAAAACCAGCCACAATCTTCAGGTTTTAATTTGACACAGCTTGCATCTGTTGCATGAAGCCACATCGAATTTACATATATCGTGCTCAAAATTTTTTGTTGGAGAGACTTCCAGCATGGTGGAATGAGATTGGAGTCATCATCATCAGCATTCAAATCTATCTCGCCTGGCGATACGCCACAGGGTAACTCGACTGTGAGATGAGTATCACTCGTAGACGTACTTGGTTCCACCTTAAAAAGTAATAAATTAAATAAATAAATAAATAAATTACTTAGTTATTTAATAATTCAATATTATTTATTTATACGTACAGAGTGTTGAAAAGAGTTAGAAGATATTTGTTGCTCCAGATTACTTGAAAATTTAGGTACCTGAAAATGTTATATCATTACAAACATTAGTTACAAATAATTATTAACACGTGGTCGAGAAAGAATGAACAATTTACTTAATTAAATACGAACTAAAAATTATATACTCACATCGTGCTGCATGCAAAATGTTGTAAATTCATTTTTATATTTTTTGTTTAAAACAGTCACTTTTTTATAACAAATAGAATGATAACCAATATTATCAATAAAATCGACACATAACCTAATATCACCATACAATTTTTTTTTTTCTTCGAAATAATAACTTAAGAAAACAATTTTTAAAGGATTCATTAATTACTTACAAAATCTAGGCAACCATTATCAATATCAACTTATGAATAGACAACCTAATACAGTTAAATTAAGAATAAAATAAGCTTTCATTTAAAAAAAAATTCGGGTAAATAACCGATGAGGGTATATCAATAACATTTACTCACCTGTTTATACCTAACAACCCTACAGTTGCGCAGTTGTGACAGTAGACAACCTTTACGTTTTCAGTTCTCTTGGGTATATTCTTCTAACTGGTATATTTTTTTTTGAAATAACCGATGAGGGAAGTTGATTCAATAAATTTAATTTTGAATTTAATTATTCAATATTATCTGGACTTAATTTAACTAGACAACCCATTTGCAATATGTCAACGTGAATATTATCTATCATTTTTTTCTTATCACATTCAAATAACAGATGAGGGTATATATTTCTTAGTGGGATCTTAGACTAACAGGAACACTTCTGAGTCCTTTAGTGTACAATGTAAATATTAAAGAAATATATAGACAGAATAGAATATATGACAGCCCCGTGGCGCAGTTGGCTAGACACCAGCTTGCGAAACGAGAGGCTGCGGGTTCGATCCCCGCACCGAGACAAATGTTTGTGTGATCCACAAATATTTGTTTCGGGTCTGGGTGTTTGTGAGACCGAAAAGTCTTTCGTAGTTTCTGATACTCACGACACAGGACTTGTATCCTAGTGTGGGGTCAGAACTATGTATGTGACTGTTGGGTGTATTTATTTATTTATTTATTTATATATAAATAAATTGATAGAATATCCAACCGTGTGTTTCACAAACAACGCTGCACACATTCAATATCGTAAATAGAAATTCCATAGAAATCTTTCTCAATAACACGACGTTTATATATTAAACCCGGGTTTATCCGTTCGTCCAGGCGCTCCCTGGAGATTATCCGGATACAAGCGGGTTGGCCGGTTCATCGGACACAAATGTTTTTTGTTTGTTCCTCTTCCTTGACTATGCTCTGCTAATGGCTTCTGCCTTTTTGTTCATTTCATTAAATGTTGGCTCAGTTAAAAATATCCTTCTCCAATAAGGCTAAGAGAAATTGCTAAGAGCTTTTTTACAATGGAGGAAACAAGCGGCTTACTCCATTGTAAGTGATCACACAAATTTGAACTTCTATTTTTATTTTACAGAAGAAAGCGATACAAATTATGAGATATATATGTCACCGTAAAATTGTAAATACTGTTAGATTATAATCTATCGCGCGAGATTGTTAACCGTAACATACTGCTCACAACTTAACGCATTATTTTTCGGTAGATTATTATCTACAAGTTACTATATAGATATAGATAGATTATTATCTACACGTTCACAATCTTTCGACGGTCCACAATCTCGCGAGATAGATTATAATCAAACGGTAATTACAATTTTACGGTGACATATGTGTACATACATATATATAAATGCACACACGCTTGTAATCGTATTCTCGAAGCTATCAGCAGAGTTGAATTTCTCTACCCAAGTTTCAGCAGATTTGTTCTAAATTCGAAAGAAGCGAGTCTATTGCCCATTCCAGGCACATTTATAGATTCTATGCTGTTACTGAGAATTTCAGAAACTCAAAACAAAAGCATTACACTTGGGACCATTGTATTGTAAGATACAAATGCAAATTCAAATTAAGTAGGATATTTGGTGATGGAAAAACTATTAATTGACTTAATTTCAAATGCAAATGGAAATATAGTTTCAATTCACATCATAATCCCAAGTCAATTTCAATAGTATTTACCATTCACATACTCCCAGACTAAGTTTCAGACTGGCAAACTGACTGGCTGGTTGCTGTTTCGTAAAATAAAAACCGTGGCATCTCGTAATAACTACTGTACGTACGGTTCATGTAGAATGTTACTGTAAAATTATGAATATCTTTAGTCAACAACATTATGCTAGCCTGGATCTATGCTACATATGCCATCTCATTCCTGGTTGAACCCAGAACGCGATTCACTTGCGTGAGTCGTCATACATTATGTGTGGCGGTGGGTACCCGGGTGGATACGAATATCCCACCACTATGCTACGTAATTGAGAGATCTGATTCGCCGAAAGAAATGAGACATATTGTTATCACCAACAGATAGAGTAATAAATGAGACAGCTTGAGGTGTATAATATTTTAAAATTTAGAATAAATTGGTTGTAATATGTATGACGATCATAAGTCTGTGTGAGTTGGCACATGTACCGTTTTTACAGATGACATCCCCGTGGCGCAGCTGACTAGACTTGCAAAACGAGAGGCCGCGGGATCGATCCCCGCACCCAGACAAATGTTTTTGTAATCCACAAATATTTGCTTCGGATCTGAGTGTTTATGAGACCAAACAGTCTTTAGTAGTTTATACTGTTGGGTGTATTTATTATTTTTATATTTACTTGGTTACATGGGGTGCCGATACTGAAAATGCTAATAAGATGACACTTGTAATAATTGAAGAAGGAAGAATGTAGTGCAAATAACGAATTTCACCCAAACAAAACTGAGACAGGATGCTAATACTCAATAATTGTATCTTAAAAACATTAACCAATAGGATGTTTAATGATAAAAACTCTGTATCCCCAAAGAGACTTAAATGACGCCATTGTTAAAATTTATAGGGCTCGCGTATTGTTTCCCGTTTTTCCGGTAGAATCTTGGATAGGGATATGTTGAATCTGGTAAGTGAATTGAAAACGCGAGGGTGCGTAGATGCATAAATATCTTACACCAAACGAGAGGCGGATAACATTATAACGTTCAAAAAAGTGTGGTGATGCTATTGAGAATTCAGGAACGAGTTTGTAATAATGTTTGAAAAATATGTACATATAATGTATGTTGGACTTAGCTATTCAAGCGACAATAATATTCAAAATGGTGTCATCTAGTTCCCGGTAATAGAAACTATTAAAATTTTAAAGCTGTATTTGCCAAAAAAAAAAGTTATTTTATATTTTGTTCAAATACCAGTTTTCACATTATCACATGTTACTTTTATTTGTGAATAGTGAATGGAACAATGAAGAATAAATTAAGGAAGTTGACTTAATTGTGTTTATTAGTACTATATATGTATATCGGAACGACAATGTGCCCGCGATAAGGGGAAGTAGACATACATTACGTAAATCTAAATAATAAACAACAATAAGAGGGCGCGTTATGCGTAGCTTATGCTTACTTTTAGAAAACGATTTCTAATATGTTTTTCAATTTTGAAAGATTTGTATGAGTCAAAAATATTGCCTACTATTTAACCCAGCCAGGTGACTATTCAGTGAACCAAAACAAAAAGGTTGGTTTCAGAGTCACGCCTCCAGTGAGTTTCTTGAACGCTCACTAATCCGTATGGATTAATGTATATTAACAATCCGCAACGCCGTAGTTTGGTGAAAACCAGCTTTGAAGCCGAGAGATGTAGATTCGTTTCGCACGTCGGACTAAATATCCTTCAACCCTATACTGAGATACAAGTCCTATTTTGTGGGTATAGGAAAATATTAGAGACATTTCGATATAAATTCAAGAAAATATGTCTTGGAAATTCAATTCACTACTCGTATACCCACGGTCGCTATACAAATCAAAATCAGGACTTAATATTTATTTGTTTTATTTGTTGATACGGCTTCGTGAACGTATTACATAAATTCAGTTGTAGGCAACCTTAAGATCTCTTTTCTTTTAATCAAATCGAAAAAGCAATTTCAGTATTCTTGAAGTATTTTGATATGTAATAAACTTGGTTGACTTTCTTTGAGTTTCTATAAGTGCTTTTCATAAGGTCTTTATTGGTTTTTGTTGGTCGCCTTGTAGCTATTATTTTTTTCTCTATTGGTGCTGTACCTATATTAAGATTTTAGTGACACTTTTACTTATACTCTTTACTTATACCACGCTGGTTTTTAGAACGGATGCACATGATTTTAAAATAGCGGCGCTCTGTTGAAAATATAGGTTTTGTTAAATATATAGGTAGTTAGTAGCCCTAAGGGGTCGTTCAAATATTACGTTAGCCAATTTTTCATAATTATTCACCCCCCGTCCCCCATGTCAGCAAATATCGTACTCCCCCCCTCATATGCCTACGTAAGCATTACATAATTTTTAGTCTGTTCTAGATTCTTTTCTTATTCCAGAAATTTGTAGAAAATCCGAAAAAGAAAAATAAATATTGCTTACGTTATCAACATCCAGACCCCCATTCCCCGATGTCATGAAAAATAAGCACTCTATCATACCCCCCACCCCCCTTTTAGTGCTTACGTAATACTTGAATGACCCCTAAGAGCACAATAAATTTACATGTACATATGTGGAAACCGACGCCATAGTTAGCTGCAATTGTGGTACGAATAGGCCGGCTAAGCAGTGGTGGTACTAATGTCTCACTGAAAACTTACTAGGCTATACTGTTACGTTTGGTGAGGGTCAATCAACCTGTGGTAGGTCATTCGTATTTGATCGTGCTTAAAGTGTCCTATTCGCTATATTAACCCATTATTTTGTCTTCTAGTGAGTGGTCGTCTTAAAACCTCCTATAAAACCAAAACCACCCATAGGTACAACTTAAAAGAATTCCAACCATCTGTGTAAGTTTAGTTGGAATCAATCGCAGTTAAACATCGCACCGTATCAATTCTGCAGTACCTTTATTATACGGTTTTGGGCCGATGAGCAAACGAGCCAGTAACAGTGGGCCGATCGCGCGGGACTCATTTGGGCCGGATTAAGAATTAATTCGCCGGGGGGGCCTGTTGGATGCGCGATTAATTTTCTCCCGAGAGGCGCCGCGGTTTCGTTTTACTAGATACAGGTGTGGATTTGACGGAGGTGGGGGGCCTTAAGGATTAAATATTAAATTTATATCAAAGGATAGGGAGTCTTTCTGATTAAATCATCAAACGCTTTTCAAATAAGCGGAACTATACCACTATCTCAAGGAAAATCTTCGTGAAGCAACCTTGTTCTCTGAATAAGGTTAATTAATGATATAATAAAAGCCTAATTAGTTGGTTTTACGATATCGTATTTCCTAGAAAAATGACCAGCGTACATAGTGTTTAGAACCTGCCATAGTCACATATGTATGTCATAGTCAAGCATTGAAATCAGCTTGTGTATACATAATATCTTGTAAGGAATGAATCACTAAAATTCCCCTCGACTCATAATTATTTTTGCCAGTTGAAACAATTAAGGCAACACTATAGGTGCTTTTTTGGGTCTCAGTATAAAAATATTATTGTATAGTATTAAGTGTCATCCTAAATAGAAAACTTCAATAAAATAAATGTTTAATTACAATACTTTTTCTCCGTAAGTTCCTGTACAGCGGTTTAATTGGTCTAAAACATATTGGAATTCCATAAAAGCTGACGGGAGCGAAACTATTAACTAAATGACGCGTTGATCCGGATCGTATAAAAACGAAAAGAATAATAGCCACCTGTCACGGATCCAACTCCTTGCCAGTGTCACAGACGTACCAGATTAGGTAGTTCAATTCAATCGAATGGAATTTTAATTAAATTACCACGTTCCAAAAGCGCGGTTTAATTTTCTTCTAAAGACAGGGACGGAGATAATTTGTGACGGATTTCGGTTTTAAATTACATCCCTATGTATAATCCTGGTAAATTAAAACGTAGTGCTCCGCCACATGTTGGACGTGAGATCCGGGATAAATTGGATATGAAAGCTTGTTGATTATCTCCAATGGTTATTCATCGGTTCTGTGTTGAACTTATCGTGATATTTAAAAAAATATCCGACATTTTTGCTTTTAAAATGATTGGGACTACAATCTGTTATTTTTTTTATATAATATAAGAGATATTGATTAACATACTGTATAAAATTTAAAGTGGTAGGACCTTACACGACACCACGGTAACGGGTATGACAAAACATTAAAGTACATTATTATTATTATTATTCAAATCGATTTTTCGGAGCTATCCATGAAAATTAATTACAAATTAAAGAATAGTCTTAAAAGAGTTTTGGATTTCCCCAATTATCTTCTGGTGAATGTTAATATCATTAAATATATTTAAATTGAATGACCTTCGAGGAAAGTAGTTACAACAGGCAATCGATTATTGACCATGAGACGAACTCTAGTTGAAACAAAAACACACCTTGTCATTGGTGCGGCTATGCTTTAAATGACGTTGAAATTCCATATCTGCTTAGTCACGAAACTCCACCTAATTAAGAATCGATTCTTTGAAAATTTCGGTCGGGAAACGCAAAAGGTTTGCACCGGGTGATAATAAATCACTGGCGGTACAGCACATTATTTAGGTAAGTAGTTCATTAACCGAGTTTCCCTTTCAGTCCAACTCACCTTTTCCCGCTATAATTATTTGCAACAACTTACGCCTTCCAAGTAAGCCTCTTACTTAAGTAACGAGCTAAAGTTCCTGGATATGACTTTCGAAAAGTTTTTATTGTGTTATGGAATATTGGTTAGCTGCTCAATGTATATATTTTACTGTTTTACTAGCTGTGACGCCCGTACACGCTTGTATTGTGCGCTCATTTCACAAGAACACTGCATTTTCCCGGGATAAGAAGCAATAAGTCCTTCCCCAAAGGCCTATCTCTCTCCGTACTAAAAATCATTGAAATCGGTCCAGCGCAGCGGTTTAGACGTGAAAGCACAAAAAATGGGTGCGTGTACTTATGTACGCGCGTAAAAACTTATACTTCATTTATCATACCGCGTCAAAAAAGTATAATTTCAAAAATAAAAGAATTAAATAAGAGCTTAATATTAATATCCACTGGGATCACCGAAATTCTTAGAATGAGAACCAAATTATTTTTAAGTTTTCCCTCGAGAATCGTCGCGTGAATCACATTACTCAACAGTTTTCTTGACACCAAATGCATTCCATTGCATAGTTCGCGTGGTATTTTAGATTTCGAAGCATGATGACTATCGAACCCGCACTCAGTTGTAAATTGTCACCAGGCAGAACCAAGGAGTTTAAAAATTCAGTTGGATAATTGACTTGATATATTTTTATTGATATATTATCTTCTACCATTGAGAGGGTTTAGGCCTTAGTCCACCACGCTGGCCTAGTGCGGGTTGGCGGACGGCGGATTTATCATATAAGCATGGAAGTATGGATTTGAAGCTCCATCCAGGAACAGTGCATCTTGAATACCTCATTTTCGCCGGTAAACAATCTAACTGCGTTAACGCGAAGCTTAAAGTAAATCTTACTTGACTTATCTTCTTCCGCTTGGTTGATATTATCTTCAGAACGTGTAGCGAGCATGTTTATAGTTAAATGAGTTTCTTGCGTTTGACAGGGAAACTTAACTGTGTAGTTAAGGTGAAAGTTAAGTGAGATATCAAAACAGCTTACACTGCATATGAAGCTATTTCATTCTAAGTATTGGCCTCGAGGCTTAAGCGCGCGCCCGATCATATCCCGGTGGTCGCAGGTTCAAACACCAGGTTGTGTACCTTTTTGAGGTTATAATATAATCATCATATTCATCATCATCAGCCCATATACGTCCCACTCCTCGGCACGGACCTCCTGAACAACTGAAAAGTATTAGGCCTAGTGCAGATTGGCAGGCTACAAACCTTAGGAATTCCTAAGAAGATTCCGCCGAGATGTTGACAGCCCCGTGGTGAAGTTGGCTAGATACCAGCTTGCGAAACGAGAGGCTCGCAGGTTCGATCCCCGCACCAAGACAAATGTTTGTGTACAAATACATATTTGTTTCGGGTCTGGGTGTTTGTAAGGCATAAAAGTCTCTTTTAGTTTCTGATCCGTGACACAGGAATTGCATTCTAATGTGAGGTCAAAACTATGCATATATGACTGTTGGGTGTACATTTAGTTTGACTCGACCGCGCGACCTCAAGGCAATTACGACGACCTATTACTAAAAAATTGTTTCATCATCATCATCAGCCCATATACGTCCCACTGCTGGGCACGGGCCTCCCCTACAACTGAGAGGGTTTAGCCCTTAGTCCACCACGCTGGCCTAGTGCGGGTTGGCGGTGCAGGTTTCATCAAAAAAAGCATACTATAAAATTTCAGATTTTATTGAAGATAATAAACCCTGGGAGTAATGTAAATTGATCGGAGTTTTGTTGCTATAGTTTGTATCATTATGACATTTACAATGTAAAATTTAAATAATGTAATTAAAATAAGACATTTATTGCTATTTAAAAAAAAATGACATGTCGTGTTGCTGAGGGAGTTTCTTGCCGTTTCTTCTCCACAGCTGTAACACGTTTCGAAGCGGCAATAGTTTAAAAATATAAAAAAGTGTAAAATGGACGATTCAAAAGAACTTGTAAAAGTCTACTTGAATAAAGATAATTTGACTTTGACTTTGACTTTGACATCACGATGTTTTCCTTCACCGTTAAAGCAAGTGATAATTCATTGTGAATACACACATAACTCCGAAAAGTCAGAGGTGTGTGCCTGGGGTTTGAACCCGCGACCGCCGAGATTCTCGACTGCGCGCCTAAACCTCGAGGCCATCACTGCTTCTCGACATTGTTTAATTAACATAAATTATAGCGAGCGAAACCCCGAACAAGTCTTGTATACGGATTTTCAAATTTTGTTCCGAACGTAACATACGTAAACAACTGTAGATGTTGCAAATGAGAACAGTCATATATTAAAGTCTCAAGTTTATCAAGCGCTTTTAACATTCTTTCACTAGATTAACTACTATATACCAACCATTGAAATTTTAAAAACAAAATATAAATTATAATACACAGCATGAAAACCACTTTCACGTATAATTTTAACATAAAGTTAAGTCAGTACTCATTGTTTTTAAACTATTTTGTAGTTTGTAAACAAGCATTGTAAAACTAATTTAGTACCTACGTCACGGTGCCGGAGCGTACACATTATTTGCTAGCTTTTTTCTTCGTTTACAAGATAAACATTGCGTTTATTTAAACATCATACATTTTTTTAAATTTGGATCGTTGCATGCTTTTCTTTATATCAAAACAATGCTACATGGAAAAGAAAGAATATTAAATTTTCGGGGCGCCGCATCGTGTGCGATTTGTAATATCAACTCTCAATTTTGTGTGATTTTAATAATTTTATGTACAACCAAGCGAGCAAGTACTAAAAAAAACCCTTACAAATGAAAAAGTGTGGACCAAAATAATACTGAACAGAATGTGGGAAGCTCCATCGCATTAGAACAACTAAATAGTGGTTAAATAAATCACCAACATCATTCGACCGGGAAAAACTGGTTAGATGCAAATCCAACTATAAATTGCGGAGGCGTCGACGGATTTGAGGCATTAATTTGTGGTAAATCGAGTGGAAAATGGAAATTTTGTGCAGCCCGCGGCGTGGCAGATACCAATATAAATTTGCACGCTGAGACCTAGTGCCTGACGGTATATGCTAACATGTGCTGTAGGCCGCGACGATAAAGTCCAAGATTATGGACCAGCTGAGGCTGTCTGCAAAACATATACTAGGCTTACGAAAACCCGACTTGGTAAGAATACTGCGACCGTTTTAATGAACTCTAATGATTTATGTGGCAGGAAAAAAATATATATTTTAATGAGTTTATTTCACCCATGTACTTAAGTGACATGGACAGTTTTGTAGTAGGTATTTGTTTTCTTGCAAATCGCAGTATTCGAATAAGACGAAGATCCAAAAAAAAGTTGAGATTTATAATATGTCAAGATAACATATTCGGTAAAACTGTTTTGTCGATTCAATATGATCGAAACAATCTTAATTCAGTAGTTATCTTATCAATATGTAAATCAGATAATCTATCTTTAGGCCCACAAAGCTTACAAGACAACAAAATTACCATATAGTGATTATCGACGATCAAAGTTTGCATTTCGCTTCCCCCAGTGACATGTCGCTAACAAGTTGTGACAGGGCCCTGCGGCGCGGAGGCCGGGGTGAATTTGATTACCATTGACTAGCAGCTGATGCCCGACTTTGTCTTACTCAGGTGCTAACGCGAAATGTAATTGAAATTCCGTATATTCATAGCAATAGCTTAGTAAATTTTGGTAGGAAGTTTTAGCAAAAACACTTTGAAGTTTGTTGACAACTTCTTTGTCACTCTATTTCTAGAACATTCTTCAGGGTGGGTATATCTGTCAAAAATCGCTGAGTATCAATTCAGTCTTTTTATTTATCTTGACGAGTAGTTTGACTTTCAATGGTAACTGGGGTCTGATGATGGAGCTGGAAGATGGCCATCGGAACTCAGTAACTAAACTTCATAACTTCAGCGACTATCGGCTCATTTAAACAAATAAATACACCAAACAGTCACATAGTTGTGATCCCATACTAGAATACAAGTCCTGTATCGTGGGTATCAGAAACTATGAGAGACTTTTAGATCTTACAAACACCCTCATCCGAAACAAATACTTGTGGATTACACAAATATTTGTCTAAATGCAGGGATTGAGCCCGTGGCCTCTCGTTTCAAAAGTTGGTGTTTAGCCACCTATGCTTCGGACGCTGTGCTGTAAATTTCAAAAGTTTTCAAGTAATCTCTGAAATAAGTAAAAACGGTAACTTTTTGTTGAAAAACGTAAACCAAACATTTTGCGTTTCAGTTTTTGCAGCAATCTAAGAGTATTTTTTTTTATATGCAAGTGTTCATTACACGAGCTGTGGAATGAATACTTAGAAAGAAAAAAAAAACATTTTCCCACTCGAATCCTTATCGTACTTTTTCCCTAATGAATCAGCACTACAAGTAGGCTTGATGGCATGACACCATCGGCCCATATAAAATCTACGGTATATTTTTTCGATTCTATTTTTAAAATGGATGCACAATTTTAGTGTATTTGTAGCGTTTTCGATAGATTGTTTAACAGTTTGTTATTATTGTCAAGTATCATCAGATCACATAGACAATATGAGGATAGGCTATTAAATTCTCACACTTCTAAATTTTATACTTTTCTGTTAACTTCTTTCGTATTACATTTGATAAGTTCATTCCTTCTTTGTTTTCTCATGAGGAGATTTAGGGTGACCTGGATTTATATGACTTAGACTGCCCTTTACTATTATGGTTTGGAGATATTAGCTCAATTAAAGCTACGACATATCACTGTTGTGCGACAGAGTCTCGCACTATATCGGCGGTAAGTGGATCGTGGATACTCTTCCTAAAAAAAAAAACTTATTATGTAAAAAAATTAAAGGATATGTAAGCAGACATTATTGGATAGCTTAAGCATTTACATATTATTTTTAAGAAGGTAATTGCATGCGTCACGTACTTGAAAAACTTACAAAAATAACGTAAATAAAAGGAAGAAAATTCTGTGTTTAATGTTCCGCTAGTGGTTAATTACTATATCCATTAAGTAAATTATATTACAGAAATAAATTTCCGACCCAGATGCGCGAAATATTTTTATATAAATAATGAACATGTCGACCACTATGCTACGAACACGCATATGATAGATGTTGTGGTAAAAGCATTAGTCCGTTAGCTAGCATGAGTGCAAATACCCTTTATGCATTAATTTTATAACCCTTTGATGTCTGATGTGCATGCGATAAAAGTGCATTATTTACGTGTTTCTATTAGTCACTCCCTAAGTCACGCGATTTCCATATCGTGTTTTATTATCAGGGTGCGCCGAATTTGCATTCCGTGATGGGAGCAATTTATCGACTTTTTCAGGGGCTGTATTCATTTCGGCGGAGATATTGCCTGTTATATGGAATCCTGAAATTTCACGAAAATCAATTCGGTTTTACGATTGGTAAATCAACCGTGGACGCAGCTTTATCGGTTAGGAGAACAGTTAACAAATCGGACCATAAGTACGTGTTGGGGATATTTTTAGATATCTCTGGTGCATTCGACAATGCTTGGTGGCCTATGTTACTTCTGAAATTAAAGTCTCGCGGTTGCCCAAGGAATATATTTTCCATGATTTATTCGTATTTTATCCATGGCACAACCAAGTTGCGCTTAGGTCACCACGCAGTGTCGAAGACACTAACAATGGGTTGTCCCCAGGGTTCCGTAGTCGGCCCTTACTTATGGAATCTAGGCTTTGACGACTTTCTCGCGATTCCTTTACCTCCATGTTGCTCTTTAATAGGATATGCGGATGACGGACTCTTGCTCATACAGTCAAATAGCAGATCAGGTCTAGAAAAGTTAGCAGACGCGTGTCTTAGTTTAATTACTCACTGGGGTGAAAGAAACCGTCTCTCGTTCGCACCCCAAAAATCATTTCATTTGCTGCTGAAAGGCTCTCTGAAAACCCCGCCGCGTATAAAATTTAATAACGTCTCGATCAAAAGTAAACAGTCTGTTTGTTACCTAGGGCTTGTTCTAGAACGTAATTTCTCTTTTATAGAACATATAAAATGCGTCGGTGAAAAATCAAAAAACAGCTTTTATGCCTTGACAAGGATATCAGCGTCAACTTGGGGTCTGGCGTTTAACACCTTAAAAGTAATTTATGGCGCTACATATTTGGGTTGCATTTGTTACGCTTCCCCTGTGTGGGCCGACAGGGCAACTGTCGGTGCCGTCAGAAGGAAATTGCTCCAGAGTCAACGTTTGGCGTTGATATTTTTGTGTAAGGCGTACAGAACTGTTAGTACTGAAGCTTTACCGGTTCTGGCGGGAGTACTTCCAGTCGACCTGGAAGTGCAACGTCGCGCCGCGTTATATTTTTCCAACAAGCAAAATATTGATAAAGATTTTCTTTCCTCGCGCGACCTTTTGAAAATTAGTCGGTTATTTAAACCATACCCCGAGACTTACTCGGAATTAATAGAAGAATGGCAAAATCGATGGAGTCTCTCTATAAAGGGGCGTCATCTTTATCAATATTTTCCTTCGGTGAGCGATCGTTTGGCAAAAACTTGGCTCGAGATCGATCATTACGTGTCGCAATTTCTGACGGGTCACGGTAATTTTCGTAGCAAATTATTCTCATTTAAGTTGGTCGATTCTCCTATGTGCCAATGCTCAACACATAATTGCGAATATGAACAGTCCGCGCATCATATCCTTTGGGAGTGCAATCTTTGGTCGGATGAGCGTAACTGTATGCTCAATAGTATGCATGTAACGTCTGGTGTTGTCTATTATACAGACCTTGTTGAATCCAGGAAGAATTTCCGTGCTTTCCAGCGTTTTTGCCATACCTATTATTGGAAGTCTACATAACAGCTCGCACTTTAGGTCCAATTTAGTCAATAAAACTCATACAGTTTTTAGCCGTGGTGCGTTACTTGCGTCTAATATCACTAAATGTAATTGTCTTTTTTATGTGAGGGTAAAACCTCATAGCTCAATGTTTTGTCACCCGCTTTGCTGTGGAGGGAAGTGAACAAGTCTTTGTTTTTCAACTCCTCCTTATATTGTCTTTCTGATTAACTTCGTTGCGGGATTATGACAAATTTAGGTCCCCTTAGATCCGCTGAGCTTCATTGCTCGGTGTCATTACTGTGCGTGCCGCTGTTGATCCTGGAGCACAGGAGTTACAGTGGCGGGTGTGTGGTGGGATAGGGACCAAAAAATATGGAATCCTAATTTATAAATGGAGCTTTAGTAACAGTAAAATAAGTAAGGAAAATACTGTGAGGATTTTTACGTTTTGTAAAGTGTTTTTAGGCTGGTTGCACAATTACACCACCTATACTTTGTACGTTATTGTTATTTTAAGCGATGCTACAAAACTGTCTCGGGGCAAGTTATCGCGAAATCTTGGGTTCAATTCCCGGGCTGGGCAATGCTTTGGAATTTTCATTAGGATATTATTAGAAGCAACAAGATATCTAGAGATTAGCTCGAAAAATGGAGTAAAGTTCCTCTTTTATGTGGAACTTAAAAGACAGATAGCTGAACATTGGTTAAGAATCTTAAGATAAACCTATTTTTTTAGAGACTCAGACACTGGTTGACTAAATACTTAAGGAATAACAAACTTGTTGGTAACATTGAATAAAAACAGTAACACATTTCACGCATAATCATTTAATTAAATCGGATGTGATAGCTAGGCTGTCATCTATTTACTCCAATTTAACGATTAATTGACAATAATAATAAACGTATAAATTATCTTATAACTAAGGGTACAAAAATAAAATGTGAAAAATTATTTATCTACATACAGTTGGATACAGTATTAACGCTAAACGAAACAACTACTTAGTGGGAACAAACGTGTGATATTTACAAGTGAAACAAGCGAACTGTCCATGTTTAGTTCACAAAACATTTTCTTAGAATTTTTACTTTTCTATTTTACACTGAATGTTGCTGTGTTGCCATAATTTACAAAATCAGTCATTTTAACAATGATCTAATGTCCTAATAGACTGCTGTTGTACTGTAATTTATTTATTAGTATTGCTTATGTTTTTGAAAGCATTTTTTTAATGTATTTTTAAATCAATATACGAGTTTGTAAAATATAATTCTCATTTCTCATTGTCTAAGAGACGTAAAAATTTGGGTTTGTTTAATGAGTTTGGCAGCCTCCGTGGCGCATTTATATAAACATCTGCTTATAAAACGAGAAGCCGCGAGTTCAATCCCCACTCCAACACAAATGTTTATATGAGCCCCAAATATTGGTTTCGAATCTGGGTGTTTGACACCGAAGAGTCCCTCGTAGTTTTTGATACCAATGACTCGAGACTTGTAGTCTGTGAGGCCAGAACTATGTGAGTGATTTTGGGTGTATTTATTTATTTAATTCTATGCCGCCTTCTTGTATGTTGTCCATATTCTATTGCGTTATACTTTGTGTAACCCTACGGATAGTAACTACGGTATTATAATCCGTCAGTGACGTCGCACTTTAACTCATGGTTGTTTCTATTCAAAATACGCCTGATCTCAGAGAAAATTTTGTAAACGAATCTTGCCAGTTATTATTATATTTCAAATACCGTGGATTTACGGTTTGCAGTGCAGCTAATTATCCAGTACCGTATAAAGATATTCTTGATTAGCCTGCATTTTCAAGTAAGATGCGATGGAACTGCACAGAGTTCAATCGATGTGATCTGAAAGCGATTTTCAGGTTGGGCATAGTCTAGTCAGCGTCAGCGATAGCGTGAGGTTTAAATTAGAATTTGCATATACATATATCCAATAAATGATAAATAGATATACTTATTATTGCAAGGGAACTTCTTACTCCTTGGAGGATACTGATGTAGGAAAGTATATATGTTTGAGCCAGGCAAGCAGGTCATCAGGTCAGTCAGTGGAACTCATGTGTAAAGGAGTTAGTTGTAGTAGTTTATAATATGATCTTGATCTTGTTTTAAAAAAATATCCAGAAAATAATAAGTAAGACTGATTTTGCAATTTATCTGCAACACTTCATAACAGTGAAATTAATATTAAAATTATACATTTACTCGGTTTCTGTGTTTTAAATTATTTTACCTTAAAATGACACGCCTTTTGAAATAATTTATTTATTTGTAAATTCTTGATTATGTTAAACATACATTACTGAAGTACTTGTAATATTTTAATACTTTAAAAACAAAGTCAAAAATCATAAAATATTAAATTCGAGTGAATAAGCGATCTATTTTTTTATACCAATGATTTTATTACATTTAAACGTTTAAGAAATTTTCTAGTATAAAGTTATATTAGAGAATTACCATACCACTTAATTATGTCTACATATTTATCTATCTACAACAAATTTTGTCTATTTGCTATTTAGATTACAATGTTTTTATTTTTAATTAAAACGACAAACATTTCTTATTATGTTATACAATTTACATATAGGACTACTTTATTTTTTAATGAATAATTCAATTTTCATTCTTCAGGTTTATAGTATACTACTTCTTGATTTTTATTCAACATTTGATACCACGTAGTTTTATTAAGATGTGTAGATAGTGGCTTATCAATGAGTAGTGGAAGTTATTTTATACATGTCGGAGTAACACCAAAATATTGTAACTTGATTCAAAGATATAACTACCCTCCATTTTATTCATTAAATGAGGGTAGTTAAATCTTTGAAACATATTACAATATTTTGGTATTATGCCGAAACACACAAAACAAATGAACATTACTCGCTTAATTACAATTGTTTAAAAGTCGTTTACGTTTTTATGGACTAAAAATCATAATTCAATGATTAAAAAGGAATTAAGTGGTCTGTGTTGTTTTTCATCGGGAAATTATTAAACATTATGAGTTCACTAGAAACTTTATTTTGACGTTATTTTACAAGATGTTTCTAAATAACTATATTAAAAACGCTATCAGTCTGGTTCGATCAACATTTACGTATAACTACACAAACATATGAATCTATTTTTTTATTTTATATACATTATTCCTATGTTTCAAGTAGTATTATAAGATAAATAATATTTAGTTATAGATAAAAATGTTATTTGATTGTTCTATTTACTATAAATTATTTATATCTAAGTAAAAACACTTATATATTTTTTATTAAATATTATTAGAATATGGACGCCCATGGCGTGAAACATTTCTAATAACATTACAGTATTAAGCATAATTATTCAATACGTCCATCACGGACAAATATTTTGTTGCAAGCGTTCGTATCGTCAACCCAGTCCACGATATTTTTCGTGCTTCTACAAATTTATTATAAGTAGGTAATGCTGACGCTACGAACACAATAGCCATTTGTGAAGATTATAAAGCAGTGAGATTGATGTAAGAATAATGTGGGTACATAATTTTTGTTTTTCTAGCTGTCGTTGTTCTTGTATGTCTGTTTAATTATTTTATTAATATATACTTAGGGTACCCTACTTTACGTATATAAAGCACCTACTTTATTTGGCTAGGTGGGGTGACGATATCCGCAAGGTGGCTTGCAGCGGTTGCATGTGGAGGGCCAAAGATCAAGCCCAGTGGCGTGCTCTTTCTTTCCTTTGGGAGAGGCCTATGTCCAGCAGTGGACGTGAAGAATGGCTGTTGATGATGATGATGATATACTTAGTGACCCATCTATTCATATTTTAGAGAAGAAAGAATGACTCAGTTACTGTCATCTCCATTTCTTAGTGTTTAATCTTTGGTGAAATATATTACTCAAGCTTAAGTTACATACCTAGCATTATAGAATTCTTTGGTGAAAAATCGTATTTCAGATATGGTCACATTTTAAAAATGGTTTGTTACAATTTCAGCCTAGAATATCGAGACTAAAGATTTATTTATTTATTTATATTGATGTTAGTTTTTATGTAAAACACGTAGAAAAAAGAAGGTTACCCGGTGAGCGATCTTTATCACAATTTCCCCAATGCTATTCATACGACTAGTGCTCATTTAATAAAGCGAAAATAGTCACGATTTTCTCTACACGATAACACGGTATCAGTAAAGCTATTCATTATAAAGTTCTGTTAGTACGAGGCTCTACCATTCCATAAAAACAAACGCAATTAAAAATAAAATGAGCAGGAATAAACCCGAATCCGTAAGCTTATTTCAAAGTAAAACAAAAGCTTCATTTAATTTGCGAAATAATTGATTATAGCAAGCAGAGTTAATTAGACATGTCTTGGTGTAATTCCAATTTTAATTAAAGGATATTTGTTTACAAACATCAAAATGCTTGAATCAAGCATTTGTCATTGTTTGTTTGCTTCATACCACTTTTAAAGCGTAATTTTATATTGGTTTGCCATTTAGGAATTTTGCTGTATATAGCGTGTATTAATAATCTAAGGGGAACAAAAGTCATTCATTTAATCAAGTTTAATTAAAAATTTCAAATGATGTTAAAATTGTATGTTTATGTTATTGTCGTAGCGTAATCGTGTCAATAAAATGCCTTTTTACGTTATGTATTGGAGGTAAGTTCAATTTACTTTAAAAAAAAATGTGTTACCATAAGGGCCGATTTAATCAGTTTTAAGAAATTATTGTGACGTTTTTTCAGTGGGGTTGTTATTGGGCTGTACCATTTTTTTATAACGTTTGTCGTAAGATTACCTAAGTTCTATGAGATGAGTACATATCGAATAGATGCTGGCCCGTGTCAATCAGTGGGACATGAATGGCCCCAACTACAACAGAGATTTATTCTGTAATGAATTTGATTCAAATCTAGAAGTGCTCATTCTTGGGTGACTAAAAAGTGTGCACAAAATTAACAGTGAATATTCCCATTATTATATGGCGTTCGTATGAGAAAGATACCTATACAATATACATATATAGATTCCTACTGCGCCACCCTTCCTTTCTTTGAATGATAACTAAGATTTTATCCTTCAATTCATTTCGATTACTAGGATATTGCAATGAGATACCTACTGCGTGAAAGATTTGTAATTTAGAAGAAATTTAGAAGCGGCTTTAAATATTATTTTCCGAGTAGAGTCCAGAGTCAAAAGTCCGTATAGTGAAATAGTTGATCAGTCAATTATTTGCTTTGTAATTTATCTGTGCCATAATAGCGTCTAAATCAGGTCCATAGGAGGTATGACTCCCAAAAGTCACGATTAATATAATAATTATAACGTGGATTAACATCACATCATTAAAAGCCGTGTTAAAATCGTAATAACTTTATTTCTTTGAGTTTTTTTCTTAATACCGATTGCTTTGTAATATTCATAATTTCTTTTTGGTAATATTAATGAGATTTTCGCAGTGTTCAAATAATTAATGTTGATTATGTTACATTTTAATTATTTTAAGTTTTTAATTAATCGTACATACTTAGTTACGCACCATATCTTGTTATTAAAAATGCGTTTAATGTTAAAATAATTATATTTATCTTGAAATATGACCATTTTTCGTTTCTTTGACAAGCGATCTTTGGTTAGACTTAAAATTAATCACTTATTTTATGAAACTCATGTATTTTTACTCTGTTTTAATCCTTGATACACATAGTAATTAAATAAAACAGCGCCATCTTTTGTCGTATTATAAAATCATAATATTAAAACATTAAACGCTTATTCATCTAAAAGCCAACCGTCCAACAAATGTACAACTCTCGTAACAAACCTACGTCTCATATGAAACCCGATTAACACACTAAGCTAACTTTTTAATACACTATGCACTGTTGTCTTTGGTGTAATTACACTAGAGGCGTGTTATGCACTAAATTGTCTTTGTCACTATGCTACTGTCGCTTGGGCTAGAGCTGTCCTCCAGTCTTTGGTTTTTCAAGTCCTGGAACAAAAATATTAGCATTATTTCATACATATACATATATTGCAGTCAAGCTCAGTTTTAGAAAATATCAAATAATATGCTTGTCGCGGTTCCTTCTGGGTATTACGGTTTTCCAATTTTATGCGTAATTTTCTTAGCTTTTTCTTTCATAAGAAAATTCGATTGATATTAAGAAACGCCATTAAAAAAAAGCGAAATTGGTCCAGCCGTTCATGCGTGATGCCGTGACCAAGGGAAATAGGAATTTATTTTTACAGGTTTATCCCGACATCATGCTACTAAATTAAACCACAAATATAAACAAGCAAAATATAACATAATTTTTATAGATTGTTTTTTTAGAAAATTCAAGACAATAGAACATGATTTTTTTAACGTGCCATGTATCCAATATTTCGGTGCGACAACTTCACTTAATCCAATACGGCTACGTAACTTGTTATTTACCTACACAGTGGAGCTGATCGCCCCGCTATATGGATATCAGAAAAAAACCTTTATGATTTTTGACGAGATTTCCAAGCGATTTCTGCTTATTTTTTTTACATTGTGAGGGAATACCGTCACGAGCACGTGATTGAAATTAATGTCATGATGTCGGGTTCAAGATTAAATCAGCAATTCAAAACAACAAAACATGTATTGTGTATAAAGTGTTGTTGTTATAAGAGTCTTCGTATGAAATATTAGGTACTTTTAAACGGCTATCCAGAGCATTTATTTTGACACCTACAGACTAACCTACAGAAAGGAATACGTAAATATATATTTTTGCAACTTTTCACGTTTTCACGAAGCACAAAGTTAAAAAAAGGAACGCTTAATATAATTTTCTTTGTCAAAAGAAACGAATCAATTTGGCGAGCGGGCAGAGCAGAAATTTCAAGAGTCACACGAAGCGCTCTTTATTGGGTACGAAGCAAAATTTTACATGCATAATATTATAGAATGTTTCTCTTGCGAACACGCGGATATATTTCTACTGACGCATTTTTTGCTGTCGCGTGAAAACGTTAATAATGTAGCTGTATTTTTCTTTATTAACTTTCAGCTCTCGTGAGGACTAAAAAAGTTGATTAAGGTTTTTACCCTCGTGTTTTAGTTACTATGCAAACAGAGAGTTAATATGGCCCGCTTAGTTTTGAGGCTAGAGTAGAGGCTCTAAATATTTTATTAGCTACTTTATTTCTCCGATTTAAGAATTTGGGCTTACTAAATAATTTCAAAAATTGTTATACTCCAAAAAAAAGTAACATGCCTTTTATCACTGCCTTTTGGAGTAATTAATGAAAACACAGTCTAAGAATAATCGACCTTTTTTAAATACCGCAGTAAATTAAAAAAATACAAAGAAAAATTATACATCTATGAATAAAACCTTCTTACCCTGGATGTGACGAGTCTCTGCACCACAATCTCGAGACGATCGCCGGCTGCAGCAATCAGAGGCACAGTCAGGCAGCAGTCGTAGTCCACCGTCCTAGTTCCGTTGACCTGGTTAGAAAGTAAATTATTGTAACACGGACGCACCTTGTAGTGACACTCCTTCTGTTACGTAAATGCATTGTGTTTATTTTAATTAATGTAATTGTCGACTCATTATTAACAGTAGCTGTTAGTTGTTCAACTCGTTGTATTGTTTGTTAGTCATTTTTATCTATTTCAGTTGTATTTTTTTAATGGCACTAGGAGAATAATGGATTACGAATGAACAACAATATTTGTATTGTGATTCTAACAGCGGTTGATTCTAAGGTGAAATAACTAATGTTTTTTCTCATGTTTACTATTATTCTCAGCCAGATTTCCAGCCCTTCCTGATGGAAGAGGCTTGCATCGAAAGACGTTTAGTCCACCTTTTGATATAATCCTCTTATATCGCATGTCTTGATACATCTATTAGTATTCTAGATGTCATCTACTACATATACACCCCAAAATACTTCTACGATGAATTGCTAAAACTGGCTTTCTTCCAGGAAAGTTTTGTGACCTACATTTATCCTTGATAAGAATGTCTGTACATTTTGTGTTAAAACGCTGCGGTTGTCGGAACAGCTTGTTTAAATTGTGTTTTGTATTCTTATTGTTATCTTATATTGCAAAACAGAACAAGAAGTCGTATCGTCACGTACCTACCACATCTTACTATTAATAATATTTTTTACCGTCTAAAACGATGTACTAACGAAACGGTATATTAATAGATACATTAAAACACTATTTATTTTTCAGTTCTATATCCTGATTCCGTGCTGCTAAGAATTTCTTTATGATATATCCCAATTATACTATGCTTGACGTGGCACACTAATGGTGCAGGAATAAATAGGCAATAAAGAAGGAGGGAGCTATCAAATATTTACCTGTAAAATTCTATCGTACGGCCTCAATAGTCCAACTATGTCAGCAGGACCTCCCTTTCTGATTCTGTTGATATAGACGCCACGTTCATACAGCCCGTCTGATACTGAGAAGCCGTAATCATCGTAGATCGCGTCCTTGTACAGAATGACGTGATGGACTGAACCCCGCGCCGGAGACATAGTGTCGGTGCTGTATAGGCCTATAATTGACATTTAATTAACGGAGATGAATTACAAGCGAAATTTTAGTACATTGTTTTAAAAGCAATTCGATGTTCCTATACTTATTAGTATTAGCACTACTTGTCCGCCAACCCGCACTAGGCCAGCGTGGTGGACTAAGGCCTAAACCTTCTCAGTTGTAGAGGAGGCCCGTGCCCAGCAGTGGGACGTATATGGGCTGATGACGTAATTAGCACTACTTATGTCATAAAATAAACTACTGCAGCGGTTATCTCCACGTTGCAGACATATTTCGTCAAAAATATTACTGTTTTTTTGTAATCTTAACATGTTTTTTAAGTGTCCCATTTAACAAAGGTAACCGACAAGTGTTCAATGTCAATGTCACCATTGTTTCAATTCTATAAAGGCTTAGATTTTTCCATTAATATTAACTCAAAACGCTAGTGAAGGTCAATTATTGTTAAACGTTACTTTAATTAAATTATGGTACAAAGAGTCCCAGGGCGAAAAATCTTGATAAATGCTCCAAACATAAATAAAATCACAATGGATGCCTCGGGCCACTGGTTTTATCTATTGGTTATAGTTAATAAAATCAAAATATAAGTCAGGTCAGGTATAAAAAGAATGAACAGAAAAAGGGTATATGAATGGAATTGTTATAATGCAAAAATGGATGATGACGAGCAGAGTATAGTTTTACATATTATAATTAGAACACTTAATAAAGTAATACTCGAGTTTCGTTAAAGACGATAGTGCAATCCATAAAACATTAATGCTTTTAATATATGCTTTCCTTTATTAAATATTCACAAACTTACCAGGAATATCATTTTCATATATCGGACTGGTTGAAAATTGAAAACTGGTTCCGGGAACGCCGGGCTTTAGCGGTGACTTTTGAGGTGTTGTTACCGTATAAATGCCATTATTCAAATAATCGCTGTCCCAGTTTGGCCTTCTGCTCTTCGGTGAAACTATACCGTACGGACCCATCTGTACGTAATCACATTTGCATGAGGACTTTTCCATGTTATGTAACTGACAATCTTTCATGTTCGAAGTTAGTATTTCGATTTGTTGAACGTCGTCCTCTCGAGTTATGTTCTGTTTGTTCTTCAAAGTATTATCGGGAATGATGCATGTGTTCTCATAATGGAAAGTTTTGAGCGAGTTATTTAGGGAGTAATTTGGTAATGGCAAATCATTGACGCTATACGGAGCGGCGGAGTTGAAGGATGCCATCAATTTGTCTTCATCTGTAGGTGAATATGGTTGCTTATCCATCATTCGAGTTTTATCCGGGACTGCATATTCTATCACTTCTGAGTTACCTATAAAATAAACTTTATTATTGGTAAATATAACACTGAATATTATCTATTTCTCTACGTCTATCAAGCAGCCCCTTACCACAATTAGCACTTGTTCGAATTGGTGTGTTTTGGTCCCAGGATTCAACTGCGCTGTCATTAGATAGTCCAGGACTTGAAGTCGAATGACTTGAATCCCTTGCGCTGGATTCTGCACTTTCCAGAGAACCTAAAACGCATAACTATTTTTTTAAATTTTCAGAGATTCCTTCTGATACCCTAAATTTCTCTAGATAAAAAAAATATCTAAACATATTCCACAAATGATTCTCACAGTGCTTTGCAAATATCCTTATGTACAATTAAACTAATACAAGCTAAATAGTTTGGAATGATATTACATAACGTCGCCTGAATTTAAATTATTATGTTCCATTTATATTCTGAACTCCTACCTGTAACTTTTCTACTTAGCTGCAAATGGACTCGTTGCCCGCTTTGTTGTAGTAGTTTTATGGCTTCAGATAAAGGTTTATTTAGGACACTTTCACCGTTAATACTCAACAACTCATCGCCTATAGCTAATTTACCACATTTTTCTGCAACTCCACCTGGAAAATTTATAATTTTTCAATATTTATTACAGTACAATCCAATTAATAAATTAATTAAAAACTGTATAGTCCTACCGACCTACCTTCAACTAAACCACTGAGTAATATTGGTTGGTTAACATCCTCGCTTCCCGCAATAGTTAATCCCAAGGGGCCACTTTCTTGTTTAATTAGTTCAACAGCAAATACAGCAGTGTTTTCATTACTGCCATGACTTCTTTCACTTTCCTTAGCGCTGTTATTTGGGCTATCTGTATGATGGCCTGAGTCTTCGCCGCTATGGACTACGGCTTTGGTTTCTATGTTACTAAAACTTTGGAGTGAGAGTTTGGCATTACTTTTGTGAAGGTTAGACCAATCTTCAGTAAGGTCTCTCTTCCGGATTTTGAGGGTAATTATGTCTTCTGGTGAATTCTGGAGGATGTTAAATGCTGTATCCTACAATTAAAATGACATTTAAAAAAATTAAAGCATTTTAAATTTGCGTTAAGTTATTTAATTTATTTATTATTTTTTAATTATTAATGTAAAATACCAGAAATATCTTCCAGAATTAGAGCAGTTACTAGTTTCATGTACATACCAATGATAAATTATGAAGTGGTTGACCATTAATTGCCAAAAGATGGTCTCCAGGCGCCAACGCACCACTGCGATGTGCTACGGAACCAGGTTTGATATCTGATATCACCATGGGTTCTTCGTTGCTCAGCAATTTCTGTTTGCATCCTAAAATATATTTTATGTTAATTTGTCTGATTTTTTTAGTGCGTTTCATGCATTGGCTATGAATAAACATAATTTATAATTCAATTTACCTGTAATAGTAACTCCGAGTCCCGCAGTTGTTTTAGCTAGTTTAACATTAAATACGCCGCTTGAGGCTTCTATAGTGTTAGGCATGCTGAATTCTACGTTCAAAGTGAGATACTTGGGATTATGCGAGTCGTTCCTCCTTTGTAGTATCTCATTAGCGACATCCATAGTTAAATTTTCGTGCCCGTTGATTGACATCACTCTGTCTCGAATTTGTAAGCAACCGGAGCTGTAATATATTTATTATTAATAACACTGTCAACGTATCACACCGTTATAATAATTGCTATTAAATTTGGCGAATATTAGCAGGTGTATATTATAATTGAAGAATGTGGAACCTTCATATTATTTGAAAATGATTTATAATTTTAAACGACCATAAAAGAGAAAAATAAAAAAATATCGGACTCAATACTCTAACGGAAGTACTTATAATGTTTTAATACATAAATGGTTGTTACAATATTATAAAGCAAAACAATATACATGTATAATTATAAATCTCTTTATTGAGATAGTTCCTTATTTGACTGCCTCGTGGTCTCGCGGTACAAGTATGTGCCGTGCGATCTAGAGGTCCCGGGTTCGATTCCCGGGTCGGGCAAAGTGTTATTGGGTTTTTCCATTAGGAAATTCTCAGTAACAGCACGGAGTCTGGAAATGTGCCCGAAAAACGGCAATAGGTTCGCCCCCTATTACGTGGGACTGATACATACCTGGCGAAATGTGGGTGCAAAAATGCACCTCTGCCTACCCCTTCGTGAGTTTATGTATGTATGTTCCTTATTTATATGAAATACTTTCTTCTGCACAAATTCAGATCGCGATTAAATTGTCGTATAATGTTACTTCTCAAAATGCGCTTTCTGCACAACTAAAATAGCTGTTCCAAGAAGGGTGAGCGTTAAAATAGTAGTAATATTTATCGTCTTACCGATAGGCTGGTGATTGTGCTGCAACATGTGATATCACTAGTATGGCATTCTCCTCGTGTACAGCTAATCCGCTGCTCTGGCCAGGCGGCACTTCCAGTTGAATATTTAGAGACTCCGTCCGACACACGCCCATACTAAGGTAGTTTTGCTGGTTTTCTGTTAATAAAAAAAAAATATCCTCTTAATTATGTAATCATCGTCATCATCAGTCCATATACGTCCCGCTGCTGGGCACGGGTCTTCTCTACAACTGAGAGGGTTTAGGCCTTAGTCCACCACGCTGGCCTAGGGTTGGCGGTCTACACACCTAAGAAATTTCTAAGAACTTTTTAGGTGTGCAGGTTTCCTCACGATGTTTTCCTTCACCGTTAAACTAAGTGATAATTCATTGTTAATAAACACATACCTTTAAAAAATCAGAGGTGAGCCCTTTATCATTTTTCGTGCACATTTTCGAGCTTTGTTATATACGAACTTACTGCTAATGATAATTTCCTTATAGGTAGAAAATCTCTATAAAACTAGTCTCGTCCGAGATTTGAACCTAGTGCCTCTTTTGTAACAAGAAAGCAACGAGGCAATCACAAAAATCGATAGAGAAATTTCTAATGAAATCATAAATTTTAAGAAAAAGAATTTAAAATTTCTGATCCTCATTTAAATCTAAAGATACATCGATAAGAAATACAAAGGCGAAGATGTAATTAAAGTCTCTTGATACTGATATTTGCAATCTAAAGCATTAGCAAAGCTCCAAGCGACAGTATTAGCATTTTCCATTCAACATCATGACCTTTCAAAACGTCCAATCAACTAGTTCATATGTTTAGCGTAATGTTTTGCACTAACATGTTTGCTCTGATCCCGACTAACGAGCTGAGGAGATCCTAAACATACAGCCTCCGATGTCCGCATTGGAGTTTTTCACTACGTGTTAATTACATTGCATACATTCGTCTCTTTGTCTTTCTCCTTTGATTTTGCTTTGTGAGGACCTTTGTTTATAGCAGTTTGTTGTGTTAGTTCATTTGTTTTGAGCAAATCAATACCACGTTAATGAAAAGCAATATAACTTAGGGTATGTCCCTGTCACTACGTCTTTTGGATATAATAATATTTTATTATCTTTGTTAATATGACCTATATTTTTAATATTGTATATACATATATAGTTGTATAAAAATATTTCATGTCAAAATTAAATTTACAAGAATTAATTAATCATATTTTATTTCCTTAAATGCATCTCAGGTATAACATAATGATAATATAGTTCTTGATACTGCGAAGTGGGTAGATACCTGACTTAATGTTGGTTTGTTTAAAAAACAGATTCCTAAAATGTGCCTGTTTAAAGAGCGCATTTAACGCTGATGACCTTAATTACACAAGACAGTTTTAGTGTACTTTAATTACAAGATTTATTGTACGATCGGCCCAAGTAAAATAAAAGTTTATTTTCGTGTGTCCACAAGAAAGTGTAGCTGAAGTGGCAGTAAGAGAACTGGATTGACCTACTTCAACATACACTCGTGGCCATATGTACTGGAAAAATATCATTTTAGATTAAAGTCAACGCGCAAATATTTTCTAACTTTTATACAGTTTTTTTTTTCAATGCAGAATTATTTGAATATTTAAACGCAGCGCAGGCGAGGTGAATTCTTTATCAAAGGCCTTTCGTGTCATAAAGTTTTACACAAATTTGTAAAACTTATTTAAACTGGTAATCTTTCCCCAGAACGTAAGTTTTAATTAGTATAGTTTTCAGCAAGTTCTATGAAAATTCTGAGGTAACATTTCTGATTAAACACTTTGAATATTTGGTTTTACGGAACAGACATGCAAAAGCTGAGATAATATAACACGATTCATAGAGAGTTAGCAACAGTAGATGTTTTTTTTGAATTGGCGCTGCAATGTAAGGCAATGCGTTGGTGCAAAAAATCTCAGGCAATGTATTGTCCAAAGATTGTCAAGTATCAGGAGAGAACCAATTTTTGTCGATAAGGCACTACTATGGATTTTGATGTTTTTACAAAATACCAAAATAATAATATTTCATTTATTTATTTATGTTTTTATGCATTATGTATAAAGGCGGACTTAACGCCTTAGGCATAATTTTGTTTTACATAAAATCTTGTCTGCAGCATACAACTTTCGTATCACACTCATCAAATCTCTAGTCTTGTGCATTCTCATCTTTAATGTCCTATCATCAAATTCAAGTCAATTCTTCTATTCCGTACTATCAATCTTCCGAACCAACCTTCTTTACTTCATCATTTAGATCTATTAATAATTTAATCACCCAAGTATTATTCTCCTCTCATCCAAAATGTATGAAAGTAAGTGTAGGCCAGGTAAATCCTCATGTAATAGTGAATAAAGCTCGCCTCCTATGGCATGCCCTGAATAGCGTAACAATAGCAGTTATTGGATTTATCCCTTACCGTGGTCGTCCGATAAGCCAAGTTTCGGCATGGAACTTTGTCTGTAGTTTCTTTGCCGATGTTTCTTCGTGTTCAGCGTCGACATGCCCGATATTGAGTTTTCTGAAACAAGTTTAATGTGAAGAAATAATGGTTTTTACCTGACAATAGGATTCATTTTTATTTTAAGTTTTTTTTTTACTTTGTTGGCGGATTTTTTTATACTACTTAGGGAGATGATGATGGCCTGTATGCAGACGTGAGTGAACATACGATGAATAAAATGAATGAATTTTAACATAATGGGAAATAGGCTCGCCCTCTATTACGTGAGACTGGGGATATATGTAGGCGTAAATGTTTACCTAAGTATTATATGTAAAACACAACTGGCGCAACACGGATACAGAAATGAGCCACAGCCTACCTCTTAGGCAATACGAGCATAGGTGTATGTGATTTTTAATTAAGTATTTTAAAGTCTATAACCTGTTTCACACAAGCTCAATACTGATTAAAGGATCCACCCTTCTGAATTATAGAACACTCGGGCACCCAAAGTACAGCTGTTTCTTTTCATTTTTATTTTAAAAACACGAGTAGGTATAGAAATACTGCGTGTCAGTAAATTTGATATGGTACTGAAATCCAAGAAATCACTTCGCTTCGTCTGAAATATTGGTTTCTATTGACCTTTCGTCAGAAAATCTCGAAAGTTAAATTCTGTACTTGAATTTGATTCCACGAATCTTCGTAACTAGGAATAAATTGAGAGTTGTTTGTATTTGTAGTTTCATAACATTTTGGTCTCCCGGCATATGATTGTGCCGTGCGATCTTGAGTTCCTGGGTTCGATTTGGGTTCGGGAAAAATATCATTGGATTTTTTTTCTATTATTAACTTCTCAGTGTAAGTTTGGGTGCAGAAATGCACCTCCGCCTACCCCACTGGAAATACAGGCGTGAAAGAACAATACAAAATTCATGGTTGAATAGAAGAAGCTTATTGTGCCACTGCAGTAATTAGATGACACGAACAGAAATCCTAAAAGGGTAGTGAATAGTTCAGGTGGTTACAGAAACGTGACTCTGTAAATGTTTGGTTTGGAAGTTATTGATTTAAATATCGATTGTGGTGAAATATTGTTTAACCACTAAAATAATTGATGAGAAGTGAAGCGTTAAGTCTTAAATAATTTATTCCATCATTTTAATTCCGAAAAAGACGAATAAAATGTAATCAGTCATGAATCAGTTGTGAATCCACACATAACTTCGAAAAGTCAGAAGTGCGTGTCTGGAGTTTGAACCTGCGACTGCCGAGATTATCGACCGCGCGACTAAACATCGAGGCCATCATTGCTTTATCATTATATTTGTTTAGTCATTATTAATTTAAAATCTACTCTTATATATTAACAACGTTATAGAATTAACAAAAAAATAACCACAAAAGACAAAACACTAGAAGAGAATTTGGAGGAGTTTGGAGGAATTTATTATGGAGAAAAGAGAATAGTAGTTAATTATTATACGGAGATATGTATGTATGTGTACATCATCATTAAATAGAACTTCAAAAATAACTTCTTTCTATCTTAATGTTTCAGATATCCTCTTGGTCATGTTGGGCTTTATCACTACACACCTAAAACAAATCTCTAGGGAGAAATTTTTGATGTGAAGGTTTTCTCACGACCTTTTCTGATGTGAAGTGCTTCACTGTGAAAAAGTTGGGTCTTAATGTTTGATCGACCCAAAGTCCAAAAGTTTAAAATTAAGCTAGTTTAATTTCACTTGAGCCAGTCATGAATTACGCCACGAGATCAAAACTTAAGCCTTTTGAGTTAGATGAGGTAACTTAGGATATTCATGTATGTTAGGTCTTATTAAGGTTGGTATAAACTATGAGTGTTTGACCACATGAACAATTTAATGGGACAATATTTAGCCTACGCGCCCTCTTTTATTTATTTACACTTTTTATTATTTGTTAAGGTAGACTTAATACTTAAGGCATTATCTTGCAGCCGAACCTAAAAGAGTGATGTAGAAATTCTTGTGCGTCTCTGCCATTACGCCATCGTAGATTCAGGCGATGGAGAGTACTAATATATGTGACAAGCACAAGTGAGTGTTCGTATAATGTCGTTTATTTGCCCACATCTAAAGGGTTCATTTTGATTTGTTGAACCAATTTGAATTAAGAAGAGATAAATTACGGCTGACATTGACAAAGTGTGACAAAGCTACACGTGGCGACTGTTACGAAAGAGTTTGCAGAAACAATGTCGTGGAACACATTACACACATATTGACCATACGCCCTGAACCAGAGACGGGTCAAACGCACGCTGAACTAACGTGAATGCATGAAGCGATGAAAGTGGATAAAGCGAAAGTAATATGTTAGCACCGAGCAAAGTGGAGGTCCATAGTCTTTGCCCCTATAAGACACAGCGGTAAATGTATGTATGTATATCACAGACAACCTAACCTATAGACTCCGCTTCTATTAATTTTAATATGAAAACAAAATCGCTAAATCGTGGCGGGGTACGGGGGCAGTCGGCTAGTTTTCATTGGACGCTTCAAGACACTGATGACATTCTAGTGCGCACTAGAGATGGGATAAACTAATAATTATCGATAATCTACGAAGTTTATAGTATAAAGGAAAAATAAAAAAACATATTAATTTTCATATAAATTTTTAATACTTATAAGTTAAACAATCATCAAAGTCAAAGTCAAAGTCAAATTATCTTTATTCAAATAGACTTTTACAAGTTCTTTTGAATCGTCAATTTTACACTTTTTTTAAACTATTGCCGCTTCGCAACGTGTTATCGCTGTGGAGAAGAAACGGCAAGAAACTTTCTCAGCAACACGACATGTCATTTTTTCATAAATGTCATAATGATACAAACTGTAGCAACAAAACAAAACTCCGATCAATTTACTTACTCCCAAGGCTTATTATCTTCAATAAACTCTGAAATTTTATAGTATGCTTTTTTATAAAGCTTATCTTTAATTGATTTCTTAAATTTTGTCAAGGGAAGCTCCCTAAGAGCCTTCGGAAGTTTGTTATAGAAGCGTACACATTTCCTCATAAAAGAGTTATTAACTTTCCGGAGACGAGAAAATAAATATTCGTTACGAAAGTAAATATTCATCAATTAAAAGTAAATATTATTTATCAACTATTGACCTCTAAAATGTATTAATTTTGTATAAACTCTCCTTATTGATTTTGATTCAGTTTTTTTTGTTAACGTGATTTTTTCCAGTAAACCAATTATCATCTCGTTTGGTAGCGTCAATCCATTTTTTTTCACTTCAGGGCACTTGGGAAACCTTTTGAACAACAGACAAACAACGATATACAGTCTATAAAAATATCGATCTCAATATTATTTGTCGATAAAACAATAATTATATTGTGTCTCATTACTAGTCTGCGTGTCAAAGAGAGAGCGAGATAATGTTATATGAATTCAAATAAGAAAGAAAGAGATGCAAATACGACTTTAACGCGAGAATTTTTAATATTTTATTTTTAGTATATAGTTATTTTAGTGATTAATGAAAGAATAATAACTTACCTGTGAAATGTAATACCATCTTTTGCAAGACTAGATGTTTTGCTGCTCTTTCCACAAAATTTCACTGAACAATACGGCATTATGACAGTTAATTATTTTTAAAACAGGGACAATATGTCACTGCGACACTCGGCGGCGGAATGAGTCACGTTAAGGGGCGGGGCCTGCGGTTATGTCGTGTCAGTGCATAACGTCGGCGAAAGCATGTCCCCAGTAATGCGTCGTCTATAGGTTAGGTTGTCTGTGATGTATATACATGCAATTTGATAGTATTTTTTGGGATCTTTAAGCGAAGCAAGGAAGCATACAAAATAACCATCGCATTTATAGTATTACATTAGATTAATTAAGATTCGTTGCAGTCTATGCCTTAGACCACGACAAGAGTTGGCTAGTTTACTTTTGAGATATGCTTCCATTCAAAGCAACTTCACCTGGGGCTGTGGAGGGATTAGTTAATAATTATATCTGGTTGTTTATATTGGAGAGTAAACGGAAACCATAATAGGTTTAAACATAATCATAATTTATTAATTAGAGTGATTTGAAAACTTTGAGTATTACTGAGTAATGACTAATGAGTAGAATTGAGTAGGTAAGAAACAACTGTATGAAACTTTTGATAAGCAAGTTAATGACAATTATAAGAGACAGGCCAGTAGTGTCTTGGGTCAAGAACGTTGATACTATTTATGAAAATGAATAAACAATAAGTATTATACAGGGTGTATTCAGACCGTGATCGGAAACTAAGGCAGGTAATAGCTAAGGTGATTACAAACCCCCTGGCGTTAAAGAAAATTCTGACAAAAAATAAAAAATTTGACGTTTTCCATACAAACCGCGTACATTTAATACCGATGGTTGTACACCCTGTATATGGCGAGATTGAGAAAAAGTTTTTGATGATTGCCTAGTAAACAACCATGTCAATGATAAAATAAGTATGATTTTAGAACATGAATTATGACTTTATAAAAACTGCTGAGCTTCTTCATCTTCATCAGGCAAAAGACACCCAATGCTGGCTTTTAAATTCTGACCGCAATGCAAAAATAATTTATGTTTATTAGTTATATCTCTCGGTTATAAAAATGCTTTTTATCGCAAAATACCCGTTGATATGTACAATAACCAAAGACGCATGCTTTCATAGGCATAAGATTTATTTGCTTTACATTATATACATGCTTTACGGATAAACGAAATAATTAATAACTTTTTATATAATCCTATCATTTTTTGTGGTAATATTAGTACCTATATTAATACTTATTCCGTTTCAAGATCGCTTCTTCAATAGTTAACAAGACTGGAATAAATCGAGCCCAATCCAGACCTATCAAATTGAACAAATTAAAATGCCATCTCTTTATTAGCTCCCAATTATTTCACGATCCATTTTCAAGTGAACTGTTTGAATATTTTCGTTAACATTTTGCGAGTGCCTAACGTCCGGCCATTAATTACGTGGCGCGACTTGCACCGAGTTCACTTGTACCGGCTGACTGCGTTGGAATTCGTATGGACAGGGGATTTAATGCGGCGCATTTAATTTGGCTATTTTATGGCGTCATTGTGTTTATTCAATTAGAATAATAGTATATACATGCATACATACACACGCCTGTATTCCCCGAAGGGGTAGGCACTAGGCAGAGGTGTATTTCTGCACCCACATTTCGCCAAGTATGTAGCGGTCCCACGTAATAGGGGCGAGATAATATATACATGCATACATATACACGCCTGTATTCCCCGAAGGGGTAGGCAGCGGTGCATTTCTGCACCCACTTTTCGTCAAGTTATGTATCGGTCCCACGTAATAGGGGGCGAGCCTATTAGGTATAGTTTTTCGGGCATATTACCAGACTCCGTGCTGCTATTGAGAACTTCCTAATAGAAATATCCCATAACCATTAATCCTACCCGGGAATCGAACACAGGACCCCTAGATTGCACGGCACTTACTTATGTCGCGACACCATGAAGCATATAATAATAATATAAATAGAATAATAATAATTATCTGTTTATTTAAAGCAAATTACATTTTTATATTATATCTTTATTTTTTCGTAGAACGCGATTCTATTACTACTTATAGGGTACAATTAAGATCAAACTGGGTTTTTGTCGCAGACGTCTATATTTTCAGAAATAAATAGTAAGTAGTCCGAGTTGATAACATCTATCTTAGTTATTTTTTATCGTGTAGGTAAGTCATGTCATAGGTAAGTTAACAAAATAGATAAAGCACTGTTTAATTACAAAGATGAACATGAACATTAATGAGCAAAACACATAAAGAAGTATTTATTGTATTTACGAGTAAGATCCGAACTTGCGGTCGTTCTTTGAAGAAATGTCACAAGAAGAACATAAAATATCACAAACAAAAGCTAATTAATGTTCTTAAGACCCATTGTTTCCATAAGAGTATTTAGAAAGGTTTTCGGCCAAGATATAACAGAAATCCTAAAAGGGGTTAAAAACACAAAGATACGAGCCTCCTTTACAGCTGAGTGGGGTTAGGCCTAAAACACCACACACCTAAAATAGAACATAAATGTAATAAAGATATTATATTTCATAATATTATATTTCAGACTGCCTCGTGGTCTCGCAACACAAGTATGTGCCGTGTGATCTAGAGGTCCTGGGTTCGATTCCCGGGTCGGGAAAAGTGTTATTGTGTTTTTCCATTAGGAGAGTCTGAGTAGCAGGAGGAGTCTGGAATTGTGACCGAAAAACGGCAATAGGCCCGCCCTAAATTACGTGGGACTGATACATACCTGTCGAAATATGGGTGCCGAAATGCACCTCTGCTTACCCCTTCGGGGAATACAAGCATGAGGTTATGTATGTTATATTTTAAGTAGGTATGAGTATCATATTTAAAAAAAAATAACGGTCATTTAACTCACCTCTTGTATATCTTCCGCCATGAGCCAATACATGCCTCGGTGCCACATGCAGCCTCGTGAAGCCACCTTCGCAATTTTCGAGGTAGCACATCACCTCCTCAGCGGTGTAGTTGTTGCCTTCTATCACGTGGTCGTCGAACGCTAGCAGCTGGTCTCCGGGATGCAAAGCACCACATCTGGAATTGAATGATGGATGTTAATAATTCAAAAATGAGTAGGGAGTATTTCAGTGTTATGCTCTTTCGTAATCGCTGTAATGGCTTGTAATAAAAGTTTAATAAAAGAAAACAAAAAAGTAAAAAACCATAAAAGATTTAATACTACTACTTATGGTGGTAATTAGACTTTTAAACTACTTCATTTGTTTCGCGGTACTTGTAAGTACCGTGCGATTCTTTCCTGAGTTAGGCAACAAAGTGTTATCGATCGAGTGTTTCTATTAGATTTTGTCACAGTTCTGCGTTTGGAAATGTGTCCGATTAGGTAATTAAAATTGGTTTGCCTGTATTATGAGAGACAGCGAAATTACTTTTTCTCTGGGGATTTGGATAAAACTTTGTTTGACAGTGTGTGTGGGATTTTAAAGTATCCATGGCAGTCTTTGTGGCGGAGTTTTAGAAAGAATCAGAAAAATCTATTGAAAATTGTTTTTCGAGTTTTGCGCCGAACACAATCAAAAAGCTTAATGTTAGTAAGTAATGAAATTACAATATCATTATACTCTTCAAAAGGGTTAATTTAAAACCGTCTGCATTGGTTTATGAACTGTTGTATAAAAAACTTTGTTCGTAATTAGTTAAAATTTTCACAATGTGATAAAATATTAATGAAAAAGTGAAAATATAACAATTTTTTTTTGTAACTAGACTATATAAATATATTAACCTTAAATTTTTTAGTAACATTCCTGAAAGGGATGGCGGGAAGAAGAGCCATAACCAGCTTTCCCCTCGAGAAAAAAGGCATTAAGTCCGCCTATATATTACTAACTGATGTCTACAATTGTATTTGGCTGGAATTTTAATCTATTGAATTATTTTATCTGTATGTTTAATACAATCTTTGGTACTAAAGAAAACTTATTAAAAATAGGGATTGCCAAGTTTTATAACCAGGGGAACCTTTGACAGTTATTTAATGCTACTAAAATGCTTCAAATAATCTTCTACTCAAACGCAATCTTAATCTATTATAGGAGCAAAATATATTCATTAGCTCAAATTACACGTAATAAACCCACACCGTCTTAATGAAGCAATGAACGAAATCCTGTAGAAATGGAGATAGAAAAGAAAGCCAGCCCCCGACCCTGCTGCGCAAACTTTGTAATGAATAGGCACGGTTGTCTGAAATGCTCAATTTGTTTTTAATAATAATCCTGTGGGGCTGTTGCTAGTTCTTAAGTACGGACCAAGGGAAGAATTAAGCTCCAATCAGGGACGTATTGAGTTAGCCAACCCTCTTTGTACTTTTATACTATTATGATATTATTTAATTCGTAGAATTCGATATGATTGTAAATATACTTTGCCAACGCTGTAGAATTACCATCATAGCTGGCGCTTTCGTAGTTTTCACTCAAATTATAGGTAGTAGTTTATTGATTAAGTGAAAAGTTATTTATCCATAGAATATTTATTGCTATAACAAATGTTTTTAAGTTTAAGTTGAGGACTATTTTTTAAAAGTTGTTTGACAATATAATAGTTAAGAAGTATTCCAATATTTCATTAAGTGCTGAGCCTGGTATTTCCGTACAAAATTTAATAGAATTAAGTAGCTTATGTCAAATTGGTCTAGTTGTTTAAACATTAAAGAGTGGCGAGCAGAAAGTCAAAGTTACTGTCACATTTATAATATAAGCATAGGTTAATGGAATGATACAAAGTTCACTACATAAAAAATATATTTAATCTAAAATATCGCAAATCTGGCCGTAATTGGATTATATCGTTACATACTAAGCTTATTTACTTAGAGAATTACTTTCAATAATAGAATTTTCCTAACATAATTCAATTGCAGTATTCCAAATATTTTGTTTCCATATGACTTCCATTGCGAGCTCTGAGTTCGTGTCTGTGTTAAGTAATTGCATTAGAGCACTAATGAAAGCAGTAATTACAGCGTACGCACACTATAGCCAGAGAGAAATTAAAAACAGTCGCTACAATGTTGGGAATTGTATTTAACGACGGGCCTTAGTGTTTAATAAAAAAGAACAATGAACGAAAAGTTGACTGAATATTTAAAACAAGAGAAGTGACTTTACGATAGAACTCCAGACGGGTTTTTGGTAGCAAATTAAAGAAATTGATACAAATGTGTTCAACGGTAAAATTGGGATCCGATACCATTAAACAATCGAATGATCGATAATCGAATGACACGAGAATCTATCAATTATATCTATAACAGTGGTACAGATCTTACCAAGTCAAAAACATGCTACAGGTAAAGTTATCTTTAGAGATATTATGCTCTTTAGTGGTGCTATTTACAACGCCAGAGCAGTGCCTTGAACGAGCTTGCCTCGCTCTACTTCGGTGCTCCTTGCTGCCTTTTTTTATTCACGAGTGCTTAAAGTGTTGACTATTCAGAATGGCTTTGACAATGGCCAACATCTTGTAAAGTATATCAGCGGCGGTGACTACTTACCACCAGGCTTCCCTCTGACTGGTTTGTAAAGTGACTTATTAAGTACTCGACTCGCTTTTGGCAAACAATAGTCAGCTAGAAATTTCTGACACTTGACTGACCACTAGTCTAATGAATTGGATACATCAACTGAGCTGGACTGACCCAGCGAGTTGGATTAAGGCCAAAACTTACTTCATGTGGTGTATGAAGGTAGCTATTTGTATTTGTCAGTAATACAAGTATAGTATGAAATCTATGCATCAGTTTCCAGGAGTATAATGAGTTGTGCTACCATAGCCTTAAAAGATTTTACACCAATTTAAACATTAATCTGGTATTGACAAAAATGGCTAAGTATAAATAGGTTACACTAGTCTTTCCACTAAGGAAACAGACTATAAGAAATGGTTTAGCTAAACTTGATCAAGATTAATGTAGCGGTCAACAACAAAATGCGATAAATACATCTCCACGTACCTTTTAAAATTTAATCTTAATGCGATAGATTGCTTTTAACAACCACGTAAACATTGTTATAACATTTGATATTAGTGCGAAAGTTCAATTTTCTAAAATATGTTGTATTTTTCAAAACTACTTTAGATATTATAAATATTTATGTAACCACTTTTTAAACATTTGTCCAGTCAAACAAAGTCCGCTATTTGAAAGAAGATCGATTAAAACGTTTTATACTTAAAGATTTGTTTTTGAGTATATATAGCCTTTGACCATGTATTTTTTGTAAGTATTTGCACAATTAGAAATATAATGAATATGACATTGTTAAAAAAATGTACGAGTTTTATTTGAAAATTGAAGACCAAATACTCATGTCAAATATTACATTTTGCTAGTAATGAGAAATATTCAGAACAATGAATTGTTTATCCATTTTAGACTTAATTGTTTTGTTGACTGTCTCATCAGTGTGACAAACTAACTGGAATAGTTAAATATTTTCATAGTTGTAATTTGTTGTATAGTTGAAATAACTATTTGAATGTAGTTTTATATAGACTGTGAATAATATCAGTAAACAATATCAGCTAATATATAATATCAGTTAATTATAGGCCTTAGTTATTCAAATTGAATTTCATATTAATGTTATTGGTCCATAATGTAATAGTTTCTTATAATAGAGTCTCTATAACTGTCCGCAATATACGTCTCAACGAGAATGAAAAAGACAAAATTGTAAAGATTTTTTTTAAAAGACTCCGCTAAAAAGTAGCTCGTATTTTCTAGTACTTGTATTGTAGTATGATGTCAGAACTATATTCCTTTATTTTTATTGTTTTTATTTATGAAATTCATAAGTTTTTTTTAAAAAGGTTATTGACTGACTTTCACCTCGAAATGTCGCACATCTGGCACAACATTTTCTTTTTATCAGAGTGTGTTTATTTTTAATTTTAAATATTGTTCTGTATAAAGTTGGCACAAGCTGTATGTAAAAATGTACTTAATAAAAATTTCAGAAATAAAAGTTCGTGAAAAATATTATTAAATTTAACTCATCTTCTACTTACCAACAATTTATGTCATGTCCTTTATATTTTGGTAAAATTTAACGAAGTTATTAAAGTGAGTGCATTCAGTATATGGAAGTCCAGAAAATATGAAAAGTTCAATTTGTAGTTGCTGTTGTTTGTATGCAAGCTGCTACTTAGTAATAATTCTGGTCGTCTTTCTTACAAAACTATGACCAGTAGTTTGTCTTATGACCAATTGAGATTATTGTTATATATTATAAATATTATTATTATTTATTAAATATTATATTCATTAATGTTAATATTTTGTTATTTCAAATTCATGTTAAATGTTATGTCAATTTATGTTTGTTACGATCCGTGGTCGAATAAATCTTTATGTTAAAATCAATTAATATTCCCATTTCCAATAATATTATATTTAGTTTTTTTTTTTATAAAAGGGCACTTTATACTCACCCCACAATCACATACAAAGTTGACCGTACATTAACATACGAGTCTTGTATCATGGGTATAAGAAACTACGATAGACTTTTCGGTCTTACAAACATCCAGACTCGAAACAAATAATTGTGGATCATACAAACATTTGTCTCGGTACAAGGAGACCTGCGGCCTCTCGTTTCACAAGTTGATGTTAACTGACAAAGCGCGGCAGCTAGGAACTGTTTTGGATCACTTTAAGCATTAATAATACGAGGACTTAATTTTTTGAGGAACCAAAAATTCTCTAAAACACAATAAAGTGGCTTTGCCTAGAAACAAACATGAATTGCAAGAGCACGAAAACTAAAATACTGTCCAAATAACGAGAGAAAACCATCCCTTTTAGGTAGATAATTATAATAATATGATTATAAGTATAAAATTTCTGCTGAGCTGATAATCTCTTGAGTAAGAACGTGTAAATATTATGAGATCAGCGGTGAGATTTAATAGACTTAAAGTAATTAGAGTATGAGTAAGTACTTACTTAACCTCGGCTAAGGAACATAGCATCGTGAGAAGTCAAATATGTTATTTATGTTTCTTTTAATAAATGGGTTTTAATAACTCTCAAAAGCAAATGTGTCAACTTTAGAGCAAAAAACACACAATATTTAGATAAAAATAATGAGCAACACATCATTCCACAGAAATTAAACTTATAAGATCTAATTTTGTATGATTAATATGGCTGTTCGTATTATATAAAATTTTCTACGTTTGTTTAAATAAAGAACTACTGACCTGTCACTTATACTGGCTGGCAGAATGCTATCAATAAAAATAGCATTACAACCGCCAACTCGCTGGTAGGTATCAGATCCCGAACTATACACATCATCCGGTATCCTCTGGTTGGAGAGAAATAGGCCGAGGTCTTCGTTGCACGGCCTTTCTATCTCGATGAGGAGAGGGCCTGTAGCCAGTTTCACTGATTCCATAATAGATACATCGTACTCAATCGTCAAGCTGGTCACTTGAGGGCAGTTCTGTAGTAATTGGTGGACTTCTGACAGTGTTTTGTTTGTGAGAGATATCTGTGGGCAACAAACGTGATTAGTATCAGGACAATGAATACTATTTTGTAACTTTAACTAATCGCTGCTCCTAAGTCAACAGAATTTGCTAGGCTGTGAGTGCAACGTCTTCTCTGCCAAGCTTTTGTTAAAATTGCACAAGTCCGACTAATGAGAGAGCGGTAAAATATATTGGAAAAATAAAGAGGATAGGTACAGTTTATATTTATTGTGTGTCGTATGTCATACGACAATGAAATACGACGGCAAAATAAGCACGCAAGGTCGGTACTTTAGGAGCATCTTATATAATATGAAATGAACCATCGAACTAATAGATTCGGTATGAAAATGTGCGATTCATAATTCTTACTGGCCGCTGTTAAACTGATGTAAAAATGGAAAATGCAATGTTTCCTCACATGATCAACTTTCAGAAGTCTATCGCCAGGTTTGATCCTCGAGGTGTTATAAGCCGCGCCACCAGGTCTTACGTGCGTGACTACCAAAGGCTGTGCGTCAAGGGATCTGCTGTTGAGTACTAAGTCAGCACTAGGGGCTGAGTTCTCTGGAAGTCCTCCTCTTATTGTCACGCCCAAGGACCCATTGATCTTCTCCACTGGAACCTCAGCCAGCTTGGTTGTAATGTAGAGGGAGTTTTGGGATGCTGCGTATCAAAATATGTAGTCATTAATATATTTCTTACGAGTATTTATAGAAACGCTTCAATGCTTTTCCTTTGTTAGTTTAGTTCTTGAATCTTTCAACAAATTAATAATTTTGTTAAGATGTTTCGAAATAGCTCAAAGATATGTTTTACGAATTGTATTTCAATTTAATTAGAAATTTCATAACCTTTATTATATATGTAGACCTTTAAAACCTGATTTATTTAGAGAAGTAACTTAAATACCCTTGAGGTTCTGGTACATTTCATGTAAACTCGTACCATAGTTAGGCATATAGTATTCCACTTCCAACGATGCCCTTTCCTCCACATTGTCCAGGAGCCTGAGCACTTCATCATTGGTGAGTCTTGCTGTTGAGATGCCGTTGACGCTGCAAATCCTGTCTCCTGGAGCTAGTCGGTCTGACTCGTGGGCAACTGAGTCTTTTGTAAAGCCCACTATAGATGGCACGATTCCGGGTTCCGATCGACCTGATAACAAAGGAAGGAACACTTTAATTTGCATATAAATTGAAGCGATACTGAGCCAAAGAGAATGGTTATAATTGTCTGCGGTTTTGACACTGTATTCTTATCATTAAATGTTCAGGTTCTTAGGACTTTTAATAAGATACTGAATGAGGCAAATACAATGTCCAAATTAATTTTAAAACTGAGGTTTTTATCAGAATTGTGAAGGAACAAAATGTTTCACATGATTCTTCAAATATTTAATATGAACTTTGTATGATAAATTGCTACAGCTGCGTAAATGTATCTGACAATTTGGCGGATTTTTAATTTCATAAGAAAGCTAATATTTTTTTAATATTTACGAGTATGTAAGTTTATAGTACACTAGCTCAGTAAGTGTGTTATTTTTAAACTAAGCTTTTGTCCGTACTTGCCCTTGCAGATTGTAAAATTCAGATTTTCATAAGATAATGAATGAAACACGACATCTAACAATAGCATTTAAATAATGACCATTCAAGTTTGAAAACCAAATAATGGATATCAAATCAGTCCGTTTCTGGTCTAAGGTAGTTGTAGCATTGCAGGTTGATGTTAAGTTGTGCCTGTCATTCAAATGCAAACGAATATAGCTACGTAATGAAATTAAAATTCCAAAATATAGACTCTTGGTCGCACAATCGGTTTTCTATATCTCATAATTTACTACTGGTATTTACAAAGCACACACGCCAACCCGCACTAGGCCAGCGTGGTGGACTAAGGCCTAAACCCTCTCAGTTGTAGAGGAGGCCCGTGCCCAGCAGTGGGACGTATATGGGCTGATGATGAAGATCAGAATCAGGATTAGATTTTACATATCAAGACACAAATATTTTCACATTGCATCATATTCGCGTTACTAGATGCGTAATGCTGGTCGTATTATAAAATGGAAAAACAGTAAATCCATACATATACGTTATGATTCCCCAAAAGATAATACCTTAGAAAATAAAAAAAATTCAAGGGGTTTACTTCTTTTATGTTTCTGCCTCGACAGTGGTCTCGCGGCACAAGTATGTGCCGTGCGATCTATAGGTCCTGGGTTCGATTCCTGGGTCGGGCAAAGTGTTATTGGGTTTTTTCCATTAGGAAATTGTCAGTAGCAGCACGGAGTCTGGAATTGTGACCGAAAAACGGCAATAGGCTCGCCCCCTATTACGTGGGACTGATACAATACTGGCGAAATGTGGGTGCAGAAATGAATCTCTAGGCACCCTTCCAGGGAATACAAGCGTGAGGTTATGTATGTACATACATACATACCTCTGAACATCGATAATAATAGTAATAAAGTAATTTGAACCAAAAAATACCGGTGTTTAAATGATAGCCAGTCTGTACCTTTTAATAAACATACATATTACATACATGTATTATTATCGATGTTCAGAGGTTTGTCATTAGTATGGCTTTTTGAAAAATTATTTAATTATTAGAGTTTTTGTAAAATATGATCTTGCAGCTTCGACATAAAAGTTTGCTATCGGGGACTCATAGAATAAAAGAATGGGACAGAAAAAGAAAGAAACAAGAGCGGTCGAAGTAACAGTTATAGGAAATCTCAATCACAAAACATAATAAGGCAGTAATCGAACGACGGTGAGCTTAAGTTAGCGTATCGGGCAAAAAGAAAAGTATCTAAATAGCAATATCACTGAAATATTTCACTAAATTTCAGCTAGCATTCTAGCAGAAATATTTTGAAGTTTGGAACCAATCGTTATCAATATTGGTATTACGAACTAAGTTTGAAATTTCAAAATATACGAGCGAAGGCGTTAACAATACCATAAAGCGTAAGTTGTTCATAAAAGTATCGGAATTGATCGTTAATACAAAATGGCATTTCCTTCGAGCGGTCATTCATAGCGGTATAAAGTGTTTGTGAACGTATAAATTGATTTCGCTCGTGGCGCCATCTTTTGTGTTTATGCGGTGGAGTCATCTTTGAATTCACCGGAGCACATTGTATTTGTATTTACACATTACATTTTGTAGGTGAACATAATTGGTATAGCGGATTATTTATTTAGAACAAAATTTATTCCAAAAGCTATTTCACTATGAGAAATCTCAGCAATTACTAAAACAGAATATATTTACTAAGATCGACTCAATATTGTACCCAGCAATGGTCCCTCAAGGTCGCTTTTTACGACGGGTAGGGAATAAAAATGGGAGATTTCTATCACCAGTGCTCCTTGCCACCTGAATATTAACATAATACTACATTATAAAAACCGAAAAAAAATATTTTTTTATGTTTGTAAAGAATAAACTTAACTAATACCCTATCTGAGCGATTTAAATTATTTTTGGTTTGGTCTGGTTTGGAAAGAACATAGTTTACTTTTTATAGAATGGCGCTCGGATGGAGCGCGGCCTAACCGTTATTATTTTAGAAACACTAACATATTACTCAACAGTTGCTTCTTGGGTTAAATTGTGACAACTTTATTTAACAGCCATATTGTACGTTAACTGATTAGAATCCTGTTAATCTATAGTAGTTGATCTTTATTATTCAATAGGCCGGTATCAGATCGACTACATAGATTATGATGAATGATCCATGTTAATCTCAATTAAATATTATAAAGCATACTACGATCTAACGCGAAGATGGAATTAATTTGGAACCCTCAAGGCACAGCCATTGAGATTAGTTTTTATTGACGATACGTAGATGGAGGGAGATAATAGTAACTAAATGAATAAAGATGAAGGTCTGGCCCAGAAATTCACTTACGTTTAGCTAGTGAATAAACTGATTATCTTAGTAAAAACTAATAATAACTATAAATAAGATCTGTAAGTGGTAGTGGTAGTGTACCTACCGTTATCCCTCACTGATTTAAAATCAACATTTTTTTATCATAATATACGTATGTATGAATTTCCAAAAGCCTTTTTAATAGTGAATCGGAGAATGTAAATTTGCCCAGAAACGGTAATCGGTTCTACACTTATTACGTAATGTATGTATGACTTGATAATTCCATTGCAGGCGGATACTGTACTGTCCTACCAGCAAATAGGATCTTGCAAATTGAATCAACGAACAGAACGCAGTGGTATTGCTTTACGTCACTTTCCTTCGAAACAGTAGTATTACCGTAGTGGATCTGGTCTCTTAGTACCTAGTAGACCTACTGAGCGGCTCTCCCATTTACAAAAGAACAGTAACTTACTATTGTCGTGTTAATGTTTCAATACCGTTCACGATACATACAGGGTGTATTCAGACCGTGATCGGAAACTAAGGCAGGTAATAGCTAAGGTGATTACTAGCTAGCCCCCTGGCGTTAAAGAAAATCCCGACAAAAAATAAAAATTCTGAAATTTTCCCAACAACAAAGGTATAAAATGTATGTGGCTTTTATTACCAGCTATTACCTGCCTAAGTTTCCGATTTATATATCTATACTGTACATATATCGAGAATGGTATTGGCCTCTGGTGAGAAGTTCACTACCGTCCTATTCTTCGTGGACTGGCGACAAACCATATGAGGAATTCTAACCGTCAGATTCCTTGCGGCGACAAATATTATTATAGTACGTATGGAGTATTGAGGACAAAACTCTAAGAAAACATTTCTATGAAAGTTTATAAAATACTAAGGAAGGTCTTGATTACTGACTTTTCATTATACTATAAAGTGAAGTCACAATTCATTTGATAGCGATCTGGGATTTTATTAACAGGCCGGTCGTGAAAACCGTCAATATCCTAAGACTTCAATTTATGAACAATTCAAGTTTAAGGCGTATTAAAATATAATGGACCTTAGTGCTAAGATCTTATGTCAATAAAAATTCTTTAGTCAATGGGCTGTTACAAAAATCATAGCTAAAAATGCTCTTGAATTGCCAAGTTAGCTTACATCGTTAACTTTATAAAATTGGCGTGAATTATATACTGGCACTACACATGATACATAATATACCTCGGTACTGTTTAAACAAATCATAAAACAAGATGTTATATAAATGGAGTAGTAAATAGTTAAATATTATATGTGTCTTAAAGTTATATGTATGAGGTTACTTCGTTTCCTATCCGTCTAGGTGCGGAGTAAGTTAGAAATTATCAGTGGAATCATCTTAGTGATAAGCAATACAAACTATTGGCATTTATGTAGTAATCGCCGTATAAACACAACATATTGTGGTATTTCTAGTTACCTTATTCATAGCACACCTCTGATATTTACCCACTTTGCCAATTCTGATTTAGACCAAGTATTATGTGGAATTAGTCCTTCTGGGTAAGGGGAATTGTGGTGGTATCAAAATATCCTATATATCAATATAGGATTTTAGAATTACAGTTCTGAATGGAAGTTACGTTCACTGTCATATCTATAGAATATCCTATCTATGACAGTAAACCAGTGTATTAAGTGAACAGTAAGATAATGTTTATGTCGCGATAAGTAATGTATCGGTATGGCAACAGTCACACTATAAACCAATAGATAAAGTTGGTAAGCCCTGTCGCACTAGCGTTGAAATTATTAACCACGATATCTCGCCGGTAGTTAACGTCAAGCAGCGTGATAAACTTTATATACGAGTAAGTTTTACATGCTACTTGGCCTATATTAGATTATTGATCGGAATACTACATTAATAATCTTGAACAAATTATTACCAAGCAAAAGGTTGCTTGGAAAAATACAAAAGAAAGCGAATGATATTTGCATGATGTTATTTTGTTGATGAATTGAATATCTATTGAAGATCAGCTCATATTATGTCCCAATGTTGGGCTCGGGCCTCTTCTACAACTGAGAGTTAAGGCCTTAGTCCAGCACGCTGGCCTAGGGCGGGTTAGCGGACTACACACCTAAGAAATTTATATGAAGTTTTGGGTGTGCAGGTTTCCTCACGATATTTTCCTCGAACGTTAAAGAACGTCATTATTCATTGTAAATATTTTGAACTTGCGACCGTCGAGATTCTCGATCGCGTGCCTAAATATCGATGCCATCATTACTACATACTATGAAATATTTCTGAAAGGATTATACAGTATTTGACAATTATTAACTAAAAATCATTCATAATATATTAAATCATTTTGTGCCATACAATTAAAAACATGTTTCTATTCAAATAATTCTTCAAACAGCTAACTAATTCACCTGATGATTGATAGCCTCTGAAAAACAAATGTTGTAGGAGCGTTGTTGGCCTTTGAAAACGAATAAAGAGAAAACAAGATAAGGATTTTGGTCCTCCGGCATTCTTAGTAATCAAATCAAATGCCATAGTTTAACCTTATTTTCGTCGGTCGAATAATTATTTAATGTTAAATTAATTTTTATCTGTTTTATTTTTCTTTTATTATAAATTTTTGTTCATTTCAGTTTTTTTTATGAAAATGTAAACCGTTTGCCGACAACAGTGGGCTGCAAAAAACAATTTTATGCGTATTGTACATTACAAAAAAAAATATGGGCTCTTTAAAATATTTGTTAAAGCATAAAATTTATTCTATTTGAATTTTCAATATTCACATGGCTATTACCAAATTATTTTACAAAAAATATTATAGAATACGATATATTTAGTACCTTAATGTAAGTCTTTTCTTTGGAATTCTAGAGGACTCAAATGTAGTGATTCAGACCTGACTTTTTGTCAAGTTCACTTCCATAAATAAATTCCTAGAGTGCTTAGAAAGAGTGTCCACTTTCAAAAATATCCTGTGCCGCTTTGACTTCTAAATATCGTGAAGTGATTATATGTGATAGCACTTGTTTCGAGTGATATACATTATAAAATACAACGAAACTCTAAAACACGCCGTATGTGTGTTAGACTCGCGTAACAGCTTAGTGTTTGAGACCGCCACGAAATAAAATACTGCAAAATTTAAAACTCATTTACACAGTCAATTCCGAACTGACTGGCATATTTGTATCGAGTAATAAAATAAAATCTTTTTCCGCCTTTCGATATTCTATTTGGACTACACTGCATTCAAATTCGTTAGAAGTGGCCAGCGTCAACACTGAGAAAGGCTCATTAAATGTAATTTTCATATCCAACGGCCTGGTGCGTCAAAAAGTCTCTCTAGGGGAGGGCACGTATCAGTTAAAACACCGTTACACATTTATAAATAAGGTTGATAGAAAGATCTTATTGGTTTTAAATATCATCAAAGGTAACTTCCTAATTTGCCTTAAGAACTAATTAAAAAAAAAATGTCTCACAAAAGAATTTCTGATTCTGCGAAGACATCTGTAACCCCATAAATCTCGCGCATACGAACAAACACTTCTCGGAATCCCCGCTATGCGATCAAATTTAATAGTTCGTATCAAAGTCATCTACTGGAGTAAACTCCATTTATACCTCGCAGATACAGTTCCCAGTAAATAATAATTTATATTTAAGTACATACGTGCTCAGTTGCCGCGATTGTTATTGAAGTTGGGCATTTGTATGCGCTTAGCGGTTTCTGCAATAAATTCCAAAGCAATTCGAAATACACAGCAACGATTAATAGATAAGCCGATGATTTGTGAGTGCTGCGGTGTACTCAAACAGTGATGTATGTATTTTCTCCCCGATCTATACTAATATAAATAATGCTTTGGCTCTCTGTCTTCGTTATAATAAATATGTAAGCAGTCCACTTTCTGACATAAACATAAAAGCACGTGAAGTTAAATTGAAAGAGTGAGGTAGATTGATGGAGTAATGTTGTTGAATTTAATTTTAGTTTAAGGATATACAAGCGTATGAGAGAAAGGGAAAGACTGTGTAATGTCTAAAAAAGCTAGTGTAAGAATTAAAGACAAATATTTTCTTCGTCTGATTTAAAAAAAAGCTTTATAGTAACCACTGTAGCCACATGCAGTGACGTTTCGATAATGGACTATATCATGCCCTTAGGCACAATTATTGCTTACTCAAATATTTTCCCGAAAAGAATAAACATTAAGCTACTTAACCCTGAAAATCACCATCAAATTGTTTGGATGTAAATTCTCACAATTCCAAAGTTTCCAAAAGGATCTCGTTCACTAAGTAGAAGCGTCGTAAAGTGTCAAGAAAATTCAAGAATTTGAATAGAAGGATAATCTATTATCTCAAGAGTATAGTATAATGTTCGGTAATATTAAACTGAAATATTACTGCTAAATTTGATATCGGAGGGAGTCAAAAGTCCCTTGATGAGGGTGTGACGGCATGCGTCTTTACAAACTTGAATTTATTAAATATTCATACCACTTGTGTATAGGGAACGTTAATCACATTTTATTGGTGTTAGGCAAAGTGGTATGACCTTGTAATAAGGGCTTAGGATAACTAACTTTGAATTAGTAATTACATGAAATTATTAAGGGAATTTGTGGCATTATTAGAAGTAAACCTTTTTTGGAAAAAATAGGTAGGTACGTAGTTTAAAATAAAATGAAGCCGATGACCTGTTTATGAACTTAAAAAAATGTAATACTTCATAAGATAATTTATATATTTGTATGTATATTCGACATATCGATAATATTTATGGATATAATAATTTTATGTCTGCCACCTTAGCAATTAAAGCCAAAAGCTCAGGATAACGCAAGACAAACAAAACCGAGAGCCAAGTAAATTTAAATTATTGTGCATATTTGGCGCCGATACCAACTGTAGGATATGTGAAATTTTTATGCGTCTTTCTTATAGAAATACCCGCAGTTTATTAATTATAATTAAAATAATGAGCCTGTCATTAACATTCTTATATAATTTAGTATTCAACTAGGAATTTCCTAACTTGAAACTTGAAAATAACTAATGTAAATTGTTTTGATGAGTCGTTTTTTAGAGCACATTGATTTCAAGTAAATCATTTAATTTCTTAAAATCATTCCAAGATTATTCTGATAAAGGAAAAATATAAAAATAAACAAACCCAATACTAGGAAACCGAAATCAGGGATTCTATATTCTAACATTTGTAACTGTACATTTCATTATCAAAATATTAAAATGAAATTGAACCTTAATGTTTAAAGATTCCAAACTAAGTTTTGAATTTTATAAAAGCAGTAAGAACTGTTTACCGATACCCTATCTACTAACACGAAATACAGCTATAATTTTTACGACGACACTTTTAAAACCTTGGACGAAATCCATCTTGGACGTAAAGTAAGGTTCAATTTGTGCAGAATCCAATACATGTGCAACATAACAAATACCATTCGCATAAAGTGCTGAACGGTTGAAGTCGTTTCAAACAGCGGTCGATCGGTCCGCAAACTGCATGTTCCACGGTGAAACGAGCTGGCATGCTGATGTCGTATCCGGCAGTTAGCTCTGTATCAACGTTAAATATGCTAAACCTGGCTCAGTTTACATATTTATGGCGGGTTTAGCGGGAGACGGGTTGACGGTGACGTCAAATTCCGTTTTCGGTATAAGTTATTATACGTTATTTTAATTATACGTTATAGTAGGGAAGCCAGGATTAAAATATAATTGCTTTCTAATAAATCTTCATAAGTATATACAGGGTGTCCCAGCAGTCGACGATAACCCGGAAACGGGGAATAGCCCAAGTCGTAAGAGTTATCAGAAAAATATTTAAAAAAATATAAGTTATGTATTTAGAAAAATATAGGGATTTCAAAAAAATCTAGAAAATCTACACCCTGTGACGGTTTTTTCACTACTGTTGCTGCAAATATCTACTTTTTTAAATTATTATTTTTGTTATGTAATCCTGAATAATGCCTCTGCAAATTGTTATCCAACATTTAAAGCCACCTTGCTATACTTCGGAAGAAAATGACATTGTTTACCAAACCGCATATTTAAAATTAATCATACGCCCAAATTTAACTGAATGTCCTGAAAAAAAAATGTACTACGCGAGTTTGGCAAGTAGCTTTAAAAGTTGGCGCATTTAATAAGGAATCTAAAATGGTATAACACTTGCTACATTATTTTTTAAATGTGGCACAATATTTTTTATTTTGTGAAGAAACCCATTTGATCAAATTTTCTTATTAACTAAAGATGTTTCTATTCGGCTCTTCGAGACAGCAATTTTAAGATACTATTTGAGTGAGATGGAGAGAATCGTTTTACGATGTGTGAGCGAGACAGATAGTGACGCTAGTTCAGTTAGAGAATATTTCGATTAGGAATACCGGAGTAGATGAATAGGACGAGCTGGCACAATCCAATGGCTAGCCCGTTCACCTGACTTAAATCCTTTAGGCTGTTTTTTACTGGGGAACGGTGAAAGAAATTTTTTGTTTAAAGCCAATTGAAAATTTACCTGAGCTATGGCAAAAAATAAATGGAAGTAGCTGAATTTGTTAGGAATAGAAGATTTTCGCCCCTGATAACCCGATCTTTGTTAAGAAGATGACGAGCGTGTATTGCGGCTCAAGGAAGGCTGTTAGAACATGTATTGTAAATTTTACTAAAGAAATATTTGATGTTAAGCAATTACTTAATAAATCTAAGATATCCAAATAAAAAAAGCCTAAATTTAAAATAAAAAAGTGATCATTGCTCCGATGCGTGGTGCCCATGGACTACCTGACAATGGAGTATCTGTCTCACTCACACATCGTAAAACAATTCTCTCCATCTCACTTATCAGTTCATCATCATGTCATCTTTAGTTAATAAGAAAATTTGATCAAATGGGTTTCTTCGCAAAATAAAAATTATTGTGCCACATTTAAAAAATAATGTAGCAAGTGTTATACCATTTTAGATTCCTTATTAAATGCGCCAACTTTTAAAGTTACTTGCCGAACTCGCGTAGTACATTTTTTTTTCAGGACAGTCAGTTAAATTTGGGCGTATGATAAATTTTAAATATGCGGTTTGGTAAACAATGTCATTTTCTTCCGAAGTATAGCAAGGTGGCTCTAAATGTTGGATAACAGTTTGCAGAGGTATTATTCAGGATTACATAACAAAAATAATAATTTAAAAAAGTAGAGATTTGCAGCAACAGTAGTGAAAAAACCGTCACAGGGTGTAGATTTTCTAGATTTTTTTGAAATCCCTATATTTTTCTAAATACATAACTTATATTTTTTTAAATATTTTTCTGATAACCCTTACGACTTGGGCTATTCCCCGTTTCCGGGTTATCGTCGACTGCTGGGACACCCTGTATACGTGTCCCAGCGTATCTCGGAAAGGTTAGGCAAAGATGGATTTCTACACCCACAAAATACCAACTCAGTTTTCTACGTAATAAGATTATTACCAACATAGAATATACATGGTTCCAGACCTTGAACTACTAGTAAAATTTTCTTAATAGAAATAACGACAAGACCAGCGCCATCATAATAAAAATTCCACGGTGTACATTCATAATAATCAAGTAAAATAGAAATAGTAATAATAAAATAATTATTGTTACCATCTAATTAGGAATGGCGTTAACGGTCATTGTCGTAAATCTTCACATATTCTTTTATTATATCCAATACCCAACACCTGAAATAAAAATGTTAATCGTCGAAAACGTAATTCACGCGTTCTGTTTTTGAAATCATCAATAATGAGGTTGGTTAATGAGCGACGATTTAACGCTTTCAGCGATTAATACACAATATACGCTTATTAGTAGCCTATAATCGAAAATAATCTGTTTGTACGATCATTTAAAGTAGACAAATTGATACGTAGGTAACAGTTTGTCCAAAATTTATGAAATATTTGGCAATATTCAAGCCTTAAAAAAAATTGTTAGACGGAGTATATTGAAGTTAGTTTCACTGCATTTTATATTTTACAGCAAATTCTATAGGAGATGAGGCAGTTGATAAGTATATAAAATTAGAAAGGATACGTGTTACTTACGCAAATCGTAGATATATTTAACTCAAGTTTTACTAATATATATTATTATATATTTTTCGATTTTATTATAATAAAAACAGCGCGGTATCAAATGAGCAAGTGATCACTGATAAGAAAAGTAAAAAACATTACTAGGGCATGTAAGACCGATCTGCGGTCACGACAAACCGCGATATTTGTGTCGACTAATGAAAGAGAAAAGTCATTTTATTCCGGCAGACTACACTTCGTATAGACCACTCTTTGTTTACCAGCGTCAGTACTAAAAACAAAAGGACATCGACTATCATGAAGCTGCTGTCTAGAGCACACTAGTGAAAATAGCTAAAGCTCGTTCTGAGTGTTGTACCTTTAAAGAGCGCTACATCAATGGACTGCTCTAGTGACGATTATCCTAGTCTGTGACATACTGATGTCGATGACTAGCCACAAATCTGAAATAATCACGTATTTAAAATATTTAAAAAATCGAAAAATTAAAGAACATATAGAATCCGAAATATCTTAGAGAAAAAATAAATTTAATAATATTTTGAGAATGTCAAGTCAACTGACTTGCACTAGGCCTGCGTGGTGGATTTACCGTGCCCTTTTTTGAGTAGCAAAAGGATACGAACCGTGCTTAGTAGCGGAAATAATAAAGATAATTTTCATAGATGTTATGTACAAAAATCAAAGCTAGATGATTTTCTTCATGAAAGAAGCTAATTTAAAATTGCATGTAAAGTTGCAAGCTACATCTAAAACAAGACGCAAGCGAGCGGATACCGCACACAACTCCATGATTACAGCACACGAGTGCCGTTTCACATGTAAATTGAGTGCAACAGATATTTGAATATTCCGCTCAGCTACGTGCGTATTACGCTACTGCCAGGCCCTTAATTATGCTTATTGATAAATCCGCACGGTGACAATTGTGTCGATCTGTGCACCGCAATTGGTGGGTTTGAGTGTTGTTTCGTTAATGGTGTATTGGAATACAGTGGACTGTATAATAGCTGGAATGCAGATGTTGTAAAATATGTAAAGGATTTGTATCAGTTGCATATGTTCGGAAAACTAATGTTTTACCAAAAAAAAAACTAAACGAAGGAACCGTAGATAAATATGTACATTAATTTGATTTCAACCAAATATTTTAAAATATGGTAAGAGTTGGAATACTTGAAACACTGTAATTTTGTAGTAGTCTATACAGTTACAATTTATTTACAAACTATATCTAATTTCATAAAAATAAAGATCACAAAAAAAAAATAGCGAAAAGAGAATATTAACATTATATAAAATTATAGTAGCATCAACAATAATATAAACCATTTATAAAATTCAATTAAAAATATATACCTACATACTAAATACAGTCATACATCATTATCGTGGTGTACGAAGGCCTAAACCCTCTCAGTTGTAGAGGAGGCCTGTGCCCAGCAGTGGGACGTATATGGGCTGATGATGATGACATCACACATTCAAATAACAAAAGCGTAAAATCGCCTTATAGTATGTGCATGAAAAAAATCACGCCAGAAAGATTAATACAAGAAAACTAGATAGGAAGTTGAAAAATGTTATATGAAATTTATAAACTCTTATAATTATTAACAATTCATAGACAGCCTTCTAAAATTGCGAATAATATTTGTATCATTGTGAAATTCAGTACAGACATATACAGTGATCGAAAGATTATGAGGATTTTCTTAGCTTTTATTATTCCTTGTAGATAAGAAAGACAAGATAATTGATAGTCTTAGTTTATTGCCCCATGTGGAGATAATTGCAACTGTCTAGACGCAATCGTATCACTGTATTGATAAGAATTAGAGATAAATAAAGCAGCAACTAATCTAAAACGCATGTAAGGAGTTCGTTCTTAAAAAAAATATTTTCTTTAAGACCTTTAAGACAATCAATCATTAAATCATGAGATGGAAACCAAACATAGGCATATTCATCCACATACCTCCCAATTGCTCAAACATTAATCCCAGCTATGCTTGCTTCGAATCTGTATTTGGAAAAAATACCTTTCATAGCAAACGAATCAAATTGTCTACGATACACATGTGAAACTTGAAGACAAAGGCATTCTGCATGCCGAACAGCCGTCTGCAGAAACAAATATTTCAACATGCTCTTTACATTCGAGTTGTCCGATACTCATCTTCTAACTTGTGTACGATGGAATGGAAAATACTTTCAGAATACCTACAGAGGTAAGGAAAATCCAGACAGTGTTTTTTTTTATTTTAGCGTTTTTTATAGTTTGAAACACATCAGTGATAGAAACTTGATAAGTTTTATGACAAAAATCGGCCTTCCTTTACTTTGTCATTCTTATATCCCAGCCATTTAGAAATTTCGAAAATAAATAAATTACTCTTATTGGAGGTGTTAATAGGCAAAGGTTATTGAAATGAAATGAAATGAAAGCTCTCGCCACTTGATTTGTTATCCGGATAGCATAGTTTTCATCAGGTGTCATGTTGTATTTAAACGTACCAGTACAGAAAAACAAGCGATATCAAAAATTTATTAACGTCAATTGTGATCGAGGATAGTAATCTGAAATGAAATCTCTGACCCGGAGACGGTTGAGGTTGTGGTTTCAATATAAAAAGTGTTGAATAAATTAAACGTACTATAAATTGTTACACATACCCTATTTGCGTATCGCCTTACATTAATGTAATTAATTGTAGGTGTGGTCCTATATCATGGACAGACAGGACAAACACAACACATACATACGAACGACAGGACACGTGCACACATACTCGTATATTGTTTTGTGTAAACAAAGGCATAGTTCCAAATGGAAATCAAGTTGATACTTGATTTTGAGCTCGTAGTCGACAATTGGGTCTGAAGACTGAGTCCCAATTGCACGTATACGTTACTATACTTATTTTATGTTTATAGCGACGGGAGTGCTGAAATAAGCTGTTAGTAGCAGTATATCATTGACATTTTTTTCAATCGATGTTAGACGGGTTAGTAGTCAAAAGAGGCGAAAGTCGAAACCGTAAGAAGTACTTTTTGTTGTTCACGAAAATATCCGTTAGCTCCAACGTTGTTTAAAATTTAATCCACTGAAACTGTCGCTTACTCCAACACATACATCAAAGAATTTTTAAACTGCCCTCCACAATGTGAACCGATCACTTAGGCTCAGGATAAAGAGCGACCTCCTTGAGATCTCCTTTTGAATTAAAGATATGGCTCCCCCGCTTTTGGCTCGATCGGCACTCAATGGGGATTCTTTTGCATTTCTTACTTTGTGTGCCACGATTTGCGACGTATCTGTTGGCATATTTCAGATCAATTTATGTAAAGAATTTATGTTGGCCGTTGTTGCAATTCTTTGTCAATAGTAAAATTACATCCCTAAATCGAATGTGTTAAAAAAATCATGTATCCTATTTTTACAGGGGCACAGAAAAAATACGACAACAGCATCAATCGCCGACCACATTGGTCTCGAGGTTAAATGTGAGCGTTCTAAAGAAAGGGCAATAAATTTCATCAGGAGGAGTCACGCAATAGAAACAACATAATAGATAGTGTATGGAATGAAAAAAATAAAAATAAATTGACATGACAAATCTCAAAATTATGTGGTAATTTTTGTCAACTTAACACTTTTTCTATTTGCAATTTCAAGGGTGAGCTGTCCAGATAATTATCGTTCGATTCGTTCGGATATTTGCATAACCTAGAATTTCCACATCTGGGGGTTGTGTATGTCAACTTTCTGTTTGTAAACGCACTACGATATAGGAAAAACTCTAGTGTGGAATAACGCTTCAAAAATATTTTACTTCATATCCATATATGGAAGATTATAAAAGGTAAAAATGATAGTTAAAACCAAGAAACGAGTATGTTTCAAACAAACATGTGTATTTCTTTTTTCAAACATAACTCCGTGATAATTGACTCTTAAAGCTAGAAATTAAAAACAGTGTTACGAGTAGTGCCATTTCATATTTTTCAAAAAGAGAATAGAACTACTATTAAAAATACTGTGAAACATTAAGCTATCTGCGAAATGGTAGTCAATTTCATTTGGTCTTTAGTTGACAACTCTCTATGTAACGCTAGTGCAGTTGCTTGGTGACTGAATCAAGTCGGTGCACTGAATCATCTCAATAGTCAGCTGGGTGGACTACGTGTGCTATCTTTAATTCAGAAGCTCAACCAGTAAGCCCATTCGAAAATGGTGGGATAAGGGAGAAGCGCTAAGCGAGTGGAATTCGGATACATTATCTAAACATGTTGTATTTGGGAGCAGATGTTCGTACAGATCGGTAACAGTTTATGTTCTAATATTCAAATTCAAGTAAATTAGTTAATAGTAGATAGTTAATTTTTGCGATCCATCGATAGAATTTCTGTCTTAATAATCTAAGCTGGCATCTTAATATTTACAAGATTTATGCAATACGTATTTTTAGGATTTTCTCATATTAACCGTAAAAGTTTTATTCATCATATTACCTAATAAGCGTTTTAAATTCATTAGTGTACGGTTGTAAACTTCGCCACCGCTAGTGACTTAACACTTGTTGATAGATATATTTTAGTCCGCCAACCTCCACTGCATTTCAATATTTTTCACACGAAACGAATTCGGATAAGTGGAGCAGGGGCTAGAATCACAATTCCCCTTTTTATCCCAGAAGTTTTTTTGCCGTTTTCATTTAAGACAATTTTCAAAAGAGCTCACTGAATAATTCGCGTTAAAAATTGGTTTACCTTTTTCGTTCACCATCTGTTTTTGATAGCAGCTTGTTGTTCGCTTCTACAGCTTTTAATATGTAATTGAGTGATGGATTGCGCGTCAACGAGAAAGTAGCGAGGCAGAAAAGCATTGTATATTTTTGTGTAATCTTTTAGTCTAGTATACCACTGTATCCTAGACTAAAATATTAAATCCACTGATTTTACTAGTGGTTAAATATGTTGACAATGTTCAATATTTTGCGGATTATCACATCATTGCGCCGAGTGATTTCTTAAAATAAATAAATATTATTTTTTATACCATAAAAGGAAATAAACTGAAATTAAAACTAGTACCTATCTATGCCTTGAAAACCAACCTTGAAGCTCGCCTGGCCTCTAACAAACATTTGTCTTTGAACTGCACATATTTCAATTACAAATAATATAACTCAATAATATAACTTCCCTCGGCGGTATTTCCGAATGGATATGACTTAGGGACCTTCAAGAAAAGAGCCTATATTTTCCTCAAAGGCCGGCAACGCACCGATGATTCCTCTGGTATTGTGGGTGTCCATGGGCGGTGTTGACCACTTAACATCAGGTGGCTCACCAGCTCGTTTGCCTCCTTTCCCATTAAAAAAAAAAAAACAATATTGATCACAATAATCATCATCATCAGCCTTTATACATCCCACTGGTGGGCATGGACCTCCTTTACAACTGAGAGTTGAGACTGTTGATAAAAACAAACAGGATTCAATATAAGTACTTACAAAATCAAACACATCTATCTATTATCTCAATAAAATTGTAGTATTGTGTTGAAATAAATCTCCAGAACCTTTTGTACTGTTACTGCAGTCCTTGATCGGTATTGAGGAATATTATTTACTGGAAGCAACTTCATTCGAGACGTTGCAATCTCATCTTACAATGGAGGTATCGACGACCTGCCTTCAAAGATGCTACAATAATATTCTTTATTATCGGCACTGCAAAGATATAGAACACTGATTAAAAGAACAGATGTCTATTATTCTGTGATCGCGACGGATCCTTTGCTATTTACAAATTTTGCTCTTTGATGAACGCTCTTCGTATTTCTTGAAACTATAGCCACAGTTTTAATTCTCGTTGACTCTAATTTTGTATTTCGAGCATTATGTAATTTTTTGCTGACAAAGGGCTATTTAAAAATAGACTAGGCAAGTAATAAGAAGGTTTCTATTCTTGTCATCGGATATTGTGTTGTAAACATTGGGTAATTTTATCTTTTCTCCCTATTTTTAGATTTCTTTATGTGCTTTTCTATAGCACATATCATTTATTATTTCTCACATCGATATTACACTCTAACACCACTAAGTAAACATACATATATTGTCTAGTTGATTTATAGGAGAAAAATAACCGTAATCATCGCTCGAGGCCAAGCAGATCCCTACAAAAATGATGTCACAGCACATCTTTAAAGATGCAACACAGAAGTATCTTGACCCATAATTTACTGACGAGAACTGCCAGACTCTTATCATGACCTACATTGCTCATAAAATTAGAATCGGAAACAAGCTTAAAAATGATATAAATAATTTAATGACTAATTATTTTTGTTTCGACGTTGCTATGTGTCAAAGGTGTTGAAGTGAGTCAGACATTCGCGTGACTGCCGTGAGTCACCTGTTGTCTGTCGGGCGTAATTGTAAATGAGCCAAAACACGATCGCCGCACCCCTGCCCTCAGTCGGTCTGACTGCCTCCATTAGCGTGATTACTGATGAATCAGGGCTTCAAAGTGTCTACGAGTGTTGCCAATAGACCTAACAAGCGAAATAAGATAGAAAAGGCATTGTGACTAATACTGTTTTTTTTTAACAGTGTTTCCATTGCATTTATATAGATTTTTGTGGTATGATCTTTTACACTAATGCGTTGGTGTCTTCAAGTTATTCAAATATTCAAAACATAATAATGAAATGAAATTTTGAGTACAAATATACGGTTGCAAAATAGCATCAAGACTGGACAGATAGCGAGATATTGGGTATATATTTGAATACCATAATATATGTAGCTCTAAGTCTGATAAACATGAGCTGCACGATAAGCACGATACCACAAACTCTACATGTTGTACATTGCGATTTTGAAAAGTGGGTTGGCAAGGAATGAATACAAAACATATAAATATTATATCCATTGATGTAAGATATGTTTTGTAAACATTTTCATATTGAGAACTGTCCAAATAGCATCTGTATATTTCTATTATAAGTACTTTGAGCTATAGTAAATTATTGTGCCAAGTATTACACATTTTCAATTGAGTAATACATATGTAATTCTTAGGAATTTTTTTTTGTTGATATATAGTAATACTGACAGGTAAGAGTTACGGTTATGACTGATGTTTAGTCGATAAAATTGTGTCAAATATAAATAACCAAATTGGCTTGGAAAGTGCAATTCAAGCTAAAATAGCGGGATGCTCAATACTATTTTTTACTGTTAAATTCACCGCACTGCACTATAATTAAAATGCAGTCCAAATTGAGCAAATGTAAATGGTTTTTAAAACGTAACGTTTTTGTCGTCGGGCTTACAGTAGATAAAAAAATACGAAGAGCAGTAAAATGTACATCCACATATTTCTGAATAAATAACAGAAAATACATTGAAATAAATTGTGTGCAAGATCCACTTCTGTGAAATAGGAAGGACATCGAATTCGAGTCACGTTTCGTTTAATTCATGTGCGCGCTAATTAGTTTAACGATGTGTTGATTTCGATTTACAACACTCGATATTTCAAAGTGTTGTTTTATTTCGAAGGAAATCACGTAAGCCTTCAACATTGTGGACGATTTAGTTTTGTTAGTATGTGTTTATAATTAGTGCGAATTTGTACAGCATTACGGGGGATTAATTATCACGTGATCAAATTAATTGTTAATCCCGCGGTATAGCTGTACGGTGTGCTATCCAAAAGTGCTGGGTTCAATAGGTAAAAGCGTTATAAAATTTCCATAAGAAAAATCTTTGTAGAAGAAATCTGCAAATGGAATTTAAAAGCAGCAAAAAGGCTCAGCATTCATTACGAACTCAAAATACTGTTGGCAAAAATTGATTGTTTCTTCGAAGAATATCTCTCCCATATTCAAGAGATAAGTGGGTGAGGGTATGGATGTATATGATTTGACCTATGAGTTAATGGTAAATCATAATAAGGGAGTATCATGCTGCAGCTCAAAAATTATATTGAAATGTCAAAAATTATATTAAAAGTATAAGACAAACTGAAAAACCCATCAGCTCTTACATATTAGGTTGAAAATGTGACGCTTTGGATACAAAAGTGACGTAGGACGGAAATACCGCTTGCCGAATATGAGTTCTATGCATGATATATTCATTCATAAAGTCGAGCGTGAAGGCAGGAAGTGTTTCGTTAGCTATATTTTATTTGCTGTAATAAAACTAAAATTTACAGTTAAAAGGCAATTAGGACAAACACACAAATAAATATTGTATTCTTGGACGCTTGATTTGAATTAAGTGTGGGTAAATAAAGGTACGAAATAAGATAAACGGGTTTTTACAAGCTCATTCAGTAATATAAAGAAGATTGAAAAGAAATAATGAAATTCCGTTGGTTCAAACTTCAGTGATTATTTTATGAGTGAGCTCATTTTTCTAGGTATATTTTATAAGTTAAGACGCGAGACAAGACATCATTTTTTCTCGTATGACAGATTTAATTAACGTTGATGACTTCATAGTCAATCTTGTCCGATTTAAGTTTTATTAATAAGTATATATAATATAGTTATAGTATTCACAGGCCGACTTATTCGTTATACAAATCCATGCTAGCATTTTTTTAAACGCTTTAGATTCCCTATTTATAAATAGGGAGAATATATCTCTACTATTCTATCATTTCAGAAACTACTGATTAGAATTGAAAAATATTTTTGTATTACATAATCCATTTATCGAGGAAGGATATAGCCTTTATATCATCACTGTACGATAAGAACAACAATCATACATGTGGCATAAACGAGGAAAAAATTGTCCTTTCGAAGTCTAAATTCGCATATTGACAACAGCCAGCATAAACTACACACCAGAAAACTAAATACGTTATTAATTGCGTCGCCATTGCGTTTGACATAATATGTTTGTTCTCGTACGTTTTGTAATCCAATTGATTCCGCCTAATAGAAACCATAATAATGCAACTGTGATCGCTTTGTGCTATGTTACATATTCAATATTCATATTGAAGTGTGTATACGGAATCGATAGCAGACATATTTCAATACTATTCTCAATACTATGTAGTTATATTATGTTTTAAAAATCGTTGTATTCATATTTCCAATGGTGTCGAATATTTGATGAAATGGAAAATATATTTTCTGTAAGACTGCGAAACCACCTTGGTCCAAAGAGAATATTCGTAACGCAGTTGTATTGACTACGGCATGGCTCCAAGACCTAGATCATGATCGTGATGAGTAAATTAATACCACATAAATAGCTTTCCAATTTAACTATAGTTTATATTTTTTATAAATAATGAGCAAATGTCAATTCTGATTAGCCCTTGTGCAAGAATGGACGAATATTTTCCCTACAACTTGCTGTTGTTAACAAACGTCCCCTTAAAACAACACACAATTAAAAAAGAAGCGATAAATTTCCACCATAATGTATCGGCCATATAGTGTAATGAATGGCGCTTTAATGGCTTCCAAGACCTACAGATCTTATACATCGTGAAAGTATTCAAAGAAATGAATAAATCCGCCATCAAGTCTTTGTGGACATTAGCCGATATAATGTTTTATTTCGCAGATAGTAAATACTTTACGATCATCCATTCGGTCGACGAATGGCTCTCGTAAATACGCACAATGACCGATTTATTGTTCTGTTACGATTTTCTGGTGTTTCAGACAACTGATGACGGAATGTGTAGGCTATGAAAGAGGAGGCCCTTAGCTTACTAATACTTAGTTACATAGCTTATTAGATTAGCAAGCTAATGAAGGAATAGGCTTTTAAAATACGTGTTGGGCTTAAACAAATATACTCGTATCCGAATCCCCGAAGGAGTTGACAAAAATACACCACGTATTTCTATAAACACGCTTCGTCCAACTGTTTTTTAAGTTTTTGTATAAATTACATTATTGCTTACCGTTTTTTATTTAAGTTTGTGAAGTGTACTTTGGAAGGCGTCTGTTGTATGCTGATATATGATAGAGAATTTTATCCATTAGGTCTTATTCAAAGCATTAAATAAGGTATAAAAAAATTTGTCGGAAAAATAACCTTTCACTAAAAAATATCCCCCCGTACAGACCTCGGTTTTTGCAAGAAATTTCGACAAAAAATTAAGCGTATATTCACACAAATTATTCCGTACCAACTAAATAATAAATCAGAGGGAATCGGAACAAATTTATAGTGAACTAAAAACGAGCTAAAACAACCGTCCATACATTCATAAAACTGCGCAATTTAACAATTTCGATAGTATCCATTTGAAACATCGCTAAACCATTATTCTGTAATCACGTTCAAATTGTACAAGAATTTATACAATAGTGACCGAACCGTTGGCACTCGATAAAAGATGTCATTAGAAGTCCTATTGATCCATTTAATCGCCTTCCACGATGTCCAAAGTGCCCTTAACGAGAAGGGCGGTCATTTCACAGAGAAACCGAACAGTTTTTTTTTATAATGCGTTGGTCGAACTATTACTTGATAATTATTAGACGCTTTGAGTAATAGATTTAATTAATCCAAAAGCATTGAGATATTTAATGACTTGTGGTTTGAGCATATAAAAGGCTTATTGTGGAAATATGGAATTGAAATTCTCGTTAAAAACATTATTAATTTTCATGAAAGCCGGTGTCGTGACGCAAATCGTCCGGCGTCAATATTGTCCCGTGGAATGAGTTTTAACATCATAATCCAAAGAAAATTGCGCTTTATACCACGTGGTCTGTGCCATAAACTGGTAGCGATAAAAATTATAATACTGACAGAAACTGTCTTAATAGATACGCCAGATAATTTTAGTACGAGGATTAGGCGATTTTTAATAAGAAAATTCTCAGCTGCAGCACTGAGTCTCAATTTATCTTCTTATCTCGAGTTATCTATGCATATTAGCTCATGATTTAGAATTGACAGCGTTCCTTAATCTGACTGGACAATAAATTGTAATAAAGCAAAAACGTCAACGTAAGATTTCATCCTTACGTAAAGCAGCAGCCGCCGCCAGTAATTTCTGTCCGACAAGATTGGCGACAGTAAATTCGGCAAAGTTGTCGGCAGTCGGACACTGGACAGGGCATTGCCGACACAGCTGGCAGCCTTTGCAACCACAAATAAATACGTCTAAATAGAAAATGTTAAGGCGAAGCTTTAGACGACGCAGCGGCGGGCGAATATCCTCGTACCATTAATGGAACGGCCTTCCAGCTCACATGTTGCAATTTTCCTTTTCATGGAACTACGAATATTTTAAATAGAAAATCGCAAAACATGCAAGCGGTTTAACTGATAAGTGATCACACTATGTGAACACCTTAGTTTACCTACTACCTTGATATCATTACCATGAATTGATTCTATCATAAAATAAATATACGTTATCAAAAGTGGTGTACCACATCATTTATTTTCAGATTTGTAATATTTTACTTTTACTCAATGGTTTTTTTTTGTTTGAGTTTGTTTTTGTTTTTTGTAATATGAAATTGTTTTAAAGGTATCCATGATATTAGAAAATAAAATATGAATATGATGTGAATACAAAGCACATTGTTTCACTACTGTATTATCAGAAACGTATATTTCTAGAACAAAATTTAATATTCCATTGAATTTATACTTTTGGTAAATTGAACACAATGTAATCACCATGCGTTAACGGTATTCTTATTAGATTATTTATTAAAATATCGAGTGTGATCAAGTATTCTCGAGATCGACTCCTAAATTGGTCCAGGTCATTGGGTTTTTAAAGTAGGAATTTCTCAGCAGCATCACGGAGTCTAAAAATGTGGCCAAAAAGCGCATTAGGCTCGCCTCCGATTGTGTTTAACTGGAACCATAGCTGGCGGAACTTACCTGTAGATTTCTGCCTCTCCGAGAATAAAAGCGTGAGTTTGTGTTTTAACGTACATTTAACATTTTAACGTATATTATGTGTCATACACGTATTTTATATTGAGCTATACTTATATTTTCCATAAAGGGGATTTTCTTGGGTTAGTACTCGTGGTGGCCACCCGATTCCTTCCACGGTCATAGTTTTGAGGGGTATTTAGGCTCCCACGGCTATGAAGCCGCTACATGCGGTGCGCATGAAGGTGTCGCAGCATAATCAGAACGAAGATCACTCCGTGTACAGGGGATCACGACCCTCAGCAACGAGGAATACGATGCGAGGAGGAGGAGGATACTTATATTTACATACATAACCTCACGCCTGAATTCCCCGAAGGGGTAGGCAGAGGTGCATTTCTGCAGCCACATTTCGCCAGGTATGTATCAGTCCCACGTAATAGGGGGCGAGCCTATTGCCGTTTTTCGGGCACATTTCCAGACTCCGTGCTGCTACTGATGTTTTTCTTAATGGAAAAACCCAATAACACTTTGCCCGACCCGGGAATCGAACCGAGGACCTGTAGATCGCTCGGCACATACCTACTTGTGCCGCGAAACCACGAGGCAGTATATATATATAGCGTTTTTTAAAAGCTCAACACTGAGTCATGTGCAGTTGTAAGAAAAGAGAATTCTATTTCGCGTTAATGGTTTCTGCGAAAAATGAGTTGTGATACAGAAGTGTTTAAACCGTAACCATTGGAAAACAATATGTGGTTTTACGAATATAACACTAAGTCGATTCATGGAATAGAAATTGTTTCATCGATAATGACCACAGTTATCATTATCACCAGGAAATTATTTTTAGAACTGGGCAGTTCTTTGTTGGTGCATATTAATTTTCGCTAAATCAGTCTGTATACAGAATTTTTAATAACAATAAAATTTTCTTAAGGATTGTTAAATTCTTGAGTACAGAGAGTAAAGTACATATTTTTATTTTATTGCATTACTCTCATTGCAAACTTATATATGCACATATAAAAAGAAAAAATAACAATTTAGTTTCCATCCTCCGGTAATCTACTTTCCGTGCATATTTTGATAAATTAGAGTAAAATTAAACTTAGAGTATCTCACAATTTGACGATGAATAAGTTCTTAATTTCTTATGAGGCACTTTCGTCTTCAGGCACTAATATATTTTGGACGTGAGTATCCTGCGAATTTTTCCGAACGCCGCCCAATCGAGTTGGATTCGACGATTGACCTCTCTCTCTAAGTTGGACCTGCCTACCTGTACCACCTTTTTTTTTTTTTGTTCTCGAGGGGAAAGCTGTTTATGGCTCTACTTCCCGCCAGCCCCGGGGGAGGGGGGGCGGGAAGCGTATGTCGGGGTCACCGGTCTTCCAGCCCGGCGCGCGGCGACGTCATGTCCGCGCAGGTGTTAGTGCCGGGCTGGGTCCCTAACAATATCCCTAAACCGGCATACCGACCAAAACCCCCCGGTGGCCATCTCCGCGCCGAGTGGGGCGACCACGGTACGTTGGCGAGAGGCGCCAACCGTAATGCCGCAGCCGCCCGGTGCGCCTCCGAGACGTGTTTGTCTCGGCCGTCTCGGAGTTGTAGGGGGCGCAGTTGCACCCCCACTAGCTTGATTCGGGCGCCCCGGTTGTGAATGGGCGCCCGCGACGTACACAGGCCACAGTGCCGCCGCCCCTCTCGGGGTCACTTTCAGTGAGGACGCGTCGCCCCCGCAGCGCGCCCAGCGACCCCAAGGGCCCCTTTGGGTCGTCTTTTACGACAGGCAGGGGATACCGTGGTGGGATTCTAACGCCCCCTTGCCACAGGGCAGTACCTGTACCACCTGTCCACCTCAAATAGTGGGGGTGGCCTATGTTCAGCAGTGGACGTCTTTAGGCGATGATGATGATGAGATGATAAAGTAATTAATTTATAAGTAAAATTTTATTCAAGACTCCATCGCTGTCTCGCAACACAGGTGTGTCTAATGCGATCTAAAGATTCCGGGGTCGATTCTTGCATCGGGTCATTTTGTTATTGGGTTCTAACATTAGATAATTATTAATAGCAACTCCAATTCTGGATACAGGTCTGTGTGTGTGAAATCATACATACCATAAACAGCAGGCCAGAGGACCGTAGAGACGACACAATAATCAAAGAAATATAGTGTACAACTTGAAGTAGCTTGCATTAATCGACATTCTGCAGCCCTTATAAGGCCACAAGTCTACAGTAGTGGTCCAACGCTGTGACAACTGAAATTTATTTAAATCTACTTGTAACTTTGGACTTTGTTCGCCCAATGCAAAAATATTGAACCACTACAATCAATTCAATCAAAGTCATTATTATAATTGCGGCATGATACAAAGGATATTAATTGATGACAGCCTTTGTACGTATTCATCCCCGCACAAATATTTGTATTCACGAAAATAATTAGCAATTAGGTGCATCAAATTTCCCGAAAACATTTCCGGTGTATCGGACACTTTGTGTATCAGTCAAAATATCGATATGTTTAACGATTGCGTAGCAATTCGATAGTATCGATACCGGGCCATTTATGCCGATTAATTGTACAGATCCGTATGTTTTTGCAAATAAATTAACGACAGTTCGATTATCATATTTCATGCCACATTAACTCGTTGTGATTCGTATATTAATTGCTTCTGTGCGGTATAAGAGTTAATTATGTATATCTGATTATCTTCTTTAAATGGCATGATTGTCTTTATCATTTCTTTAATCCCCATTCAATATTATAATTAAGAAAATGTGCGTGCGACATTGTGTTATTCTTCAACAGATGTGCACTTGGTATTTACATTCTATGTATCCTTAAGGATAAAAAATACGGTGAATTTATTTAAATTATTATTTGGAATTTTACAGGCTTTACAACAACATACGCCATAGGTTAATTAGATTTTTTTTATAATGTGTGAGGTATGTTTCTTTTCTATACGTAGTTAAGCAAGATATTCAAATGGTATTAATTATTAAAAGGCAGACTTATTTAAAAGTCGAATCATGTCACTTTTTGGTTTGTTAAGGGACGTAATAAATTTTATAATAAGGATTTTAATCACTCTGGCGCCCAAGAGAAAAATAAATAAATCGGCTTTAATTAGCTTCCGATATTGTTGAATGTTTTTTATTTCTGTTGAAATGTTTTTTACTTATCGAACTATAACTCAACCAAACCAAAAAAAAAAACAAATGAATAAATGTTCTAAGCCAATTCTGCTTTTAAATCTGAAACATTTATATTTAGAATCTATAAATAACGTTGACCGTGCCAACAGCGTAAACTTATCAAAGCCCATTGACTAATGAAAACAAACAATTGAATAACAATTTATTAACGTAACCGCACGCAAATAGTTCTACAAATTTGAATCTCCTCTGAACTCCAATAATCTTGGCCTTAAATTGCAAGCCTTAACAATGAATTCGGCGAGTGTCAACCTTCACGACATTGGGCTCCATAAATATTTCCATTTGCGGTCCAAAAGGTGCGGCTTAGTCTCGGTGATGAGGGTACCACTGGATATAATAGGCCCCGAGGTGAAAGCGGGTCAGGGGGTTAGAAATTCGTGATTAAAATTCGGTAACCTACGCTGGAAGGCCGCCTAACTGATTATGCAAAAACTTATAGTTGGTTGTTTTATACCGTTCAAATAAAATGTTTTTTTTTTGCTTCTCTAGGATTATATAATATGATTTTTCTGACTAGCTATTGTTTTTATGGTCACTGAACGGCATTGGCACAAAATTTTGGTTGATATGTATAGGTATAAATAATTCATTATATCGTGGTAAAATAAATAAATACACGAGGCTATCAAAGTAAAAGTTTAAGCTTGCCGATTCTTCCATTGCTTAAATATATCATTCAAGGTTGTACATACATACATACATAAACTCACGCCTGTATTCCCCGAAGGGGTAGGCAGAGGTGCATTACTGCACCCACATTTCGCCAGGTATGTATCAGTCCCACGTAATAGGGGGCGAGCCTATTGCCGTTTTTCGGGCACATTTCCAGACTCCGTGCTGTTACTGAGAATTTCCTAATGGAAAAACCCAATAACACTTTGCCCGACCCGGGAATCGAACCCAGGACCTCTAGATCGCACGGCACATACTTGTACCTTCAAGGTTGTATACTAGTATAGTCTGACTATGCAGTCAAAAAAAGATCTAAATATAAAATGTGGCTAAATCATATAAAAAAAATTGTTACCAATGATAAAAATCACCAGAGAGTAACATGATATTCTGTAAAACTATGTATATATGTATCTGATGAAATTAAATAATTTACCTTCAAGTATCGTATAAAAATACACTCGAACTCAAGCTGACGGAACAGCTGAACTGTGATTTACACCTTAGTTGGCAATGTGAAACAATTTGAATTAAGAGAAATAAAAAAAACAATATAATAATAGTTTATTATTATTCAAAGCTAAATAATATTAGGAAAACGTGAAAATAAAAGTCTGCTTGGTTACGGGCTATAACAGCATTTTGAACGCGCCGCCGCGGTACAGTCAACGACGAAACTCAATTACGTTTTATTTAATTTATTCAACGCTTGACTCGTCTCGTCTGCGTTGAATGAACTGGGGGAAAACTGTCTACGTACGATCGAAAACATTGGATGTTACGTCTACTTCGTGGAATTTTTATATTTTATTGATGGAAACTGGAAATTAAGTATCTGGCAGTTCAAAAGTAGGCAAATTAAAAGGCAAACGGCATGGCTTTTTCAATTTCTTTCATCTCAATCTAGCTCAATTAGCAACCTGTTTTTCACCTCCATCGATTTTAAAGTTCGTAAGAGTTTTTTGATAGGTCAGTTTTCAATTCTTTGATTAATGTTACTTTTTTCTTTACTTTTTTTTATTGTTCTTACTTTTTTCTGCAATTAAGAGACAAATAAATTCCTAAATAGTTACAACAGCTGGAGAATTGCAAAAGCGATGCTGATTTTTATGGATCGAATATATAGTACGGACATTAGTCCGTAAAAAAAGAAAAAAAAAAAGATACGAAAAACAATGGCATAGATAGTGTTAGACTACAGGCTAAAATAAGAATTCGTTTTTAGGTATTATGTATCGAGGCAAAACCTGTGACCGACACGGCATTAGGCTCGCCACTTATCATGGCTGTTACAACAATGGAATGAAAAATGGGTGATCTCAATCAGCATTGTATGGGATCAAGGGTCCTGATCTGACATTATTGTCGGGATGAGTGTAATGCTACGCGTATTTATCGTCCAGACAACTGAAATCGTGTAGAACAAGGCGAAAACACGTAAGCCATAAAATATAAATCAAAAATATTAAATTTATATTACGGTGCCGGATAACCATAGAAGATGATGTAATTTTGTTGCGATTCGGGATCTGTGCGTATCTGGTTACCAACAGGCCCGAATAATAGTAATAAAATATAGTTTCAACCGGGTGAAACACTGCACTACGTTTACATTCAAGAGCAAATGCGCTCACTTTGGTGTGATAGTAAAACAAAAGAAAGTAAATAGGTTGATAAAGTAAGTGAAGTTCTAAATAGTGATGAGACTCGTATATCCTCGAAAGATGTATAAAGTATCTTTGACTTCTCTCGCCCTTCAGCTTACATCACTATATCAAAGTAATAACGCTCAAGGCACTCATTATAACAATAATTATCATTACAATTATGAAACAAGTTCTTAATTACAGAACGTACGTTATATTATCTAATATAACACTACATTACCGAGTGTTTGATGGAAATTCCCATTTATAAATCACAATTATGGGCTAAGTTTTAATAGGTGTTCTTGTGTTACATTTCCCATAGGAGAAGTGTTATGATTTCTACAAGAGAATAATCTCATATATTGTTGAGAGTAGATAATTTTTCGTATTAATGAGTTATTATTGTAACGAAATGAAAATAATTATGGGATCTACGAAATATTTATTTTTAATTTTGACTGTCTCGTGGTCTCGCGGCACAACTAGATAGATCTAGAGGTCCCGGGTTCGATTGCCAGGTCGGGCAAAGTGTTATTGGGTTTTTTATTAGGAAATTCCCAGAAGCAGCGCGGATTCGGGAAATGTGCCCGAAAAACGACAATAGGCTCGCCTCCTGTTAAGATATACGCTAGTTATTGTTGTTTTTCTGTTTGAATCATGCGCAATTAAGTAAAGTAAGTGTTTTATCCAGCTAGCTATCATAACGTGCAAAAATTATCTAGTTCGAATGCGTTGAGATTATAATGATTATTGTAACTAACTGGGCCGATTCATTGACTTAGAAACTACCATCTTTTAGAGTAATTTGTTAAAGAGTATGTTGAGTACAGGGATGGGAAAAATACACGCTTTGCTTTAATTGAAATACAAATTACAAAATACTGTATCGCAAGTAATTAAAATACGAAATACAAAATACATTTAAGTAAGGTATTTGAAATACAAAATACAGTATTTTAGCTATTTTTAATTGAAATACAAAATACAAAATAATGCATATTTATTTGTTTTGGAATAGTTTTTTTTTAAGGCGGTTTTTGTTTTGTTATTGCAGGTCCTGATGAGCACAAACTTAATACTAAATGACGGCTAAATGTATTTTAATAAATGTATTTTGAAGCCTCGAGTATTTGAAATACTAATTACAAAATACTTCGGCTTCACGTATTTGAAATACAAATTACAAATTACATTTTAAGAAAGTAATTAAAATACAAATACAAAATACGTATTTGTATTTCAATTACGTATTTCAATTACAAGTAATTCAAATACTGCCCAACCCTGGTTTATAGTCGGTATGGCGACGTAGAATATCTATACCACTTTTTGGGACAAATTAACGTGCCATTGTGGCAAGTCGGAGACTCTTGCATACTTGTCTGAACCTTCGAAAAGCCTTTCTTTGTTTTGATGAAAAAAGTATCTATGTGAAGTCGACTAATCTGCACTAGGCCGTCATGGTAATTATCCATCATTGAACAAGTTGATAATTAAATACAAGAAAACAGGCTTTGCTTACAAAATGTTTATGTTACCGGTATTATCGCACACCTCAAAGGAAGACGATAGCATCCCAGACCCCAGTATTACTAAGTATATAGTGCACAATATTATCTTAGCTAGCTTAGCTAACAGTAAACAAATGCCAAATATCTAATCACAAACCCCTGAACCGCTGGGAATAACTCAATTATTCAAGAGGTGTCAAGTCGTTTTGTAAAAGTCAATGAACGAATCGAGTGCACGCGGTACAGTCGCGACGATTAATTGTCCTAAAATCCAACGTAGACCGTGACAGGTGACAAGCCACGGGCCCGCTTGTCAATTACCCTTGTGACGGGCCTGGCTGATTGTGATTGAATTTTAGAATTATTTGCAGAGAAATCAGATTGGAGTTTTTGGGATTCACTACGCAAAATCCGTTCTTGAATTATAGTCGGCATATACATACTTTGTAGAACATAGCTAAGAAACCAGTTGCCCAGTGTTTTAACATAAATGAAAAGTAAATTAAAACAGACGATGATTACAAACGGAGTATTAGCGTGGTCGAGTCTCTACCCTTTTTTTTTGTTCTCGAGGGGAAAGCTGTTTATGGCTCTACTTCCCGCCAGCCCCGGGGGAGCGAAGTCATGTCCGCGCAGATGTTAGTGCCCTAACATATAATCCCTAAACCGGCATACCGACCAAAACCCCCCGGTGACCATCTCCGCTCCGAGTAGGGCGACCACGGCACGTGAGCGAGAAGCGCCTACCTTTCTCAATTAGCAAACAATATTATTGCTGAAGTAATAACTCGAGTCAATAACTTAATATTTGGCTTACTGTAATAACGAGGTATAGAATTGTAACAGTAGATATTGATCTAGGATTGGCTGAGGTACTAGCTATGTAATTGGTACTCCCGGTCTGACTGGTATCAAATAATACTGTGCGAAATGCTCAATAGATAGATATTTTCTGTTGGTGTAATTGCATACATACATACTTATACTGTTTTAGTAAACCGCCACTTTCTTTTAAAACTAAATTATTCGGTAGCGCTGTAATTTACTGGAAATGTAGATTCTAGGAAAAAAATATTTACGTTGCCTTACAAAAATATTTACACTTCTCACTCGAATAGGTAATTAACTAGAGTTTTCTTTGGAGCTAATGTTTTCAATGTATCAGTATTTGGAAAAATTATTTGACAGGATGAAGCGGGCGTAAACACCGACAACGATGAAATCTGTTGGGCTTGTGTTTGATTATAAACTTGCAGTGAAGTCAATTTCGTTTCAAATACATACATAATGATTCTGATTTACTGAATATTGTATTGACTTGTAAAATTTGAATCTTATTCTTGTTTATGATAAAGTCTTCACAGTGACTGGATGGTGGTACTTTCGAAAGGATAGCTAATAATATTTAGGGCAGACCTATGTCCAGCTCTCTCTTACGTCTCGTAAGACGAATGCCAATGATGAATATCAATGAATGACACCATAGCTGGCGCTTCTCAAGGAGGCAATAGATATCACGACAGCAGCAGCCGCAATATTGAAAAGGTTTACATCTATAACTTTGTATAATTTCTAAAACATAATGTAAGTTATCTAAAATATTTTTCAGGAATATTGAAGAATTTCGATGAATCATCATATTTATGAACTTTATTTATTTATTAACTTACTATATTTATGATTTTTTTTTTAAATATGAATCCTATAATCTCTTTTACCGTAAATTTATATCAGATAAAAGGAAAAAGTTAAATTTCGCGGAATCCAAAAGTGAATTCCTTTACGGCTGTTCCTATAATCAAATGAATAATCCATTTACAGTTGCCTCCACGGTTGGCTGCGATTCCAACGAAAAGATAAGCTAATATCCTGATGTTGCATTTCGCTTCGTGTCAATTTTATAATGTAAAATATGCACGAGCAAATTTTCTGAATCTGAGTAAATTCACAATTTTGTAATCGGAATTCGTGTTAACTTAAATGATCTCGTTTGGCTTGGGTTCTTTTTAAATGTTCCATAGTCAGGTTTGATATTTTAAATTGATGATGTAGTTTTATCGACACCTGTTCAAATCCTAACGATGATGGCGCTGACAATGGCTGTGCTTAGGATATCTAAATGAACGTTGCTGATATGGAAAGCTTCGTATAGCCGATAGAAGCAGACATACGTAACGCCTAACAGCCTTGCTAGAATTTTGGCAAAGAGCCAATAAAGACTTACTCCGTAGCACCATAGGAGCAAATATAATTCTTCAACATTTTTCATTTGATTTCTTATAGCATAAGCAAACACTGCTTGTTTAAACAGTTTTATTGGCGTCCTTGCAGCAATTACTTTGTTTTACATTAATTGAATTTCCCGAGCGATCTGAGCGTTTTTCAACAGTGTTGAATATACTTAATTGTTTTCCCAATGATGATAATGGCTTGTACGGATTTTGGTACTATTGAGTAATTTAATTAGTATGGAATCGCGGAACCAAAAACATACTTTCGTATCTCCAATATAATATAAACAATTATTGGTTAGAGAAAATGAAAATACTTTTTGTATTATATTGTATACTAAACTCCCATTTTGCAATCACAATGAACGACTTAGGTATTTTAATGGGTGCAATATATATTTTATTTTTATTTTAGTAATGCCTGGTAATATTTCTTTAACGCTACCAAAATACACTACAAAAATACAGAATAACTCAATAACCTACTAAACCCAAACTAACACAATCTAGGCTTCTCAGGAATGTCAATATAAAATGTTCAGTTTAATTTCTTGGGGGTGATGTTTATTCAACACGGGTCGGCGCAGCGCTTGCAACTGAAGTTTATTGGCCGAGAGATTGATTGAAGCTTGTTGTCTTTGCAGCGAAGCTTGGACTTCTAATATTACTTCATCATCATCATCATCATCATCAGCCCATAAACGTCCCACTGCTGGGCACGGGCCTCCTCTACCATTGAGAGGGTTTAGGCCTTAGTCCACCACGCTGGCCTAGTGCGTGTTGGCGGACTACACACCTAAGAAATTCTTAAGAACTTTTTGTTTAGGTGTGCAGGTTTTATCACGATGTTTTCCTTCACCGTTAAAGTACGTGACAATTCATAGTGAATACACACATAACTTCGAAAAGTCAGAGGTGTGTGCCTGGGGTTTGAACCCGCGACCGTCGAGATTCTCGACCGCGTGCCCAAACCTCGAGGCCATCACGACTTGATACTACATAAGATTACTTATTTTTATATATTCCGCCTAATTAATGAGAATGACGAAACTAGTGAAGCGTGGTGATGATGTGGATTTTTGGAAATTGAGATACACAATGGCGATTGCAATTTCCTATGTACATTAATGTAAAAAACTTGCACTCAAGTTTTACTGACCGGGTTTTCGAGAATTGTTTTTCTTTTCAGGTGAGCCTTTTGCTATTTTTTTGGGAATATTTGTAGACTTCTAGCTGCTGACGAAAAATTCTGAGTAGAATATACCAATAACCCTTAATTAGCCCTACCAGGGAATTAATCGTAAGAGCACTGGACCAACAAGCAGTAAATTATATATTTTCTAAGGTACAAATTCTGGACTGATGGGTTCATGAGACTCGATTCTTAAATTGTAGTCTTCGTCAAATTTGCTTTTCTAAAAGCCCGACAACACTCACTATTAAATCAATAACACTATCTACCCTAATAAGCTAATATAATTTTATGAATGAAGATGATATAAATATAAATGTGTAAGCAACAAATACAAATATTTACTTAAAACTGCTTACTTTATATTAGAAAAAAGGAACAGACCAAATGGAAGTTCTTGTATTAATAATATAGTACACTAATGCTACATAAGAATATTAATAATATATTCTGAGAAAAATCAAAACTGAAATGCGAGGAATACTCGTATACCTTGCATTCGTTATGTTTTTTAAAGATTTTAAAAATTATAATGTAACTTTCTTTGGAAGGTTTTTGATAATAGTCATAAGATTTTGTATATACGTTATCAGGGTCTTGAATAAATAATAAATATTAATGAAATGGTATAAAAATAGATCAAGAAGTTCATGTAATACATACATCGTATACTAGCACAATATTAAGGTTCATAATTTCACATTTGTGGCAAATAGAATTTATTTTATTTAATGTTATTATAGAGACTAATTTGATTGATTCTAACACCCTTTTTCTTTATCTTTGTTCGCCGACAGAAATATTATATATTTTTTTTGGGTCGCTCAACAATAACCTAGACCACTGAGTTCTTATATTTTTACGTTCCTTCATGAGTAGGCAACATGCTATAAAAATAAAATAAAAACTTTGGTTCAGTAATTATTCTTTTCTTCTTAAAACAAACAAATTCACACTGTAATGCAATCAGCAGTGTCACATAAAGGTTATAAAAAGGTCGTTGCGCCGTCTCCATTTGTCGTTGTCCTCCGCCATAATTCTTTCCAAAAATACACCCAAGTAGCGGTTGCCAGTTACATAAGTGTACAAAAAACGTGGAAAGTATGAGTTGAAACGTGTTTTGTGTATATTTGCTTTTTTAAGAGCACAGAAAATAATCCTTTAAAAATTTATATTTTTTGGAAAACATAACGTGTTTATTGGATAATTCCAAGAGTGTTATATTGTTTATAAGATAGTTACAGCATATCGATGAAACTCTCGTGTATGTGCCTATTAATGCACACATATTTTTCTAAACGTTTCACGTACGGGTGATGCAGGTTCATTTAGCAGTTGTTAATCATGAGAGAAAATACGTATTATGACCGGCGTACAGCAAAACCTGTCATAGTATATGAATGCAAGTTACACTTTAGAAGAACAACCTAATGAACAGGCAGAATTATGGCATCATTATGGCCTTTCTCTAATCCGTCTAATAACACACTAATAACATAAGGGGCGCAAAACTAAATATTCACTAATTACCCTGAAACACGAGTCGTCCTACTTAAAACAGCCTGGGTCGAAAGCCCCAACTGTAATTCTAATAATTCTATAACTGTAGTTCTTGTTAAAAGTCAACGACCGTATGAATTACGGAGAGCATTCGCAATGTTAAGTAATTGGGATTATGGTAATGAGGGATGCAACCCCCGTTCTGAATGTCCCCGGGTCATTTTTACGAGCTCCAACATGAGTTATTGTATCCGAGCTAGAAACTTCTCACTGTGATTAAATTAAAACATGACGTTCTTGTATTTTGTGCGAAGGTATCTTGTATGGAAATTACATGACATGTGTAATAGTATTTTTTGTTCTTGTAAAGACACTACATCTGACAATTAAGTGAAATATCGACTGCCTCGTGGTTGGGTATTTGGTTTTTTGCTTTCAGATATTCTCAGTAGCAACATTAAGTCTGGATACGTGCCCGAAAAACGGCAATATACTCACCCTGATTATTTGGGACTAAAACACCCAGAAATGTGCATGCAGAAATACACCTCTGCCTATATAGAAAAGAGATTGAGTGTAATATTGTTGGATTATCACTCGGTGGTTGACAGTTATGCAGGCCAGTCAATTTGTTATTCAGTGTTTCAGCTACGCTTTCGTCGTGGACTACATTGTCAATTAGACTCTCACTGTATTACATATGCATACGCGTAGTAATAGCTTTGCTTATGATAAGATTCTCAAATCAGTAATTTGCTTAATTTCCCTTTTCCTTACGAAACTCCTCATATTTACTCCCGAAAGCGTCAAAGCTAGGATAAGTATCAAAGACACCGGCAATATCCTGTTGACTTTAGAGAGATGGCTGCTTAGGACAGAATGCCAGCAAAACACTTACTATTTACAACTACTGTAGCTATAGACGAAGTTATTAATTCAACTGCTCATTGCAGTATCAATGCCATCAAAACTTAATACATACATAACCTCACGCCTCTATTCCCCGAAGGGGTAGGCAGAGGTGCATTTCTGCACCCACATTTCGCCAGTATGTATCAGTCCCACGTAATAGGGGGCGAGCCTATTGCCGCTTTCCGGGCACATTTCCAGACTGCGGGCTGTTATTGAGAATTTCCTATTGGAAAAACCTAATAACACTGTGCCCGACCCGGGAATCGAACCCGGGACCATCAAAACTTGATAATAATAAAAATAAACAATATAATCTGAGATGGCTTTTCATTTCGAAGGCTATGACAAGTTATACATCTCCTGTTCTGTAGTCAATGCCTAAATTGATTCTAAAGTCTACTAATAAATCTCAAGTGGTGAATTGCGACTTTGTTAAAAAATGAAAACTGTATTAAAATTCATATTCAGAAACTATAATTTTCTTGGAAATATGACTTTAGCCTTTGCTTTGAGGTAATGTTCAATTGTTAAAATGGCAAGGAAGCTTGAATTTTGAATAGTACAGCTGCTGTACTGAATAGAATAGCTAGTAACGTTGCCATGTTATATTTGTGCTATGTCAATTACTGATAACCAATACTAATATTGACAATAAAAGAAATTAAATTATTAATTTTTTGAAAATAAATTAAATTATTTTATTGTAGATTTGATACCAGTTCATCTCCTGGTCTTTGAGGCATAGCACGAAATATGTACATAGAAATTTCATTTGTGTTTTTCTTTGTTGCGAAACTAAACAAGAATCAAGAATCGGTCTAAACGTCGTTAATTCGCCCACTTATACTTATACGGTTTTTAAGAAAGTTAAAATAAGTTTTTGCTCCATTTCACAAATAATACGAACCAACCCTGATATATCAGTACATTACATCATAGTGTCGATATAGTACGAGCATTTACAGTAAGGTGCTAAAACGTTACAACGCCTGACTGTAACAAAATAAGAATTTTACATACACACACAAATTATAAAGAATTTGTTATATCAAGACTAAATTCTTCACAAAAGGCTGGTTTAAAATTTAAGCCAAAACAGCATTTTCGGTCGTAAACACAACGCGGCAACATCGCACATAACCGTAGAAATACTTAGTGGAATGGAAAGATCCGAAACACGGCTAATGGTTCCTACCGGGTGCCAAGGAATTCAGTTTCCATATCACGCGGCCAAGCGTGAAAATGTGAATTAAAAACATGCGCAAACAGCAGCCGGCGGGATACGGCCATCTGTTGTCTTGTCACTGAAAGGTGACGATCCGAAGAAACGGCCGGCCGTCTCGCCCGAAATTGGTTACAATTTTAAGGTCCGTTTAAACTGACCCTAACGTTTAAAATATTATCTATTCTAAAAATATAATGCTGTTAGCAGGGACAGTATGGAGAAGTTTATTTGAAAAATTGTGATTTTGCTAAAGCAAGTTTTGGATAGGTTTGATTTCATAAAATTCAAAAATAAGTTGAAGCTGCATTAACAAAGATGGTGCGGGAAAATTTAACCGCAGGAAAGTCAAAATATTTAAGAGTATATAGAACAACTTAGAATACATATTATGTTTGTCTAAGTGTATTTCGAATGCCTATATGATTTGAAAGTACTTTGAAAGCCTTCACGCTTGTCCCCAGCCATTTGGTTAGACAACAGCCTATGGCACAAGAGCTCATGCGTTTGATCAACGCATCCAGTCACATGTCTGTGTGATCCACAATTAATATTGGGTTCGACTGTTAGTAGCTGTAATTCCAAGTAGCTTTTACACGAGACTGGTAACTTATTTGACTTGTGACTGTTGAGTGCATGATTTATTATTACCAAAGAGTATACGCATTTTTGATACACCGGGAGAAACTATTTCATATTTTTATTCTTTTGCAGTTTAATAATTAATGATCATGATTTTTTAAATTACATTATTCAAAAATATTTTTATAATTAAATAGAAAAAACGTTTAATATTTTTCGAAATTTCAGTTTCAAATTATACTTAATATCAGGAAAATCTCTGAGTTTGAACGGACCTGCTAGATGATTCGGGTTTCGGAGCACGCGGCCGGATCGCGTGTTAGTGCCGGGTCACCGGAACGGACCGGCACTGGAATTTTGGACCCGTCCGTGGTCTTTCACGGGTTGACGCTTCTGTTAAGAGCCGCTTTTCCAACTATGTATAAAGCACACTACGTCTGACGGGGGTAATAGACACGAGGGTGATGTTATTTCACCGATTCCTTATCTTTCTGTTGTGTAAATGCACAAACGTTGTTATTGTTTTTCTTAGCGACCTTTGGCCTATGCCTAAATTGTAAAAACTGTAATTGCTTATTTGATAGAATTTGTGATCATTAAAATAATTTAATAAGGAATAAATAATATGTGATACGACTTTTTAATACAACATACAATACAAAATATTAAGTAATAATGTTTTCCGATTTTACAAATTGAATAAGTATTTTAACTGGTTTTTAAATGTATAAGGAGTGTATTAACAGATTGTTTTAATTATTAATTGTTTTTTTTTTTAATTTGACACATAAAATAAAAAGCAATTGAATTTTAGGCGATCCCTTTTTCTCCTCACTTAGTAAATCAAAAATGTCAAAAACAGTTACGAGAGTCCATATTACTCTTTGGACAAAAACAGCACGGTATTGCGATACTAAATTCCTAAACATCCCTAAATTTATAAATAATATTTGAAGACAAAGCCTTTTAAGATGTCACGCGAGAAATCATGAAACAAACAACCGAGTCTGCTATGAAAAGCGTCCAAGCCATTCGGGGCTTCCTGCCGTTTGCTCCGCCGGCCCAATGGGAGTGTAATTAGGGCCAAGCTATTTTACGCAACATCCTAAATATATCAGAGCCCTTCGAATGAGAAGCTTGACGGCGAGTAATGCACTCCGTCTGTGACGTGCAAGTTTGTTTGATTGAATTCTGTTCACGTCATAGTGATAATGACCGTTGCTGAGCGTAGATTGCAATGAAAGACAAACGATCTTAAATGTTATGGTCACAACTCTAATAAGTCTTAATTTATGACAGCCCCATGGATAAAATAGACCGTCTTGTAAAACGGTTCCATTTCCGCATTGAGTTTAATGTATGTGTGTTTCACAAATATTTGTTCCAGGTCTGGATGTTTGCGATACAAGACTTGTATATTAGTGTGGGGTCACAATTTTGCATGAGACTGTTGGGATTTGGCTATTTGGGAGTTGGCTATTTATTACATTTTATTTTTATGATAAGCAACTTCGCTGTTATCTGATGGTGTAATAGACTGATAGTACAAACACAGAATAATGAATAGTTACTGCTGGTATAGGCGAGAAACAGTAACTATTATCCGCCGACAGCTTTACCAGTGTGCTTAATATCGGATAAAAACACGCGGGACACAAAACGCTACACATGGTTGGGTCACTATCGCCAGTTGTAAAACTTATTTTAGCGCTTTAGACACTAAATGGATGGATGCAAATATTTTGTATGACTACAAACATACTGACAGAGGTGCATTTCTGTACCCACATTTCCCCAGGTATGTATCAGCGCTACGTCATAGTGGGAAAGCCTATTGCCGTTTTACGGACTCATTTCCAGACTCCGTGCTGCTACTGAGAATTCCCTATTGGAAAAACCCAATAATACTTTGCTAGACTCGGGAAATCAAACCAGGAAAGTCAGATTATTTTATATTTAACGCCTAATTTTTAGTAACAAATATTCCGGATATTATAACAAATATTTATTTGAAAGTTTGTTTTTTTATTCTTCGATGAGATTGTCATAAATATATGAGTCGATATTTGTTAGCCTATATTATGAAAGAATATTCTGAAGCATAATTAAAGCGAAGATTCCTGAACTTTCCTATCCCATACAAAATCGAAAAAAATCAACATCAAAAGTACGCGCTGCCCTAATAAACGGTAAATGTTTATATATCAGAGCTAAATTTAACTATCAGTTAACCAGAAAATGGTTCAAAAGCGACTGTTGTAACTGAGAGTTTAGCTTTTGGCCGTTATTTATGGACTTTCAGTAGAATTGTTGGGATGCGGTTTGGGTTGTTGGACGCTCAATGTTGAGTAAAAAAAAAGTTTTTGTTCACAATTCTGTGTGCTTGGACTGTGTACGAATTATTCTGTTAAACATTTAATGGTCTGGTACATTGTAGTGTGTGTGTTTATGGGCAGAAACAGGATTGTTATTCGTGGTTACGAGTTTTTATGTAATACAAAAAAAGCATTATAAGAATAAATAAACTGCCTCGTACAAGTATGTGACGTGCGATCTAGAGATTCTGGGTTCGATTCCCGGGTCGTGCAAAGTATTATTGGGTTTTTCCATTAGGAAATTCTCAGTAGCAGCACGGAGTCTGGAAATGTGCCCGAAAAAAGCCAATAGGCTCGCCCCATATTACGTGGGACTGATACATACCTGGCGAAATGTGGGTGCAGAAATGCACCTCTGCCTGCCCCTTCGGGGAATACAGACGTGAGTTTATGTATGTGTGTTATAAGAACTTTGAAACATAAAAATAAAAATGTTTCTGTTGCTCCAACGAAAAATGAGAAACCACCTCACAACGCGTCCTGCCTCTTATAACACCGCTTTCTGTGTCTGGGTTATTATTGGGTCGACCAATAATAATTTATTGTGACACTAAAGATGTTGGTCGACGCTCCTTCAGCACATTGGCAGTACCGAATATAAGGACAATGATATCTGTAGAAAAGTCATAAGTAGTCCATAGAGAATATCTCAAATGTTATCTGAACAAGTTATATGTGCTGCCATCTGTGATGGCTTAATGATATATTTTTTAAATAAATTAGTTCGTTCCGTTCTGCACTACACACGAGTTGTTTTTATAATAATATCAAATCCCTATCGCACATGTCAGTAACCACGTGAGCCACTAGCAAATATTTAGCTATTATAGCTTTATCGGCTATGAGGTTATTATTCTAGAAAGTAACATCAAGCAACATTGCTGGGTTGGTCAGTTAATACACTATCATGATATCAGGATTATTGGCAACAAGTCCTGTATATGATAAGATAGATCAATGCCAATACGACATTGCATGACTATTCTCAAGAACCAACCGGTAAAATGGACCTTCGTTAGACACAAGACTATTTCGAAAAGCAAGTTGCTGATTTATGATCTTGGCTACTTGGTTATCTTTATGCAAACACTCGCCGTAAGCAAGATACGAGTGAAGGGTTTAATCAATTTATTGTCAAATTAAGACTTTGACTGCTTGCAAACAACTGATTACAAAACTAAATTTAAGCTTGAACATCGACTTTTTTTTTCCTCGGGGAAAATCCTATTTACGGACCATCCCACCGCCGCGACGGAGGGGCGAGGGTGTTGCGGACTCACCGGCGCCTTCCGACCCAGCACGGATGTTACCGCCCGTGGATGTGTCAGGCGGCCGCTGGGCCGGGTCCCTACCAAAAATCAATGCGCCGTAATACCGACTAAAAACCCCGCGACTGCCACCATCGGCGCAAACGAGACGGCCCCGGTATATCCTGAAGCAAAAGCTATGGATTGGACCGGGACCGTCTCTGCGCAGTGCCAAAATGCACACCGAAATGACGTGTGGACGTCAGCGTCTCGGGGGCCGCCAAGGTAGGGGCGGTGGCCTCTGGGCGCCGGGCTAGAAGTTGTCCCGGCGCCTCCTACGTCGCCTCTTGCGACGAGCACGATCGGTCCGCTCCCGATCCCGCTCCGCGCTCTCCTTCTGCAAAATGACACAGGTACGCACCGAAGTTGCCGTGCCCGGTGAGCACCTACGTCAGCCGGAACGTCGGCGCAAGCTTGAACATCGACTACCCTCGTGAATGATCGACCGAATGAATATTTATAAAACAAAAACATTAACATGCGTCACGAATGATAGAATAATTGGTTATTAAAATGCAAATTCGTTTATTACTGGCATAGATATTAATGCTAAAAATTTACAGAAATATTATAGGTATAAGCTTGAAGAACCTGAAGTTACATGCCTAATTGACAGCCATACTTTCACACCCATTATATTGGGAAGATATATAGCACATATGTATATAAGTCTTCATTAGTGGTAGTTGATAGATATGTAATGATTTACTTAATATTTTTTTTTTTCACCTTTCCTTAGATAAATTATAAAAACACAAAAAATCCCGTACTTTAACTAGACGTATAAAAAGAATACAATATTTTAAAACTAATTAACAATTAAGTCCCGACTTCCCGCTGGTTTAAAATGGAACGTAGAACATAAATATAAAATTAGAGCACACTAAGTTTTTATTACAAAAAGGGAAAGTATCAAAAATATTGTTTGAATAATAAAAGATAACGGGAAGCTATCAGCGGCAGCTGTCGAATTTTGGAACTTGGCACGTGATTTTATTATCATTACGCCTCGTCACGCTGTGGGCGGCAGAGTTTCAAACTTCCGGGTTATGATTCATTATAATACATCCCATTTCCTGATGTTGTGGTTTCCTTTAATGCGTTTTTAAGAGATTGACTGCCTTATTAGTATGGGAGAAAAAGGACTCCATATTGTGAGATTTGTGATTAGTATCTCAATTTTGGCTCAAAATGGAGTAATTTTTTCGCATCCTGTATCTAGATTACGAGCGGCAAGTAAATAAATAATAAGTTCCACTTGTACTTGTGTTGTAACGCAGTTTGGGATCATTATTACGTTTTAAGGGCGGAGTCATTATTTTACATAAAACGTGGGACTTAGAGAACAAAGCAGTTGAAAGATGCAGCTGTATACCTATACCATCAGAGATACCGGTGTGGGTTTATGTCTGTGTATGTTCATGTCTTAAGAAAATCTTACGCCGGTACACCGTCTAATACATCTTAGTGTCCATGGCACACATTGTAAGCTGTCTGGGATGTTCCAGCGCAAGAAGCGCCCTAAATTTTGGCCGCCCAGCGCATTATCCACTATAAGAAAAGGTCGTCAATGCCCCCACTATTTCGAACGCTCGTGGAAAGGTCAGTGTCCCTGATTGAAATGACGCCGCGCGTTCTACCGCTCACCTCCGGATCGCTTTACATCCAATTCCAATATATCCTGATTCTTATCACCGAATTGATCTAAAAAGACTTAAAAACTTTAACCTGATTGGTGCATTATTTGGATCGATCGGAGATACGAATAAGGATTTTAATGAAATTACTTGTAAGATGTAAGTGTACCGTTTTACAATACTCAATGTAATCACCCTGAAACGGAACTCTTATGGCTCCAGTGGCGGTACATCCATAGAAGCCCAAAAGCCCAGTTTGCTTTACGAAATTCCGAATAATAATCTTTTATCTTTAAATATTTATTTTACAAAAGCAATTTGACATATTAATGACCCCACAATAAACAATGATACTAGACATTACACAATTAACGTGTAACGCATTTGGGCTTCTATGGAAGTACCGCCACTGTATGGTTCCTAATTAATTTCTGTGTACTAAACACCAAAATAACATAACATAAATACACTTCTGTCTCTGATTGGGATAGACAGATACTATAAAGCGCCAAATTATGCGGTCCAAACATACCCCTTTCGCTTCCTCAACAAATATTCCCTAACTGACATTAATATCTTCAAGCATGCCCGTCCGATACGAAGACGACACATAAATTGATTTTCATAATGTTTATTTACATCGAGGAGCGAGAGGTGGCTAGATTATAATCATGTTGTGTCTTGATTATTTCTATGAATGTTATTGTTCCTGCTTGCCCTAGTTCAGGAAGGTGTTTTTGCCATACCTAGGAAATTGTTTGTAAACGGCAGCTGAATCATTGCATTTTTATAAAGAGGTTCTAATATAAAACAAAAAAGTTGTTTATAAGACCAATAAAATGTATTTCCAGGGCAACAGAACAATACAACAAGCAGCTATATTATCATAATTTTAAAGCACAGATGAGACATAACCTCGAAAACTAACTTTAATCAACATTTCCAACACGCTGTTGACATAATCAACTCTAGCTCTTGCAACTCGCAAATTGAGATGCGGTTTAAGCAGGTACATCCACCCCGTTTGGCTCTAAAGCATCTCGACGTCCTAATAGCCCAAACGACTCATTCTGTTTGCAATAAGCGACAGCACTTCGTTAAGGCGTGTTTATTTTCGCGTTCACAAATTTAAAACTTACGCCTTTGATGTCGCTTCACTCGGTTCAGAGTCGGAGTTTTGGGCGGTTTGGTCTTCACACTTCTGTAGCAGTACAGGGGCTCGTCCTTCACCCCTTTCGGCTTCAACACAGGCAGTTTGAAATTGGAAAACATCTCACACACACTCACGTCCTGAATACCATTTTACTGGTCGGTATTATCGATCAGAACACACCGAACGCGTGCGCGCGCGCTACGAATTCTAAATATTATGAGTTGTTGTGAACGGAGTGTAGTTACAAATATAGAACGTGCTTCTGTTCTGTGCGTTCGTTTCGTATTTATATATATTTTTTAATAAAACACGATACAAATGTTGGCCGAGATAAACGTATAAATAGGGTTGCCATGTTTTATCTCGCTTTAATGGATCATCCCAAGTGCGTTTGCGGCTTACTAATAAGTGAAATCAATCAGGCGCATGCGGTAGGATGAGTCTATATGAACCGAGTTTATAGTTATTTTAGACCATTACGGTGCGCTGTGCGGAGGGTTTATCGACAGAGTTTCTTGAACTTAGTGCAGTGCACTGATATGAGGTAGACTACACGGAAGCGTTCCGCATATTCTAAATATTTAGAAAAACACCGACAGGTCTATTAACAGGCTATGTTTAAAAATTAACATTACCAGATTTTAACGTTATTTTTTTTCTACTCGTTGCTCTCATTCTTTTACAATCTTACAAAACTCGTCTAGTGATAATTTTTAGGAACAAGGCCACTTATCAGGTTTAGCATTAAAATGTAAACACTGCCATTAATATTTACGTTTACACACCTCTATCAGGTTGTGGATTTTGCTTTGACAGCCCCGTGGCCAGTCGATTAGTCATTAGCTTGCAGAACGAGAGGCCGCGGGTTCGATCCCCGCACCGAGACAAATGTTTGTGTGAACAACAAAAACTTGTCTATACAACAAATACCCGGATTTGCGAGACCGAAAAATATCTCGTAGTTTCTGATACCTACGACACAAGACTATTATCTTAGTGTGAGGTCAGAACTATATATGTGTGTTATTTATTTATTTTTATTATTCCATACTACCTTTGATATTATATTTGCCTTTCTGAATATGTAAAGGCCTAATATCGCAAACTTAACTATAATCTGGCATTGTTGTTATTGCGAGCTAACCGGATTATTTTTTCATCAGAAAAAAAACCTGTGTACATTTATATATTTACGCGGAAAATATTTTTATATTCACGTTACTCACATTTAAAAGGAAGCCATTACTCGTTCACAAAACGAGCAAGTTTAATCATTCGTGCTCATTGTCGCCAACATGTTTCACGGACGCTTTTTCCTTACTTAATGACACTTTTATGTCTTCACAGAGAGCTATAACGGCTTGATAAAAAGTATTTTCATTCTTGAAAGGTGGGGTTGGAATTATTTCTTCGCTTCGCAAAGTCTCTGGTTTTAAATTCACCGCAGTCATGAGTTGTATTTCGTTTGAACCCAAGCATGTTTTATTTATCATTCTTTTTCATATACAAATAGAGGGGTATTTTAAGTTTAACATAATATGTATCTGAAAGATGAGCATTTCGACTTATTTTTTTTTATAATAGTGAATTGATCACCACAGCTTATTTATTTATTTTTGTTTATAGCTTCATATACTTGACAGTATAAGGGCGGACTTAATGCCTTAGGCATTCTCTGACAGTCTACCTTTGGGGAGTGCAGAGATGAGTCTTGGTAGGTGTAGTGTGATATATCTACGTTAAAAGAAAATTAGTTATATTGATTGAAGATTACTACTTTCTTCTTAAATAGGTTGGTAAAAATCGCCTCTGAATAAACTATACGTAAACGTTGTCAAATATTTAATTGAATAATCTTCTTGATATTCCGCAAAGTATAATCTTCTGTACACATTTTTTAAACAAAGCTTTTTGTATGTAAATGTTATTTATTCCAGGAGAATGAACAACGTTTTGTTCACGATAATAATGCGGAAAATTTGCGAAATGTTTCTTACAATGTATGTTTATGTAGAAGGCTTAAACATTACCAAAAGCTTGTTCAATTAGCGTAAGAATTAACAACAAAAAAAAACAGTTACATCAATTCATGTTTTTTAATATTTGAAGCTGGTTTTTTTCTACGTTTGTACAGATATAGCCTATGTGGGGGACACAGCCTAAACTTTGCATTCTGAACAAATTATTATCGAATGGTTTCATAGTTAAGGTGAATTATAACCGGTTATAGGTAACGACGAAATTAAAGCATGACGTAGAGATAAACCTGAAAATACATGTAAACAGTATCATCATCATCAGCCCAAGAAAGAAATTCCTAAGAACTTTTTAGGTGTGCAGGTTTTATCACGATGTTTTCCTTCATCGTTAAAGCAATTGATAATTCATACACACATAACTTAACTTGGAAAAGTCAGAGGTGTGTGTCTTTTTTTTTTTTTTTTTTTTTCGCGGGGAAAATCCTATTTACGGACCATCCCACCCCCGAGGGGCGAGGGTGTGTCGGACTCACCGGCGCCTTCCGACCCAGCATGGATGTTACCGCCCGTGGATGGGCGGCCGCTGGGCCGGGTCCCTACCAAGAATAAATGCGCCGTAATACCGACTAAAAACCCCGCGACGGCCACCATCAGCGCATTCAGCGAGACGGCCCCGGAATACCCTGAAGCCAGAGCTATGGATTGATCCGGGACCGCCTCTGCGCGGTGCCAAAAGGCACACCAAAATTATAGTTGCTCCTCGGGGGCCGCCAAGGTAGGGTCGGCGGCCCCGTGTGGCCTCTGGGCGCCGGGCTACGTGTTGACCCGGCGCCTCCTACGTCGCCTGTTGCGACGAGCGGGATCGGTCTGCTCCCGATCCCGCTCCGCGGTCTCCTTCTGCGAAATGACCCGTTCGCAGAAGGAGAGCATAGCTGTCCACGACCTCCGGCTGCCGACCATGGCGGCGACCACAGTCGGCAGCGAGAGGTCTCTCCCCACGACCGCTACGAGAGCGCTGCGCTCCTCGTCCCAGGCTGGGCACTCCTCAAGCGTGTGCTGGGCCGTGTCCTCACGGCAGTGAACCTGCGACCGCCGAAATTCTCGACCGCGCGCCTAAACCTCGAGGCCATCACTGCTTATGTAAACAGTATGGTGCACACATATTTTGGGATCTGAATATGTGTAAGACCGATAAATCTTATTTATTTATTTATTATTTATTATATTCTAATGATTACGACCCATACTTGGTCCTAGTGAAAAGAAAAAAAAACAGTTATATACTTATGATGTTTGTCATGTGGATTAAGCAGCAATGACTTCTCATATTGGAGCAGGTTTAAGATGAAGTACCAGCGCGAAGAAAAAAATTAGGAAGTAGTAAGACTTATAAAACCTTACTTGCATCTGTTACACAAATACACCAAAACATATAGGGCTTTTATAGATACTCACATTTCGCAGTGTTCGTGTGGATTGAGTGAGCTTCTGATTTAAAAAAATATTCCGGTAAGTAAAAAGCGTAAAACAATATGTGCAGTCCGGACTATATGCCTGTGTGTTTTGTGTACTAAAAAAACACGTACAAGTAACTGTCGAAACCTTCAAAAGCAATCAGAGGAATGATCACGGTGTCGCATGCCAAGTCTCGTCAGACGAAGGGAAGCAGAATAACAAACTGAAAATAATCTCTTGATTCGCACCGGAAACCGCATCTCTTGAAATAGACGGCGACGACGATGGCTCGTTTGTTTTTTCACGACGTCGACCGCTTTCCACGGATAATACTTGGACATTGTAGATGAATTGTGCAATTTTAAAAATTGCAACCGCCGCTTTATTGTTCTCGATCGTTGGCCTTTTGAGGGTTTGTCGCTTCAATTGTTTTTTTTTTTGAAATCATTTTGCTGTTATATTCTGATGAAGATGAAGATATATCTTATCAGTAAAATCCTTGGCTTCACATGCACAATATGTGCCTCTGAACAGAGAACACAAATTCGCTTTGATGTGCTTGCTTTTCATTATTGATATTTTGAATGTGATTATTGTTTGGAATTGCGCGTCTAAAATGTTTGTGTATTATTTATTAAGACCAATTATAACGCTTATTAAAGCTAAAAATTAAATAAATATATAAAAAAATACTGCCTCGTGGTTATATGTATGTGCCGCGCTATCTAGAGATCTTGGGTTCGATACCCGGGTCAGGCAAATTGTTATAGAATTTTGCCATTAGGTTGTTCTTAGTTGCAGTTCGTAGTCTGAAAATTTGCCCGAAAAACGGCAATGTGGTTGCAGAAATGACCTCTGCGCAACGGGTAATACAAGCATGAGTGTTTTTTCTTTTAAAAAATGGTAATGAAAATTAATTATTAAATAAAAAGTAAAAAGTTTTACAAATTGAATTGATTTATACACAAACAGGGCAAATATTTGAAATTAACAACATCAATCTTCTTACTTCCAAACATAATAACATTGAACATAGTGCCCTCACTAGGATAAAGCTGTATCGCGAGGGAAAATGACTATTATTTTTTGTAGAAGATGGAATGCATTGTCTTGTACTGGCAGGGGAAAATGACATCACCATACTTGATGGAAAGTACGACCATTAGGAAAAAACAAACCATGAATTGGGGAGAGACTTTGTTATCACTCATTCAAGCATACAACATTTAATGCTGGATCATAAAAAAATGAGTAGAATAATTAATACTTCTCCTAATAATTAATACAAAAACATAACCTCGAAGCAACAAACTTCTTTCATTAAAACCATCACTCAAACAGGAAACATAAAACGCAGCTTCCTAATTTCGCCACGTCAAATTAAGCCTTTCAAGAATTAATTTAAAAATGTTAATTTGAGCTTACTTTTAGACAAAGTATTAAGTAACCACCTGCCAACCCTATTACCCTGTTGTTTTGGAAGTACGGTCATCTGTCAACGCCATACTAAAGTTGGGGCCTTTCCAACTGGCCACTGTGTACCTTCGACTTATAACAGGAGCGCATTAAGCCCCAGTTAAGTACGTAATTAAAACCTAGCGGGGAACGTAAGGACTGAGTCCATTCTTTGGGGCGGAGGGAAATGTTAAATGCCTTCAGCGGTCAGATGGGACATACGGGTTGGATTTTTGAACGTGAATGCCGCGTGGTTTTGTTTATTATTATTTCACTCTTATGTCGGATTAATGGTTTAATGATTATGTAAAGTTTAAAACTCAGCCTTTACTTTCAAAACAAATTAAAATTATAAGAGAGGACTGAATTTTGTGATTAGGACGTCCATTTGATAAATAAAAAATATTTTATTTATTTATTTTAAACTTTTTATAAATGTATATATAAATACGGACTTAATGCCATAGGCGTTCTCTGCTAGTCTACTTTTGGGAGATGCAGGGATGAAACCTGGTAGGTGTATACTACAGATGTTTTACATAAATAAATGCAACATACATAATATTTATACATACAAATACATAAATATAAAAAATATATTCTATGCAGAATAAAAAACAAACCCTGTTTCGATAATTTATTACTATTGTCTACACAACCGCTGACCGATAAGTTAAAGCGCAATACTTTCTCGGAGTGAAAGGTTCGACGACGACAGTGCAGTGGTCTGCAATTTGTTTCATTGTTTTAGAGCCAGAAAAGAGGCTAAACTAACGTTAGCAATTCGATTGTATCGTATTCCTTGCTCGTTCTCTTTAATCAAGTTAAGCCTTGCCAGCAGACAGTAGATACAGGGAGAGATTTATTTACTTGAATACTAAAATACAAATACCTGCAGGAAAACAAAATTAATTTTTCTTTTAGTTTTTATTTGGAATAAAAATTGTAAGCTCATTGATTAGATGTAGTCGGTGTTAACATCGTATAAAACTACAAAATAAGGCTTTAAAACTCATTTTAAATGTCCATAATCAATGTGCAAGATATTTTGATTTCTCTATACGTACTAGACGCAATCTTGTCAGAGCTACGTGCCTTAGATAGAGCTTAAGAATAACTCTGAATCCACCTCCACTATAATAACTATTACCCCGTTGCGCAAAATTGTTGGCTAGTGTAAAATTTACTTGCAATTTAATTTGATGTGATTCGAATGAAATTCAGTATTCTAGATGAAAATACTCTGAAGTCTAAACAAGCAGCTCTATGGTTTTATTATGCAACAAATTCACAACCTTCAAGATAATAATCTTGGAGTTTTAACAAAAACAAAAAAAAAAAAAAACGCGGCGTTTATCCACGCAATATAGTCTAGTATGTTTCTATTGGCCATGTACCTGGCGCTGCCGACATAACGTTAGTTCGACCACATTATTATACTGCGCTCGTTACGGATAATGAAACATCCTGTATTGTAACCGTATACATGGTGATTCAAACATGTAACTTCAAATTCGTAAAGTTAACTTACTGTAACTCGTTTACTTTTTACTGTTTTACACGGTTATTAAGTAAGAATTACCAGTATGCTGTAATAATTGTTATGTTCTAGATTTTCGGGCTTTTAGGTGGTCTTGGATTTGGAAAATTGTGTACACAGAATTTCGCGTTACATTTCGCGTGAAAGGCTTTTTCAAATATAAAATACGGAAAGTAAATTAAACTTTAATAATTGATTAGTAAACTTTTCATCATATCGTTACACAATCTATACACAATAACAATATCTTCTACCTTTATATATTGTGTTATTATATGTATAAACTAAATTTCAAATTTCGTGATTCTGTTAGTTAAAAGGTATAATTTGTTTCAAGTGGATGTTATGACCCTGTTTCTGATTCTTATAATTCTGCTCCGATTTCTCGGGTCAATTTATTATTTACCTTACGTTCGTAATAAACGACACATATTTTCAATGAGGTGACTAATAATATAGTAATATAATAACATCTAAGTTACTCCTTGATACAAATTCATATTATAATCCATCTGCATATGCCTAGTGCCATATAAATGACTATGGATCGATGTGTTTTTCAAACCTGATACAGTACTATCGTTCTGTATCAATACACATTCACGTCAGTATTCTCGAAAGGGGTAGGAAGAGGTGCATTTCTGTACCCATGTTTTGCCCATTGTGTTATTATCTCACGTAGTACAAAACAAGCCTACTGCAGATTTCAGGCACATTTCCAGACTCCGTGCGGCTACTAAGAATTTCCAACTGGAAATTCAAACCCTTGAACACTTTGACCCGGATATCAAACCCCGAAACTTTAGAAAGCACGGTACATACTGATGCTGCGAGACCACGAAACAGTCTTATTACGAGAATAACCTACTAAAAACAATAAAATAGATTTATGTTTAAACACAAAATACAATGCCGAAGTGCTAGTAGTTTCCAAAAAAGAAGCTCTTCAAGGTCACGGATTGTTGAAGCCGCATCGAGCTAATAACTTTCTTAGACTTAATTAAACTTGTCCCCGTAGGCGCAGCAGTGATTTAGCGAGCCCTTGGCGTGCTCTCCTAAAATTAATTTAACTAGTTTAGATTGATCACATAATTGACGGAACTGAATAATTCCTTCGTGTATTCGGGGCTCTGACTATTGACCTTGACGTGTATTGTCTGGCCATCACTGTTTATTCGAAGATGGTGTATTTAAACCTTAATTATACATTCAAACTCTCGGCTAAAATTATTTTATTTTAAGTCCCACGTAATAAATGTCATCGAAACTGCACATGCTGCTACTGAGAATTTCCTTATGAAAATAAACAATAACATTGAACCTGCCAGGAGTCAAAGCCAGGGCTTTATTTTTCAGTCATAGAACCTAACGTGTGTCTAAATTATTGGAATACGAACTTTGCAACATTTAATTGTATATTTAATAGTATCTATTTGTAAGTATGAAATTTTATAAGGACTATTCAGTAATTTATATTAAATTTACATATAAAAACTTTTATGTTTCAACAACAAATGATAGTCATGTAAAACCTAGACAAACTCGAAATACTTTTATTCATAATTTACACTCTCATGAATAATCAGACCACGACCGACCGCAATTCAGACGATATTTCAACGAAAAATACAGCGCGCTTTAATATTTAACTTTATAAACGAAAAACAATGAAAATAAAGTACAGCACAGACAACAACTCAAAAACACGGAGAAGTGAGAAACAAGTTATGTTTTCGGCAGCGACAGGTCATTCGGGCGTATATGATAAAATCGCTTCACCACTACATCATTTCATACATACAAGACTTTGTGTCTGAGTGATAAAGTATATTTTCCTCTGTTCCCTTGGAGATATAATTTTGCTGGTATCGTAGTAACATTCCGCACCAGTTCGACTTTATGGCGAAAACTAATATGAAAAGATCAACTTTTTTCGTGACATTTTCGATTTAATGACGTGTTGTTTACGTTGGTCGTGGTTTTTGTATTGAATATTTTTGTTTATTACTCATTCGGTGGATTTAAGACCAAGAAGGTCATGGGGAATATGTAAGGTCGTGTTTTTTTTTGAAGAAACGAATGCATTAAAATTTCAGAATGGAACTTATTTGTCGAATCGAAATGTATGTAAAAACGACAAAAGCTTTTCTATATGAGCCTTAAAAATAGTCGAAATGAGGGTTTAGATATTCACCTTTGCGTCGGATCGGAGGTACAAGCGTGACTGAATATAGACCAAGTTCATTAATTGGCTTTAATTCTTTTATCTTCTTTGAATAAATTGTTGACTGCCTCGTGGTCTCGAGGTACAAGTATGTGCCGTGCGATCTAGAGGTCCTGGGTTCGATTCCCGGGTCGGGCAAAGTGTTATTGGTTTTTTCCATTAGGAAATTCTCGGTAACAGCACGGAGTCTGGAAATGTACCCGAAAAACGGCAATAGACTCGCCCCCTGTTACGTGGGACTGATACATACTTGGCGAAATGTGGGTGCAGAAATGCACCTCTACCTACCCCGTCGGGGAATACAGGCGTGAGTTTATGTATGTATGTATGAATAAATTGTAAAATACTCAACAACTAATTGTCAACATTCATGCAGCGACCTTGACGACTTTCCTGATGTAAAAAAAAAACGAGGGACGGTATCGACGATTCTTTACTCATACCTATGGGTTAATTCAATACATTGCATCCGTAATATGTTTCAGATTAACTTAAGAGTATATTACTTAAAACATTAATACACACAAAGATCTGTCAAAGCGGCGAAGTTGAAGCCATGGAGGCGAGATATCCTAAATCCCAAACCCGGAACACATTACCGTATTTTTTTCCACTTACGCCCACTATCCGACACAATGGTACACACATAATTACACACAGCGAAACGGTACAATATTTCAGATGCCAAATGTATGTAAATGGGAGCCACATTGAACGGACGAAACTTGGCTTGTTCTAGTGCGTATTATAACACATAAATCAGTCTTATGTAAACGGTTCGCGGGGGGAAAAAAGGGGGAAACAACAAATAAGTCAAAATGTGTTTGCGTCGTATAGAAAACATTTTTAGTGGTTGTAGTTAGTTGTTTACTATATGCGAGTGTCAACAGGGATTCAAGATACATCATGTTGCTTTTTTCGTAGGATATCTTACGGTATATTTAATTTTAGATTATGACGTAAATTAAAGTGAAAATAATGGAGTTTGAATAATATGTTTTATGTGCCATAGCTTCTTTGAACAGATCTTTGAGAACAGTAACATGGTAAAAAGTTATTTAATGTTTGACGTAATTATATTGTGCTTACAAAACGACACTGCGTTGTACGTCACGCGAAAATAGTGTGTGACGTGCAAACTAGGGGTCTCGGGTTTGTATTCACGCGTCAGGCAATTATAAAATTAATGTTATTGGGTTTTTCACTTACGATATTCTCAGTACCAACCCAGATTATGAAAATGTGAATAGATTGACTTTCTATTACGTGGGACAAAATAAATGTGAAACGTAGATGTAGAAATGCAAGTCTGTCTACCTTTCCGCGGACACAGGTGTCTGTGTGTGTACATAATTGACTACATATTTTGACTGTGAAGATGTATCTTCTCTCTCTCAAATCTTAATGAACTAATTCTATTTGGCTTTGCTAACCACAAGTTAACTCTATAGATAAGACCATTTATGACTTACGTTTACGCTGACCTAATGTGGTAAAATATTTTGAGATAATCTAGGAATTCTACGTTTCATCATAATATATTCCTTGTCTCTAAGATAGTGACAGTTTATACTAAAACCCACAAGGTGGACTGATGATCTAACGAAGATCGCAGGAAGCCGTTGGATGCAGGCCGCTTCCGACAGAGCGCTTTGGACGTCTTTGGAGGAGACTATGTCCAGTAGTGGACGTCTTTCGGCTGGTGATGATGATTATGATGAATACTGAAACTGATTTGAGTAACTCAGAAAACTACGAGGTTCATGCCAGCTGGGAGCAAGTTAAATAGCTTGAACTTTTTTTTTAATAAATGTATTCTATTGCTAAATTCCAACACCCCATAACGCCAAAGAAAATTCCACGTCATATCTCGCCAATAAACCATTTGCAATGGCGAAAAAGAATATTATCACGCAAAGTGGCAGTAAATTCGGTTAAACTTTCATCGTATATAAAATGGGGGATGGAAAAAAACAGCCCTATATCATTATCAAAAAGTTATTAAAGCCGGTCGCGGCGCGTTTCGCTGAAATATTCCGCTGAGCTGTGAAAACGTTTGAAGACTTTCCAACGCGTGCCTCTGATGCTTTATGGGTATACTGATTATTGCCTACAGCTCTAGAAAAATTCTCATGTAGGAATTTTTTTGTGCAATAAAATTATTCCGTTTAACTTAATCGGAGCAATTTTTACGCATAGCTGCAAATGAAAAATGGGACTTGACTGATGCAAAGTATAGTTCTATACTAATTGTCATCCACCACTACATAATATAAGGCGAAAAAGCATCAATACTCACAAACTGTCATCAGAGATGACAAACGCACCTGCACCGTATTCCAAAATAATAAATAAAAACACAGAATTTTGAAATCGTCGTAAATTACGACGAGGTAGCCAATACAAAAAGCTAATTTTATAAGAGAAATACTGAATGAACCATATACGTCAAGGGCAATAAGATTATATATGTATATACTTGTGCGCCAATAAGCACTAGGCAAGCGTGGTGGACTAAAGCTAAGCCCCTCTGAGTTGTAGATAAGGCCCGTGTCCAGCAGTATTTGGACTGATGATAATAATATATTTTACATTAAATATTAAGAATTTATTATGCTAACATAGTAGTCTCGACTGATTAACATCATTGGACTAGGTTTTGATTTTAATCAATATATAATATAACCCCTCTCAGCTTGCCAGCATTGGGTCTTATGGCAACTTATACTAGCATTCATATTCAATCACGGTCTGTTTACATTCTGGGTGTGGTCTGATGATGATTATGAATTATAAGTAGCATATAATCATCATTTCTCAATCTATTTTGGTACCGAAAATCATAAAAAAATATTTAACGGCTTTGTAGTGAAAGTGTTATGAAATAAACCACTTGAGCACTTCTCATACTTTAAGGGCGTCGCATAATTTAAGTTTCGCTGCTGAGAGGTTAAGGCCTTAGTCCTTTAGTCAGTTACGCTGACCAAGTATTCTTGGTAAACTTTACTTCATTCATAAATTCATCATCATTCATTCATGCTGGCATCCTTTTTCTTCCTTTAACGTTGCTAAACCGCCAAAGCTGTCAAGATGTATTTTTATTTACACGTAAACGTTATGTTTTGTAAATAATTTGATTCAGTTAGGGCGGTTTCCAAAAAAATCTATATTTTACACAAAATTACGGAAATTTCATTCGTCTGGCAACACTAAAAATTCAGCACCACATCAGATTTAACAGTAGACTTAGTAGATAAGAAAAGGAGAAGAAATCACGGTCGTCTCGTCTCCATCATGAATCAACTCACTCCGGAAGACGACCGGGAATTGTGGCGTGACTTACGACCCGCTTCCGCCCGCCATATTTGCTTTAGTTACACACGACTTCCGGCGATTGCGTAATCGTCGTTTGATAAATATTTTAGTGTTCCAATGCATTGTCTTTTTTGTGGTAATATGGATAAGTTGATTAATTGCTTCCTTTGCACATACGGACTTCGTTAATGTTTTTTTTACATTAACGTTTCGCCAGATTTCTGATAGATTTACTCACGCAGGAAATTACTTCCAAATACATATATTTGTTCCATAACATATAAAGTAATATTCCTTACAAAAAGTAATATGTCTGTTTGTAGTATTGAAATAACCGCTTTTTAATAAATGCATATCGATGTATAGGTACACGGTACATATACCAAAATAACGTTTTATACAATTTTTAACTATCTGTCTGTCTGTCTGTTTGTTCCGGCTAATCTCTGAAACGGGTGGACCTATTTTGACGGGACTTTTATTGGCAGGTAGCTGATGTAATAAGGAGTAACTTAGGATTTAAAAAAGGCGACAAAAAACAAACTGTTAGGCGGAACGAAGTTCGCCGGGTCAGCTAGTAAATTAATATTCCAGGTAAAACAATATGAGACGATGTAATGTGACTTATAAACCTTGATCAAAAGAGTTCACTGCCTTAAAATACTTTGTATTAAATAAAGAAAGCACTGAGTTAGAAAAATGGAGTCCGATTAGACTGCTTGCTAGTGTGAAAGTGTTATGAAATAGCCCACTCAGTCAAGATTCTTTGTGTAAAATATACGAGATCAGAGATCAGTCAAGATTCTTTATGTATAATGTCTCTTATATAATCAGACTATCGCCGTCCACTGCTTAAAGAAGTCCTCCCTAGGTGCGCGTCAACCATCCCGATCTTGAGCAGCACGCATCCATCCATTTTTATCAAAATCATTTTATGTATAGGTCCATTTTGACAGCCCCGTGGCGCAGTTGGCTAGACACCAGCTTGCGAAACGAGAGGCCGCGGGTTCGATCCCCGCACCGAGACAAATGTTTGTGTGATCCACAAATATTTGTTTCGGGTCTGGGTGTATGTGAGATCGAAAAGTCTCTCGTAGTTTCTGATACTCACGACACAAGACTTGTATCTTAGTGTGGGATCGGAACTATGTAAGTGACTGTTGGGTGTATTTATTTATTTTAAATATGTTCACAAACACACAACACGATACATATTTCAATTTAAACTATCACCACAAAAATGTGACATTGATATGTGTATGAAATTGAAGAAATAACAAGATTAAGAGCAGAAGCAGAATATCATAACCCATAGTAAATTTAATAATCCTAATCAGCAACGAAATTCTTTACAAAGAAATAAATAATCAGAAAATGAGAATTAAAGTTGGGATTGCGACAATAAGAGTTATAATTTTATTCCGGAAAAAAAGCTAAGGCATATTGTATAACAGAGTAAAACATCGTAAACAATTTTTCGCAATTTTCACTTATTTCCGCTTGTTCTAACGTAACATGAAAATTAATTTGGGACCGACTCAGTGGGATATTGTATAGTATTTATGTTTATTAAAATTTCTTTTCTTTAACATTGTGTGGTTTATTTTGGTATATGATTTCTTTTTCGTACAACATTTTTTGTTTAATATGCCAAGGTGAATGACGTCCTCGTACAGCTCATACAGGGTCGCCGAATCTTCGGATTTGGCTTAACAGATTTGTGGCTATTACATGAGTAATGGCTAGATGCGCAAACTTGTTTAGCAAACAGATAAAACAGTGTAATTATGATTCTTGGGTATTTCCATTGCCGATGAAGGAGATTTAGTCGCATAGTATATATGATGTTAGGACTGGTCCATTATAAACAGACTTATGATGTGACTAATCTTGATATGATTTTTTACAAGGTGTAAAACTAAAAAGTGCTTTGTAGTGGTGACTCAGCATTTTTTGAGGAGGGAAGTAATTATTGTGTAAAATAAAATAAAACTTACAACTGAACGTTAGAGGGGTGTTTTCTCTACAATTTAAAAGACTAATTACGCACCTATTTTCTTCTTCTTTTTCCAAAAAAACTTTTAGATCAAGCAGGACGTGGGTCATTATCTTACTAGTTTTCCACAAAGTAATTCTAAATTACAAAAAATCTATTTTCAAAAAGACCTCTAGCTACCAGTTGTTATCTTAAAAAAACGTTCTCCATAAAACCCGTCAATATTGACACTACAATACCCCAACTTCCGCCAGTATGAAAATGTACAGTGCGGCAAATGCAATTATAATTTAATTAGCGGGATTGCGTCGGGCTTAACTTGGCCGAACAGACAATAAATCATCGGAGCAAACCAGTCGGCTCTATTAGTTCGTTTATTCGGAATGATGCGTCGATGTTACAATGGATCGCCGCTTGTTGTGACGTGTTACTTTCGACTGGAATATGTAGCGTGGTTAAATATTCGAGACACTTTGAGTTTCATTTGTACGCCAGGCAATGTTATCATTAAAGTCAATAATTACTTAATGCCTTAAATGAAACGTTTACACTTGCTGGTTAGCTTGAATATTCTTTTTAATAACGAGCATATTAAACACGGTCTTATAAGACTTTCTCTTTAATTCCTTTGTGTTGATTGAGCTCATGAAGTTACACGTAAGATTACAAATTCTATTCATTTCCTTAGTCTATTAACTATAAATACAAAAATAATCATCGTAATTATTAAAAAAAAACTAAAAGGTACAACACTTTTCGAATAATTTTACCAAAATACAGAAAAAAATCCTAAAATATGCTAGAAAGACATCAAACAGCCAAAGAACAATCTTGAACGTTATTTTCTTCCGCCCTCATTAACAATACGCTGTGAATAAACGCGCGCGAGAATTATGACGCGAATTTAATTAGCAGGAATAATACAATTAACACAGCTTAAAGTTGAAATTAACGAGGCAAATATACGAACAAATCTGTCGGTGTAGCGCGGCTGGCGTGAAATCGTACTGCTTCTGTATATGTGCATCGAATTATGTGCCCTTAATTGAGGATTATATTGAGCTGTCACTTGGATGTATTTGCATAACTTATCAATACATTATGACAGTGGGTTTTATCGCAATTCTAGAGGTTGTTTTTGGATCCATATGTTATGATGGCCCAAAACTTTGATACTATTTGCAGGTTATAGCTAGTTAATATACCTAAATAACCTCACGCCTGTATTCCTCGAAGGGGTAGGTAAGTAAATATGTTAGTTAAGAACAAAAAAAAAATTAAGAAGTGTAAAATTGACGATTCAAAAGAACTTGTAAAAGTCTATTTGAATAAAGATAATTTGATTTGATTTGAAAACAAATATGTTATGTACTAGTTTTAAGCCATAAGCCATAATAACAACGGCGTAAGAGCGTTGCATCGTGTATTTGAGGCACTTCGTACCGTGAAATTGCCCGAGATCTGACAGATATAGCCGTTACTAGGACTGCTGGTTCGCTGGTTTATATAATTCATTAAAGATAATTGAATTTCTTAATCGATATTACGTTAAATATTTAATTTTTTTTATGAAAGTAGGTTTTAATTTAGTTAGTAATATTGTAAGAAAATTAATTAATAATATTAGCTTAAAATTAATAATATTGGCTTTGGATAAAATTTGAGATGTAATTATCACATAATAAAATCATTAGCTGATTTATTTATTTTTAACACAAAATTAGACAATTAATTTTACTAAAATACGTACATATATATCGCAAACCAAGTATGTTTTCCTGAAAAGGGAAACTTTGGTGATACACACGTCATTAGGTCATGTTGCACCTGATAATTTTCTGATGGGAAAACTCAATAACATTTTGCTCGACACGGGGTTCAAACTTGGGACCTTTAGATCGCACGACACACACTTATCTGACGAAACTAACGAGACAGTAATAACTTAAACCCTAAATTACTTTGTTCAATATTTCAAGCATGATCGTGAGACTCTATTAACTATTTAGGTACTCCTTTACGTTGAAATTTAAACATGAAAATAGAATTTCCCTTCATGTTTTTGCACACATAATAGCTATACATCACACATCGATAAAATTGGTAGACCACGCGTGCCCTATCGGTAGGTGCGCAATAAATTCCTTCAAATACAATAACAATATAATAAACAACGACAGTTTTACTGCCTTTTAAAAGGCAACCGTGAATGTACCGCCCAACGAGCTTAGTGGCGAGCCAAAAATTTCACCAAGATTTATACACAAACTTCCCTCGAAGCATATCAGTGTGGTCGACACTGATTTACTTTGTTTTCCACAAACAATAACGCAGTATGCGGAGAAACAGTACGTTTGGTTTGGGTTACATAAAGATTTATTTTAGAGTTATTGATTATAATTAAACAACAACGTACATAATTGTAATTTTTGCTATTTTAGTAAAAGCCGTAAACTGTCTGCAAAATCAGTATACGCTTTAAAGTAGCTAAATGATACATTAATGCGTATCTATTTATTTACACATTTTACTACATAGTATGTAACTGAGATTATTCTTTAAGTTTCTTTAGAGACCGCAGGCAGTTAATGCATGCTTTAAACGTTTGCACTTGTTGAATAATAGCAAAAATAGACGAAGAAAATATAATAATCGAATAACGAATTGAAGCCATAAATGAACAATATTTGATAAAATTCATTTGAATAATGCGGACACAGAACTTGTGTGCTAGCAAATAGTGTCGTTTTGATGAAGTCCAAGTACGTATTAATGTCCCTAACATCATAGTTGTATTGCTTTTAATCTCTTTGAGCTCAATAGATTAACAAGTAAAAGCCACAAACTTATATCTTGCCTCCGCATAATGAGGAAAGTCTTAGTTCATATACATATCAGACATTACTGTTCCTTTTTATGTTTTATGAAGGACGTCAGACTCTAAAAATTTATTCGGTACTACCATGGGCAGTTTATGTCATAATGCCTAACAAGCATATAATTTTATGTAAAGCGTAATTGTTTTACGTCTGCATACCAACATTCAAACATACTTTTAATATATTTAGGAACACAATTATTATTTGCCTGTAATTATTCTCCACTTATTTCAGTTAACGTAAATGCTTCTGTATCTCAGAAATCTTTATTAAATATTTGACTACGCAAACAACAAAGTTTTCAAACTACCTTACTTACTGCTTTTCTTTATACTGTTTTTCAAACCGTTGATTGTCTGGCCGCGATAGGATCTTTGAAACTACAGTATTTTTGAAGTTTTAAATTGCTCTGAGGGACTGAATGAAACGTTTAGCTCAAAGCAGGAAAGTTGCTCTTTCCACCTACAAAGGATTGTTAAAGGTGAGGCTTCAATTTGAAAGGGAACATCATTAAAAACGTGAAAAATGGTTTTAGGCGCTTTTAAAGTATCTTTGATGTTCATACTAGGATTGAACTAAGACGCGTTCTGGTTTTCTTTGTAATTACGAAAGCACACTTTGATGTCTTAGATTATTTTCTTGCCGATGACATAGATTGAAGGAAAAACATGTTTAAACCCCGTGGCCTGTTTTCAGCATTTATATTAAAACTAATGGATCCAACATGTTTATTCGCATGTTGACTAATTATAATTATAACATTTTTCCGACATTGACATATTCTTATATTCTATTAGTCGTTTAATATAAATATATATATAAAAAAAAACTTAATTCTAGTGTAAGCAGTAAGTTTAGCGTAGGTAATCTATATACAACATCTATCTATACAAATAAATAAAAATGGAGTGTCTGTTTGTAATATTGAAATAACCGCTTTTTAATAAATGCATACACGGCACATATACCAAAATAACGTTTTTTACAATTTTTGTCTGTCTGTCTGTCTGAAACGGGTGGACCAATTTTAACGGGACTTTCACTGACAGATAGCTGATGTAATAAGGAGTAACTTAGGCTACGTTTATTTTAGAAAAAAATATTTTATTTTAGAAAAATAAAGTAATGTTGCTATATCCAAGTACAGTCCAGTACCGCGCGCAGCTCACACGCATGCCCAGCTATCTTATATATAAAAATGAATCGCAAAATGTGTTGGTAAGCGCATAACTCAACAACGCCTGGACCGATTTCGCTAATTCTTTTTTTGTTGTGTTCGCTATCGTTAGGAGAAGGATCTTATGAAAGAAAAAGTTAAGAAAATTGCGAGGAATATGGTAAAAACAACAATTTAATTTTCTCATATAAACTGTTCTACCTAATATTCTGTCAAACATTTTATGTTTATCCCGTCAATATGGTTAAGGGTCCCCTCAAATTAAAGAACGTATTTAAATAAAGGTTTTGAATCGACAACATATATCCAGAATATTCGAATAATTGCGTATTTTAGATTTTAAAAATGTAGAATAATGTCAGTAATAAAAAGGGATTGACATATTTATTGGTTGTCAAATATTTATGCGTGCGTTTCGAAATGTATTTTTAAACTCCTTGGTTGTACCTGATTCACAAACGAAGGCAGGTTCGGTAGTCATCACGCTTTGAAATCTAAAACACCCACAACTATGCAATGGAATGCGCTTGGTGTTAAGAAAACTGTTGAGTAATGTTATTCACGTGACGATACTGAAAAGACAACTTAGAGATGAATTGGTGCTTGAGAATTCATCAATTATATTGATCTAAAGATTTCATTGATCCCAACGGGTATGACCATTGAGTTCAAACGAATTCAGTTCCCGATTCGTCTTGCCTTCGCCATGACGATTAACAAAAGACTGTTTGTGATCTAAATTTAGACAATTAAAAAATATATTAAAAATGTATATCACAAGGTGCATCATCATCATCAGCCCATATATGTACGTCCCACTGCTTGGCATAGGCCTTCTCTGCAACTGAGAGGGTTTAGGCTTCAGTCCACCACACTGATGCTTCAATGAAAAGAATTGAAACCGACTGCATCCCATCCCATATGTACATGTTTAATTAAATCATGACTTGCGGAGACACGATTGATGCATTTAATTTTTGTACTTATTTATTTCTGTATTTTTATCTCAATAAAGTGCTGAACTTAATATTTATTTCCATACAATCAAAAATAAAATTCAGGTAATATGTAAATATGTAACATTCAATGACTGTTAGGGGATACGAAGTTTTCCGGGTCAGCTATTATAAATGTTAATGTTTTGTTACGCTTTCACGCCAAAACTACTTAACCGATTATCATGAAAATTTGTACACATAGTCTTCGAGATATAAAAAAGGACATAGGATTCTTCTTATTAAAAAAATAATACGGAGGATAAAAGAATTGAAAAAAGATTTGAATGACTTTTGGTATGCAGATAGGTGGGACCCACCGAAGTAACATAGGTGGGAATGGTTATCCTTACTATTATATAAATGTGAATGTAGGGATGTTTGTTACGCTTTCACGCAAAAACAAAAATTTTGGTATATCCATAAATGAGACCCTGTGAAGTAACATAGGCTATGTTTTATCCCGGGAAAATGTAATGTTCCCATTGGGATAAACATATTATTAAAAATACGAAAATAACTGTCAGAGTTTTACTTTTACGCCTCAACCATTTGAATTGATTTGACCTTTTTTTAAATTCAGTAAGTGCCATTTTGGGCACTTGAGGAACGATTTATAGATTCACTTATTATCTTTCTGCGCCCAACCCTGAAGTCTACGCGGACGGAGTCGCGGGCAAAAGCTATAAAAATATAAAAATTGCGATTACAAAACAGGTGTTGTTCGTAGAAGGGTGAAAATTTGGAGTTATATGTATTTTTCAATGCTGAATCATAAAAAAATAAAAACAAAAAATGTGCACAAAATAAATAAAAAACTTTTCGGGTTGGACCACCCTAGGGGTATAAAAAATAGATAACCTATTCTCAGACTTACTGAATATACATATAAAATTTCATCAAAATCGGTCGAGCCGTTTCGGAGGCTGTTTCGAACTGTGACACAAGAATTTTATATATATATATATGTATATGTATATCTCACTCTATACAATTTTGACCATATTTTTTTGTTTAATTTGTATATCGATCAAAGCAATGACTGTTATACGTATCATTATAATTTTTCAGTGCTATTATCATTTATTTACATTTTAATAAAAAAAAACAAATTAAAATGGTCAGTATAAGATAGAGGTTGATCGTAGAAGGGTGAAAATTTATGATTATAATAATTTATCAATGCTGAATCATAACAAATAAAGAAAATAAAGTCAATAGAAAAAAACATACCCCTAAATGTTAAACCCTTAAATGTTGACCGATTCTCAGACCTACCTACAATATATGTACACACAATATTTCATAAAAATCAGTCGAGACGTTTCGGAGGAGTTTGCCAAAAAACACCGCGACACGAGAATTTTACATACATATATGGCAAAACAACGTTTGCCGGGTCAGCTAGTTGTCAATAAAAATATAACTTAATTTGTAATAAGTAAAAATTAAATAAAATTAAGTAGAATAAAATATAATATAAAAAAAAAAACTAAACAATTTAAGAATCAACTGTTAGGCGGAACGAGTTCGCCGGGTCAACTAGTATTGTATAAATGACTTTTTTATTATTGTTTTTGTATAATCTCATTTATCTTTTTCTTTTGCTTGTTTTGTTGTGTACTGCTTCAATTTATTTTTTATCTATTAGTGGAAATTTACGCATAAAATACTTGTTATAAGTAACGATTTTATGCCAGAGGAGACAAACGAGCAAGCTCCTCTCTTGATGCTGGACAAGAGATGAGGACGTAAATTGGCTAATGGAAATAGAATTATGAACGCTATTTTTAATGAAACTAAAAAAATTGAAAATAAGCTGTAGGTACCTATAATGCAGGTTCAGTGACAGCAAACCGACATGAATGTAGTTTTCCTAACGCTCTTTCTGTTAGTGGCAAAGCCTTTATTTTTATACAAAAGCCGATTAATTAAACGACACGATGTAGGTGATTATACGTGATCATTCGTTGTCATTAAGTTAATGTTAGGTATATAGGTTTAAAATTCACAGTCAAAATATTCGAACAGTAAAGAGTAAGTGAATGAAAAAAAAATTTACCTCGTCCTAGATATAAACAACTTTGTGACTCCTTACCGCTACTCTCATATAGGTAAATATTTGTTTTTTGTAGAACGAAACAATAAAGCCCAATACATATTTCACAAACATTCTAGATTGCAAATTATATTTGCAAAAGAAGTTTATATTTCTTCGATAGGTTCCTACTTTAAGATAAGAACCGTTTCTAAATCGGTAATATCATTTTGGAGATAAATGGAAACATTGTTATTTCTCCTACACAAACAAACAAACAAATAAACGAACAAACATCCGCACTGTGCGCGTGAACTTTTATGCGGCCAGTGTATTATAATAAATAATAATAAATAACAAATAATCTTTATTCATTACCAAGTTTTTTACAACAATTATTACAGTGTTAGGGCCTCCTTTTAAGTATTTCCATACTTGTGCTAGAAGACCCTAAATGACTTCTTAGATTGTTTACTCAATATCGTTGAGTGATTAACAATAATAAGTCGTGATGGCCTTGAAGTCACGGTCATGTGTTTAAACATCTCTGACTTTTCGAAGCTATGTGTGTATTGACAATGAACTAACACGTAATCAAACGGTAAAAACATCTTGAGATAACCTGCATACTTAATTTTTTTTTTTGGCTTAGTCCGCCAACTCGCTTTAGGCCAGGAGGACGGACTAATCATCCCCTAAGTTGGAGAAAAGGCCCATGCCCTGCAGTGAGACGAATATAAGCTTATAAAGAGATAGATGGATTAAATAAAATAACAACAGCTTATAGTGTTAATCCTAATGAGAATGTCTTTACTAGAAACCGCCGTTCCTAAAAAAATAAATAAATAATAATAATGCCTTCAAATGAATGAATAAATTGTTGAGAATAGCGCGGAGTACGGTTTTAACACATTTCTTAAAATTTCACATAAGCGTAATGAATCCTCATCCTCAGCCCATATACGTCCCACTGCTGGGTTCGGGCCTCCTCTACAACTGAGAGGGCCTTAGTCCACCACGCTGGCCTAGTGCGGGTTGGCGGATTACACTCCTAAGAAATTTCTAAGAACTTTTAGGTGTGCAGGTTTCATCACGATGTTTTCCTTCACCGTTAAACTACGTGATAATTATCTGTGATAGCGTAATGAATAAATGAAATAGGTGGGCGTAATTATGTCGAGTGACGACAGCTAGTCTTATTCAACTACCCTCAGATTTAGATTTTAGTATCGTCTTTATGCCGTATAAATAACAAAACATTTTTTCAACGAAACACAAAGCTATGAATTCTCAAACACAAGTAAGTACAATTTAATCGAGAATACTCGTACTCATTTTTATAATATTCTCAGTCTACTGTCTACGAGATATTAAAAACCCACGATAAATAAAAAGAACACACAAATTCATGTTTGTACAATCTATTCAGAACTCAAATACTTTTTACGATATTATTTTGTAACCATGCGACATAAAAAACGTTGTTTTATTATAAGTTATATTTTCATTTCGTTACTTTGTTGAAATGGAACGCAAATATTAACCATAATGAAAAACTATTTTTGTTACAAAGGGAAGATATAAGATTTTATTTATGAGAAGTTTAAGTACCATTGGTGGTTACTGGTTACATTTTAAGTAAAAAGTAGAAAAAGGTCGTAAGTAAAGTGCAAGCAAGATCAATTAGCATTTTATTTATTTATATGTTTTGTTGTCCATAACTTCATCTGCGTGAAATTCAGCTTTTTTGTATATCTTAACTGAGAGGGTTTAGAACTTAGTCCACCATGCTGGCCTAGTGCGGGTTGGCCGACTACACACCTAAGAAATTCCTAAGAACTTTAGGTGTGCAGGTTTTATCACGATGTTTTCCTTCGCCGTTAAATTACGTGATAATTCAATGTGAATACACACATAACTTCGAAAATGTAGAGGTGTGTGCCTGGGGTTTGAACCCGCGACCGTTGAGATTCTCGACCGCGTGCCTAAACCTCGAGGCCTTCACGACTTAGTTACCTTACCCTATCAGTTGTAGAGGAGGTCCGTGCCCAGCAGTGGGCTGATGATGATGATGATGATGTATATCTTAAATGCGGATAATTATTTATTTTTTATCGATTAAAAAGCTATACCTATAGCTATTTTGTGCTAGGACAAGTTCTGCTTTCTTGCGAATAGTGTTCATCAAAACAACTAACTAACTCAATCGTTACTTTTGAGCATGTAATTTCTCTGCTTTTGAGGGAGACGATGACCAGAGGCAAGTTGGTAAAATTCAAATGCCATTGAAATTAATTGCTATTTTACACTAGAAATTATTGTCACATACGACACGCCTGTATCTTTGAGAGGGCTGACAGAACTAGTATATTACGCACCGAGGGAGAAAAGTAGGACATTCACGCCCGCGAATGGTTGTCACCCGAGCCAAAGGCGAGGGTGACAATCGCGGTATTGTGAGAATGTCCTTCTTATCTCACGTGGTGCTTATACTTTTTTTTTCCCAGCTGGATGAAATAGCTCGCTTTTAGTTCCTGATACGAGGGAGAAAAGTGACGTAAGTAAATAAACGCTTTAATGAACATACGGTTGCTAGGTAACCGGGAGGTAAAGTGATATAATCGCATGCGCGTTAGTGTCAACTTGCCGGGAGAGAATTGGCCACTTTTCTCCCGCGTGCCAGGGACTAAAAGCGAACTTTTCATCCCGGAGGGAAAAAAAATTATATACCCAATGCGCTCTGCTCCTATTGTGGGTTTGACAGCCCCGTGGCGCAGTTGGCTAGATACCAGCTTGCGAAACGAGAGGCTGCGGGTTCGATCCCCGCACCGAGACAAATGTTTGTGTGATCCACAAATATTTGTTTCGGGTCTGGGTGTTTGTGAGACCGAAAAGTTTCTCGTAGTTTCTGATACCCACGACACAGGACTTGTATCCTAGTGTGGGGTCAGAACTATGTATGTGACTGTTGGGTGTATTTATTTATTATTATTATTTATTTATTTAGGCACATTGAACTTCTTCGTGCTTCTGTTGAGAACCCCTTAATAGAAAAATTCAACGACACTTTGCCCGATCCGTAAATCGATCTTGGGATTGCACTTGAGCTGTGGGAATTTAGCGCTCATTTTCTGGTCAGCCAAGAATCACTAGTAACAATTTTATTTAGATCACAATAGAATAGCGTTAACTTAAAAATATCTCTTCTTAACCGCAGAGCCCCACTACTTACTGTAAAACGCCAATTATTCTATTGAATCATACATATTCATCATCATCAGCCCATATACGTCCCACTGCTGGGCACGGGCCACCTCTACCATTGAGAGGGTTGAGGCCTTAGTCCACCACGCTGGCCTAGTGCGGGTTGGCGGACTACACACCTAAGAAATTCCTAAGAACTTTTTAGGTGTGCAGGTTTCATCACGATGTTTTCCTTCACCGTTAAAGTACGTGATAATTCATTGTGAATACACACATAACTACGAAAAGTCAGAGGTGTGTGCCTGGGGTTTGAATCCGCGACCGTCGAGATTCTCGTCCGCGTGTCTAAACCTCGAGGCCATCACGACTTCATACATATTACAGTAGTACAATACATATCAAGAAAATCTAAAACTTTATCCTGAGATTTCAACTAAAATATCTCACTTCCCTTGCTGATATAAGGATCCCACAATTTGCAAACGTCAGCAATAAAGGAACTCTATTGATAAACCCAACGCCGACAGCTATATTTTGGAAACCGTAATACAATCAATATATTTTCCTTTGACAAAATGCGTCAACATCTAATATCGACGGTTTAGAAGCGAGGCTTAAGCCCGCACCCGGGAAGGGACTTCTTTTGCCTTTATTGCAAGCCCATGCAAAAAAACCTCGTAATATTTTATTATTATTACTCCGATTGCGTTTCTGTGCTTGATCTTTAGGAAAAATGCTTGAGGAAAAGAGCCTTTTTTCTTTTACTCCGCTTGAATTTTCTTCAGGTCCTATTTATGTTACTAATTGAAGTATCAGTATCGGGCTTTGTTGTGAGCTCATTGGAATTTTGTTCTATTAATGTCTTTTAGTCAATATTTACATGTTAACTTTCTTGATTTATTTATAAAAAATAAATAAATATACTTAAAAATTAAGTGAAAAGTCGTAACCCAAAAGGAAAGTAGTCGTAGAGGAGGCTTATGTCATATAAACGTGTTATAATAATCTCTAGACCAAAAGAAGCACATAAAATTATAGTTAATATACACTACTTTATCGTCCAATAAATCAGCATTAAACGCATGAAGGCGCCGCATCTCCATTTCCGAAAGTTGGCAATTTTAAAAATGTTATTTGTCGGGAGATTGGCAACGGTGCTGGGGGTTGTTTACGCTCCCTCTTCCCTTTCCCGCCCCGTTTCGCCACTCGTTTTCGCCACTTTCGCCCTCGCACTATCCCGTTTGGCTTGCGCATATCCACGGTAATATCTTGGAGATCGCTTGTAAATTGCCAAGTGCATTTTGATTTTATTTTAAACTGCTCAGTGCGGTGTTTGTGACTCGCTCTTATTTCAGGCGAACGTGGACGAATTTTGCCGTAGTTTATTCAACGGAACTTCGATTTTTCACGGTACATTCCTCAGTTTAATATATGTAGCGTTAATAATATTCCACGCTGTATTTAGTTTGAGGCTTGAAAACATCTTACTTTACGAACTTATGCATGTCTATAGTGAATGATTACGGACTAAAAGAATGAAGGTAAAAATGGAAAGACATAATATGGCATATCCCGGACTTATCCACACTTAAATTTCATAATTATGGTATGTCCACAAACTAGTAGAGCTTGCCTAGCCACTCTATAGTGGAGGCCCAAATAAAACAACGGAACGTAGGTACCCACAAAACTTAATCAATAACAGTTTATTATTCTCAGCCTATCGCCGTCCACTGCTGAACGAAGGCCTCCCCAAGTAGGCGCCAACCATCCCGGTCTTGAGCAGCCCTTATCCATCCGCTACCCGCCACATTTCTCAAGTCGTCGGACCATCGTGCTGCATGCATCGTCCTACACTAAGTCTAACTAAGCGCGGTCTCCACTCCAACACTTGTCTGCTCCACCGGCCGTCCGTCCGCCGGCAGACATGGCCGGCCTACTTCCACTTTAGCGTGCTGATTCTGCGGGCAATGTCAATGACTCGGGTTCTCTGGCGGATGACTTCATTACGAATTCTATCTACCAGAGAAACTCCAAGCATTGCCCGCTTCATGGCACGCTGAGTGACTTTAATAACTTTAATAACAGTTTACAATAGATATTAATTCACTTACGTATTCTAATCGTTCGATGGAACAAAAGTAGTTTGCCAGCCATCTGACTATCTAGTAAAGGTATAATAATGTGATTTTAATTCGCTCCTTGATATTCAATTTAGAATACCAAATAAGAAAAAATGTATTTTTCATCAAAAGGAGATATCAGCTAGAATGGGTTTTATGAAAGGGTCGAATTGAGAGATCTAAAGGGTATTGTTAGATCATTTATGCTATCGTGGAAGAAAAGTCAGCACCAACTGCAATTAAATTGAATTAAATTGAAACTATTTTTATAATATGAATATTTGTATTGTTATTTGTTGTATAAAATTATACCAAGTACGCAAATATTCCAAATAACATTTTTGTTATTATTGTAGAATATTTTAAGTACGAAAACATAGTGTATTGTATTCCATAATACGAAAACTCCACTATCGTCGCATAGAAATAAATCAAACAAGATAAATGTTTTGCAAAAACGCACAGTCTCCAATATTGACATCGACACCTAATGGAAGGGTTGAGGAGGGTTGAGTGTCCCCGCGAGTACCTGCCACTCACCGCGTCGAACTTCAAACCCGAACTAAAAGGTGTGTTTGACCGAGAACAAGCGACGATCAAAAGTACCACAACTTTACTTCCTAGCGAGTTCTATTCTAAGCAAGGAGTTAAGATTTAATTTCGCTTCGTGTTGTCAGACACGTCGAGGTTTATGTATGTAGAGGATATTAAATATTAATCTATACTATTATTAGAAAGAGTAGAGGTTTGTAACAAATAGACGCAAAAAATACTCATACTAAATTATTTTTGGTATGGATATAGGAAGAAAAGTGATGGCCTTGAGGTTTAGGCACGCGGTCGAGAATCTCTACAGTCGCGGGTTCAAACTCTAGGCACACATATCAAAACTTTTCGAAGTTATTTGTGTATTCACAATTAATTATAATCACTTACTTTAACCGTTAAGAAAAACATCGTCAGGAAAACTGCACACCTAAAAGTTTTTAGTAATTTCTTAGGTCTGTCGTCTCAATCGCAGAGGAGGCCCGTGTCCAGCAGTGGGACGTGTATGGGTTGTTGATGATGATGATGATGATGATAGAGGTGGGTACTTCTAACATAGGGTACCTTTTTAAAAAATCACAGCCGGGCGGAAGGGGCCAAAAACAAAATGAAACACATTTACGAAACAAATTGCTCAGAAATGTATGTCAGGCGTTTTGTATATGCAGGTATGCGAAATGCAATCAATATGTCCCCGGTTTAATTCCCGGGTTGGTAAAGTGCTATAAGATTTTCCTTTAGAAAAATCTCAAAAGCAACACGGAGCCCGGCAATGTACCCGAAAGACGACGATACTCCCAGTTACTCCAGTGAATTCCTGTTACTTTGGACTTAAAGAATAGTTGATGAATCTCGGAATAGAAATACACCTATTCAGGTATACAAAATTGATTTTATGGATTTAAGTATGAAGATTAATATGCCTCATCGCAGAATATCAAAACACATTACTCGAGGCTTGCGTTATTACCATTCACTACGGAAGTTTTCGTGTTATGAGAAAATGCAGTGGTCTCAAGTTGGCTTGGAACCAATTACTATGCACATACATCTAAAACCCACTGAGAACAAGAGTAGCTTCTGAAACAGTATTTGTATTAACACAAGTTAGTCCGATTCCTTCCGTATTACATTACCGTAGCATCTTACAATGTGTGTTCTTTTGAAATGTGAATCCCATCTACATTTGTTTTAGCTTTTGTTGCGGGCTTAAATAGGATCCGACTCCCTGTTGCTTCGACGACGACTATTCGACTACGTTGACCAACTTTGTTAAATAAAATCCGCTCTCAGTTTTAAAAGAGTTTTCAGAATCAATGATCTAAAATATATTTTATTTCTATCGAATCAATAGTCTGCGATGTACATCTTTGTAAGCGGCACTGAATAATATTTTAAGTGTGAACTGGTATCTAAACATTTCATCATCATCATCATCATCATGAGCCCAAATACGTCCCACTGCTGGTCACGGGCCTCCTCTACAACTGAGAGGGTTTAGGCCTTAGTCCACCACGCTGGCCTAGTGCGGGTTGGCGGACTACACACCTAAGAAATTCCTAAGAACTTTTAGGTGTGCAGGTTTTATCACGATGTTTTTTCCTTCACCGTTAAAGCAAGTGATAATTCATTGTGAATACACACATAACTTCGAAAAGTCAGAGGTGTGTGCCTGGGGTTTGAACCTGCGACCGCCGAAATTCTCGACCGCGCGCCTAAACCTCGAGGCCATCACTGCTCTAAACATTTACAACATACAAAATCAGAATAACTATAAAAATTATCGTTTATCAGTCGGAGTAATAACGTCGGCCTGTTGGAAGTACACAGGTTGGCTCGCTTTTGATTTACAGCTTACGATTTAACATTTATGTATGGTAATCGATATCTTTGTTAATACAAGTATCCTAATATCAGCAGATACTTAAAGAAAGTTGGTTAAGATAATAAAATATAATAGACGCAATACGAACCAGCGGAGAAACTTCTCAGGTATGTGACATCTACCAACACGCACTAGGTTAGCTTGCGCGCTGAGCCTAATCACTTTTAACTGGACAGGCGATTCGTACCCCACTGTGTGTAATGATTGTGACAGCTTATCGTAATCCTTATACAATCCGACATCAATTTGTCGAGCCACGAAAGATTAATGTCTCTAGTCATTTCCTAGTTAATGTTTGGTTACTTCGCCGAGTCCATAATACAATAACTGTAAAAGAGGCACGCTGATGATAAACATCACCATTAAGAATCACTGTGCCTTTTTTGTAAATATTTAAACATTCAAACAATGAAGCATGAAAAGGTCACAATGCAAAATTACTCCTAAAATGTGTTCAAAATTATTTAGTCAGTGTAAATAATATGAAAGAATTATCCAAACGTAACACGGAGCAGGTTCACTGTAGCTTACATAAGACGCGACTTTGTCATTAAACCGATTAGGAGGCGGAAAGCAACGCGCCTGGCGATTAAAATGTTAGCTCGTTTGTTTTACTTCGTCGGGGATTTTCACTGCTGTACGGCTTATTATATTTATAACGTAGCTTGAGTTTTGATTTACAAATGATGAAATAAAATTGTGAATTAAAATAGACAACGAAATTAAAAACGCGTGAGTACTAAAAATAACGAAGATTACATTAAAAAAAAAACTCAACGGATTAAGCTCTATAAAAACTTTTTGATGGAATGAAAAATATCCTGAGGGTTGAAACAGTTATAATTGTTAATATAATAAATGTTTATAACATATTATAGTTTATACTATAATATTTGTGCTGAAATTTCATGCAAATCCTTTTGAAAGCTTTTATGTAAACATAAAAACTTTCATATCTATAATATTTGTGTTAACAACTTAATTCTCTGCAATTAAACTAGTTGATTTTTTGTATGTGTGTTACTCGATGTCTTCTTATTTATGAATTTGACTGTCTCGTAATACACAGCTTAGTCTATGACAACGACACACGAGTTGTATCTTAACTTATAGTTAGAATTGTATGTTTCACTCGTAGGGGATTCTATTTAGGTTTTTATAAAAAAAAATAGGATTATTAATTATAGGATCACTTTTATGTCTGCCTGCCACAGCCCTTTATATTAAAATGATTAAGCCGATTAAGCTTTATTGACTACAAGCGGTGCAAGTGTATACCGTGCGATCAAGTCTGGAAATATGCCTAAAAAACGGGAATGGACTCACCCCTATAATGTGGGATTTAAAAACAACATGCGAAACGTATATATACATAGGTACATAGGTTCACTGATATATAAAAGTAAACGACGGCGGAGTATTAAAAATGTATCAGTGTAGAGAGGCGGACGACAAAGATCAAGAAGTTCTACGTTGGCAATAAAAAAGATTTTAAAATCGAATATTCCTTACGGAGAACTTCAGACATCAATAGTTTCACTTAATTTTCGTATCAAGATAACTCTATAATACACCGTGCAGTCAGAAAAGTAATTTCAAGTGAAAACTTAAATCATTTTAAATTTTTAGTCCTTTTACTTTTGACTTAAAATTCTGCAGACGATCCGCAGGTAAAGAAAGATGAGGCACATAAAAACTTCAACGGACAATAAGAAATGGCTTTACACAATTGAAAAACTTTTCGCAGTACCATATAAAACGGTTTAATTTCATTATCTCCCTTTTATTGTTACTCTGGACGGCTAGACGTCGATGCTCCACGAGAGTTAGTGTTTTAATGAGTTCCTAGCGCCTGTCTGGCTGAAGGAACCTTACTTATGATTATTCGTCCATTTGCACCGACGTTCATTTTATTTTAATTATTTTCAGTGAAATAATTACTTTTGTATCCAACAAAAAATAATTTGGAAATATTTAACCTGGTAGTAGCGGCACAGGGCTATAGAAAGAAGATAAAGATCCATGAAAGTAAAATCGATTGCACTGAAAGTAAAATCTGTGCAATGCGGTCCAAATGGAGTGAGGACAGGTGATAAAAAACAACTATATTGCGAACCATAATTGTCGGGAATAAACGGTCGGTAGAAATAGCGAGGGAGTCTCCCACGTAATCAATAAGGCAATCAATCGATTAAAATAAGAATTTTGTTTTTCCAAAAAAACCTGTTTTTGCCATCATCCATTATAGTATTTTTGTCAATCCATTTTTGTAAGGATAAACATATTGTGAAATAATAAACAAAATCTCATTATTATGACTCAGTAATCTTCAAAGTGTCGGGATTGATATTCTAAAGTCTCTTGACATCGTTATATCCTAAAACTTTAAACTAAGTTTGTCTATCAAGACTTACTTAAATTGTTTTCAAACTTTTCAAAGGTTGCTCGAGAACGAGATTATATTGTTCTCAGAATCCCAAACATAGTTAGGTAATATTGGCCCACTAATTTCTATATTATCGTTTTGTCTTAACAGCAAAAGTCACCAGGTTATGACACTTAGTCTTCAGCCTCAAATAATATGATATATTATGCAAATGCGAGTATATTTGTAAGGTTTTTCGACTGCCTCGTGGTCTCGCGGTACAAGTATGTGCCGTGGGATCTAGAGGTCCTGGAATCGATTCCCGGGTCGGGCAAAGTGTTATTGGGTTTTTCCATTAGGAAATTCTCAGTAACAGCACGGAGTCTGGAAATGTGCCCGAAAAACGGCAATAGGCTCGCCCCCTATTACGTGGGACTGATACATACCTGGCGAAATGTGGGTTCAGAAATGCACCTCTGCCTACCCCTTCGGGGAATACAGGCGTGAGTTTATGTATGTATGTTTTTAGATATGACCATTAAATAATTATCTTCGATAAATTTTGATACAGAAGTAGACGAAACATTGTAGATGGTTACAGGCTCCGTCTTTTAACAAAATATATGTTAATGCAAATCAAGGTGCTGACAAATGCCGGTTTGAATCGAATCATGTCCGTGGATGGACAGACGTTCTCAAACGCTTACGGAATTCTATAGTACGCCGAAGTATCCCTTTTGGCCGCAGAGGCTGAGACAGATGTTTAAGGCACTTTCGATACGTTGCAAAACGGCAAAGCTATCTCAGTTGTAAATGTAGGTCATAATTTAACTGTTACTTCCATTCAGAGTACTAACAATGCTAACAGCATTTCCGTTCCTAGACTTAATAATGATAACATTGAAACTGCATTAAGCTAAGACGCTGTAATTTATAGAGCAATCCCAGCATTTCTTCAACGCAGATTTGAAATAAAAGATTTGAAACGTGCTTTCTAAAGTCTGCGGCTAATCCTAGCGGCTCCTACCGTCTGGGAAGCAAGATAATCCATTGCCTCGGCTCTACACTTGGGATGGTTAATCCGTCCGCAAATAGGATGACTTCATTCATTGAATCGGAACTCTCTCAAATGAATTATCCTCGATCAAATTACTTCACTGGACGAGTTTCTTGAGGTTTTATAGGTGGAAATTGCAGTTTTATTTTTACTAGCTTCTGTCTGCAGTTTTCTTGCGATTATGTCTCAAGACTTTTGCCTGTCGTTTAGCGTTCGTATCGTTGCTTTAATCTTTACAGTCAAGGAACAGGAAAAGTCCGAAATTGTTTATTCTATCGTTAACTATTTTAACCATCGTATGATTTGTTTTGTAGTTAATTATATAATTTTGAATAATTCTGATGATCTTAACTGCTATTCTTGGAATCTTTGTAAAGATTGAGCTAGGTCACAGCGTTTCATATAATATATTTATATGACAACCTATGTATATTAAGTCTCCAAGGAGACAGGGTGCGAGCAAGTCTCTGTAGTCCTCTAGACAAAAACCTCATCACATCACGAGTACTCTAGCCCAAACATAATAGCTGGAACGCCATGTATATAATAGTATCATTACTGTAGGATTTACATACGATATGAAACCTAGTACAGCGTCTCTGTCGACTCTGGAAGGAACTTATAGCCGCCGATGTATCCACGCTATTTTATTTTTGAATTTATTTGCATAAGAGCGCGGTTTTTGTGCCTGTTAATTTGTCTATTGATTTTTTATATGGATGTTTTTGAGACAATATATTGTGTTCGTTAATAAATTATGAGGCTCATTGATATGACGTCGTTGCGATAGTGCGGTAGTGAGGGTTGCAGTCTCGAAATATGTCGAGTATACGGCTATAAAACATACATACATATATAAGCTCACGCCTGTATTCCCCGAAGAGGTAGATAGCACCTTTCTGCACCCACATTTCGCCAGGTAATGTATCAGTCCCACGTAATAGGGGGCGAGCCTATTGCCGTTTCTCGGGCACAATTCCAGACTCCGTGCTGCTATTGAGAATTTCCTAATTGAAAAACCCAATAACACTTTGCCCGACCCGGGAATCGAAACCAGGACCTCTAGATCGCTCGGTACATACTTGTGCCGCGAGACCACCAGGCAGATTATAAAATTTATAGGCACGGCTATAAAATTTTCATAATTATTTGGGACTTAACAGTAATACAGGTCTTATATGAACATCTTTGCATACCTCTACAGACAATAGTACCTATATAAGTAAGTACACTCGTACATTAATTCGAAAATTGTAACTTGTAACATGTAACATGTTTAAATTTTCCATTTGTCAAATCTTTATCAACCACTGAGTCCATCAACTGTTATTTTCGACTTTTTAACTTTCGACACAACATTCATAATTTGTTGCAAAATAAAACATTCAAAAACTACCACAGACAACATTAAAATACACATTTCTAAATTGCCAAGTTCCGTACAGCCCTGTCCACTAGCGTAAGTAGTCTTCTGTTTCATAAATGGATAATATTGTGTGCCAAAAACACAATGAGCTTTGAGAAAAACTGTACACATTTGGAATAATTCACCCAAATTCGGTGAGCGGCGCTTGATTTGTGGCGTGGAGAGTCTACAATAAATCGTTGTCTTTTTCATTCTGTACAATAGTTTAAGAGATCGCGATTTTAATTTTTGTTTGAAAACTGCCTCGAAACGTTTTTTATTAGAGTTAAAGCCTTGCTGGTGGCTCCAAATGTCAGGTTTCGTGAATTTTCTTTTTACCATGAGTATTTTAGTACTAGGCTAATACTTAAAACTCTCCTTTGTGACTAAGTTTTAACGTAAAATAGGTGCTTACCTACAAAAACAAGCTGCCATTTCCATAAATAGAATAAAACCAATATTTAATTTGTAGACTATTACATGGCAGTTAAGCTTTAAGAAAGTCACTTTTGATGTTTTGGTTTTGTTACTACTGCGTCAGTTAAGAAATTAAAATATATTTTAAATGCTATAGATTGGGTCAAGTTAAGGTACTCTCTAAAAGGTTGACTCTGACATCCGCCAGGACTACATGTGGTAGAAGAATAGAAACAGGAAATCAGAAACAGAATTGATCTTATAATCGACGGAATAGACTTCAAGAAGCATGCTCATTTAAGGGACCAATCATTTAATCGGCTCAAACATTGATATGATATTCGATTCTATGAAAAGTAAATACTATTCTATACTAAGACAGACCCACGCACTCAGGACGGTATAACAGTTTATGAACACGCTAGAACTGAATGAATGTGAAAAAAATAATAATAGACAAATAAATTTGATAATAAAAATTCCCGCTGTCGCTTATAACTTAGCACGCCGTAAATTATACACCTAGTTGCGTGAGGCCCGGGAGTATATTATTAAAATGTTATGAGGAATCCACGAATACTCCGCCATTGCTTATTCCTTGACGGCCACTATTATATTATGCCTAACATCTTCATCACTGTAGTATAGGAGGTTGGAGGAGGTAAAGTGAGGTAGATTTATTACCTTTATTCATAATAAAATTTGTGGTTGTCATGCAATTTTTTATAAAAGTGATCACACTTTTTCATAAACTCCCACATATAAAGTAACTAGCTTTTGCCCGCGACTCCGTCCGCGTAGACTACGGGGTTGGGTTCAGAAAGAAAATAAGTCGTAGTCTATTTTACTCCACAGAGTCCCATTTATGTCCATACCAAAAATAATTCAAATCGGTTCCGTAAGTATGTTATTTTTTGTTACCGTTCCTATTTATTTTTTAATAAAAGGTATCCTATACCTAATACCCTGTGAGTTTTAGAGGAGGCCCGTGCCCAGCAGTGGGACGAATTTGGGCTGATAATGATGATACCTCTAAAAATATGTGTACAAAGTTTCATGACGATCGGTTGAGTAGTTTTGGCGTGAAAGCGTAACAATTATCCCTACATTCACATTTATATAATACCAGGTAAAACCAAGGAGTTTAAAAAAAAAATTCTGAACGCACGCATAAATATTTGACAACTAACAAATATGCCACTCCCTTTTCATTACTGATTATTCTACATTTTAAAATGTAAAATGCGCAATTGTTCGAATATTGTGGATATATGTTGTCGATTCAAAACCTTTATTTAAATACGTTCATTAATATGAGGGGACCATTAACCGTATTGGTGGGATAAACATAAAATGTTTGACGTACGTGACGCGTACGCCAAAATAGCCCGCAGATAGCAGATTTTTCCCGACTTACTTGACAATTATCGTTATATTTTGGACAATTCACACACTATCTTTAAAAAGTATAGCCTATGTGTTATTCTGATGTATAAGCTATATTATTTTAAACTTTCATTACAATCCATTCGGTAGTTTTTGCGTGAAAGAGCAACAAATATCCATACATCCAGACATCCAGACATCCATACATTATTACAAACTTTCGCGTTTATAATATTAGTAAGATGTAGGTCTATTGCCGGTTTATAGAGAAGAATGAATAGAGACAAATTAATTTTTTTAAATTTACATGTTCGTTGTTGTAACGTTGACACACTGTAGTCGGATGATAAAAAAAAATAATAAAAGAGGTATGTTTTAATGGATGTTTTATCAAGTGATTTAAATACGATTTTCTGAGTATTAATTGAGAATATATTACAAAGGGAAACATACCGAAAATAAATGTACTTTTTGATTTTATTATTATTTATTTACATTAAAAAGTATGTTCGGTAAATAATAATAATTTTAAAACCTTTTCACTTCTTAAATAACATTTAAATATTATCTAAAATAAAAACGTAAAATAAAGCACAATAAAAATGATAAATTGAATTGTATCTCCACACAAAATGCCGCGGTGGCGTAAACCGACGCGCCTAATTTTACATTAACGAGCGTCACATTAGTGGCTTTTTGTTTTATGCAAATTTTACACAATTCATTTTTGGTCACAGATTTAATTTTTCGTAGTTACCTGCGGTGTAAAGCTGGGTTGTGGAAACGAAATTAGGCAGTAATATTTATAGAGTTTCCACTTGCGAACTGTGTTTCTGACAATTTGTTCAATGGAAAAGATTAATTAATGATCACCGCTGCTTATTAACACCTACAAAATTTGGAATATTTTACACTACAGTGTGACCTACATTTCTTCCACTGCTAATTTATAGGTTGGCGCTAATTCTTTTCATAAAAGCTTAGCAACTTATTACGTTATTAGTACACTTTGCGTTGTTACGTAAGTGTACTTTTGTCCTTATAAAGAAGATTCCTCCTCTATAATTCCAGGCATTTTAGATTGATCATAGCCGGTTATAATCATACATGAAACTATCCGATCATTATAATTATTTAATTATAATCGAAGAGCACATAGGTAATGCCATAGTATTCTTAATTCAAAATATAATTCCTTATTTAAAACATCAATCATTACTTCTCATGATTTTAAGTTGTCAGTACTTATTTACAGCATGTACAGTCTAGCCAACTTAAAAATGTAAAGCTTTTTTATTGCTGTGTTTTGTTGAGCATTAAATATAAATGCGTATTTTTGTTAACGTTTACGAGTATGGCGGTTTAAACAGCGCTCGTAAGAGGTTTTTCACACCTGCTGAAGTAATTACTCGTTTAACTCTATATGGGCAACAATATGATTTTATGTGGAATTAAATTGTTGTTAAATATTTTATGTGAATTTATTTTTGTTATGCATATTTTTTTCACGCTGTCAGAAATAAAATAATGTTAGTATTATTCCTGCATTTAGTCAATATTTTTTTTATAATTATTTAATTTTTATTTAATGTTATCTGTGGTGAGGAGAATGTAGTATCGTACCCATGGTCACTCATTTTACAAGCTGGTGTCAAGTCAATTGCGGCACGGAAGCTGTCAACTTGTATGTACTTTGCTATTCCAATTACGTATATGAATTTTCTCAGTGTTATATCTCAATTGGTACGAATTGTCGTAAACAATGTGAAACGGAAAATGGTAGGTATATATTTTTGGAAACTTATTAATATGCAGAAATAAGGCCCTGTAATAGACTTCTAATACGAAAATAAGGGTGGGACGAATCGAGCCTTCCAATGGCTTCCTAATCTTCACATAAAGTTCTCAAAGGGAACTGCGAACTCCACGCTCGTAATTTCACGTCACTTACAAGGGATTTTCGACACGTTCGGTAGAGGTTTAAAGGATGGCTGTGAAACTTAAGGCTCTTGGTTCGATTGCGGCATCGTGGTCAATGAATTAAAATAATGTTCTCGTTTAACATAGTAACTCGCTATTATTGAGCTGATTTTAAACTATACGAGTTTCGACCGCATTGCGTTTTTCATTACTTAGTTAAAGTGTGGCTATTTATCAGTTGCCATATTTATAAAAAAAATGTTCCAAGTCTTCATGTAGTAACACAAAAATGGTTCGTAGATTCTAATATCCACGACATAACACTTACACGTGCGAGTAACATAAGACATTCCGTGTTATCGCTAGCAAAATTTCACTACGTACAAAATTTCCGCTTTTATTCTCAGCCACTTTATTTTCGTTCACCACAAGCGTTGTGAATAAAAAAGAATAGTCGAAAAAAACATAATAGCAAAACAAGTGATTGTCGGCCGTATAACCGTTAAATTCACCCTTCACGCCCTATTTCGACCGTTAAATATTTAAATCAGGAACGAAGGTCGGCGTGCAATTTTATTCATGGGCCGCACGTTTCATCAGTAGTCAGAGCGGGCCGACGTCGTCATGGGCGCATGGAGTTCATTAGAGTATTACCAGTTAACGCCTTTTCGGTTATTGTCCGGGCGATGCGTGACTGGAAATTTCAAATTGAACCTGAAAAAGTTGATCGAAGTGCACAGATAGGGATGGAATATCAAATCCTTATCGGATTGGTTTCGCATGGTAAGTTATACTGGCTGTACGATTTATTCCCTATCCTGATTTTGTTATATTTGAATATTTTATATTTGAATGGCTGTAAATAAACTATCAACTAATGTCATTTACATTTTTTAAGCTACACATTTTTAGGTATGGTATATTCACGCATGCGCACTTACGCCTGTATTCCCCGAAGAGGTAAGTAGAGGAGCATTTCTGCGCCCAATTTTCGCAAATTGCTTTTAGTCCCACGTAATAGGGGAGAGCCTATTGCCGTTTTTCGGGCACATTTATAGACTCCTACTGACTGCTACTGAGAATTTCCTAATGCAAAATACAAATAACATTGTCGGATCCGGTAATGGAACCTAACACTGCAGATAATTGTACTGCGAGACCCACAGGCAGTCTGAAAAATCTTCAGTCTGAAATAGTTTCATAATGAATTGGTTCATATTAATAGACTAAGCAGCAAGCTCTTTTATAAACTGTCATAGGGTTTATGTTTGCAATTATTCCATGGAATCCTTACGGATTGCAAACGAGACGAAAATGATCTATCAACATAACCTTGAGTGTGTTGTGGCGTGTTAATTATTTACGACTTTGCGTTTCTCGTACAAACCGTTTTCTTCATGTGAATCCTTAATATACCAAAACGTCTATTTATAGAATTTAATATAAAGAGGAACCATAGAAAAAACTCGTGGTTTATACATTCTCGTGAGCATATTTGGAAAGGTATGTTATGTACAGAAAATAATGATATAGTAGGTAAATTAAATACTAAGAGAAGATGATTTTTTAATAACATAGATGAACTTTATTTCTTTGTGAAACAACGTTGTTTAAAAAATTGTGTTGCTGATGATGGCTCAAAAGGTAGATAATGATTTAATGCTTCGGATCAATAAAAACATTCTTCGCGTATACTATGTTGTCTTTAGTTGCAAGTAGTAGCACTATGAACATTTCTCTTTGCTTTTCAATTTACTTGAAAATGCTTTCCTTGAAGATACAGCATTAGTGAGATCAATATTACATTAGAAGATATGAACGCTATTTTTCCATGTGGCCGTGAGAATACTCTAGAGACGAGACCCAAATAGACTAAATCGCTAGGACTGTTTACTTTTGCTCTGTAACCTAAAGGATGCGGTCTGTGGGGCAAAGATTACAAAATAAGCAGACGCCGAGGCGTCCAACCCGCCCGGTCCCACCTTCCCATCGTATACGGGTGAGAAAATATCCTCAATAATGATTTTTATTTCAGATTTCGCCGCATTCGTGTGTGTGATTACAATTGCCACTATTCTTGTTCAAGTTAATAATAAAATAGTTTGCTTTTAAATTGTTTTTTTTTAACTTTAGATAGTATGGCACACACTTATGCCGGAAGACTACAAGGCAGTATTAAGAACTGATTTATATGTAACTAAAAAAATAGGTGCAGACTCAAGCACTGCTTTTAACTCATCTTGATATTTCTTTTAGGGAAACATCTTAAACACTCAATACAAATAATACGGACCATGGTGTTAAATAATCTGAAGACTTAACTTTGCACTTTGGTTCGTGAAGTTGAAGTTTAGATACTTCTGTCAGAAACTCGTTGCAGACATTTTAAGCCCTCGCCAACTTTGTCGAGTTCGCTTTAGAATATCGTTTCGCTAATAACCGCTTCAATCTTTGTAACTTTTAACGAGAATTTAATGGGATAGTTAACTTTGCTATCGTGGTATTTCATAGGAGTTCATAATACAAAAATAAACATCTAATACAACAGAATGATTTTCAAAGCTTATTAAAGAAATTGCGCACCTTGAGTAGGTCTTTATTGGTTCAACATTATCATCATCGTTCTATATACATACATACGTCACACTGCTGGGGACGGGCTTACTCCACTACTGAGAGGATTAAGGCCTAAGACCCGCAGGCTTAGACTTAGGGTGGTTTGGCGAACTACACACCTAAGAAATCATAAGAATTTTAAAAACTTCTTACTTCTTAGGTTTGTACAGGTTTTCTCACAATGTTTTCCTTTACTGTTAAAGTATTTTAAATAAGGCCATTCAAATAGACTAAATAAACAGTATTTTATATTTCCCATCATCAGAAGAAGCCCAAACTTTAATTAATTTAGCAGACATTACGTGGTATGTGCCGTGCGATCTAGAGGTCCTGGGTTCGATTCCCGGGTCGGGCAAAGTGTTATTGGGTTTTTCCATTAGGAAATTCTCGGTAACAGCACGGAGTCTGGAAATATGCCCGAAAAAACGGCAATAGGCTCGCCCCCTATTACGTGGGACTGATACATACATGGCGAAATGTGGGTGCAGAAATGCACCTCTGCCTACCTCTTCGGGGAATACAGGCGTGAGTTTATGTATGTATGTATGTACATTACTTCAAGGATTGTTGTGAAACTTTTTTTTTACTGTTAACCTTCCCTGTATAGGTACAGGGTTTTGTTTTCTTTAAGGAACTATATAGGCACTCAGCGACAAAGTAGTTTCAATAAACGAAAATATAAATATACTTGTGCTACATTAAGTAATTGTCAGTCCAAGAAAACTTTTAGATAATCAAAAAATAAAAAATACAAAAAAAATAACACAAACAAACCGAGGTTTTCCCAAAGAATCTATGCGCTTTGCGAATTGGGCCCTTCTGCGGGTATTACCCATATTTTATGTGGCAAAACTCATTTTTGCCATTTTGCAAACATTTAAAGAGCCAAGGGAATATCCTGAGACGCGTTGGACGTAAATTGGATCAAATGTACATCAGCTGGTAATGGAGTTGTGTGAAATATTTACGAGTCATTTATTATTAGGAGAGGTTCGTAGATCACAGGGTAAATGGAACAAAATGTTACTTTAAAATACTGTTTCTATTTACTGTTAAGTTTTCTTTGGTTTTAAGGAAGTTGGAATATTGTACAAGCATTGATAGCGCCGTAGCACAATTGTTTAGACACCAGCTTACGAAACGAGAGACCTGCGGGTTCGATCCCTGCACCCAAACAAATGTTTGTGTGATCCACATAACTAACTGTTGTTGTATGCGAAACTTTAGAATTCAAAAGAAATATTTTCCCCGCTTTTGCATTTCATTGCTGCTCCTTCTGGTTATAGGGTAGTGATATATTGCCTAAAGCTCTCCTCGATAAATGGATTATTTAAAACATATTTTTTTCTGAGATTAGCAATTAGAATTAGAGATTAGCATTCAACAAAAAAAAAACAGCTCTAGTACTGTACTCTACTTACGAGTATAGTCATTAAATTGATAAAACGTTAGCTAGTTTTGTACCTGTCATTGACATAGCGTTATTTTCGAGCCACATGCCTAACTAGGCCATCAAGCAATCTTATAATTTATATTAGCAGTCTTTTCATCCTATAAAAATAGAAATATAAACGCGATAAACCAAAACCTATTTAATTTAATATACACGGTATGAAAAACTACATTTCAAAAATGAAAACGCTGAATAGAGCGACGCGCATGAGAGATGAACGGTTAAGAATGCAAAACTAATTAGCATTAAAATGGGTGAACACTAAAAAACCGTTTTTAAGCTGAATTATTTTTACGCCGGTGGAATATTTACGTTGACGAGTCATAAAGAATCTCTTTTTCTCTTTTGTCACTATCAAAGTGTTTGTGGTGGTTGTATTTAAATATTAAATAAATAAATACACCATACAATCACATACATAGTTCGGACCCCACACTAGGATACAAGTCCTATGTCGTGAGTATCAGAAACTACGAGAGACTTTTCGGGCTCACAAACACTCAGACCCGAAATAAATATTTGTCGATCACACAAACATTTGTCTCGGTGCGGGGATCTAACCCGCAGCCTCTCGTTTCGCAAGCTAGTGTCTAGTCAACTGCACCACGGAGCTGTCTATTAGGTGTATACTTTACAACAGACAGGTGTATTATAATATTTTATTTTGAATGTTGTAGTCTGTTATGCGTGGATTGAGATCAATCAAAAGTAGTCTTCCAAATATAGATCCTGCATCACGGAGACTGTCTTCCGGTTTTTGGAGATTTGAATATAAAATTTTGGTGTCTCTTGTCCGGCAAGACAAAGAAAGTGAAATCGTGCAGTGGAAGTGGTATGCTATCATAGACAATCTTAGTATGATGGCATCAGTTTTAGTCAGGTCTTAGGTCAGCTTTTGGCCTTACAAAATACTATTCTTTTAATTTTCTAGAAATTAATAAATCCCGCCACGTCGAGCAAAAAGCGTATGGCCGTATCATCCTTTTCTCGAAGCAGTTATAAAACTAGAAGCCTGAATTTTCAGTCACCAAGCACGCATTGTATAAACACGGTGTATTTCAAATTTCATTCGATTTGAACGAATTGTTTAAGAATTATAACTACTGATTTTTTTTTGTCACTCACCGACTGACTGACCGATCATAAAAACTCTAAGGCATTTCTATGCATGGATTTCTAGCAGACATAGAAGCTTAAAATTTAGAATAGAAATAGTGTTTTATTGTATTAATCAAGAAAAAAAAATTCAATTTCAGTCAGAATAAATTAACCGACTTGGTATTACATGGATCTCACAACTTTTTACGGTAGAAGAACTGAGTTGCGCGACTTGTTTTCCTTACAAGCTTTGTTTTTGATGTCATAGAATATTACACAAGTTGATATTCAAGTGTGGAATTAAAGTTTAGTTTAAAAAAAAACCTAAGGGACTAAAGGCGCTATTTGTACCCACACCACATGAAAGAGACGACATCGATCGCCGGCCAGATATAGGCACGTTATATCCAATTTAAATTGATGGTATTTCATTAAGTGTGGATGAGTTTTAATTAGCCTTGTGTCGGATACCACCCACTCATTTGTACTTAATTCGATACTCTTTACTTTTTTTTACGAATAATTCCGGCAAATTTTCACCTGATAAAATAAATATTGTACATAAATGATCAACGCTATTATAAACACCTACAATACTTAGAGATCGTAGTTGAAAAGCGAGCTTTTCAGACCAAAGATAGAAGAATAGAAGAGTATTAAGAGTTATATTCACCCACTGCAGTGTCAAACAACAATCTCATTTGTAAAAATTGTAAATATGAGAACTAAGCAATATACTTGTGAATTAAAAAAGTATTTATATTTCAAGAACTATATCAACTACATCGCTGGATCCTGGTGTCTAACAGGTCACATTCAATACGTTCGAGAAGTTTGTGTCTAAAAGAGAATGTCCTTTCGCTGATCATGATAAAGACTGCCTTGTAAATCTCGCGGTACCTACTGGTATGTGCTGTGTGATCTAGAGGCAAAGTATTCGAACCCCATGTCAACCAAATCTGACATTGAGTTTCTCCATTAGTCTAATTTCAGTAATAGTAGCACGGAAATGTGCCAGAAAAAAAGTAGTCATCCGTCCCCTGTTACGAGGGACTTAATTCACAATTGGCAAATTGTGAGTGCAGAAATGCGCCATGGGCTCTTCCCTCGAGGATACTGTCGTGAGGGTGTATTTATGTACATACATACATAAGAAATGCACCTCTGCCTACCCCTTCGGGGAATATAGGCGTGAGGTGATGTATGTATGTATGTAATTAATATCTTCAAGTAAAACTTCAAATAAAGTTCTAACAACTTTATTTTGTAATGCTTAATTATCGAAAAAAGTTCAGAACACAAAAGCCTTTGTGTTCTCTTATCAAAATTCTACTTTAAGACATGTTTAAAAGACCGATAGTATAATGCCTGTGGTATTGGCATTTCTTTTCATTTACTCGTAATTTGTATAATAAAGTTAGGAAACTTTGCGCAAATCGGAGTTTAACAAAGGACTGTAGTTTAGCAAACTATAGGCTTTGTTGACAAAGTGCACGATATATGAATTAACATTATGTTAACTTCAGCTTTTATTGATTACTTCGTTGATAGATTAAATTTATTAGAAGAGATAAACCGTTCTTATTGTTATTTAAGATTTATTTGCCTTAATCGATTTTTGAGTAGTAATGTGATAAGGTATATAATTCATACTATATGCTAAAAGGTATGTAACAAAAACATACTATATATAACAATAATAATTGATATAAAGACTGATTATATAGCACACAGAAAATCACACATAGCCATGGCGTATGAATGGCTAAATGAATGAGTAACTTCATGGAAGAATCGTAAGTGTAATGCAAACTTCTGAAGCTTAAAAACGCTTTTCAAATTCGCTCTTCATCATCAGCCCATACACGTCCCACTGCTGAGCACGGGCCTCCTCTACAACAGATATGGTTTAGGCCTTAGTCCACCACGCTGGCCTATTGGCCTGAGATATTTCCAACATTTTAGATATTTTTCGTACATACAATGTTGTCGTACTGTTTCTCTATAAGCAAAGTGCTGGCAAATTAACAAACAAAGAATAAACAAAGAGTAACAAAGTTTCAGTAACAATTACTACACAGCAGAGAAACAACTCGGTGGAAAATTAAAAAAAAGGATTTTAATTATTTAACATAATGAAAACTTGGCGAGAAAGTGTTGAGCTACGGGGTTTTTTTTCTTTGTTATACTTAATTTCTACTTGGATGAATAAACAAAAGAAGCTCAAACTTTTGAGACTGATTAAGTTGTTATACAAATCGGTAAGTCTATAAAACATTTCATAATATTTTGAGATTTTCACTAAGCCTTTCTCCTTTTTAAAGTATTTCTTTTGTCACGTCCTTAAGATGTGCGTCGGAAAAAAATACTTCCAATTAATAAAATATTTATCAATAATTGACGCAAGTAAATAAGCTGCCTTAATTTATAAATATAAACGAAAATCCCTAATTTCAGTTTTCAATGTCTGAAGGATATTTTTAATCCTGAAAAATCTTGATTTTTTTTTAACTGTAAAACTTACCAATATTTGTTAAATAAAATTTTGTAGCACGAATTACCTGTAACAAAAAAAATATATGTCACTGTATGATACCTACTCACCATGAATAACTCAAATATAGGAGCCCCGGAGAAGTATCACTGAAAAATATTATCAATAATGAGGCCGAGAGGCAAATTTTTCAACAGCCAAAAGATAATCGACAGCGCAATGTCTTCATATCAGTTTTCTGCGAGACAGTTTGTGTCTACTAGAACAGCTCTATTTTTAAAGACTTAAACACAATATGAAGTAAAACAACTTCCTCGGAATGAGCATAACCTAAAGAGGTGACCTGGGGTGGCCATGGAAATAGTTAAAAATGGTGAAAGAGATAAAGGTGGGAGTATGAAATCTCCAGCTATTTCATTCGTCTCTAATTTTATTTTTTTCGCAATAACTTTGACCCTATCACTTTTTTTTCGTGGGGATCCCACGAGGAAACTATGCATTGTTGTGACATAGAAATGCGTCAAAGTAAAGTTTATATATTATGCAAAACGATTGATGATTTTTGAGTGTGAGAAAAACTTTCCCGTACAAAAAGCCATGTATCACACCCTTTGCAGGCCGTCGATAAAATTACCGCTTGATTGATTATGCTCCACGCGTCACTAACAGTAGACAAAACTGCCGGGTGTTCGCGTAATTCAATAGCTCTTTCCCCGGGAGGCTTTATCGTCGATGGAAAACATCGGGAAGTCTCCAGAAAAAATAATATTTCAGCGTTAAAATAATGATTAATATAAATATTAAATAGCTTACATCTTTCCTCAACGCTTGATTTTTTATACTGTCACGGCAAAATGTCTCTACATGTGGTCAAATAGTGTTGACTGGTATGAATTGACTACGGTCATCCTGTATCATTCGACACAATAATATATTACGGCCTGATAAAAACCGAACACACCCACCGGACTTTACACTTTCTGTACGGTGGTTGCTAACCGAGTTGATACGATTACCCTACTCCGAGCTATACTTAATTTTTTTGTATAGAAGTATGACAAAGCGATAAATTAGGTGTATTGTCACCAGTTCGCACATTTATCTACGTGTTCAACACTGGATGTGCTCATGCTAATTCCAGAACATACCACTAGATCAGGTCACTACGGCAGTTATCACATCTTCTTTTATTTAGGGGCTTTTAGGCACAATGAGTCCCTATCAATCCCATCGTAGCTTAACATTACATATATGAAAATAATCTATGGCTTATCTATAATGTTATATAAAAGGATTGCTGTGTCAAAGAGAGGCTTTGGTGGTTTTCTAAAGTTGGTCGACGATTAACACGAATATTAACAAAGGTAACTAAGCCAGAGTAAATGTAAATTATATTAAGGAATTTATTATTATTTTATGACTGGCGCAGGCCTGTTTTTAATTTTGATGGAAAATAATTAAATTTAGAGCACGTCATGATTTCGTAGAGAATTAATTTGGAGAGAAATGTTAGCATTTACCAATTACACGTTAGAAAATTAACAGCGAATATTGTGTTTATATAGAATGTAATGGAATGAAATAAAAATAATTAATTATAGTCATTTGCTTACTAACCCTGGACATAGTTATTCAAAGTTAAGACCTTCTGGTACTTTACATTTTGGTAGGTACTGCTACTGAGTATTACCAAATAACATTTAGTCCGATCTGGATCACTCTTATTTGTATGCTCCATTTTTGTAAAATCGAAATGAGATCGTTTCGTGTATTTGTTTTTGTAATTATTGCACATATTGAATTTTTTTTAAACACCACAATTGCCACTGAGCCTTGAAGAAACACTGTGTCGTTACATAACAAAAAACAACGTCATATTTCGAAATACGCCCTTAAAAATCACCATCAACAAATTAACTGAGAGCAAACTAGATGGCATAACGTTGGCTCTCGCCCAAAACTGGCCATGAAAAAGTCCATCTGAATTTCAGATGCGGGCCGTCCGCGTCACCGTCCCGTTAACAAATGTTCAATGTGCAAAACAATGTAAAATGGACCTTATATTCTAAACATAGAGTTATTTTCAATTCGGATAAAATGTAATTGGCTAAATGTGGAATGGGCCACATTTTTACTTTCCGAATATAGAATAAAAGTTATTATATAAAAACGTTACATGGTGAATTGCTTTCAGGGCACGTCATTGTGTTGTATGGGTAGATAACTAAACACACACAAGTATTATATTTAGGATATCGGAAGCTATGAGAGTCCTTTCGGTCTCTCAAACACATAGACGAGAAGCAAAATATGTTTTTGGATCATAATTTCTAGCCTAGCATTTAACTGTAAACCATCATACAGCAAGTATATATTACATACGTCGTAGATAGGTACATGAGATGTGAGGATGAATGAAATATAAAAAGAATGAGCGGACATTTCAGTCATGCAGAAAGTAGACAACCTGGCAAAATGGTTTGACGTCGTTTAGTGTTAAGGCAAAACACATTAATTATTACATTAGTATGTGTAATAAAAATCGAACTTTAGCTTCTTCTGTTGATATAATTATGCAATGAAACGATATTTATATATATATATACTCAGCCTATCGCCGTCCACTGCTGAACGTAGGCCTCCCCAAGAAAGCGCCAACCATCCCGGTCTTGAGCAGCCCTCATCCATCCGTTACCCGCCACCTTTCTCAAGTCGTCGGACCATCGTGCTGCAGGACGTCCTACACTACGTTTGCCTAAGCGCGGTCTCCACTCCAACACTTGTCTGCTCCATCGGCCGTCGGACCGACGGCAGACATGGCCGGCCCACTTCCACTTTAGCGTGCTAATCTTGCGGGCAATGTCAATGACTCCGGTTCTCTGGCGGATGACTTCATTACGAATTCTATCCACCAGAGAAACTCTAAGCATTGCCCGCTCCATAGCACGCTGAGCGACTTTGAATTTGTGGACCAGGCCTTTGGTGAGTGTCCACGTTTCGGCTCCGTATGTCATTACGGGTAGGACGCACTGATTAAAGACTTTCGTCTTAAGGCACTGAGGTATCGACGACTTGAAAATATGACGTAGCTTCCCGAATGCCGCCCAGCCCAACCGTATTCTTCGGTCCGCCTCCTGCTCGAAGTTGTGCCTGCCTAGTTGGATAGTTTGGCCGAGGTAGATGTATTCTTGGACAACTTCGAGAGTGGCATTCCCTACGACTACTGGCCTCGGGAGAACATGACTATTGAACATGATTTTCGTTTTGTCTATGTTCATCCCGAGTCCTATTTGTCTTGAAGACCGGTCTAGGCTGTTGAGCATTTCCTCCAAATCCTGCAGAGATTCCGCCATCACGACTATGTCATCAGCGAATCGCAGATGAGAGATGTACTGGCCGTTAATATTGATGCCCCGTCCTTTCCAGTCGAGCGTCTTAAAAGCGTCCTCCAATGCGTTCGTAAACAGTTTCGGAGAAATTACGTCTCCCTGTCTTACCCCTCGCCGCAATTGGATTGGCTTTGTGCTATGTTCCTGTACTTGGACGGTCATCGTTGCGGCTTCGTACAGACTTCTCATCACCTGGATGTAGCGGTAGTCGATCAGGCATCTCTGCATGGACTCCAAAACAGCCCAGGTCTCGACGGAATCAAAAGCTTTCTCGTAGTCCACATACGCGAGGCATAGAGGCTGGTTGTACTCCTCGGTTTTCTGTATTATTTGCCTCAGCGTATGTATGTGGTCTACGGTGCTAAAGCCCCTCCGAAACCCGGCCTGCTCCGGTGGTTGGAATTCATCGAATTTTCGGGCGAGACGATTCGAAATGACCCTCGAGAACAACTTGTAGACATGGCTCAAGAGTGAGATGGGGCGGTAGTTCTTCAATAAGGTATTATCGCCTTTCTTGAAGAACAAGACCACCACACTCTTGCTCCATGCCTCCGGCGTTTTGCCAGTTTGGATGACGGAGTTGAACAGCTTAACTAGTTCTTTCAAGACAGGTGTACCTCCTGCCTTGAGAAGCTCAGTAGTTACTCCGTCATCTCCGGGAGCCTTGTTGTTGTGAAGTTGGTCGAGGGCTATTCTAATCTCGCCCAGATCGATGTCGGGAAGCTCGTTTGAGTAGTGACGGGTTAGTCCGGCTCGCGGATCATCCACGTTGTAGGCTACAGGTGGAAGTGCCTTATGAGCATACAGATCTCTGTAAAACTTTTCGACTTCTCCGAGAATTTCTGGAATTGAGGTGACGGTGGTGCCTAGCTGTGTTTTGAGTTTAGTCAGGTGACAACCGGAGGTGTGTGGCTTGGCGAATACTTTGGAGCCCTTGTTTTGCGCAATGGCATTTTCTATTTCCAAAGTATTCGAGCGCCTTATGTCGCGCCGTATCAGCCTCTTCACCTCTCGGTTTAGTACCTGACGCTCAGATGGTGTGGCGTTTAGAATTTCTCGTCGTTTCCTCATCAATTCCAGAGTCTCAGGAGAGAGCTTAGACCTCCGTCCGCTGCTCTTTGGTCGAAAGTATTTGTAGCCCACTTCGCGAATAATCCGGACCAGACTATCGGAGGCGTCGTCAATGCTTTCAGTGGTTTCCAGTAGGGCGAATCGGTTTTGCAGCTCCAGCTGAAAGGCTTCACAGCAGGATTCGATCTGGGGCAGTGACGGACGAAGAGTCGATCTCATTAAGCGCGCACGTTCAATTTTGGTGTTAATATTCAGAGTGCCTCTTACGAGTCGGTGATCACTACCGGTATTGAACCTGTTGATCACAGAGACATCTCTGAATATTTGGCGCCTGTCAGTGATTATGAAATCGATTTCGTTCCGGGTCATACTGTCAGGGCTACGCCAGGTCCACTTCCTTTGGGGCTTCTTCTGGAAGAACGAATTCATAAGAAAAAGCCCCTGAGCTTCGAGGAAGTTGACCAGCATTTGCCCTCTACTATTCCTGCTCCCATAACCGAACGGACCTACCCTCGACTCGCCGTAACTCTGTACTCCCACTTTGGCATTGAAGTCACCCATAACAACACTGTAAGAAGTCTTGGTACGAGACATAGCCTTCACTATGTCTTCGTACATGGCCTCGACTTCGTCGTCAGGGTGTGTAGACGTCGGAGCGTACACTTGTACAACCTTGAGAGAGTACCTCTCCGTTAATTTTAGGACAAGGTACGCCACCCTTGCCGACACACTGCCAACTTCTACAACGTTGCTTTTGAGTGACTTGTGGATCATAAATCCGACGCCTCCTTGGGATGGTTGGTGTCCTTCTCGGAAGTAGAGCAAGTGACCGGTAGGTAGGGTAATCTTGTCCTCCCCCTGTCTACGGACTTCAGACAACCCTACAATATGCCAGTTGATCTGACTTAGCTCTACTTCCAGTTCTGAGACGTGCTCGCTCAGCCGCAGAGAGCGTCCGTTATACGTCGCCAGATAGAGTCGTTTATGGTACCCTGCCGTAGCCCGGGGATTCTTAGCACCCCCCGTCTCGCCGTTACCATGACCGGTACCGTGGTCAGGAATAGCGAGACTACCGGGAACTGGGGGCCGCGAATTTAGAGTTGTTGCCATTTGGGGGATTTGCCTTAGTCACCACGCTTGGCAAGCGGGTTGGTGACCGCAGTGGTTGGAATGTTTTAACCGACGGCGCTGCTGCCCACCGAAGGTTTGGGTATTTAGGCACTCCAACTAGTAGGAGTGGTTATGCCGCCACTCGTCGGCCGCCAGAGCCACATCCGTTAACCAGCAGGGTGTACCGCGTGCAGGTAGGGTTGGCAGTTGGGGACGTGAGATGATATTTGCCCCCCTTACACCCCGATATTTATTGTGCGGAATTTAGTGCTGATGACGATCAAGGATGTCCTATTTTTGAATTAACTGGCGCACCTATAAGCAACGAATTGGAGATATACACATACATTAGATAAAGGACAAATAAAGAGTCTTCGAATTCGACGTGCGTGCATGAAATGGTTAATGTCAGTTGATGAAGCAAAAGCGTGTGTTTTGATAGTTGAATTTGGCGCTCTATAGTCTTTTCCTATCACAATGGGATAGAGGCATGAGGTTATTTTGGTACATAATAATCAGTAACGTTACTTCCATAGAAGCCCAAAAGCGTTAAACGTTAATTGTATAATGTCTATTTTATATTTTTTTATTGTGGGGTGACGATATTCTCATTTATATGTCAAATTGCTTTTGTGAAATAAAGATTTAAAGTTTAAAGATATTATTCGGAATTTTATAAGGCTAGCTGGGTTTTTGGCCTTTTGTGGAAGTATCGCCACTGATAGTAATGATCATAGTACTTTACCGCACAAACAATTGCGGCATAAACAAGAATTGGCCCTGAAATCTAGAACACCGATTGCGTTTACCGTAATGCGGTACAGACATTCTTGGCCATGCAACGATGCACGAACTCCGATAGACTTGTCTCGTGATGTCGACGGCAGATTTTACTCGGCTTCGAATATATAGAACTGTTTACGTCTTTATACGTAAAACTGACGGGATAGATGTATATTCAGTAAAAAAAAATACCTGTTTATTGATCCATCAGTTTCTTACAATTTGCAACTATATCCATAAGTATTATTTTTTATAAACTATTGGTTTGAATACTGTGTTTCATCATCATCATCATCATCAGCCCAAATACGTCCCACTGCTGGGCACGGGCCTCCTCTACAGCTGAGAGGGTTTAGGCCTTAGTCCACCACGCTGGCCTAGTGCGGATTGGCGGACTACACACCTAAGAAATTCCTAAGAACTTTTAGGTGTGCAGGTTTTATCACGATGTTTTCCTTTACCGTTAAAGCAAGTGATAATTCTTTGTGAATACACACATATCTTCGAAAAGTCAGAGGTGTGTGCCTGGGGTTTGAACCGGCGACCGCCGAAATTCTCGACCATGAGCATAAGCCTCGAGGCCATCACTGCTTTTTAAGTACCGCGTAATGGAGATCAAGCCTATTGCCGTTACTGATGTTTGCCTCTTTTTCTGATCTGGAAACCGAACTTGTACAAGTATATCTAAAAAACTATTAAGGACTTTTTTACATACTAAAGAAATATTCAAGAGCACATTTATTACACTTTTATGTAAGAATCAAATTAGATTGAAACCATTTTTTTATTGAAGAAGTAGTGTATCTACATATTTGTAGACCGTCTTTTTCATTGTAAGATGATTAAATACATACTGAAAAAATATACTTATTTAATATATTACCAAATTATCAATCCACGGTACATTTCGTTTAGCATCTAAGTCTTTGACCTAGGCCAACTTAGACCCTTATTGCCCTATAAACCAATTTAATCAATTAATCCAATCACTAATCGCTTTTTCGTGCCTTTTGCGGATTAAGATTATCAGAGAACAGATAATCCTTACCCCATCCTACACATTTTTCTCCTTCCTCTATTTTTTGACAACAAGCTTCTTATAGCAAAAAAGCACAATCATGTTGCTAAAGTATTCTTTCTTTTCTTATCATGATTTCTTTGTACACTTTTCCCTCCATGATAATATGAAAAAGATACGCGTGTTTCAAAACATATTAACATACAATGTATATTAATATTAACGGAGGGGACTTCCTCATGCATAAATACCGACACGGTGTAAAAGTGAAAGCCCTTCTAAAACTCTTCAGCGTTTACCGTTCCATTTTTTATGATGTTCACAAAATTTATACCGCGAACTTTCCTCCCTGCATTCGGAATCGTACAGTCACGGCACAAAAAAACGACTCAAACACTTCATATAGTACGAGTTACGACTCATGTTAGTTTGCAAGTATTTATCGATAATGATTAACATGTTGCAGTATTAAAGACTTACGGCGCAAGCGTGCCGTACAATCTGGAGGTCCTTCGTTCCAATCCCAGATCGTGCTAAGTGTTACTGGGTTTTTTCCATTAGAAAATTTTCAGTAGCGGTACGGAGTCTGGAAATATTTTCAACGTGAGAATTATACAAGAGGGAAAAGGTGGGTTCACACATGCACCTCTGCTATCCCCTGAAGAATACAGGGCCATTAAAGTTGTGGCTATTTTAATTAACTTAAGAAGTAGTAAGTTTATTTTCTCAAAGTGTTGACAATTTTTTTCGTATTGATGGAGTTGTACGGATCATTCTATTGGCTGCTAAACTTACCCCGATATGTCTCCAAATAAGTGACAAGTACATTTGAGTAGCAGTAGGGAAAGTAAAGTAAAAAGATATGTAAGATTCAGCGTCGTTAAAAATACGCGAAGACTTTAATGAGTTCTAAGAACTGCAAAGGCTGTCTGTGTTTATGCATTTTTATACCCAGAACACATGTGCCCCGCAAGTATGTTTCTAAGTATTCGCTTTACCCTTTTAAATATTTAGGTCTTGGTAAGTTTTATTAGGGAATATGCAGTTTCTAGGTTTTAATGACTGTTTTTTTAAATTACTATGAATAACAAATCAATAGTGTCTTTAATAAAAAAAAGTGTGTGTGTGTACTTATGTACACGCGTTAGAAGTTATACTTCATACATTAATATATATTTTCTTAAATAATATAATATCTAATATATTATAAAATAATATTTTAAAAAATAGTTAAGATCAAAGATAAAATAAACATTCAGCATTTAAGGTATATATAAACAAGTATAGAAAATTTATTAATTTTTTTTATTTATACATAAAATTTGTTAATATACCAGAAATAAAACAAAATGAAAAAAAAATTTTTTTTTTTAGATAATAATGTAATAATTAATTAACGATGTAAATAAATTATACATCATCATCAGCCCATATAGGTCCCACTGCTGGGCACGGGCCTCCCCTACAACTGAGAGGGTTTAGGCCATAGTCCACATAAATTATACATCATCATCAGCCCATATACGTCCCACTGCTGGGTACGGGCCTCCTCTACCATTGAGAGGGTTTAGGCCTTAGTCCACCACGCTGGCCTAGTGCGGGTTGGCGGACTACACACCTAAGAAATTCCTAAGAACTTTTTAGGTGTGCAGGTTTCATCACGATGTTTTCCTTCACCGTTAAAGTACCTACGTGATGATTCATTGTGTATACACACATAACTTCGAAAAGTCAGAGGTGTGTGCCTGGGGTTTGAACCCGCGACCGTCGAGATTCTCGACCGCGTGTCCAAACCTCGAGGCCATCACGACTTGAAATTATACATACCGACAATTAACCTCAAATCTATAAATGCACTCAAAACAGTTTATTCAAATTAGTTTTATCACTAATATTCAATATATAATATATATATATATTGTCAGAAATAAGTTGGTGTGGGTGGCAACACTGCATTGGCGAATATAGAGCAAGCGCGGGAAAACGACACAGATCGTATATTTTCTTGATCGGCCTGAAAGTTTTTACGCGTCTTATTATTTGGTTACTATAGTTACGGCATCAGGTCAAATAACAGTCATTTTAAAAGATTTGAATAATTAAATTTTAGTTTCTAACAATATAGATATACTAATAAATAAATAAAATAATCAAAACTACTTAATAAAATATGTCAATCCCTTTTTATTACTGTCACTATTCTACATTCTTAAAATTTAAAACAAACTTTTTCTGAATAACTTTTTGGTGTCGGTGTGCGCGCGCATCGTAAAAATTCACTCTCATCATTTTTCCCCAACGCGCCAAAAGAAGTATAACTTCAAAAATACATAAAAAAACGATAATTCAGTTGAATTTACTTGAGTGTCGCTAGTATTCCTGCTTTGTTTAAGATAACATCGATATATTATTACGCTTCCTGGTTTTATGTAAATAATGTAACTGCATAAATATTGCTGAAGGCGTGAAGCTGTTTAATGCAAAGCTGCTTTGGGAATCAAGATCCTCTTATAAGCCAGTTTCTGTAAAAACAGGTATATATTTTAAATTGAAATTATATAGAAATAGTTAGCTATTATTAGCTATTTTCTATTATATCGCACAAACTACGTTAACTAAGTCTAATTTTCTTCGCTCGTGGATTAAAACCGTACCCAGTAGATATTAAAGAAATAAACAACTTTATGAAACAACACAATACTCGTCGCAAATAAGCCGTGTCACGGTGCATTTTGAAATAAAGCCGAATTTTTTGCCAACGCTTATTCTTTCATTTAGAGCCCGCGGCATGATGAGCCGCCATCCGCGGCGTGCCCTCGGTACTCCAAACTGCCATCTCTTTTTGCACGCTTATTAAACACGCCACGGTACGCTTGCCTTGTACCGTCGCGTCTCTTTTTTTATTTTTTATCTGTGACACATCAAAGGACTGTCACTTTGAAGTTTCAAAATTCGAATGTCGTTACATCGATCTTTTCTTATTTTGTTCTTGGATACAGGATATAAGCGTCATGGTTATAGAAATATTTAAATGTAATGTGTATCATCATCATCAGCCCAAAGACGTCCACAGCTGAACATAGGCCTCCCCGAATGATCTAATGTTTATATTCGCATTGAATTATCATATACTTTAACGGTGAAGGAAAACATCGTGAGGAAAGCTGCACACCTAGAAGTTCTTAGGAATTTATTTGGTGAGTAGTCCGCCAACCCGCATTAGGCCATCGTGGTAGACTAAGGCCTCTCATTAGTAGAAGAGACCAGTGCCGAGCAGTGGGACGTATATGAGCTGGTGATGAAATTGTTCCAAGTGTCGGCAATGTGTGATTATCTTCTAGAAATGTTTAGATATTATTTTCTCTTATGTTTTTCTTCGAGTAGGTATTTTACGTCGAGTTGTATAAACGCTTTCGTACTATAAGTGCATATGGTAGTTGTTTTGTATACCTTCATAGTGTATAATTAATAGAAAAGAAAATAAATAGATGTCAAGTAAAGTTTTGATGTTGTATGTTTCTGATGTCATATATATGAAAATCCTTTTATTATAGTTATTAGAACCATCTATTTTCATAACAATTCAAAAAGTCAGAAGCAAGCTACATATGATAAACTGCTTATTTTTTATATATATCCAGCTATTTTTTGTTCTGCTTATTAATGCAAAAAAAATTCAATTCGCTTTGTTTTATTATTTTAAATTTTTTTAATGATAAAATCGTATTATATAACAATGGGCAATTACAACATTCATTCATCTTGTTTAAATATATTCAAAAGAAAAACCTGTTCTTTCATAAAGGGCGTGTCTTATTCAAGTAGGTACTAAAAATTGTTCGAATCCATTAAAATAGCCTTTTCGGGTGATATAAATATTCAGTACTTTGCGCGATCAAGTAATTCCCAAGTTGCTTGTTGAAACAAATGTTGCGTATTAAAAAGGATAACCCTCTCCCCGTGGCCGACAGTGTACACAGATCGATCAGAAATTCAGATGAGCATATCTGTTACACAGTCGGACACTCCCGATTCCCGATTCGGGCCATTGTTATTGCTTTGGTACGTTTTCGATTCGACATCGTAAAATGTACGCGTTTTTTATGAACCGCAGCGTAACTGCTAGCGTTTGCTATTTAAATAATTACGCTGTGTTGAAATTTATGGAGCGTTAACTCCGCAAAACTTGGAATTGTTATATGTATAACAATTCCAAGTTCAATACAACAATTCAATAGTGTGTAGTGAGTAGGTACATACTGACTATGTAACTAGGAACTCATTATTATTATTCTCAGCCTATCGCCGTCCACTGCCGAAGGCCTCCCCAAGTAGGCGCCAACCATCCCGGTCTTGAGCAGCCCTTATCCATCCGCTACCCGCCACCTTTCTATGCTTTAGGTAGACGTAGTGTAGGACGTCTTGCAGCACGATGGTCCGACGACTTGAGAAAGGTGGCGGGTAGGAATTCATATTAATATTTAATTAAGGATTTAGGATCCTTCTGACAACAAATTTCTTTGGTATATCAAATCGCATAGTTTGTAGTTGTGAATTAACGAACTTTTTGTAACCTTGTTCAATGGGTATAATGACTTTCAATAATAATAAGAATAGTTATTCTGACTAAAAAGTTTCAATTGTATTTTACTCCAATAGACTACAGTTACATTTAGACACTAAAGCCACGTTCGCACACGTGCAATTGTGCACTGAAAAAGGCAAATCAAATGTCGTGGAATGCAAATCAAAATGTTTCTGTTTGCCGCCGACGACTCGGCAAATACGACAATAGCCGCTAAATAGGTACGTCACTGCGATCATCGCTTTTGTGTGCGGTTTCGGCGTTAATTTCATGACGTGATTACACGAGTATGCAATGCGATGCGTGTCCGCGTCAGGCAGCTGCGGTGGCATGATGGATGCTCTGTTTCCTAGTCTAGCCTCATGCCATAGAGGCGAATATATGGCACTGCCTTTATGCCCTAACTTTGAATGTAATGCGCAAGGACATACTCGAGGCAACCCTGAAACTGTTGTCTTTAAAAAAAGGTTTAAAAATCTTGATTTCTCAAAAAGAATTACCATCCACTTAAATGAGAAATATAATTACCTTTAAAAATTAATCTATTTAGACGTTTATCGCAAAACAACTTGTTTTAGTGGAAAACTGGTATGCAGGTTCTACACCGAAATCTATTTTCATCGCTTTTATAATTATTCCGATCAATTCCTAACTTGATATATACTATACATGCTGATACCGGATCGCAACACACTTTCATGACCTTTTTTTTTTTTATAAAAATCAATTTGTGTCAGCTGGTAAGACAGGTCAGACAAGCTCTACTCATCTTATTTCGAGGTTTCATTTGGATACTGCGCGAACCACCAGACGCTATTACCATCCGTGGTTTTGCAGCCGTGTAGTAGATTTACTCGTATAACCGCGGCTGTCATGGCAGTAGACCTCGCCGAAAACACAATGAAGCCGGCATATGCTAATTATATGAAATTTATTCCACTTTCATTGTCTTGGATATCCCTACATACGGTCTTACGATGCGTCATATGTAGAAAATTCAGCAATCAAGCGCGTCCGTATGCGAGACCATGGCACCCACGGTTCTCATTGCAAACGGGACGGGAGATATTTAAATTTTAAATTAGACGCCGACAGACAAACCACTCATGTCTGTTATCCATGTGAACGAATTATGAAGATTGTTAAAATTATATGAGCTTTTGTGGTTTTTGATTAAATGGGAATGTAAGTGAATGTTCCTTGCGAGTGTATTACGGTTTTGCACTGATATATACTACGTATTCCTAAAAGGTGTTATTTACAACGCATATATACGTTTAAGGAGACTAAGCCAGCGGCTCCTCAGGTTGCAGATTTCTGGTGCCTATGTGGGTTGTCGAAACTATACAGGAAAGAAGAGAACTAGAAATCAGTATCCCAGCAATTCCACACACACACACGAAATAAGACAGCATACTGCTCTGAGCTTATAATTTTCTATGCCATTTTCTAATATTGTATTCCGAAAGTCAAATCGGATTGTATTGCTGTTTAAGACATGAGCGTGACCCTACAAAACATTTATACCTGTAAGCAACCCTCAGGATTCTATACAGGGTGTATAAAGACCGTTATCGAAAAATAAGACAGGCAATAGCCACGGTGATAACAAACACCATAACATAAAAATAAAATCTGACAAAAAAATAAAAACCTTTTCTTAATAACCACGAGTATTAAATGTATGTAGTTGTTAAGATAACGTTTTTTTTTTGTTGGAATTTTTAATGAGTTTTCGATCGCGGTCTTTATACACCTGTATAGGTATCAATGTTGATTATAAAGTACACATATACCTATATGTTCCCGAATACTTAGCGTTAAGTTAACTGTGATCGTACATCAAATGTATCTGAATGTCGGCGTCCCGCATTAAACTTGGTGGAGGTTGGGTCGCGATTCGAATTTCAAATGTGGTTACCTTATTTACAGGGCAGTAAACATTCGACCCGACTGTATTTGAATAGACCAGAAGTCAGTACTTTGATGCTATAGATTCATCAACGTATGAGGGCTGGTACGATTGAAATATTATTAATTAATGTATTGAAAGGGTTAACTGGCGAAATGTGGGTCTAGAAATGCACCTCTGCCTACCCCATCGGGGAATATAGGCGTGAGTTTATGTATGTATGTATGTATGTATGAAAGGGTTAATTCAAATGTTATGGATACCGGCCACTTGTAGCTCTAAAAAACTGCTCTAAAGAACTGTTTCCAGGACAGAGTTACTTATTACGGATAATGATTTATCATCATATCAATAGCTTATGACTAGAATACGACTTTCGAAGTTGAAGGCTGTTATACATACCGATTTCAATAGATCACTTTGGAAATCTTCAATGGCGGCTTCTTTCCACCAGTAAACATCTTGTAGTTAATGACACTGATAATGAAATATTGCTTTCATTAATAAGCTTCATATAAGAAGAAGAAAGAAGCATTTATTGCTAGCTCAATTAACAATAATTAATAATATTACAAAAAAAAAGACAATTAACATATTAAATTGCGCCAACAAAGAGATATTCCATTTAGCTACATGCTAAAGTAACGCTTGAACGATACTGCAACGTTGATTAATAGCTTTTAATTACAAATACATTTTTTATTTAAAATATGTGAAACATTTTTAACTATTCGCATACACGATTGAATAAACAAACCGACGCAATACAAAACAAAAGACTGTATATATTCACCATGATCCGGAATATTAGAGCCATACATTTACTAGTTTGCGAGCGTATAAATAAAGTGCCAATGAATGAAGTTGCAAGCACAACTTTCATACAAAGCGAATACAAATGTAATAATGTACCGTTTCCTAAACCGCTTGCCTCGTGTTTACTCGCGGTGCTTACTGAGAATATTAATGTTATTCAGAAAGTGCATTTGAATATGTACCTACATGTATTTTTATGTGTTCCTCGGGGTTATCACATTAATATTAGCGTGGATAAGTATCGCACTATTACTTTATGTCAATGTGTTTCCAATACTGGTACAGTGTCAATTGGAATGATTTTTTTGAGTCTGAACAGTTATTTTGCATCTTTGTGTGTAAAACATAAGCCTTGATTATTGTCGACGTTCTGTCATCATCATGCATGGCGGTTGCTATCCGAATGGATAAAAATATCCTACCAAATTAGTCACCGAAAATTTCCCTCATGGAACGAAACGGAACAGTGGTACCTATCTGTTGAAGCTGCTGTCGTATCATGGTTTAACTCACCAGAACCACGCGTGCGGGCATGCGAAGCCACAGCTTTGTGGTCACAACAACCGCGGCTCGAACTAAAAAAATCGCTAACTCTTACTTTTGCCGCACCATCAAGCTGTGGAATGGTTTGCCGGCACACGTGTTCCCTCCTTCCTATGATCCTGGATCCTTTAAGCGAAGCGTGAAGAAGCACGGCGGGTGATCATATCGTTTCTCGCTGGTCGATATTATTTTTTTCGACTCCACTGTGCTTACCATCAGGTACAGAAGAGTCACTTAGACGTGCCAGAATAATAACAAAAATAAAAAAAAACAGATCAGAATCGGATATTGGCCCGCCAGAAAACAAATACACAAATACTGCATATATGATATACTATTATTGTAAATTTTTAATATCATTATTGTTATAATTATCTACTAAAAAAATTGTAAAATATTAATTTGTTAAAAGTCTTTGGCACTGCTAGCACGATATTATGCAAGAGTCGTGATAATTGTGTGTCCGGCTATTTTATTTGTCTTCTTTTGTTAGTAATATATTTTTTTTTATTAAAATTACCATTCCATTCATTAACATAATACAAATAACATCACAAGTTTGTTAACCTCAAAACATTGCTTGCTCTAAACCAGCTAAGGTATTGTAACAATCAGCAGGAAGGTAAGATGCGGCCGATTATCACTAGGCATGATATCCAGTAAGCATTGTTCAGGATGGGGTAGAACTAGTGGGGGATAACCGGATTATTGCACCACCTGACTGCATAACGACAGTTGCGGTAACGTGGTTACATAGAACACACAAGTTAATAAATCGTGTTTTCAGCTGTTGTTCGTAGATTAGTCCACTAAGCAGGTTGATAAACTTTTTAAAAAGATAATTGTTCGTGGGATATTTTTTTATTGCAATTCAGCTTCGTATCGTTAAACAGCCATTTTTATAACTACATTACTCCAAGCTCTTCTGTAACTTATTCTACTCTTTTAAGCGTACTTAAGCTTCTCTTACACTTTTAAATCTACATACGACTAAGAGATGCGTCCAAGCCTATCCATTCTTTATCGTAAATACACAAGCTTATTCATGAAACGAGATACACTTGTGTTCGTCACTAGTTTTTTTTAACCGCCATGTACAAGATAGTCGCCCGTATGTATACACGAAGCCACGTAGAATTCTGTTCTATCCAGACGTTGGTAAACTATCGCACGTGCTTTGGTACCGTCCTCTTTCACATAACGAAGTCTCCTTGAATGTAGAATCTCTCATTTCTCAAAACCCTTCTGTTTTGTGATAGCGCTGAATCAGATAGAGCTGATTTTTCTCTCGACAATTCGATAATCTAGAAAACAGATTCTTTGAAGTTAAATTTTACTTTCTATTTTTAGTATATAGTTGTTTTATCAGAGTAAAATAAATGGATGTTTTTTTGTCGGATTTTTTTGAATAGTTTTTTTATTGATATTGGCTAAGGCACTCGTAGCATGTCAAAGAAAGTGTTTGTATTAATTTCCAAGGAGTAATTACATGATTCAACGCAGGAGGAAAACATCATGAGTAAATTATTATATCTAAATAAATAATAAATAAATAAATACACCCAACAGTCACATACATAGTTCTGATCCCACACTAGGATACAAGTCCTGTGTCGTGGGTATCAGAAACTACGAGAGACTTTTCGGTCTCACAAACACCCAGACCCGAAACAAATATTTGTGGATCACACAAACATTTGTCTCGGTGCGGGGATCGAACCCGCACCCTCTCGTTTCGCAAGCTGGTGTCTAGCCAACCGCGCCACGGGGCTGTCAAGGTATATCTGGAAGTAATAATAAAATATTGGTGCAACATGATATGTTTCACTGAACTGCAGTAGGACAATGTTGCTACGGAAACTAAAACAAAACAGTCACTCAGAACCTAACTCTTGAACTGTGGTGGAAGTGTCGTCATTAGCAAGAGAAGGAATATTGGCTGGAAAGCATTCACATACTCTATTTTAAATCATACATACAAACATAAACTCACGTTGTATTCCCCGAAGACGTAGGCAGAGGTGCATTTCTGCACCCACATTTCGTCAGGTATGTATCAGTCCCGCGTACTAGGGCGCGAGCCTATTGCCGTTCTTCGGGCACATTTACAGACTCCGTGCTGTTACTGAGAATTTCGTAATGGAAAAATCTAATAACACTTTGCCCGACCCGGGAATAGAACCCAGGACCTCTAGGTCGCACGGCACATACTTGTACCGCGAGACCACGAGGCAGTCTTTTTTTAAATGAGTCTATTTATGTTTTTTGTTTTTTGTAACACACCGATATTCTTTTCTACCTTGCTGCCTATTAGCAGTAAAGTCAAATTTTGAGCCTCACAGATAGAGACAAGTAGCATTCGAGTAACGCCTAACTTCCTAAATTACTTAATTAATTTACGGCCTTAATTATAAATATTGCGTAACTTAACTACTACTTAAACATGCTTTGTCTCGTTCTCACAAACGCCACTGATCAATCAATAAAGCGGGATCAAAGCATGCTTAAGTATTAAATAAATTAAGTTTATAAGCTTCCGATTCCTAGTCGAAGCTTAATACCACAGATTAACTTATGCGATATACAGCAGCAAGAATACCGATTAAATAGCTCTATCGATTCTTGCACTGAAATGGGAGAGGATACGTGAAATTTCTTAATTGTTTTTAGATAAGCCAGTAACCGCTTTAGTTCAGAAATACTTGAAATGAGCTGCATTTCAGAAATAATATGTTTGTAGGCTATTGGTTTATGTGGGATTAATTTGTGCTTAACCAACTTGCAAGATTAATTATTGTAAATTTTTAATAGGGCATTATGTACTGAATTACTGCATAGCAATATTTTCTTGTTTACAAGAGTTATACTTATAGGTAGCTTAAAAGGACACAAACGACTCACGTGAGAGTAAGTTATTATTACTTTTAATAAAAAAACATTTAATTTGAAGTTAAGTGTAGTGCCGATCTTTAATAATAAATAGAGGAGATAAAAAAGTAGGAGTAATAAATATTCCACTTTCGAATAACTAGCTGCTTGAGCAAAATGAGACATTAAGGCTCTTGTATCAAGACGTTTTGTAGGTCACTAGTACGGTGGTATATTTAATTTTCCTATTTAAGTACTAGCGGCCGGTCCTTGTTTTTTTAAGCGCACATTTCTGCATCTTTCAGTGCTATCCGTAATTGCTTAAGCATAATATAAACATTTATTTCACGTTGTGGTATAAAGATTAGTGGAATATTATATTACAATCTCTTCCGAGTGATTTTCTACATCACAAAAAGAAACAATAATTGAATTTCAAGATTTTTAGCCTCAATAATTTCAGCTTGCTAAGATTCGAGGGTGTTATCGAAACATTTAATTAGTAGCGTCCGTGTTAATTTCGGTGAAACATATTTGCCTAACGAGTGGGTATAATTTATATTTGAAAAATCTATAGAGCGAATCTCATAAAATTTTTAAAACTAATATCTTCGTATTTTATAGTCAATAATTGCATTATTGTAGCATTGTACTGAATATTCAAAAAAAGGATATGAATGATTATTATATTCTGGAAAAAGAGAAAACAAAAAAACTTTTCAAAACACTCGAATCAGCGTTATATTTCATTTTTTATTCAGAACATACGATGTCCGAGAACATAGAATAATCGCACGCCAAAAGTAAACAAATCTGGCGTCATGAAAACACAAAAAAACACCCTAAACGATGAATCAAAGCAAACAGTGATCAGGAAATCGAGTTACAAACAACATTTTCCTTAACTCATACGTTTACCCCGATATAGGCAGTTAACAAAAAGGAAGGGAAAACTACGAACTTCCCCTATGGAGTCGGAAAAAATGTACTACCACTTTCGTAACGCAGCTCCGTACAGAAGTTTTCTCTTTACAGGGAGGTCTCACCAAATCTGTGACGAATTTCCTGATGCTTGCGGGGGATTTAGTGATGTTTCACTCTTTTTCAGATGTCTTTATACACTTGGCTTTTTTTTCAGTTCTTGAATTTAGCACTCTTTATTAAGTGTTTGTGGTATCATAAACTTACGCCTTTATCCCGGAAAGGGTAGGCAGATATGCAGATCGCCTATTTCATTAGCCCTAAATAATCGGTGGGTAGTCTATTATTGTTTTTCGGGCCATTGTTAGACTCCGCGCTGCGAGATTTCCTAATGGAAATACCCAAAAACTCTTTGGTCGGCACGGGAACATGGGACGTCTAAATTGGCATATACTGGTGCCACGAGACCACGAGGCAGCCGTCATCGGGTGAATTCGTATTCGCCCGGTTATACATATAACCCAATATATTTACACATATAACATATAACATTTGTATCGGCTGGTGAATGGATATTATTAATTGTTTTTCGAAAGTGATAGTCTCTCATAACTTGATGCCCTAAATCAGCATCCTGCTTATCTCAGGTACGGTTTTGACACGTTGTCATGCACTACTTTAAAAGAATCGTACCGCGTTTTCCGTAAAGTTGGTCATCAACTGTGTTATAGATAGGTATTTAAAATATACAATAGTATAAAAATTAAGCCACGTTGTACATTAATTGAACGTAATATATAGAAATATGACAAAAGTCCAGTTTCTAATCTAGCATAACACGACCATGATCATTCAGTAGGACACTTAAAAAAACTCAGCCCAGAAGTTCTTACATTTCGAACCGAATTGAAATAATATTGTATGAAACATCGTTTGAATCTGTCGTCAACACTATTCTTCTGCAAATAAATGTTTGAGTCCTGTATACTTAATTCGAATGTTAGCTGGTAGATGGATATTTGTATCCATCTGGGCAAATAATACGCGCTAGCTAAAAAAATCGGTATTCTTAACCTACGAAATTGCATTGCAGAATCAGCTTGTGTACGTATAGTTCGAGGACGTGGTATTCGTGGTGAAATAAAACATCTATAGGAAACTTCCTTACTTCAAATCTTCCTAGGAAAATCTTAGGTGAATAAACTACCAATTCAGCCGGCGATCGTGGTGAACTAAGGCGTACGTGGGCTGAAGGTGTAGATAGATTAACAATAGAGATTGCAACCCGGTATGTTTCCCAACCCGGCAGGGCCCGGTTGCATCCGTCGCCAACCCGGCCGGGTTTGTTTGCGATGAAACCTTTAAAGTATTTTATGAAAATTTTCTACTATAAATGGAGAAGACAATGATGCAAGGTTAATATTCATTTCAAACTGGCTTATGGACAATTATTACAATAATTAATCTCAAAAAAAAAGATTACTTTGACTTATGAACGGAAAAGTTAAATTAGTATTAGTAATTATTCATTTTTATAAGTTTAAACAAGCAGGTCTTTCTCTTTACTCCTTATCGTGTCTATTTGAAAACATAGTATTATAATAAGAAACTAATAACGCAGCTTAAAGTACTTAACGTGTCATAACAACTTAAATTAGATAGATAAATAAAGTATCGTAGCTTTGGTATAAACAAAACAAACTCTTATTTGCTAAAAGTAAAGTATGTATTATGTTTTTTCTTAAACTTTGGCTATTAATTTTATGATTACCAATTGAGCAAATAGCGAAACCTTATTGGCTAGGCTGTACTGTAACTATAAACGACCAAACTTGTTTAGTCTTAACTAACAAAATGTAACGTAAAATTGGTTACGATACGTAGGCTTCACAAGTATAATATAACAAAACAAAAAGTAACAATTATTTTTCAGTCTGAAAGAATGAGTGATACGAGTATTTTACAACAGTAACTACTACGAGTAGGCGCTCCCACGCCGCGATTTACTTATCGGGTCCGCTGACCGGGCCCGGTGACGGGTTTGCAATATCTAATTAACAACCATCTATATTACTGAGTCCGAATAAAAAAAAAACGGTACAACGCTTTTTAATTGTTCACACATATTCATAATTACTAGAAACTTCAAAACATAGATGGCGCTACGAAGACGGTACGAATCTTCAATATTTCCATAGAATTAACACACGAGAAGTTACGTTCAGAATTCGCAAAGAAAATACACTTCCTCAACAAACTTGCTCTGTAGAACTTCGCTTTAGCACTTCGAGTCTACATTGTCTCTATAAGGTAATTCTGTACTTTAACTCGATCCTATTTGTGTCCAAAAGGCGTGTTTGTATCTTTGACGGTAAAGTCGAAACGCCCCGAGCAAGTTAAACTTAGTATGTATTAGGAGTAACACTCTTTGATAGGACTCGGAGGATTTTATATAGATATTTTAATTTTCATTCGCTTGTCACTAAATGAAGTAATAAATAATCGCTGACTTCTCCGTATGTTAGTTTTGATCTCTGAAATGTCCTTACATTTTTCTTAATTGCTATGTTAGCAAATTAAAACTGTAAGCCTAATTCCATTTCCAGTTTATCTTTTGTTCTCGGTTCTTATCGTAACACTGCACTCTCTTGATAAATAAAGGAACTAATTAGTATTCTCGCATCGTCATCCCAAGAGAAATATTATAGGAAAATATTTTCGTCTTTGACAACAAGTATTGCAAGTTTCAGATACGCGAGTCTATTATCAAAGTTTTTGGATACATGCAACACTTGAAGAATCGGTCTATAAAAAATTATAACGAATTTGAGGCATTATTAGTATTTGCTGGGCTTGTAGTTTTTATATGTACTGGCCATATGCAGTTCTTTTGCTGAGATTTTTTATATTGTGGCAAATTCCCGGCACCATCTTGTAATACCTTCTACTATTCCGCTTGGATATAAAAGTTTTATAAAGAAATTAAGCAGACTAGAAGCCAGCGTGGTTCACCTTCATCCATTAGACTGTAGGCTAAAATTAAGTTCAGCTATTCACGTTCCGCGGCAAGCTGTTAACACACGGTAACTACTAACTCGTTCAAACAAGTATTATAATGATAAGACGAGCGCAGCTCTGGGGCTTTGTTTGGCCGATGCTCGCGGTGGCGGGCGGAACGCGGGGTTTGCTCTTGTGTACAGTCGCCTACGTGATTGGTTTCCTAATAAATGTTTATATGAATTATGCGCGAAGAAGAAGATGTTGAAGACGAGGCCTGTGCCTAGCAGTGGGACGTATATGGGCTGATGATGGCGACTTATGTGAGTTTCATCATAATAATCATCACCCAAAAGGCGTCCACTGCTGGAAATAGGCCTTGCTACATTTTAAGAGCGTCTTGTTTATCCTGCAGTCAGTAGTTATCCGCAGTCATTATGAGATCGTCAGTCGATGTAAATAATTTAAATCACAGGCTTTATCTCAAAATAATTATCACCTATCCAATTTGATAATTTTGTTATGTAGGTACTACAATATATTTTCAAATTAAGTCCAAAGGGATTCAAATTTTAGACAAACATAAGTTTGGTCGTTCAAATAAAAGGTAAATAGATGATCTAGTAAAGGTCAGTGGAAGATGCGAAGTAGTTGATAGCCAATGAAAAGTAATCAATGATCTATTTTAATAAAACTATACTCGTATTTAGAACTTTACATTTTTTAATTAGAAATTTATTAAAATTGTGTTAATGGGAAATCAACTGGTAAATTAAAATAAATTATTAGCACGGCAAATTAAATTAGGTTGGTATTTAATATTGACGGCTATTTTAATATAATATTTAGTATTTTAATATCAAGACTTCAAGTAGGACATGCCAGTTTAATTATTCAAATCCGCCTTTTTCAAAACCAGAATTTGTACTGTCGAAATATTTTGTATGTACTAACACTATAATAGTAAAATAGTAATATTAAAATTGGAACTTCCAATGTTCCATATAAAGTCGAAAGCAGCTAAATTTAAGTAAAATCGACCTGATACATTGAAGCACGTGTGTATCAGACTGCGGTTGTGAAGTGTTAAATTTCGTCAAAAAACTACCACAAGTTTTATTTTTCGCTTCTGGTTGAGCGTGTCTGCTTTCAGTTCAATTTACCAAAGCCTTTTTGCTTGGCATCAAAAGTGAGAACAAAAATAGGCGGATAACCAATTTTCGCGTGCAACTATACCTTGTTAGAAACGTTGTTTGGAAGCTACCGGGCCGCTTTAATTAAGCTATATCAAGCTATTATACACAGCGCCGAACTAATAACAAACATTGTTCAATAAACACGAGTGCAATAAAATTTGTATTATCATTAAAGGCACCGCTTTGATGTGTATTCATGGCGCACTGTGTATACATTTCATTAATATTGAATTTATGAACATCGTTGAAAGCTATGTTTATTTGGGAAATAGACTGTGATGAATAAATTTACTTCCGCTCTAATGTTCTAAATATCAATTTTATGAGTGAATTTGAAGAATAATAAAATGCTGGTAATGACACAAGCATTAGATAGTTATCATTATTCCTATCATTTATGAGAACCTGGACTTGTTTTCATAGTATTTATTTATTTACACTTTCTTGCTTGAACAAAAATATACGGAGAAAAAAATATACATATAAAAATAACAAAAACAAGAAGCGGTCTTATCGCTCTAGGCAATATCTTCCAGACAGCCTTTGGATGGATAATAGAACATGAAAAATAAAAAGGCATAGCATAAAATGTATAGGACAAAATAATAGTGAAAATAATAATAATTAGATTTTTCAATAAGTATAAAACATGCAAATAAATTCATATTAATATACCTAGTAATACATAAACCTGAAAAATGGACATAGACAGTCGCTAAGTCCCATAAATCCAACTTAAAGAGGCTGATAGACAATAAAAGTTTATGACGACCCAATGATATTCGAAGTTAAATATTGTTTTAAGCAAGACGGAATGAAGAAGATAACAGGGTTACACTTTTTATAACAACTCAGCGAAGTTTAGGCAAGACTGGACAAGCAGCTACTTTTATATATATGTATGTATATGCTTAATCGTAGTATTAAAAAAGATTATATTTTGATTATGATATACCCATCGATAGTATATACCTCCTGAGCTGTTAATTGCTTAAACTGTGATACTATCGCGCCGTCAATTGTTTAACAAGCAAACAAATGGCTTAGCTGGCTCCAAGCGTGGCTTATAGTTGAGGTAACTCACGGGCTCTTGAAACGCAATTTGGATAGCAAAGATCGATCACTATTCACGAATTTACTTGTTTGTGTAACAACAAGACATTCTATAATCTCTCAGTCTGCATTCTAGCCTGAATTTATTATTTTATGGCTCTTCCACACAATACATTGTAATTCTGTAACGATTCACAGAACTTGTAATTGCCTTAACCAATTAAAGGAATTACAAAGTTGAAAAGACTGAACAAGAAGTTTTAAAAATATTACCGCTCTCCGCTCCTCGACCGATGCCAAAGTCAATATTCTGAGTGCGGTTGAAAACAAATTAAAACTGTTTCCTAATAGAATTTTATTCCAATCGGTTCGTAACGTGGGTTCTCAACTCGCTTTCCTCTTCGCAGGACGGCTTTCTCGAACTGAATTAAACGATATTAAGAAAACTCAGATCTGTTAAATGAATATTAGATTTCGTTTTTTTTGGTATTGTATTGAAGATCGATTACTGTATTCTACACAACACTACTGTCGATGAATTATTTTCATTTGATAGCAAACATTTTAGAAAGTTCGTCTCTCAACAATCAGTTGTCTCACAATGGTGCGAAATGCGATTGAGTGCTCCTAGGTACGTTTCCCGGGTTGGGAAAAGTATTATTTTATAAGGATATTCTTAGTGGTTGTATGAAATCTGCAGATACACCTACAAACCGACAATGGGTTCGCTCCCTATTACGTTGGACTTAAAAACTCAGATTACGAAATGTGTGTGCAGACATACACTACTGCCAACCGTTTCGATGGATGTAAGTGTACATATTCAATCTATCGCCATCCATTGTTGATTGTTGAGCAGACCATTGGTCATTAATCAATCTGAATAAAACTTTTTTTTAGAATAGAAAAATTATTGAACTCTTTCTTCTTTTGTCTTTTGTTTTTCGTTCTTTGCACCCAACACCGGCAAACATAACAAAATCGTTACGTGATTGGCATGTTACGGAAGAAAAAGTCGGTAAACTCAAGTAAAAAGTAAGTCGAGGAAATGGCTATTACGCCATCATAAAAGCCTAAAATTATGCACCCGTTGTCTTTTTATCGTCATACTCAAAAAGTTACACGTCCATTATGATGGTAGCTTCAAAGAGGTTGCCGTTTCGTTGTGTGACTTCTTGGAAGTCTTATATTTTCTTTGTTTTCTTCAATGGTTGAAACATAAAAGCGGACTTAAAACTTCAGCAGTCAACGAAACTGTTTTGAAAACAGCAAATATTAGGGGGAAAAGTTTCCAGACTCCGTGCTGTTACTGAGAATTTCCTAATGGAAAAACCCAATAACACTTTGCCCGACCCGGGAATCGAACCCAGGACCTCTTGATCCCACAGCACATACTTGTACCGCGAGACCACGATGCAGTAGTTGGTTTTGTTATTATTTATGCCGTGAAATATAAAAGTCCCGAGTTCAATTTCCGGGCCGCGAAAGACCTAATAGGGATGTTGACAAAAATTTGGAACTGTTTTCATTTTATAGATAAGAACGTAAATATTACGAAAAAAGATACTTAAATTTTTTATTCATCAATTTTAAATAAAAAAAACGACTTTAACCTGGTCTTGATGACGTAACAGTGTATTAAATACAACAAACTGCTGTTAAACTAGGGATGAAACAATACCATTAAGGTATCGATACTTACTCGGTATCGGTCGGCAAGTATCGATACTTACTTGTATCAAATCGTTTTTGGAAAATTTAGAATAAAAATCTTAAAATATAATAGTATTTTTTTATCAATAAGTACAAAATTATAGGATTTTCAGCCCCGTGGCGCAGTTGGCTAGACACCAGCTTGCGAAACAAGAGGACGTCGGTTCTATCCCCGCACCGAGACAAATGTTTGTGTGATTCGCAAATATTTGATTCGGGTCGGGGTGTTTGGGAGACCGAAAAGTCTCTCGTAGTGTCTTATACCCACGACACAAATCGAAATTAAGTTGCAAGATTTCATCCAAATAAACATACATACATTGCAAGTTAAATAAAAGCTTGTAAAAAGTGTAAAGTTCCGATTTATCGAATCGAAAACATCATCGATGTTTTTTCAAAGTGGACAGTGGACACCGCTAGGTTAGACAACTTGTCTGTGATTCTTCATACATTGTGACGTAACGCGCTCCGATTGGCGTTTGCAGTCACGTAATATTTGGAATTATTTTAAACATTTTTAATTAATTTATTACTCATATTTACATTTACAAAATATGATTTTCAGCATTCTAATATTCCCTGCTATGGCAAAAAAATAACTTTTCATACATTCAGTATTTATGTCAACATCCCTATTATTATATCTTTAATAAACAACAATAGGCTCGCCTTCAATTACGTTTAAGCATACCTATGGAAACATGGATGCAGAAATGCACCTCTGCCTACTCCTTTAGGAATATTGGCGTAATAGATAATAAATATTAGTGTGAGAATATAATATTAAACAACGCCGTAATTAAAGATCAAAACTCATTAAAAATCATTCCAAAACAAATGATTGTAAGATGTAAAATAATTTGTTTCGGGTCCAATTAATACGTAATTTGGTAGTCTTTCGTTATCTCTGATCGTGAAGTAATATTGGTAGTATTAGTATTTTGTGTAATTAACAATATTCGTATTTTTTATATCAAAGTATGACTTCAAGTGTATATTAATGAAGCATGTGAGCGTGCATGTGGATTAAGCTCTAACAAGTGAACAAATTAAACAAATACAAAACCTATACATTATACAGAACATGTTTTAATAAATTCAAATGTATATTACCATATAACTGTTTGTGTGGGCACAACCACAGCAACTTTAAGCCGCATTAACTTACATGAAATTTAGATACAGGCCGATTATTCAGCCACGGAGGGGCGGTTATGTAAACAGTTTAGGTTTTGTTATTAAAGCGCCGATGCCTATGTTTTTTTAAGCTTCTGAACGGGTGCAATTTTCAATGTCGTGCTCATAGCATTGCAATGTTCCTAACATTACTTTTTCCGGGATAAAAAGTATCCATTGTTTTTTAACAAAGTTCTATCCATGTTCATAAAAAATATCATTCGAGCCTGTTAAGTAGTTTTTTCGTTATAAGATACAAATCATGCCTCTTCATCATATTCATCACCATCATCATCACTAGCCCATGTACATACGTACGTCCGTACAACGTGCATACGTCCTACTGTTGGGCATGGGCCTCCTCTACAACTGGGGGGGGGGTTTATGCCTTTGTCCACCACGCTGGCTTAGTGCGGGTTGGCGGACTACACACCTAAGGAATTCCTAAGAACTCTTAGGTGTCCAGGTTTCATCGCGATGTTTTCCTTCACCGTTAAAATACGTGATAATTCTTTGTAAATACACACATAAATTCGAAAAGTCCTCTGACTTTTCACCTCTGTGTGTGCCTGGGGTTTGAACCCGCGACCGTCGAGATTCTCAACCGCGTGCCTTACGACTTTTTCTGTTGTACTAGTATATTATGATTAATTTTTGTGTTGAAATACCAATTATTTCTACAGAACATTTTTCCGATTCTGACGGAGTACTAACAAAAGCGCATCTATCAAGCGGTTCGCTGAAGGTTCTCGTTCGGCGATCAGTAGCGATGACATAAACTTCGACTTATCGCGAACAGCGCGGCCTCGGCGTGGGTAGCCGCGAAATTTGTTGACCATTTATATGGAAAACTTGTTAATCGAATTTTTCATGCGGAATTCGTATATTGCTGTTAGCGGACGTCAAGTTATTCGTTTGGAAATTCTATTGATTTTATTAGATTATATTATTATTTGATTTTAATATATAGGTACACTTAGATGCACGTCTGTGGCTTTGATGGGCAGAATATAAATGTCAGTGGCGGTACTTCCATAAAAGCCCAAAAGCCCAGCTTGCTTTACAAATTCCGAATAATCTTTAAGCTTTAAACCTTTATTTAACAAAAGTAGTTTGACATTTAAATGAGAATATCCTGACCCACACAATATACAATTATAAACTAGACATTACGCAATTGACATGTAACGCTTTTGGGCTTCTATGGATTAACCGCCACTGATAAATGTATGATTCTAAACCCCTATTTCATCAGCTGTGTTTTTATATACATCCATAATTTTACGCATGTGTCGTGTACGCATTTGTGGCGTCGGCAGAGACTATAGAGCGCCAAATGCTACTGTCCGAACACACTTATTTCAGTTCCTCAACTGGCATTATCTTCTTCAAATATGAACGTCTCTGTTTTTTGACCCTATATAATTAAAGGGCAAGGGTATTTTCGTTTTTTTGTGCACATTTTCACCATCCCAACAGCCTTGACAACAAAAAACCATGAACAAAGACGAATGAGAGTCAGACACATTTTCGCCAGACACGAGATAATACGTGGTACGAATCATTGATAAGTATAACATACTTAAACATCTTTAAGCATCTATAGATCAGTTTTAATGGACAACTTCCGTGCTCACCGGTTTTATCCAATAATAGGATCTAAAACCCAAGGGATAGAATTTCAAAGCAAACAAAATACCAACCTCAGTCTAGTGTATAGAGCAATGGTCATATATCAGCTGCGGCCGACAGTAAATTAGCGCAGGAAGCCGTTATCCCCTGATGATGACATTACGTACATTAAATTCTAAAAGTGTACCAAACTAATTACCGTAGGCTCGCTGACCGCTAGCGGGATGGTTATAAAGAGCGTGTTAAGTTAAAACAGGCGTGTTGCGTAGTGCAGACGGGTGGTTTAAAAACGCTTTCTTTTGACGTCCTTAGGAATTTAGTTCCAATGAAGCAGTCACAATTTAAAAGCAGTACTGGCCTCGAGTTTTAGGCATACGGTTGAGTCAAAAAAATCTCGGCGGTCGCAGGTTAAAACCCAGGTGCCTCGAAACCTCTGACTTTTCGAAGTTATATATTTATTCAGAGTGAATTATCACTTGCCTTAACGATGAAGGAAAATGTCGTGTAGAAACCTGCACACCTAAAAGTTTATAGGAATTTCTTATGTGTGCATCCGCCAACCCGCAATAGGCCAGCGTGGTAAATAAAGACCTAAAAACCTCTTAATTGTAGAATTAAATAGAAATATTAAATGATGTAAAAAAATGGCATAACATTTTAAATTAACAATTATAATTGGCGACTGCTTGGCGTCAATATCAATAAAAGGATAAGACTATTCTATATCATAGACTTCGAAGTGGATTCGCATCCCAGGCACCTATATGTCTATCTATAGCACCTTTTCGATGCTATGATCATGGTTATGAAATATCTCGCGCTTTGACGGTCTGGAAAAACAGCGTTGGAACCTAAAACTTTTTACAATAAAAATCTTAAGTAAGTGAAGTGTCTAAACCCGCAATAAACTAGTGTATTGGACTGAGGCCTAATATCTCACCATAGTAAAGGAAGACTATCCTTAGGAGTGGGATTTTATGTGCTTTTAATATTTTGTGGATTATTAAGGCTTTATTAAAATTCTTAATTTACTACGCTTAATTTTTTATGAAGAAACAGATTTTTTTATTAAATGACTTATAGAAGCGACGACGATCAAGTCGGAAACTCTTATATAATTACTATATCCGCTAACAAAATTTGCAGTCATCCAGGGACTCGATTGAAAGCGAGCCAAGCAACTGCTAACATCTAGTTTATAAAGTCCAATAAACGTAGTTAGCTCTAGTTTTACCGCATAAGGTTTAGTACTTAACGTTGTGTCGCCACGTCGACAAATTCTCATTAATATGCTAAAATGTGTGGATCCTTTTGCGGTTCAGGTGTTTTTTGCTCAACCATCACTTACCATACCTAGGTAATTATGCCCTTAATACGGGTTGCGTAACATTTCGTGAGCGGTTTTACTAAAAGATAAGTATCACCAAGCAACTTTTTGAAAATTAAAAAATAAAACATATCGTTTAAGTTAAGATGAAAACTTGGTTTAAAGTAGCCACTTCAAAATTTAAAAAAAATCAAGGCCTGATATAAGCAAAATGGATGAGGTTGCCTAAAATCATACAAATGATTACTAACTTATTATGCTTTTTCATAAGAAGATTTCCCGAAGCAGCATCAAGTCTGGAAATGTGCCCGAAAAATGACAACGGGCTTTAGCCCTGTGACATGAGAAACTTTTTTATTTTATATTTTAAATGTATGTATTCGATGTAATTTTGTTTTTTAAGCTATGTGTTATAACAACGCCCGTATGTTATTTGCTCGTGCATAATAAACAGATCAATATTCGCCGCTTGATTTTTATTAATTAACATCTCGTTTAACTCCTATTACGTGGGATTTAAAACACAATTGGCGGAACGTAGATGTAGAATTGCACTTATGCCTACGCTTTTTGCGATGCTGGCCTAAGTTTGTATCTAAATATTTGTCAGAAATTTTCAATTAACTATTTTCGAGCGCTCGTCTGCAAAATCACAAATTATAACATTTATATGTTCGTTGGAATTTGAAGGCGGAGTGTTGCCGTGACGACCGATGACGTATGGCTGCTTTGAAGTACCGCCGATGACGGAAGCGCTGGCTGTGGGCTCCATAAACATTTCGCTAATGGCCTCGCGTGGCTAATCAGCCGGTTCTGCTTAGTGCTGATTGAGTATTGAAGTTATGTAGCGCTAACGCGTTCATGCATCGCCTCGTCTACAGTGATCGACTCCAAAATGACTCTGATAGTGACTCATAATGTCAAATAAGTTAATAGGGCATAGGTAAATATTAAAATTGAACGTTAATAGGCACATCAAAGCAACTGGCACGCACTAACTCGCTGTCCGAATATGGATGAGAATTGATGGTTGATAAACGAAGAATATTTTATTATTTTTTATTTTATTTATTATCGTTTTCCAGTAGACATTGTTATGTTGTTGTCGGTACTGAAAATATTGTGGGCTTCCTGGATCACCAGGTCGGAGTATCCTCGGATCACAAGTGGATCCCGCTAAGACCCTCAGCGATAGCGCAAAAAGACTTTTGTACCCGTGTTTTCGTGAAACGTTGGTTCCATCCTGTTGGAACCGCTGTCTAATCTACTTAGATTAGACAGAGGTTCCAACAGGCTTCCCTGTACTCACAGGGAAGCTCTACCACTTAAAGTCTAAATCGTTTAAAGGTTCCAAAAAAATCAAAATTCCATGACTTAAAATGCTGATGTTCTACTACAAAACAAGGCCTATGCAACTCTATTTGCTTATATGTACAAATAATTATGCTAATAGAAAACAACATAATATCTAGAATGTTTAAAAATCTTATCAAATATGCTACTTTTAAGTTGTTGTTTTAAGTCCCACACAAACTTTAATTGGATGTCACCTCGCTCACAAAGCTCGTTTGATGTCACCCAAGAGATTTTTTGGGGTTTATAGTTTGATTTTTAATAAATATGTCAGCTTGTAAGTGCTCGTAATGAACTTCAATATCTCTCAGAAAACGATAGCAATATAATACGCAATATGAAAGCAATCAGAATTTCTAAGAACGTACATCTACATATTAATGTAGAAAGTGCTAAAATTAATAAAAATATAGCTCCGAGTCTATACGTGCTTGGAAGCCTATAACAAATATTTCATAATAAGTGTTCTCAAATTTCAATTTTATACGGAGTAATTCAAATAAATCAATAATTTAATCAATACGCATAAACCAATTGAAATGGTAGTTTTCTATGAATTTAGATTTTGATTTTGGTGATAATTATTTCATAATACGTATATATGATTGCTGGTATTGGGGTTCATAGCACAATACTAAATATTAATGTACCTGTGTTCCACTTTTTTATATCATTTTTTTAAATAACACGACAGAGTGTCAAACTCTTCTTATTAAAAGTTGTTGGCACAGATTAACTCAAAATATGTCAAATACTTCAAATATTTATTTGTACATAAAGTATTCAAAAACTCGGTGACAATCAAGCATCTGAACCGCTTTGGATTGAGGTCTAGTGCATATTTTGAAAAAGCCTAAAAACTCAATTTGCAACTAGAATGGTACCATTCATACCGAACGTTTGAACGCAAAAAGAGCAAACGACACGATACGGAAAAATAGCCTTTGTGTTATAAAATCAAGGTACACTATCGCCTACGTAGAATAGGTTGGGTATAGTGATGGCTGTTGCTATCGTTTTTAAATGCTGTTTTTTCGATTTGTAAATAAAATAAAAATTGTAGAGATCAGCTTATTTCGAAGATGATATTAAAAACTGAAAGCATTAGGATCTCATCAACATGTGTTACAAATAAAATCGAGAAAAATATTTTTTTCCAACCATTTTCACCTTCACAGACGTTGGATCCTATAAGCATAGTATAAAAGATAAATTGAACAGCTCATCGTGTTTTTATTAAGTTTTGAAATACATATAATATCATGTCCATGAGTATCTATTCAAAATCTAATAAGTTATAGGGGTGTTGACCACTTTCGAAGACTGAATAGTGTCTATTGAAGCAAACCACAGGAAATAAACTTAGCACAATAAAACTTTTACGTTCGATTTTGCAGTGACAACCTTTTACAAAATAACGTCGATATTTTCGACTATCGACATAATTGATGTTTTCATACATCCGCCACCACTACCATCAGAAGTTTCCACAAGCGTGCAATGCATACGTGAATTATGCACCTCGAAACGGTATGGTGTCGAGTTACCAAACTGCAGTCGGCTTGACAAATACGCCTAGAGAATTGGCTCGTGAGTTTTTTTCAACGGCACATTTTTTTCGAAACAGCCGCTCCACACAATTTCGTTTTACGTTTACTGCCTTTTTACTTTCTATTGGAATGGAATAGAATTGTTATGTAACGTGCGATTTTGTTTCGCTTTTATCCCAGTTTATGGTGACCTCATCTTCGAATTCAACTTTCCTTAATTTGTGTTTTGTACAGACTTGAATTTAAACGGGTTCGCTGCTGCGTTATCTTGTTGAACGTCTGCAAATAGCAGAAGTGTTGCGGCGAATAGAAAGCTTCATATTTATTGGGATGACGTAATTTATTAAAATAAACGTAGGAAAAAAGTTCTGAATCTAACTGTACACAAGTATAACAAAGGCAAATAGTTTAAGTGTTTTTAATACAATTGAAACAATTCTCCTTATAATCAAATAAATATATTATGTCGATTTGCAGTGGGCGTATGTCTATTTGTCTATATCTGTTATTGATATTTAATCGATCCTTGACAAGTATGTTTTTATCCTGAAAGTGTAATTAAGCCTCGTCTTGAAGAAACTAGTGGACGGCATCCTCGTGTTGCCAATGACGACTGTCTCGTCGAGCAACGCAACGATGATGTGTAACCTTTTGGAAAAAGGATAAAAATATTATTTGTGATATCAAAAGTGTAGCTTCGATTCAATAACCGGACCGTAAAAGACATTCCAATGACCATAATCAGAAGAAATAAAGAGCATCGCGTGTATTTCTAGGTTTCCACTTAATTTCGCGGTAGTCAAAGCAAGTGGGTCTCGGGGTTTGGTCGCCAGTTTCCAATTTAGCTGATGCCGCGATTCCGCGGACTCGGCATGCCGCGCACGTACCAATATTGCAATTTTATTCACTGCACTCGCCCGTGGAGTACGTTTGAGATGGCCGAGTTAACTTTAGGCTGTTTTTGACACACGCTGTTTCAGTTATTGAACGAATGAAATATATTTTTAAATTGTTATTGGCGCACCAACTAAAACGAATTAAAAAAGATGTCTTATCCATATTTTTACTGTTACGATTTGACCGTAAACAGTTTCTTATATCCCCAAAGAAAAAGTATTGTTCTAGGGATTTTTCGATACTGTACTATTGATCCTCACTTTATGTTGATGATATTTAAACGTACTGGTATCTGCTAACCAGTTGTTTTTATAATGACACAGTAAAGTCATTATACCTGAAGTTATTGGATTTCTTTTTCATTTATAGGATTTCAAAACAGATAAATTTCAAACTAAAGGCTTAATACGTAATTAGAGATTTATTGAAGATGGACTTAAAAGACTAAAAATTGTTTCAACGAACGCGAAAAGCGTACCTCTGTTGCCACCGTTAGGTACATTTGTGTCAGCTTGTTTTTAATAAAATAAACACGACCCGATCCCAGAATACGACTCGTTAGCGTGAATCACTATGCGAGTTTTGAACCTAATAAACAGTGATCGTTAATTATGTGAGTAAAACTATTCAAATCCCTATGCATTCTTTAAAAGATTTTACAGCTATTTACGTATTCATAAAGACTTTCGTGTGTATACTATGTGTGTGTATTTTTTGGGTCCTATCCCACCACACACTCGCCACTGTAACTCCTGTGCTCCAGGATCAACAGCGGCATGCACAGTATTGACGCTGAGCAATGAAGCTCAGTGAATTTAAGGGGACCTAAATTTGTCATAATCCCGCAACGAAGTTAATGAGAAAGACAAATAAACTGACTAAGACTGCCTCGAGGTCTCACGGTACAAGTATGTGCCATGCGATCTAGAGGTCCTGGGTTCGATTCCCGGGTCGGGTAAAGTGTTATTGGGTTTTTCCATTAGGAAATTCTCGGTAACAGCACGGAGTCTGGAAATGTGCCCGAAAAACGGCAATAGGCTCGCCCCCTATTACGTGGGACTGATACATATGTACTTGGTGAAATGTGGGTGCAGAAATGCACCTCTGCCTACCCCTTCGGGGAATACAGGCGTGAGTTTATGTATGTATGTATATACAAATAAAGGAGGAGTTGGAAAACAAAGAGTTGTCCACTTATACACATACGAGTATGTATGTGTATCATCATCAGCCCAAACACGTCCCACTGCTGGGCACGGGCCTCCTCTACAACTGAGAGGGTTTAGGCCTTAGTCCACCACGCTGGCCTAGTGCGGGTTGGCGGACTACACACCTAAGAAATTACTAAGAAGTTTTAGGTGTGCAGGTTTTATCACGATGTTTTCCTTCACTGTTAAAGCAAGTGATTGTGAATACACACATAACTTCGACAAGTCAGAGGTGTGTGCCTGGGGTTTGAACCTGCGACCGCCGAAATTCTTGACCGCGCGCCTAAACCTCGAGGCCATCACTGCTTGGGTATGTGTATGCCAAAATTTAAATAGAATATAGTAATAAAGCTAAAGTTGATAGACAAATCTCTGCTATGACATATCAATTTGTAAATGTTCTGCCCCCTATTTAATCCCGTAAGTAACAACAGAAATGAAACATTAACATGAAGTTATTTACGTCACAGAATATTCATATCTGTATAAAATATAATTAAGCATCGTATTTGTTTAATTTATCCTATATCACAATTTACATTTTTCATTGTTAATTCTGATGAAAACTTTAGGAGCAAATCCATGAAAATCCTTAACAAAGCGGTTTTCCGAGAAACGCACTGGGTTTAAATATCAAAGAATTTAAACTCGGTATTCCAAAAATCTAAAATTAAACAATTCGTTTCGACTATAAATTTCCAGAGAACTCAGTTAGTTAGTTATTGTTCAGTAAATATCAGTGAACTAAATGTTGTTTGCCATTTCTAGTTCTATTTTCATTAAATTCAATTTATTTTCAGTTTCCATTTAACCTATGATCTGCTGTTAAAAAAATATTTTAAACATGATCCTCTTTTAATAATATAAATTTTGTGTTAACATTTTTGCAATCATCACTTTGTAGGGGAAAAAACGGTCTTGAGGAAACCTATATATACGTGAGTGTCCGCCTCATGGGTTTTTGGTTCATTTAGGAATGTGTATTCCACATACCCGCGGTAAGAGTGCAGTAGATAAAGGCTTTACCACTCACATCCATAAATGAGGCCTATTTATCTATACATCCCTGAGACTATTCCACGAAAAGTATAAGGGAGTGCTATGTCCATTCAGTCTACGTCAAGATCACTAACGCGCATTTCAATGTCAAAGTCAAAATATTCTTTATTTAAATCTTTTGAATCGGTAAACTTATACTGCCACTGTTTCGAAACTTGTATTGTGCACGTAAAACTGTGTGAGTTGAAGGTTGAATTTTTTAAGACCAATTTCGTAATTTTGAAAAAGTCCCAGTATTTTACAGACATACTTATTTTGGCCAAAATTGGCTACCGCTGCATCGATAATAAAATATTCAATACTGTTCATATATTTCAGTGAAAACATCTCCGCTCAAAGAGCCTTTTGTCTAGGCAAAGCCTTTGTGATATCTTACAATATATGGTTCTATAGACTTATTCATTGCTTTTGAGTCTTTGGTAGTTCGGGTGTAGGTTGTGGAAGAATGTGGCCATATCGTATTCAAACAGCTCAGTTGAAACGCCGGAGGTCGAATCAAGTTAGACAATGTTTTCGCCTAACTTCTGCTAGCATTAGAATTGTGGAAATGTACATTCTATTTTTGTGACATCACATGCGCGGTTTCAATATTTTTTTACAATAAAAATATCCGATGGATATTGTTATAGTGACTAAAGTGAGTAAGTACATTGTGAGCGCGAATAGGTAATGGATCTATCTAATGAATCACAATCACACCAAGGCAAAAGATTCGATTCTTTTATGTCGTGATGGCTCATGTCTAACAGCGGAAAATGTAGACTGATAAATCAAAAAAAATGAACCTAAGGACTGGATATTATTTATTTATAAAACCTCCATGCTAAAAGTGAACGTGTTTGATCTAGTTTTCGAAAATATAAAATTTGTAAGCAACGAAAAATAATAAATGTGTACCTATATAGATTGTCGAAGCATCTTGTGTACTCATTATTGCTCAATTGACTTAACTAGTACTAACTATTCTGAGGATAAACGACCAAGAGTTTCTCAAAAATATTTATTACACATTAAAATCACTTACGACTCACGAAATCGCTTGAGACGATAGATTTCTGTACATTTTTTTTATTGAATCATGTTGGTCTATATACCAGGTTGCCTAAAGTTTTTCAATCTAAGATCGAATTTGATAACCTGATTTTAAAAATAACTTGGCTGAAACAGATAGACAGATGTTTGAAAAATACAGCAGCGCGGCAAAATATTTTAGGTCATTGGCATATGGAAGTAGAGCAAAGAAAAGTTTGAAATGCTATGAAACTATCCATGCTCTCGAAACTTTATGATCGTAGTTGCATCGATGGCTCCTGTACCAATATACAGGATCAGAATCGACAGCTAAAAAAACATATGACGTTGTCTAAATAACTTGTTAATTTATAAAAAAATAAAAAAATACAAGAAAAAGTCGATGGGACCCGAAATCTAACTCAGATCATAGGATCTGATCACTCGCTCCAATTATACCGCAAAGACCAAGGACGCGAAAGGTAACGAAGAAATCACCTAATTATTTCTCTCACATCTGTACATGCTTAAGAAAAAAAACAGTTTTTTTTTTTTGTTTACTTACATGTTTACGCGTACGCTGTAACCTTTTAATGACTCTACAGTTTAAACTGTTATTCCATTCCATAAGCTTTGTCCATTGTGGATTGAATGTACTCAAATATATATTTTATTACTTTTTAGTCGTTCAAGATTTAAATCATTCGCTTTCGAGTATTTAAATAAATTATTTTAATTAACTAAAAAGTAATTTTGAAAACCATCCAAAGTCAATGTTGTGAAAATTCAACTAATCTAATAACCACTTTCGTAGACCTTTCAATTTCGATCCGGATCGAAGGACCACTCTTGAAACTCTCCATTGGCTTTGGGCCAATAATGTAATATCATATCACACGAACTTGCTCCGATCCACTTAATATTATAATGTTTTTCAGCATACGAGCGTCAGAGAAATTGATAAGTTTATGATCATTGAACCATGAGGAGAGTTTGTTGACATAGGACGTTCTTTGAAGTGTCAATAACTATTCAAAGTTTTTCGCAAAGACTTTCTTTTACTGCTGAATGTTTTTTTTTTACTGAATTGTAACATTTTTATGTTAGTATGAAATGGTTAGAAAGGACTATTTTTGCATTAAATATACTCAACAGATTCAAAATGCTTCCTTTAAATAACGAAAAATACCGAAGTCCGCAATAACGATGTAAACGTGGTATTCTAGAAACAAAAAATATATTCACTTAAACGCACATACACTCAGGTTTTGTTTGTTATTTAGACGACGCTATTTATTTTATACGTGCTTTCAGAGATAATTTTCTAAAGGAAATCTTATGCTTTGTCCGACTCAAGATCTAAACCCAGGGTTCTACGGCATGTGGCAATATACATATGTTAAAAACTTACTAGGCAGCATTTTAGCCAGATATCTTCTTAAGCGATATTAAGTTCATTTTTACTCTATCAGTTTCTTTTTCTTCAAATCTTCTTCCCCTACATATGGAGTTGTGGCGATTCGTTGATTTAAAAAATATTGCAACTAACATAACACGCTGTTAAGGGGAAGCTAATCCGGCGCCGTCCCACAGGATCTACCCGGTTAACCGGATAAAATATGCGCCCATTACACGCTCTGCCAGTGTTATGAGATCGCATTGCTCTTTTGTTTATCCGGTTGGCGCAAACGACGTGCCACCAAGCCATATTGTAGCAGGTAGAGATTACTTGTTTACATGTGTACGTAGAAAAGATCTGTTGTGTGGGGCTATTATTAAGATAGACGGGTTTCTCTATAGTCCTATGCGAAATGCTTATTCATTTCTACTATTTTCTTTATTTAATAACTGTATTTGAAAAGGTCGACGATTGATTAATTAATTTCAAACAGAAATGGCTTCGTAAGTTCTCATTTTTATAAAAAGCTATCAACATCGAGCACCGCAAGGGACACATTTCTCTTTAGAAACATTTTTCTTTAAAATATTTCAGAGACGAGCTGAAATAATTCAACGTCAAAATCATATCGATCAACATTAATATCATAATTGATGACTGCCCTAGAGAAAGGAAATTGCAAAATCCGAGAATTATCAATATTTGAAATATTTATTTAGCAACAACGTCGACAGCCCTGAATAATTTATTGTGTAAATGGGAAGATCATTTCTAATGTTTTATGAATAATTGAAAACATACGCCCTTAAGACTCAAGGGTAATCGTAAATCTGTCGCAATTATATTGTCAATAGCATTGTTTACCTTAGTCATACATCTTTTTTCCTTTTAATTATTCATTAAGGGCATTTCCCTTAGTAAATACGCCACGTCAGATCTTAAAGAACTGAAGTTATAAAAAATATTTCACTAGGAATAGCATTTTCCGAATAAAAATTTACCATAAAAATGTAATAATCAAATAATATCACTTTTGCATTCATAATATTGGCAAAAATATATATAAATTCCAATTACATGCGCTATAATTAAAAGAAAAAATATTTGCCAATACTCTTTTGGTTGATGTAGAAAGAAAATTAGCATTTTAGTCTCGATGCGGTGTATATGCAAAGACTGACTGAAAAATTGATGAATGAGTCAAGCTCCACAATTAAAAACTCAATTTTTCAAAGAAACTTATTTCGGGACACAATCTATTGAGCCACATTAATGACATGTTGGTCCAATCTTTCCACAAAGTCGAGCAGAACACGAAGGCTCAGATAAGCTAGATTATTGACTAGCGAGCGTAAAAAATCACGTAGTGGCTGCTACCACAAGGTTTTTTGTCCCCTACTAACCTTTGACGTTATTAAAATGGCAAAGAATTGGGATGTGGGATTAATTCAGTCAATACTGTCATGTCCGAGGATTGATACTGCAAAAGAATTTTGGATTTTGGCGATTAATACCTAGTATTTTTTATTTTATATCAGCGATTTAAATTAGAGTAATTGTCACTTTTGAAGTAACTCCTTTTTAGGAGTAGTCATTCGTTATAATAGTTTCACAAATCAAGGATTTAACCTGAGATTATTCATCGACATGTTGTCGACAGCATAAGTAATTTATAATGAACTAGCTGTAACTGCGACTTTATCCGCGCGGAATGGTTTTTTTTTAATTATTTATTTATTTATCAACTATCTGACAGTCAAAGGCCCGTCAAAATCGATCCATTCGTTTCAGAGATTAATCGGAACAGATAAACAAAAATCGTAAAAAATGTTATAATGATATTATGTACCGTATATACATATGCATTTAGTCAAAAGAGGTTATTTTAATATTATAAATACGTACTATACGTAGTTATGCATTCCTACACTCTCGTTTCGCCAGTTATAATACCGTTTACGAAAAAAAATATTGTCTGACCCGAAAACCGACCCCGAGACGACTGTTCTTTGTACGCTAACAATAAATAAATCTAGCAATTTCATAATAGAGAGGTTTAGGCGTGCGGTCGAGAATTTTAGGTAAAAGTTCTTAGGAATTTCTTAGGTGTGTAGTCCGCAAACCTGCACTAGGTTAGCATGGTGGACTAAGGCCTAAACCCACTCAGTTGCAGAGGAGGCCTGTGCCCATCAGTGGTACGTATAAGGGTTGATGGTGCTGACTGAACTGCAAAGCGGGTCGTTATGTATCTGATGATGATATGAGAATCAAGGTACTCAAGAATGTAATCGAAAGAGTGACCAAAGCCAATTATCTCTCGTAAATCTGTAGCAGATTCAGAAGTTGGTTCTTCAGACTTGGATTTAACGACTTAAAGAAATGTAGGTTATTAAAGAGACGAACCCAAGGGTCTAAGTTTACTTTGTCATAGCCTGATTATATCGTATAGGTATGAACTCATAATATTCATGATTGGAACCTAGACTAGATGGCAGTAGGCTCAAACTGATACCTTAAAATACCTTAGGCTACGATGGAATATAACTATACAATTTCTGTAAGTGTTTTCTACGAGCGACCTCTTTGGGCGTTTTTGGAGTCCACGGAGATTACATACATCGCGAGAACACCTAGTACAATAAACTTTTCTCATAATGAACAAGCAAGGAATATTTAAAATATCGTAGCACATTGACATTTTAATATCCTGCCAACATACCCTCGTAATTTTCGTAGCTCGGGACATCTTGTAGATATGAAAGTTAAATTAATTAAAAAATATACAAATTTTAATATAACAAAATTAGACCTGATTTATAAGCGAAGGTCTAAAATAGGCTTCTCGCCAAACTGAAGTGCGTTCGAAACGAACTGACGTGAAATTTTGGAGGGCCCCTGAACGGACTCCCCAGTTTGTTAGCTGACGTCAATGCTCTTGTGACAATCGACCGCGTTCCCACTGAGTTGGATTATTTTGCGATTTTCACGTACAATGAATTGTCAACGTGTTTTGGAACGACTATTCAATGCCACAAGGGCTTTGCTTGATAAAATCATAAAGAAAACATAAGTGACTCGTGAAAGTTGTAAACATACATTTATGTACCGTGATTAATTAAGCAGCTTCAAAAATAAAGACAAGAAATAGAAGCTGGATATTACTTCTATACAATCAGCTATGCTTCTGTGAATCAAATAGTGGCATGATATTCAGACAAGCAATAATTTCAAAACTGTAATAGTTTAATTCATGCCATCGCAATAATGATATGACATACCTACACTTATTTTTCATTATATCGTAACAGAAATGTAATAATATACTAGTATTAAGAATAGAATTGAAGTGATGGAATCTAAGTTATGTATTGGCTTATTATTATGAATTTAGTAAAATATTTTCATTTAATTTCAAAAAAGAAAAAATAAAAAATAAAAAAAATACAAGTACCTAAAAATGAAAGGATTACAATATACTTTATAAAACCACACATACTTTACATTTCCCGACAAAGCAGTTTTAATGGACTATGTCGAACGTGTGTCTAACGTCTCAACCATTAAGAAGATGTAAGAAATAAGTTCGCATCCCAAATGAACTTTGAACGAACAATTTCTGTAAAGATGAGTGATGTGAGGCAACAAAGTTATCTTTATTGCTAACAATGGTGAATTATTTAAAAAAGTCTTGCAAGTAGACAAAAGTGTCTGGCAATGAATGAAAAGATAATGAATTGGCATCTGGCCAATTGCGCATTGCTCCAAATATCAAAGCTGAGTGCTGTTTTCGGAGTTCACACCAACCTTCACGGTCAGGGTAAATAAGGAAATATTTTTATATTCTTTGTTACTAAGTCCCACAAATGTAAATAAATAAAATAAATACACCCAACAGTCACATACATAGTTCTGACCCCACACTAGGTACAAGTCCTGTGTCGTGGGTATCAGAAACTACGAGAGACTTTTCGGTCTCACAAACACCCAGACCCGAAACAAATATTTGTGGATCACACAAACATTTGTCTCGGTGCGGGGATCGAACCCGCAGCCTCTCGTTTCGCAAGCTGGTGTCTAGCCAACTGCGCCACGGGGCTGTCAAATAATATTTCAAATTAGATGCAAAGTAGATGTAGATTGATCGATTCCATTTTTATACCCAAGTTAAAATAAATATTAGAGTATTTGGTTTTATACCCAAGTTAAAATAAATATTAGAGTATTTGGTTTTATACCACTATTGTCAGATTATTTCAAGTTATAACTGATATTTGACTTATTGAAGTAGAAGTAAGTGATAGCGGAACTAAAAGTGTTAGAGCAAAAGTCTGTAAAAACAGAGATGCAATAACAAGGCTCTTTGATAATGTACTACATATCTATGTACAATTGAACTGAAAAAGAAAGACTAAATTTCATATTTTTCATTTTAAACAGGCAATAAATGTAGTAATGGCCTCAAGGTTTAGGCGCGCGGTCGATAATCTCAGCCGTCGTAGGTTCAAACCCCAAGCACACACCCTCTGACTTTTCGAAGTTATCTGTGTATTTGCAATGAATTATCACTTATTTTAACGGTGAAGGAGAACGTCGTGAGGAAACCTGCACTCCTAGAAGTTCTTAGGGATTTCTTAGGTGTGTAGTCCACCAACCCGCGCTAGGCCAGCGTGGTGGAGTAAGGCCTTAAACCTCTCAGTTGTAGCGGGGGCCCGTGCCCAGCAGTGGAACAAATATGGGCTGATGATGATGATGAATAAATGTATGTATATATATCGAAAACATAATTACCCGCAGTCAGGTCAATCGAGCTATGGGTTATGAATTACTTTAGCAAAATACACTAATAAATAAAGCTTTCGTCGTCATCAGCCCAAATGCGTCCTAAAATCTACTTGCCTTGACTCTTTCGCACTGTTTGTGATTATTGAAGTTTTGGTTCAAGTTCGATCAATTCGAGTTTAATTTTTCGAAGAGAAAGATACAAACTTTCGTATTATACTCCCCGAAGCCTTCGAAAACTGTTTACCTTTAGTCGGGCAGTAATTTAGGTTCCACAAGGTTTATGTCAAGTTAGGTTAAGTAGTCTTAGATACGATCAGAGAATCGTAACAACTTCATAACAACTTTACCTGTCTCCTCAATGTATTTACGGAGCCCGACATTTAACGCTTACATGTAAACTTTAAAACAATATTACGTACTGCCTCGTGGTCTCGCGGCACAAGTATATGCCGTGTGATCTAGAGGTCCTGGGTTCGATTCCCGGGTCAGGCAAAGTGTTATTGTTTTTTTCCAATTGGGACTTCTCAGTAGCAGCACGGAGTCTGGAAATGTGCCCGAAAAACGGGTAATAACCTCGCCTCTGGGTGTTTGTGAGACCGAAAAGTCTCTCGTAGTTTCTGATACCCACGACACAAGACTCGTATCTTAATGTGGGGTCCGAACTACGTACATATGTGACAGTTGGGTGTATTTATTTATTATTATTTATATATTACGTGAGACTGATACTTAACTGGCGAAATTTGGCTGCAGAAATGCATCTCTGCCAACCACTTTGAAGAATACAGGCGTGAGTTTATGTATGTATGTAAAACAATATTAAAATTATACATTTCCGATCAAAAACTAGATATCGAAAGTCAGGTACAGGCATTTATTTATTTGATTTAAACTATTAAATTACGTTAATAGTTTGTATATGAACATAGTTAAATAATACATTATACAGAGCTACCGACAGGAAGGACAAAGACGAATAAACAAAGTAGTTTTATGTAAGAAAAGCGCCTGAAGTAAGGATTACTCCAGAACTTAGCAGCGCATCAACGAAAAAATCACTAATGTGAATAAAGTACAACTAAAGATTGTAAAACACAGAAAAATTAAGATAATATTGGTAAAAATACATAGGTTTTAATAATATTTGTAAAGCACTTACATCTATTCGCTGTGAAGGCTCAAACTAAAATGCTTCGCTATCGCTCCTCTTGGCAACACAACCGTTGTTGTTTCCAATCAACAACGATTGGCAGTGTTACCAACAAAAATAACATCTTAATATTGCCAATTATTTACATATTTGATTTATATTTAACTTTAATTATTTATATTTTCATGTTTACAAAATAATGGTAACATAAGTGACACTAATTATAATTATCTTGAGCACATAACGGCACATTTTAACTTAAATATGTACATAGGTAAAATGTTATTTAATAGTCAAGAATAATGTATTATTATAATCCTTTTCTACTTGTTTTAGGGACCAATTCATTATTATAATAATATAAAAAAAACAGCTTTCCACTTGAACAATTTATCTGTACTTAAATTAAATTCCCTAAAACAATAGCACTATATCTTCCACCTAATTTTGAAATAATGTAACAAAATGAAAAGTCGTAGGCAAATTTGCGTACCAAGATGGCCGCCCCCTAACTTTTCTCCAGTATCGTCAGCGTGGAGTGTCATTATGTGGGCAACGACGAGAAGTTAATCTTTGAAGACGTTTTATTAAGCCACAGGCTGTAGCGTTATTGGGTCAAAGGTTTTTATATAAAAAACTTTATACACACTTTGTTTATTACGTGGTGACGTGGCGTCTTTAAAAGCAGACTTCCGCCATCCATTAAGACGTAATTGCTCATATATTTTCTCCCTTGTTAGTATTATCCCATAAAAATTATAATTGAACTTAATTTATGTATTTTATAGCATTATTTTGTTATGGAGTAATGAGACTGCTTCGCTTATATTTTTATTACCCATGGGAGGAAATTCTTGTGAGCACATATGTATATTCTTATTTTTAATATTAATATTTAGTGATATCGGTTACTTTTATCAACGATGTATTAGTAAATTTTGGTCATATGCAATAAGAAGTTTGTTAAAATTTCTTAAAATTGGTAAGGTGAATAGTTGATACTAATTAAATAACCTTACATCGTCATCATCACCGGTCAAAATATTTTAAATGTGGGACAAGAGTCTCACCCAAATATTTTTAATGCATCGTAAGAGGTCTGCACCCAACGATTTATGGTCCTTCTCTAAAATCTTACGGGCTTGCACCTCGAAGAGAATTGTATTGTATTGTATGTAGAAGCTGACCCCAGTGTTAACTTACCGATACAAATAAATGTTGACATTAGTCATACCTTAAAAAAAACAAAAATGTGCTATGATTTATAGGTATAAATTTCTGAGAACTGTTGTATTTTTTATTGTCACACATCTGTCGACATTCCTATGTCTGTTAGCAGTTTACAGTGATCGAACTATCTACATCAGCTAATCTACGGCTCATAGTTTCAATCGGCCTCTTTATAGATGAGAAGAGTTGCGTTGCTATGAAGAAGACAGAAGAAAGTAAGACACTATTACTCACAGTCAAATTAGTCCAAGATTCGAAGTTAACAGCGGCAGCATAATATAGAAAATAAGGAAGTGAGAACACATATCTAGTAGATACAGATCTACGATGGTGTATCCTTCACAGATTTAGGCAAAGGTCTTATTTTAGTTACGGAGGTGCTTAAGGATAGTCAATACTGTAACTGTATTAGACAGCCCAAGGTGGAATAAACCTTAAACCACAATGACATGATATGTCGCAAGAAACGATAAACTTTAATGTACTTTGAATTGAATGACCTTTAATCCTGGGTTTTATTTTATTCCACATACTCCTTGAAGGCAGTTATAGACAGTTATAGACTTTTCCCGGTCCGTATCCCACCACACACCCGCCACTGTAACTCCTGTGCTCGAGGATCAACAGCGGCACGCACTGTGTCGACGCCGAGCAATGAAGCTCAGCGAAACGAACAGTTATAGACTATCCACACGTCTAACAATAAGATTACCTGTCGTATAATCTGTATGCTGGTACAAAAGATATTAAACATAGTACTAATATACATAAAAGACTCATAATCATCTTTCAATCTCAAACCTAAATATTTCATGAAGAATTAGACGCGAACAGATAACTGTAGAACAAGGCCACAAATCAATTTCATGACACTTAAAATATCGCCCTGACCTTGAACGATAAAGGAAGAATATTATTTCACGAAAATGTTAAGATAAATTATCCACTATAAGTAAATTTCCATTCAGTCTTAGGCGACGTGAATTCAAAATGTTTTGGTATTTCTGAACGTCGAGGTGGAACTTGGAAGATCATTATTCAAACGACCGCGGAGCGCGGCATTTATCATAGTGTCAAATGATATTTGAGGTTCAAATACAAGAGACGCTGCTGGAGGCTTCTGTGTGCTGCAGCTAAGAATATTTTTCGCGGTGTTTTTCTTATTTAAAAAAAAAATTAATTATTCTTTCAGTGATTCAGTATTTATCTCATTAGTCTGTGAACATGTTGTGATCTAATTTCTCTATAGAATCTTTACACTTTACAAAGCAGCGACATGGGACTTGTCATGTACTGTCTAGAGAGAGAATAATAATCAGGAAACTCTCGGCTTTACCGCATGAATGGCTAACTCAGTTGTTTCTGTTTGCTTCAGTTGTCGTTTGCCTATGAAAGTAACTTCTATCAACTTATATGTTCAAAATGTTTTAAATTTATTTCTTGTTTTAGATGACGTTATTACGGCTTAAATTGTTACATGTACTAAGTTGTATATTGCTCACTAAATATTAAAAAGAGAGAAATTTTATAATAAATTCTCTTTTTGTTACTCTATTTCTTTGAGTTTCACGTCTATGTACATATATGTCAACTAAAGAATAATAGCTATTAAGGGGAAAAAACAGTATCCTATTTAAAATAAAACATAGACAAAAGACAGAACATGTGTATTCCACGAAACATATTTATGGATGAATGTCTCACGGTCTCGCGGCTCAAGTAGGTATGTGTGGCGCAAGAATCGATCCCGGGACCTCAAGTATGCACGATTTTCAGGTTGCTAGTGTGAAGTGTTATTGGATGTTCCCATTAGAAATTCCTCAGTATAAGCATGGAGTCTAGAAATATATCCAAAAACGATTATAGGCCCGCTGACTATTACGTGAGACTTAAAAAAAAACACAGTTTCGAAACATGGGTGCAGAAATGCACTTTAGCCTAATTCTTCGGGGATAAATACGGGTGTGTGTGTATGTATGGCCATAATAGATGAATAGTTTTTGTTTTTCAGATACGTCTTCTAATCGAGTTAAAGGCAAAGTGAATTAAGAGACTAGTTCAAGGGTGCTTTAGTCAAATGCATGTTCTAATTTCGTTGAAGCCAGAAGTAAAGTCGGTCAACGACACTAAGCACGTGTCGCATCTTAAGTCATTAATGAGGGAAAGAAAGGCCACTATTACGAGTAATAATAATGAAAATGTTAAGGAAGACGGAAAGGTAATTATGTATTTAATTTCCGCTTGTACCATTATTTGACAATATTAGTTGGTGTGTTAATGACAAATGCAAATGGGTACTAATAGATAACAGAGTTGTTCCTTATTTTCAATACCACTGGTAGAATAATTCTATCTAGGTAACCATATAGGAACCTCCTTCGTAAAATGTAGTAGTTGTAGTTGTTTTCCAGAAAAAAAATGGTTGTGTCATAAACTAAGAATGTGCCATCCAATTTGGAACAGGCGGACAGAATGATGTCAATTGGTGGGACTTTTCCGACTGTCAATATTGCATTTGGACTAGGTACCTTACATTTTTAAGCATCGTCCCGATAGCAAATCTACAGCTGTTAATGATCTTGGCATGCCAAACTGTAAAGAAGCAGAACACCTTAACAAGCACGTCAAAGGAATCAGATAAAGCTATCTCGAAGTGCTATTACAAAATACGTCTATTTTTGCATCTGAGAGACCACTTTGATCAATAACCGTCCTTTTGTGGGAGCCTCAAAAATTTCCTTGTCAAGACACGTCCGCGTTCCGCTAAGGCCCTAAAGAGGCCTTTCAACTGACGTCGCCCAGTCTTTGAGAGGCGATGTCATCGAGTCAGCGTTCGCGGTCCAATGAATCATGCCACTTGATGGTCTCCGAACGTGCTTTCTTCGACATTAGAAAGAATACGAGCAAATATTATTTTTTAGTAAACAACAAAGAAAGTAAAAATAACGATGGACTTACTTCGATATGTTAATGTTGTAGTAAATGTTAGAACTCTGTCTGGAAAATTTTAATATAATATGATTTAGTAATAAAAATACCAGCATAATTACGTCCCACTGTTGGGTGCATCTCCTCTACGTGACAGAGGCTAGGCCTTAGTCCGCCACACTAGTCTAGCTTGGTTTGGGGGACCTTCACACAGCTGAGAAGTTTTCGTTGAATAAAAACTAAACATGAAAGTTTCCTCATCATGCTTTCATTCGCTATTTCAAGAACGTGGTTATTTATTTAGAATACATCAATTAGTTCTCGAGTGGAGGCCACGTACCGGAAAGCGCAGCGTGGGACGTCTTCCGACAAGATGGTCGGACGACCTGGTGAAGGTCGCGGGACGTCGCTGGATGCAGGCTGCTTCCAATAGGTCCCGGTGGAAGTCATTGGGAGAGGCCTATGTCCAGCAGTGGACTTCGATTGGCTGATGGATTGGATTGGAATTAGTTATCATATGTAATTATTAGTTACAATTTCATTATTTAGGCCTCCTCCAAAGACTTTCAACTTGACCTGCTAGCGGCTGCCTACATCTAGCGACGTCCTCCCGTCATAAGGAGATATACCATTACCATTAATAAACAAAATTTTTATTTATTAATTCATTCATGTACTATAAATGTACTTCTATAACAATTCTAAGTAGATATAGTAAAGAAATGGTAAAGAATAGTATGCTAAACCAAGTTTTTTATTATTATTCTAAAATTTGTTAAAACTTGCTGAAACTAATTATGATTAAATCACTTCAGACGATACATACGTCCAATCTTATTATTTGCAGATATGCCAATATCTTATTATTATTTTTTAAACTGGATTCTAGCTTGTTCTGATTGTTTAGATGTTTATACAACACTGGAGATAGATGATTCCTTCCTAAATATCACATTAACATTTTATAGAGTCTGGTAATTTTATTCTGTACTTCATGAATCATAAGGTCGTGGAATTTCTGCGTAATTGATAACAGCCAGGCAATTTAGAAATAATTTAAGAGCCCTCTGTTATAAAGTAATATTTAATTATGTTATGAAAATACCAACTTTGTTCAGAAATTCTTCGTCGTAAATTTTTCTTTCGTATTAAAATCACAACAGAACTCGGGCTTAGTGTCATTAGTATTTTTTTTAAATAACATCTTCCGTATGCTACATTAGATCCTCTCGTGATTTTGGTGAATTGATACAATACTTTTGATTATGTGGATGTAGCCTAGTTCTCGGGACTAGGTGTAATTTTGAATAAACTATAAATAAATACACCCAACAGTCACATACAATAGTTCTGTCTGATCCCACACTAGGATACAAGTCCTGTGTCGTGGATATCAGAAACTACGAGAGACTTTTCGGTCTCACAAACACCCAGACCCGAAACAAATATTTGTGGTTCACACAAACATTTGACTCGGTGCGGGGATCGAACCCGCGGCCTCTCGTTTCGCAAGCTGGTGTCTAGCCATCTGCGCAACAGGGCTGCCGTGACTAATTCAATATTCTAATAATTTATGACTCAACCTCAAAGCTGCATTCCTCGAAGTAGCCAGCAGGTCGCCTGGTGGCGACTGATGCATATCAGTCCTAGGTAATAGGCGGCGAGCCTTATTTCCTTTTTACTACACATTTCTAGACTCCATTCTGCTACTAAAGATTATAATCTAATGGACAAACCTAATGACACTTTGCCCTACCCGGCAATCGAACCCGGGACCTGTAGATCGCACGGCACAACAGACAATCACCATACAATGCTTGGATATTAGTTATCCATGCGAGCGTTCAAGGATCACAACATATCGTTTCAAATATCTGACGTTATGACCTATTATAATTAATCATAAGTTCTCGACACTCAATACCGTATCGGATTTAATAGTGATGTTACATGATAATTCAATAGGTATATCTTCACAGACTAACATTATTTTTTAATAACTTTCCATTCCCAGTTCACCAAACATTGATTCATGTGAATTGATTCCGAAACCTACAAAATACAATTATGCGTACCACGTAAGTTATTTCTTCGTCTCGCGGTACAAGGGTGGGAAGCGGGCTCGATCCCTGTATCGGGCTGTGTTATTGGGTTTATCCATTAGGATGTTTTTTTTATTTAAAAAAATGATATGATAACCCCATCGTATCTTTTACATGGTCATATTTACGTGTACATTAATCATCATCATCGTCATCATCATCAGCCCATATACTTCCCACTGCTGGGCACGCGCCTCCTCAGTAGTAACTGAGAGGTTTTAGGCCTTAGTCCACCACGCTGGCCTAGTGCGGGTTGGTGGACTACACACCTAAGAAATCCCTAAGAACTTTTAGGTGTGTAGGTTTCCTCACGATGTTTTCCTTTACCATTAAAATAAGTGATAATTAATTGTGAATACACAGATAACTTCGAAAAGTTAGAGGGTGTGTGCCTGGGGTTTGAACCCGCGACCATCGAGATTCTCGACCGCGTGCCTAAACCGCGAGGCCATCACGACTTCTTATGTACATTAATAATTATAAATAAATGGAGCATGGAACGCTGTGTGGGTACCTACTGGATAAATTTAATCGATCAGTTGGCATAAACGTATAGCGACACATTAGGATATTTATAAATTATAGTACAGAAATAATAAAGTTATGTCAAGCGTTTTGTATTTTTGTGTTAAGTGTTGCCGTGGGCTGAGCACGGGATTCAACATCCCGCCCGGACGGAGCTGGGCCCTTACCGCTTGATACAGTAGCTTTGTTCGATTTTGACCTACCTCGAGTCTTTACTTCTGCGGTATTAATAACTTCGTGTCACAGAGTACACTTGGATTCGCTTCTTATTTAGGAGGGCGCTATTTAATTTGTACGGTAAGTATTTCTCGGATGAAGTTCCATACCTTGAAATTAACTAATAACAGTTATGGTTTCGCTCCTTATTACATAAAAATCAAAAGCAAGAGGTAGACACTGCTGCCTTACCCGTTCAGGGATACCAGAGTGAGAAAATAATAGCATGTATTTATTATTAAAACCAATGTTTAGATATGAAAACCTATTTTAAATTTAATTTTGTAATGTTTAAAGCAAAGTTTATTTTATAATCCTATTATTCTTAAAGCACAAATCTAAAGTCGAGCAGTAAAAAGGTTAGAATGACTCAATAATGGATACTTTTTCGTTGCAAATCCTCTCTCATTTTATAGACTTTTTACGATTTATTTAGCCTTAATAAGTTCTGGATTTCATACCTTTTTAATGTGCCATTTTCTTTTTATTCAAGAATTTCTTCTCTTTTAGACGCAGCTCCTTATTTTTAAGTTAGTTTAAAATAAGATTCTTGCATGGATTGTCATTATTTAGCATCAGAACAACATTTCAAATTAAGAAAGTATTCGGTAATAAAACAAAATGGTAATTAAAAGTATGGTATCAAGAGTATGTTATAGTTTCTTAGATTGAATTGAATTGCATGGTTATTGTGGTGTTTAAGTAAATTGGCCCAAATTTATCTTAGATTTCAAATTTGCCTTGGATGAGCTATGCCTATCAACCGCATCAAATTATATGCCAAATCACATGGTATATCTTAATAATTTTAATAATCTTCTTAATTTTCATATTAACTATTACTGTGAAATAAATAAATTCGAAATCAATTAATAATTAAGCTAACAGTAAAGAATATTTGCCAATTCAGAATAAAGTATCTATAACAAAGAAGTAAGATTTGCGAATGCTTAAAATGAAAGTAAGCGAATTAACTAATCTCGGTGAAATTCCGTTACAACCAACTTTTGCAAATTTTACAATTTATTAAACACAATGGGAAAGAATGAGTTAATTAACGTTGCTACAGTTCAAAACTTTATTAAGTTATTGAATTATTTTCGATAAATTTGTTATTTGGTGTTTAATTATAAGCAAAACAAAAAAATATTTATGTATCGTTGTTTCGTTATCACGTTTTTTTGGGGTTCAACCTAAAGAAAAAAACTTTTGTTAAATATTTTGCTTTCTTGTTTTCCAATTTAAAAAATATCTTTATTTCAACTTCTTCAGTCTATAAAATTACGAAACTAGCATAGGAATATCTTCACTGAGATATGTTTGCATCATCCATACCAAATGACCTCCTATACTCACAGTCGTTGCCCAATTATTTTCCACTTGACCCAACACCATATTCATCTCAATAATCAAAGTTCTCCAAACAGACAAAGACCACGATATGTCCACATTAACATTTGAATTTAGAACACTTGAGGAGTTCCGGCTTGTTTATATAAAAGTTCTTTGGTTGAGGGAAGAAGCGTTATATAACTCATAGCCGTCTTATTGATCTACATAGTTGTACTTATCAACTGAGGCTAAAAAAGTCTTTTCGATATTCTTTTTTAATTTCTTCTAAAAAGTTTTTTTCTTTATAATTTAATTTTTAACTGAAAAAAGTTCGTCTCGGTAGGCAATCTACTAATTACCATAGAAACAAACTTCAAGAAAACCGCTCGTGCTGCTTATAAATAAATAAATCTAAAGGTCTGCTTACCACAGGACCAATTGATAACCACAATTTTGATGGACGTAAAATAGAGAAATTTCATATCAATTAGCAATATACTCATAAATATCCTATGATAGAAATGACTTTTGTTTTACATCATTAATAATAGATGGCATCTTCTTTCATTTAGCCACCTTTCAAGGTATTTTACTGCCTTTGACCAATGTATGGTGGCCCATACATTATACTTAAAAATGTTTTTTTAGGTTAAAAGAAGCACACAGCTCGCTTTTCATTCGGTACAATACTTTTTCCAAAATAAGACTGTTCGTTCAAAGAGTTGGCAGTTCCCGTCAAGGAATACAAAATTTCTGAGCTGCCAAAAACAGCCGCATACGTAGTTATGTTATGTAGTAACAAGTTCGTTGACGAAATACGCCAGAGTGGAGACGTTGGTAGGGAAACGACGTATGCTTACAGGCAAAGGTATGCAATGCATCCAAAGTACACCGTATTTTGTTGTGATAAAGTTCAAATTGGAATGGGTGGTATAAAATAAAAGAATCTCGTTAACTGAAGGGTAGATGTCAAAGAAATTGAATTAATGCTTGGGAAGATACTCATCAAAGGAACCTGTTGTACATACCAAGTTTGTATATGTTTATGGGGACGTGCGAATGTCAGAGATGCCGTTCATTTCAGCAATACGGAAACTGTTTTCATTTAAAAACAAATCCATTAATGTTTTATGTTTGATTAGCTTTTGTCCTCGACTTCGCTTGTGTTAACTTCAGGGTTTCTTCATGTAAACTTTGGACCCCTGAGTCATGTTCTAAAGGGATGAAATTTCAATCATCTCTTCTTAGTGCACAGTTACGTCACATTCAGAATTCTTACGCATCATTTCACGCTTCTAGGTCTTGATCTAGTGTCTAGACCAAGCCAATTCGACTATAAATTGATCTCTAAGTCAAACAGTAATAGTTAAATTTATATATATGGATTGTACTAGTATCTGATAAAGTATAACATTATAATTTACAAATTATCCGGTATACAACATCGATTTGCATTCAAATACCGTGAAAATCTATGTCATGTAGTTTATGTAAAAGAAAGATTTGCGCCATAGAGCAAGCAGTAGCCTATATTCGTTCTGATTCCACTCTTTTATAATTTCAGGCACGTTTCACGTGCGTTTGTTAAAAATGAACCTCATGAATATGAAATGGAAAAGCTGCATTAGATATCGCAACATATCATCATATTTACTCTTTCCATTACTCAAATTGTATTTGTATGATAATTTGTTAAATCCATTATAATAGTGACTGGTAATTTGACCCCCGCATTATCGTATCTTGATTTATCATTTATTAAAGTTATAAAGAAATACACCCAGCCTTTACTAATATTTAGTCCTGTTCCAACACTGTTTAAACAAGTTTTATATCGTATGTAGCGGGAACTATGCGAGACTTTTTGTTGCAATTCTGATAGATTTTTGATGGATAATACGAGTACCTATATTATATAATAAATGATACCTACTAACTACTGAACATAATTGCGTGAGAACGTAATATTATCATTTCTCTGTTTTGCTTAATGTTGAGTTGAGATATCCAAATCTATAAACTAAACTTGCAATTATATAGACTGGCAATTTCTGTTACCGTCGAATACATCTATTCAGACGTAGATCTAGTTATTATGTCTTAGAACTCAGATACGTCGTAATTAAATTCTGTGTTACGATTTGATGTTAATTCTGCCTCATCGATTCCTTTGTACGAGTAGAACCCAATAATCAAATTATTTCAACATATTTGGAAACGTATGTGTACGAGCAGTGGCGGTACTTCCATAGAAGTCCGAAAGCCCAGCATGACTTCTAAAATGTCGAATATTCATTTAACAAAAGCAATTTGTCATAGGTATAAATAAGAATATCCTGACTCCACAATAAACAATTGTCAACTAGACAGTACACAATTAACGTGCGACGCTTTTGGGCTTCTACATATGTATTTAAAAAAGTAATGCAAATCAAAACGGCTTAATATATAACATATATGTATGTACATGTACACTGAGGTTATTAAAACACACCAATAATGAATAACATCGATGATAATAAATCGATTAAATTATTTTACCTATTCAAAAAGTGGTTTTAGAACAAAAAGTCGTATACCGTTTTCATATTTCAACGAAATCTATAGCTCTTTTGTTCACGGTGCCAATTTATCTAAAAACTAATCTATTGGCGCCGGGATGAGTTAAATTAATCCCTCCACCTGCGTGACATGAATGTGAAGCATTTCGGAACAGGTTTTGTTTATTATTTGGCACGTATTATTTCACCGAATCCAAGTAATATAGAAAATTACATTTCATAAAAATTTAGCGCACGTTCCCCTGAGAAAAAGCGTCACTATTTTTAAAAAGAAAAAAGATTTGGGATTGTTAAGGATAAACTGAATAACTACTGAATTGATTTAGACGATTTACCGTATGTGCATATTACAGGGCTTTAAAAAAAGACATAGATTACTTTTGAAGTGAAAACTTCTTTAGCGGCGCTGTGCACTTTTTTGGGATGGGTAAAAAATGAACTCGCGTCAGATCACGTGACATTGATCGGAAATGCGTAAGACGTATTATGTAATATAAATTGTCATGTTTGTGTACGATAGCACAATAAATATTGTATTTTACCACGTAAATGATATTACTTTTATACTGACAAATAAAGCAATTCGTGCACAACGTTAATGTTGAAGTTTTCACTTCTGCCGGCACTTCCGGAGTGCCACCCGTTGTTTCTTTTATTACAAAATTGATCCTGGGCTGAGCGGGGGCCAAACACTATTCGAAATAAAAACAAATCTATTATGTCAATAGCTTTAGACAAAACACGCAATGAACGAGCAAAATATTGTGAATACCAAGAAAAAATCCGCGAATAACTCAAGGAGATCAAACAACATTAAATGGCCGAAATTACTTGTACAAACAAAAACTCGGAAATCCAGCGAGCCGACAAACAAGCCTAGAGTGGTCTTTGTAAATCAAATTCACTAGTACAATGTGCTTTGTTTGGAAGCATAGCAGCAGAATTAGCTTTCATACAGACGTTTTAGGGAGACCGCGGCGTTGGGACCCGTTGGTTACCCATGATGATACCAGAGAAAATTTATAGAGAAAAAAATTGTTAGATAAAAAATCATTGTGGCTTTAGAAATGGCCCTATGGTGCCAAAACTCAACTCATCTGTGGGATAATGGCACTGCCCTCATTGTTATTAGGCTTACACCGTATGTGTAGTAGTGTATGCTACTATGGGGTTCTATAAATTTAGACTATAGCAAACGTTGCTTATAATTAAAAAGAAAATAACTAAAACTTGAATCCAAAGCCAATGTCAATATTAATGAGAGTAAATTTATAAAAATACTGTATTACTTACAGGTAACAATGATTCGATTATTCTTACATTATTTCCCAGCCCTAACCGTATATTTTCCCCACACAACGGGAAGAATGCATCCGACATTCAACAAAAAGCAGTATTTCACTGTATATCAAAAACAACACAAAATAGTTTCTATTTTGAACGCGGCAGAATTTAATTTCGCCTGGCAAGTTCGCCCGTACAATTTAATCGAGACAATGGTTGGATTAACCGTAGCGCGGTGATCGCATCGTTTTTACTTCAGTGTAGCGTTAATTTACCGCGAATGCTTGTATGTTTTTAAGTGTATGAGAAGCATTACTGTGGTTTTAAATAGCTGTTAATGTAATAAACTGGTATTGTTACATACTTTTGAGAATTAAGCAGTAATATTGCTTCCAAGAACTTTAATTTTGGCACTGACTGTTATCATCGACTTCGTACTCGTGTAATTTTAAATTAACGTAATATTTTACGCGGAAAATTATTGTAAAGAAAGAAAATTACGCATTGGGACAATATCATCTATTTGTAAAGGTTCCATTAAAGTCCATTTCAAATTTCAAATCCAATCGACTGACAGACATAAATATTGTGAACTATTGTTCGGCGTAAATATTGATATTCGTTTAAATTAAAAATGATACTTTGAAATAACAAACATCAATTTTACATATTCAAATATAAATTATTCGTATGAGTAAGTGCGCCGTCCTGGATTTTCAAAAAATAATTATATATTCATGGATACTTTAGCTGTCAATATTGGTTACCTGCTTGATACTAACAAAATATATAATAACAAATCCCCGTGGCGTAGTTGGCTAGATACCGGCTTGCAAAACGAGAGGCCGTGGGTTCGATCCCCGCACCGAGACAAATGTTTGTGTGATTCACATAATATATTTGTTCTGTTCTGTTGTATAATCTCTCGTAGTTTCTGGTACCTGCGATACAGGACTTGTTATTCTAGTGTGGGGTCAAAACTATGTATGTGATTGTTGGGTGTAATTATTTATTTAGTTACGATATAACTCTGCTATGTTAATTTCATGTCAAATTATATGTATTGCAATGGGACTTCTTGTTTTCAAGCTGGTAACTTAAGTACAACTTATGAAATAATAATAAAAAAATATTCCGTACGTTATTAAGGTAACTTGACTACATTTATCACTCTTGTGAAGTGTCTGCGTAATATAGTAGTATTGGATATCATAAGTTACCAGATGAAGCGATAGCGAAAGCGTAGGCAGCCCTAATTTTATTCTTCTTCTATATCTCTTGCTATCCTTTCCATATCTAGCAATAGTCTTCTCTTCCTTTGTTTCGCCTTCATTACCGTCCTCAATAGTTAGTCAAAGCTCTCAAATATTTTTCAATGACGTCAAATCAGGTGTTTTTCTATAGAACATCGAGGTGTACACATCTCTATGCTATCATAATTTCTAGGCATATATTGGCGACTTACTCCAATGGTTTTCGTAGGATATGACCACACCACCTTGAAATCTCCATAATCATGTTATAGTAAAAGAGAACCCTTTGCAGGCGATACGAGTAAAGCGTTGCGTAACAGATCATGTAATTATCTCGTTAAGCTGCTTGATAGTAAAAGTAGTATGGAAGTGAATCTATAGTAAGATTTTATGTATTTATTAAACAAAAGAGTCTATTAAAACATAAAGAAAATCAACTATAGAGCCAAATATGGTCCTAGTGGTGTATGACATTCAACAACCCATATAGACCGAAGCCTGTGTTTGGGTGTGTTGTTTATTAATTGCTTAATTCTTATGAAACAGTTTATACAATTGAAATCGCTCAATCTTCTGCCGGAGACCAACTTATATCAACTCCTCGTGGTAGAATGCGTAAGTAATGATACATAGATATGTACAACATAGTGTAATATATCAAAAGGTGAGCGCGCTCTTCTCGCGTTGATCGGGTTACATAAGTTCCATATATTTAAATTAGTTTCTCTAATGCTCGTGCGCTACACGTGCCGACAATTTATCAACAACCGCGGAATACTCGTTATACGACTTTACAATCATTTTTAAGTACTTCACGGCGGTGACTTATTTACGGTTAGAATAAGCTATTGCATTCTAGCTTTTCCATTATCTAAGTCTGTATTAATTTATATAAGCATTTAAAAACATTTTTTTGCTAATGCTTTTAGAACAATTAAATTGCTAAACAAAGAATCATCACGTACTTTAACGGTAAAGGAAAACATCGTGATGAAACCTGCACACCTGAAAGTTCTTCGGAATTTCTTAGGTGTGTAATCTGCCTACCCGCACTAGGCCATCGTGGTGGAATAAGGCCTAAACCCTCTCAGTTGTTGAGGAGGCCCGTGCCCAGCAGTAGGACGTACGATATGGGCTGATGATGATGAAACTGCTAAACAAGTTATTATTTCAGTAGCAGCAACATTTGCTTTCAAGTCATGAAAACCGATGTCAATTAGCTTATTTTCTTAATTAGAAGCTATTAGGGGATTAGTTCATTTCATTTCTAATAATTCACCTAGAATTAGTCCCTCGTTTACTTACAAAGCAGGTTACTACAGCAATATTCTTAAACGTTCTCGGCAAATACACCTAGACAGTTGTCTTAGTCGAGTTTACATAGGATCGAATTAATTTCTTTATTTCAGACCCAAAGGTCGGCAACTTTATTGTCAGTTTATTTGTAGTAGCTCCAAGGCTTCTGTTGTAAGGAAAAACGCGAGCAATAAAGAATTGTGGGCAAGTGAGATAGCAGTTATATAAGATGTTTTTGATATTACCAAGTCAGCGCGGGTTTTTCGTATTTCAACACTACTAGATAATTTTCACGGTATTTCATTTGAAATAAAATAATGAAGTACGTGTTGACCTTATTTCATTTATAAAAATAATTTGTTTAATAAATTATAGTGTAAAATGACATTTTGTAATGCGTCTCTAGAAAGAAATTGTGACACATAACTATTTCATATCGCCTAATGCTCTAGCAAACACTTTAAACGGGCCGTAAATATATTTTATAGTCATTTTATTCAAATAAAAAATAACATTACACGGCAATAAAGGTCTACAAGAAAACGTTTCATTTTACGCCAGCGCCGGCGGCCATGTCCCACTGTAGAGCAATGATGGACGCAAAGAATATTAGTATGAATTTATATCCACCTTTGTTCCCTCGACCGCAGCGTGGAAAGGAATGCGCATTTTGTATACGAGACACACGGCTCGTTGGAGCAGAAAATATAGCGCCCAATTCATAATAGGGGAACCAACAAAACGAAAATTGTTGGGTTTGTTTGAGCAATTTTCCTATTTATATCCTGTTTTGTATTAGAGTGATAACTACATCGTATTATTAATCTGTAACTTTGGCATAACTACAAAGCAAATCTAATCAATATCTACAACAGAATAAAAACCATCTATAGAACGAGAAATATAACGCAAATTAGTATATATATTTCACTTTTGACACAGGATAAGATTGTTGAGATCATTGCCGATTGCTTAAAAATACGTATTATAGTCTCCACCTGTCAAATATATTAATTTATACCCCGAAAGGGCAGACCTCTGCCTAGTCTGAATTTTTGCACCTACTTTTCGTTAACTGCGTTTTAAGTCCCACGTATTAGGGGGCGAATCTATTGCTGTTTTTAGGCTGAGAAAACATTTTTCTCAATCGGAAAATCAAACCCCAGACCTGTGGATCGCACGGCATACACTTGTTCTACAAGATCACGAGGCAGTCAAATCTAAAAACCATTTATTTTTTATCATTGTATTATTTGAGATTCTCTTTTCAATAATTACTGCCGCGTGGTCTCGCGGTACAAGTATGTGCCGTGCGATCTAGATGTCCTGGGTTCGATTCCCGGGTCGGGCAAAATGTTATTGGGTTTTTTCATTAGGAAATTCTCAGTAGCAGCACGGAGTCTGGAAAAGTGCCTGAAAAACAGCCATAGGCTCGCCACCTATTACGTGGGACTTATACATACCTGGTGAAATGTGGGTGTAGAAATACACCTCTGCCTACCCCATCAGAGAATACAGGGGTGAGTTTATGAGAAATATAGTCTTGTATTATTGAAAACATACATACATAAATGTGGGTGCAGAAATGCACCTCTGCCTACCCCTTCGGGGAATACAGGCGTGAGTTTATGTATGTATGTATGTATGTATGTATGTACATACATATGTATGTATTTGTGTATGTTTTCAATAATACAAGACTATATTTCTCAAATGTCCCAACGTTTCGCCGAGCGTGTCACACGACAAGTGCGGTACACGACAGTACAATACACCCCGACATAATAATGGAACTCTGGCATAATAAATGGGGACACGTTTCTAAGGTAACATCGCTCTTTCATTTTTCGCACGCTCGATTAATCTCCAGTACTTACGTATTCGTTTCTGGCTATTCGACGAGTATAACGACAAATGGGCCTAGGAATTTATTGTTTTCCTCGAGGACAATAAGTTATTCCCATTGGAAGTTGTGTTAACTTCGCGACACGATAGATAGGGGCAACTTTTGGATGGATGTCGAGATGATCTGTGAGTGATTTCTATCGGCACGAAGGATAATTGATGTGTTCTGATACATCGCTTACAACAGGAAAATATGTGCTTAAATCTTTTCGGGACAGTTAAAAGCAGTCGTGAACTCAGATTTTTTATTTATATTTTTATACGACTGACTTTATGACTGCCTCGTGGTCTCGTGGCACAAGTATGTGCCATGGGATCCAGGGGTCCTGGGTTCGATTCTCGGGCTCGGGCAGTGTTATGGGTTTTTCCATTAGGAAATTCTCAGTAGCAGCACGGAGTCTGTAATTGTGCCCGAAAAACGGCAATAGGCTCGCCCTCTATTACTTGAGACTTATACATACGTGGCGAAATGTTGATGAGAAATGCACCTCTGCCTATCCCTCCGGGGAATAAAGGCATGGGGTTATGTACATATGTCAGACAGAACACAGTTAGAAAAAAAAAACATGTTTTATATAAATTGTTATAATTATCAACCTGTATTGGAATTTAGTCTAAAGTAGGCAAATGATCTATGTACCTACTACACTACTAGAGAATCGATGAAAAGCGGTGTGACCTCAGAATACATTAACCTTTAAAATGTGCAAATGACATTTCTGTCTGCTACGCTGCGCACATAAAGCTAATGCGACACTAACGATCATTTACAGGCGTCACGTATCACAAAAGAAAAGTCATGCCTGCATATAATGTCTTATTGTATATTAGGTGATTTTTTAAAATAGAAAACAAAACATAATTGAAGTTCTACTAAGCTTTTTTAATTACATAGAGTATCTATTTTCAAAAATAAGAATATATGTATCTATATAAAACAATGAAAATATGTGTCTTTAGAGGCTTGTAATAAGGTTTTGCAATTACATCTAGGCTGTGAGTGTGATATTATTCTTATTTTTGAAATGTCGTGTTTAACTGTTTAGCGTTGTAGCTTTGTGGTCAGCTACACGTTATTAGATTAGGCAGATCATTCACGAAAACCAATCAATTCATACGCTTACGTGATTTTGGCCATTTGTGACTAATTCGCGCAATTAATTTGCTTACAATAGTGCCTTTACGGGATATCGTCATCTCTGTTTCTATGTATAGGTGATTAGATAACTCTATCAACGGATATATGATCTCTTGATACGTAAACACAGGTATTAAGATCAATAAGTACATACATAAACTCACGCCTGTATTCCCCGATGGGGTAGGCAGAGGTGCATTACTGCACCCACATTTCGCCAGGTATGTATCAGTCCCACGTAATAGGGGGCGAGCCTATTGCAGTTTTTCGGGCACATTTCCAGACTCCGTGCTGTTACTGAGAATTTCCAAATGGAAAAACCCAATAACACTTTGCCCGACCCGGGAATCGAACCCAGGACCTCTAGATCGCACGGCACATACTTGTACCGCGAGACCACGAGGCAGTCAAGAGATCAATAAGTAAGATACCAAATGTTCGTTTTGCATTTCTGATACTATAAATAGTGTAGTAGTTACTGAAAAAGGGCAATATAAAGAGTCCTCGAAACCGACGTGCATGCATGAAGAGGATAATGTCAGTGGAGGAAGCGAAAGAGGTGTGTTTGGACCGTGGCATTTGGCGCTCTATAGTCTCTGCCTACCCTAACGGGAGACAGGCGTGAGTTTATGTATGTAAATAGTGTAGTAAAAAGATCGACTGGAATGATGCTACTGTCTTATAGAAATTATTTTAAAACCTTCACTGGAGTGTTTCATTTGGTTAGTGTATCAAACTCATGAATGCTCTCCTATTCAATCCAATAAGGTATGTACATCAGGTGTTTTGCCAACCAGCGGTCGCTTGCAATCATACGCATGCCAATGCATAAATAATACCGAAATAGGCAAGAGAACATAACTCCGCTCGATAGCAGAAGCCTATCACACAAATGTTTGTTCTACCGAAAACACGGAATCTATGGTTTCAGAGATAGCGTTGCAAACACCGAACTAATTGAGGGAGTACAGGCCATTGTAGATTTCCTACGGTCCTGTTTTACAACCAACAGCTATTTGGTAACACAAGCAAAACACGGATAGGGATACAAAACTATGTACAAACAATTCAGACGTGTATTCATGGAATTTGCCAAAGTCCGTCTTTTCTATCAAACCTTTAGGCTTGATTAAAGATCTATCAAACTTCAAAGTATTGCATAACCACGACCTACAGCTTTTTTTCTGTTGAGTGTGTAATGAAATTGATTGTTGTTCATAATGTTACTTCTTTGCCGGGAAATATAAGGAAAAATCCTAATTAACTTGTTCCACAATACATATTTTTTATTCCGGCAAACGTGAATATACAAACATACCTTAGCTAAAAAGACAAAAAGATATACAAAGCGTTCACTATCAAAATCCCAGAAAATAGCTGTGAAATGTGCTTACAAGCTAACGTAAATATCATTAAATTTATTTGACTCGGGGGTACAATTATCCCGTAAGACAAGATAAAAGAACAACTTGCAAAGAATATTAAAAGTCCACTGTCTCCTCCGCAAATCGAGTTAGTTGTCAATAAGAAAGCTGTTACTACTGTCGTGCTATGTTGTACATTTACTTTTTTTCAAACCAGCGGCCTAGATTTATTTAGTCGTCAATGAGTCTTTTGCGTTTTTGCGAACCTATTTCAATATTTTTTTACAGAAATAGATAAAAGATGTTTATAATTCGTTATCCTAGAAAAATGTTAGACTTCTCCATAAACTACGGACTGTTTTTGGTTTTCCTGACAAGATTTTACAGAGACGATGTATTTGAGTCCTTTCATTGATCATTCTATTCACAATAGAAAGATGGTATTCAAAGGTCGTCTTTCAGCTATCCTCTATACATATCCAAACCATCCCAGCATACCTTTCCATCTAAGTCACCGCATCATTTTCTATAAACAATTATCTTCCATTCATACATCTAAAAATATATGAATACTAGTTATGTATTGAGCTCGGCTTTGACAGGCCACAATTTATAAGAAGTAGCCAATGTTTTTTCCCGATATACCATCTATGTCCATATCAAGTCAAAATAATCCAAATCGTTCCAGGAGTTTTGGTGGGAAAGCGTAACAGACAGACAAAGTTATTTTTCCATTTATAGAATTGGTATAGATTTATTAAGGAGCATTCAAATGTCATCGCTGGCTTAAGATACCGCAAAATATAAAGGTATAGACCCCATCAAACCCTCTTCTGCATTCACTCCGACGGATCATTTATACCGACGGACGTATTTAGAAGGCACACATGAGATTTCCTCCGAAGGGTTGGACCATTCGACGTTATCGCTACGTGTTCTCGTGACATTAAGGGACACACGTAATTCACTAATTAAATAAACGATTCAGTTTAACTAGTTTGTTTTGAATGATAAGTGGACGGGTCCGACTGACCAGACCTCCAGCAGTATTTGAATCATCAATTTAGGGTTTAATTAAGACGTTAAATGGTACACGACAAATTGTGTTGTTTTAGGATAATTCTTAATGCTGTTATATTTATGTAACTTTAAATGGATTTGTGATTTACGTGATGTCCCTTGACGATTAACAATGTAAACCTAAAACAAACAAAATTAAATACCAAAACACCACTATCTTTTTTTTTTTTTTTTTTTTTTTTTTTTTTTTTTTTTATTCTGGCACGGCAAAGTGACCCCATTGCACCTGATGGTAAGCGCAATGGAGTCCAGAAAAAGTGCCGACCAGCGAGAGATGATGGTCTCCCGTTGGTCGACACAATCATGCCGGCCGAATACCTCTTCACCTTATTGTGAAGAAGTTTGGGGGACTATCAATCATGGCGATCAAAGGACCGACCGCGACAAACCGGCCAAAAAAATTGCCGGCACGGTCATCCTTTCACCATGATTGAAGCCCCCCCGAAAACCGGATATACACTGGCTGATCCCGGAACGCGGCACACTTGCATGTGCCACTATGGCGGGTTTTACGCCCTGTGTACGGTGGTCGCCATCCGGGCGGATACGAATATCCTACCACCAGCAATCTATCTCCAGCTAACCAATCATAAATTTATTTTTCTTAACAAATTCCAAATGAAGAAGTTTTTCAAGTATACCGCACGCTTGTAGTTATTTATTACTGTGAAAGTAGCACTTTTTATTCAACACAAAAGCAGATATATTTTTTTAATTTTTACACTCCATCGTGTCGAAAACCTTGCAGCGCTCACGTCTGCTCCATATTTTGTTTTCAGTCCCACCGCGAATTCCCGAATGAATGGATATTAGGGTTCAGTAAGATATAAGGTTCCATAAACAGTAATTTTTGCGTCGGGTAAACTTTTTCCTACTTTCGTTTAGATTGGAAATTGATTTTAAACTGATTGAAATAGTTATGATTCAACATTAATCCAATAATAACTTAAAGTTTTTAGATAGATAGATAGATGTACACTTTATTGTTCACCATTTAAACAGAGAAATAACAATAGAAGAAACAACTTATAACAAAGTGAACAATCGGCGGTCTTATCGCTCATAAGCGATCTCTTCCAGACAACCGGTCATGATGGAATATTTAAATTTTAATTTTAATACATTTATTTATTGTTTTTTTTTATTCGCTTTTTATCTTGCTTTGTTATGTGTGTACAATCCAGTTTATTTGTATTGCAAACTGTCAGCCTTCAAAGAATCATAACGTATTTTGATTAAAATACTATTTGCGCTTTTACCACGGCGCAGCAGTAGTGCAACAAAAGGGAAACATATAATCATTACCTATCTAAACCGCTAAAAATAAACTTCAACTAATTCGTTAGAGGTAAGTTTTCTAGACATTTTAACCTCTGGTGTCTTTTAGGCGAAACTCGTCTATGAAGCCTACGCTACTAAGTCTATTTATTAAGTCTTAAGTATTAAGTCTTATTCTTATTATTAAGCTGTCCTTCACGTTAAACAATGCACGACATACCAAACACAACATACAAGTAATTGTGATGATTTAAACACTAATAAATTGTTTAATGAATGGAGCTACTAATCCTATATTGCATACTAATCCTACGCATTGTGGCTTAAAAATACTGAACCTCAATCTAACCAAACACTTTTTGACCTAGTTTTCTACTTTATACAAACAAACCTTGCTTATTGATTCAAAGCGGGCGCTACATAGGCAAAGTAGGCCCGCCTACAAAATCGTAAGCCGAAAATCCCTATTCCCTAGCAGGCTTTCCAAGCCTATTATCATAAGTCTAGTTGGGTTTTTATACATTACGCGGCTCTGAGAAGGTGGAATATAAATTTTGCCGTATTGTATAATGTTTAAGGGTGAGTGGTGCATTTGAACTATTGGTCCAGACAATTTTATGTAGTGTTTTTTCCACCGTCAAATTGCTTCGTGGAGTTTCTTTTTTCACCTTATGGAAAGTGATAACCATTTTTTAATTTTTGTAATATTTGAATTGACTTTCAATATGTATGAAGAAAGGTAAGAAGTATGAGTAAAGAGTAACAAGTAGGTATTTAACGACCGACAAAATTTCGATAAGTGAAATCACTTTCCGAACGAAACGCGTCTGTACATCTGCTGATGAGCATGAAATTTTATGACAACATTATTATCACAGTTTCATGGTTCTCGCACGTGCTCTACATTACCTTCATTTTATATACCTCAATTAGTGTTATTCCCTCAAACCTGTGTTCCAAATATCAGAAATGTATTCCTACGTCTATATGGTGCTAGCTATGGTTTAAGTCCCATGGAACAGGAGGTGCGTCTGTGGCGTTTACAGATCGTATACACTGAAAAACCCCAATAGGGAAATCCAATAACACATTATCAAATTTTAACGTATTACTTGATATGATTGTGTTGTAAATTGCTTCTAAAAGGGCAACACTAGAATTTCTAGCCCGTTTTCTTTTGTGGAATCAGCTTTCCGAACAGAGTAGTGAATAAAATAATGACTTAATAATGACTGAGATTCAAGAAATTATTTTCATTTCCTTTTATTAGATCCAAGATTGCAACCAAAGTTCTCTAGGGTGCTTAAGATAATTTATGCCACGGGTACAAGGACGACTACGTCGTTTTAATTACTAAATTATGCTAAATTTACGAAATCTTTTTAATCTCTATAAGGATTAGGTCAGGACGATAGGCTAACGTCTAGCCTATCTCGTCTCCTTAAATTTTGTTGTGGAAAATAATTACTAAATTATTAATACGTTGAATACCGCTTTACATTGTGTATAATATAATCTGTAACATATTTTATGTTCAGTAGTATATTGAAATGTTGACAATGTTTATAATCCACTTAAAAATAAAAGAAGTGTCCCGTTTATTTCATGTCTTAGCATCGCATTATTATTAAAATATTGTTATTTGACTTCATTCATATTGAAACATGAAACATTCACAATAAATGATAAATATAAATATAATTCTAGGCACGTTTATGTCAAACATGTTCTTTACACGCATTTAACGTTTGCCTGCCTACGTGTTGATTAGAAGCCTAACAATTAAATAATAAATATAACACTGTGTAAGCTACTTTGGCTGCTTCCACAGGTCCCTGTGGAAGTCATTAGGAGAGGCCAGCAGTGGACCTCCATTGGCTGATGAATGATGGCACAACTAAAACGTACCCCTAACAGTCACAAATGGTCGCATTACAAAATAATTTAGTTAATTGAGTTTCAAGTTGCGTATATCAGAATCTACAAGAGACTTTTCCATTGCGATTCACCTAGAGTCGACAATGCGAAGGAAATGCAAGTATATAAGGATAAAACTGCCCTATTAGTGAGGATTCCGAGTCTATGGCACTATGATTCAAAGCCGGCTCAAAAACAACTGCGCACGGAGGTTTGCAATTGTACAAATGTAGGTAACAACCTATGATTCGTACATTCATTTATGAAACATTTTGATGATTTGATGATTTTAAGAAACATTTTTTTCTTTAAATCTGTCGATGAATATGAAGATATAATTGATATTTTAAATATAGGAGGCAGCGACGTGAAGATTTTTGCGCATTGTGCTACCGTTTCAAGGTCCATCGATTTTAACAGAAACTTTGTACCTCTCATCATATGATAGATTTCTAAACTCCTGTCTAGTTTAGAATTTAAATAACGTTGCGTTTTGATTTAAGAAAAAAACATTGTCGAAATTTGTGATGAGAGTGATATAGTTTTAAAAAATATTTCACTAACCACATCAAATAAATCTATCATCATCTAATCTATCATCATCACATTCTAAGCTTCCATACGTAACACACTTGTCCACAAGATATTAACCCTTTCTGTGATAATTATACGTATACAAATAGCCATTTCACCGGCGGCGGCCGGTCCGAAGGGCTCTAACGACCCCAATCATGTATTATTGAGGGTCGTGTGGTGTTACACGGAACTAATTCCAGATTCAATCATCATAATCGCTGCCGGTTACCCAATCATTTTAGTGTTCAGGATCAGCTTGGAGTATAAATCAAGCTACGGGACATTTCGACCCTTGAAGCTGTGATTTGAGTGGGCCGGATTAATTTGAGATATTAGGATTTAGGTACTATATATTGGATAATTCAGCATTGGTTACGAGTACCTACTTTTTATGAAGAGCATTATTTTATTATTCTCTTCATACAATTTTATCATAGTTTTTTCTAAGAAGTGACTGAGGTTGCCAGAGGATATAGTGATTTTGCTACTGAAAGGATAAACGCAACCACTTTGATTACGACCACCGTACATAACCGACTTGGCGTAGCAAGCCGGCATAGGTACACAACACAACGCAAAACAGTTGTGTTAAAGCTGTGGTGAGTGATGATTGTAGTCGTTTCTTGTAGTTTGTTGTTCTGAACTGCGCTTAAAATCAGGTGCGGTTTTGTCGCTGCTATGTTGTAATAAAAATGGGTAAAGTTGGAAATCTCCCAAAGCTCCTTTAATAATAATCCACAGTGTAAATTTAAGCTAGCTTTAGATTAACTTCATATTGTCGTAATAACTGCCTATTTGAAGTTAACTCATAATAGAAATTTGAAGTTTTTTAACCCGTGCACAACATATTGATCACAAGGAATTATTTTTGCACTACGGTCGAAACAATAAATTGTGTAAACGTTTTTTTTATATTCGTTGCCGGATATACACAGTATTATGAAAGTCATAATGCAAACAAATAATTTTGATTGAAACCTCTCGAATTAACAGGAGTAGCCAGTAGTTTAAGATATGTCTAATAATAAAACTCAAGGGTGTTCTTTTATAAAGTTCCCGTGGGGATAAAGATTCTTAATCACATTTTGCAGAGGACGATCTCGGACCGGACTAATTCCGGATCCAATTAACGTAATCGTTCGCGGTTACTAGTGCTTGAATACGGCTGAATGTTACTTAAGTCGAAATACTGATTGGAAAGCGAGGAAGTCTTCGATTTAGTCACCGCCTCTAGTCGTCATTTAGTCTTAGATGAAAGTACAAAATTATTAGAGCCCGGTTATGATCGAAATGATCATTATAAATTATCTTCTTCGAAAATCTTAATAATATCGCAAACTTCTTCAATGGTATATTTTTTTTTAAATCAATACCTAATATTCTTTCTTTTTCATTTTATGCTTTGTTCTGTCTGTTAGCCCCATATTCAGCATCCGTCACTGTAAGGTCAGCGGCTCTTGTATCTTCTCTGACGTCATCAAGGTTTTCGAAACTATTACGAAGTTTGGCTATGTTGTGGTCCAGATATATTTACTTATAATTATGCTTGTTATATATGTATGTGGCCAAACCACCTCACGAGGACGACAAGACGTTTGGAATTCCTAGTAGTTCTACAACCTTCGAATAATCAAAGGTATAAACGCGAGAGTGTACATTTATAATTATAGCTCATCACAATATGTAATTAGTGACTGCCTCTTGGTCTCGCGGTACAAGTATGTGCCGTGCGATCTAGAGGTCCTGGATTCGATTCCCGGGTCGGGCAAAGTGTTATTGGGTTTTTCCATTAGGAAATTCTCGGTAACAGCACGGAGTCTGGGAATGTGCCCGAAAAACGGCAATAGGCTCGCCCTCTATTACGTGGGACTGATACATACTTGGCGAAATGTGGGTGCAGAAATGCACCTCTGCCTACCCTATCGGGGAATATAGGCGTGAGTTTATGTATGCATATAATTAGTAGAATCACGCGATGACGTGGATCAATGACGCAGAACATCCAAAATTAGTTGCAACATTCCTAAAAGCTTTACCATTAAATTTTCGGTTTCCATTAAAATGTTTTCAAATATATTCACTGCACATACAATCCGGTGTCAGTGTTGTTATTTTGGTAAATGTTTAAACAATAAACTATACAAATAAAATTGAATGGAGTTGTTTTACACATGTTGGGTAATCGAGATATGGTTCGTCTGATCGTAAATGATCTCCATCGCATTTAAACACCCATATCTTATATTTATAATGAATTAAAAGTGCGACTATAAAGATGCATTGATTTTTTTCTTTGTTACAATTTTATTCATAAACATGCTCAAAGCGCTGTTAAGATCATAATGCCTCCCATGCGGTATTATTTCATTTAAATAAATAAAAAATAAGTAGATTTTATTCAACGCAGCAGAGACTTCAGAGTTTAATATAATTTAATCTAGTTCGAGCACATGCCAATTACTTGGACGTAGTTCCGTCGCCATGTCAGCGCCGAAGTAAGGGCCACTTAGATAGTATGCACTAACCAGCTGTTAAATTATACAACTGGCAGGATTGTAGTAAGGAACGTGTTAGTAAAGTGATGAAAATAAAAAGTAGTTAATCTAAGCGTTAGAAAAAAGAGAACGAAAAATGACGAACTTATCTTTGGGGATCAAGATGTATAATTAATAGTTTTAAATTATTATTTTTTGCTTTTTAGATTAAAATATATTGATAACTTTTATTCATACATTGTAAGCACTCATCATCACCATCAGCCCATATATGTCCCACTACTGGGCACGGGCCTCCTCTACAACTAAGAGGGTTTAGGCCTTAGTCCACCACGCTGGCCTAGTGCGGGTTGGCGGACTACACACCTAAGAAATTCAAGTATTTTCATATATGTACAACTAAAATTATCTTACATGGCCGGTCGTAGTTGAAGATTTCTGGCGTATTACTAGTACAGCATAATGCTGCATTAGTTAAATGCGGCCACTACATGATTCTATTTTTTTTATTGACAGTATTTTTCTTTTTCTTAAAAAAATTGTGCCTCACTCCGCACCTGTAAAAGTACTTTAGTGGCCAGCAACAACTCAGGACATCGCAAAACACTCCTCGGTCATAAACACAGCGGAGTGTGCTCTACTTTACGATGTGTTTCTTGTTTTTTCTCCTTATGTTCATGTAAAATTTTAAACCAAAGCAAAGACACATCTCGACAGCTGCGTTGTGTTAGTTTTCACAAAGATCTTGTGACTGGACTTGGACTGAATGTGTCTCTTGGTTTTGTTGTTTTGAGTAGTAGAGTATTATAGCTCCATTATTAGTGAGTTTAGAGCTACATATTATAATGTCCATACATTAGGTTCGATCATTACGTTTTATGTAAACTTACAAAATTTCTTTCAAAACATAGAAATTCGCCAAAAATGTTCAGGTATGAATTTACGTAACAAGTGAGTTTGACGATCTGAATTTCTACTGATTAAGAATTAATTATGATTATCTCTAAGAATGGTGAAGGAAAACATCGTGATCTGCACACCTAAAAGTTCTTAGGAATTTCTTCAACCCGTCCTAGGCCAGCGTGGTGGACTAAGGCCTAAAGCCTCTTAGTTGTAACCCTCTTAGGGCCTCCTAAGGCACGTGCCCAGTAGTGGGAAGTACATGGGTTGATGATGCCTAAGAATCGATGATGACGTATGACTTTTGACTTTTGAGTAGAGTACCTAATTTAGTTGTAATATGGGATTGTCTATTAACTTACATAAACGCAATACTCTATACAAACCTCCTATACGTTTAAAAGAACATAAGCTCTGGTCCACCACATTGGTCAGACCAGCCTATTGAGAGGCTAACTCAAATTCGCAAAATTAGGTACTATGTAACACTTTTATCTGCTTAATTTTTTATCTTGAGACTAATGTTAGGAAACTAGCCGATATCGAATGTGTATGCACCGCGCCCGGTCACATCTAGGAACAGTTCGTCTCTAATCCATCAAAAATATCTATTTTTATTCCCCGCAGCGGAACAAATTTAGCCCCCCACAGCAACGCTCTAATTGACGCTTTAAATCTGTTCGCGCTCGCACCTACTTCACCCTGGGTGTTATTCTTAACAGATTATTACGTTATGAGTTACACACAATGTTCAGTCATGTGAGACGTTTATTTACGTCAATACTTATCGCAAATAAACTAGGTTTGGCTGTAATATAGTGACAATATAGATGTTATCGTGAATTATGTTAGCAGTGTGATTTTCATTTTGATGACTGAAAATTACTTCAATAAAGTTCAAGGAGTTTTCATAGACATTTAAAACATAAGTCACACATTCTTAGTTTGAATATTATTTCTAATTAACTAATAATTATTCGCGTATTTTTTACGTATTTTGCCATGGCGGGAATAAAACGATTAACTTCCTAGTTTAAACTGCGCACAGCAGAAAATCCTAATCTGTAGTCCATTCTTAATCCACGAATAAATTATACCAGTACACTAACTACCATTTATTTTATACAAATTATTGCTTTATGAATAACGCACGAGTGTGCACGACGGGCAGTTAATTACTATTATCTTTTCGGGACTAGTTTACGTTCAGTTTTATGGCCAGCTTCTCTGGTCCCCTGGCTTCATTGTTTACGTATTTAGATGTGGGGTGTACACTAAATGCTCTGTTTATACCTAAATATTCCATTCCAGAAGCAGCTTAAAATAAAATTTTACATACATACATACATAAACTCACGCCTGTATTCCCCGAAGGGGTAGGCAGAGGTGCATTTCTGCACCCACATTTCGCCAGGTATGTATCAGTCCCACGTAATAGGCGGCGAGCCTATTACCGTTTTTCGGGCACATTTCCAGACTCCGTGCTGTTAATGAGAATTTTCTAATGGAAAAAAACCCAATAACACTTTGCCCGACCCGGGAATCGAACCCAGGACCTCTGGATCGCACGGCACATACTTGTACCGCGAGACCACGATAAAATTTTAATTCTGTTCAATCGTCATACTTCTGCTTCCTGTATAAGAAGTGAATAATTCAATTATACTATTAAGTTTCAGTTTATTATTGTCGTTGATATTGTATTTATTGCTTTCATAAGTTTGTCTATTATAGTCGCTAAAGTTTTTTTTTTCAATACAACACTGACAGGTACATCTCAACTCAATAACATTATATAATAAAATTGTTTTCATCATTTTTAGCGATACAAATATTCCCAGTAATGTTAGGCGTAGATGATTATGTTGATTTTTTTCATGTTTTTGGGTATCTTCTTTAGATTTGTGGTGTATGATGCAAAATACTGATTTATTTTCGCTTAAATTTGTAGAAAATACGTCAATTTAGGTGACATTCATTGGCGTTACAAGGAACCTTTGCTGACAAAGAACATGAAATTTCAGTACTACGAAATGCAGTGCAATTTAAATTTCTCAACCCAAGTCTCGTTTCACTTACTCGTTTGTCTCGAGTGTCATAACGAAATCTTTGTGTAAAAGGTCTGCATATTGCCATTAACCATAAAGCTAAACATATGTATCTACTACTTATTTATTGTAATTAAATAAAATGTTTCCGAGGGCACATTCCTATGCTTTTCGAATTCTGAGAAGCGATATCAACAACTAGATAGGCTTCTAGGTTTGACAATTTTTGCTGTTAATTACAATATTTCTTACACAGAATCACGCTCCTAAACTTTTGTATAGTTTGGTTTTCACCCGCGAATTCGCATACCTGACATTTTTTATGAGAACCCAAAAGCTTTGAAATTCTATTGAGATGCTCAAAAGAACATATACCTATGCATAGTTAAAATTAAATTCAGAACTACATCTCCGAGGAGCATTGTATCTAGCAACTGCTAGCATAGTCGAAGTAGCTGCAAAATCTGCTAATATTGACATTCAACATCCTCTATCGCGTCGAGACACTAAGTCCTACACAGCTTAAATACCAACTTGGCAGCACAATGACCATTTTCATGGTACGCTGTTGAAGAGCGTTTCGAGTTAATTCCGTCCAGGCGAGATTTACTGCGTAATTACCGCGTCAAACGAGACCGACGCTAAATCTGTACCGGCGCAGGGTAGCGCCGTGCAGCCCGAGGCGACGCGCCCGCATCGCGTCATTATCAACAGTATGAGCGATACAAGCATTGTCGAGTCTTAATGCTAGATATAAAGTCCTGCATAATCGCTTTTTACGCCTCGATTACGAGTAGGTATTTCGGCCGCTAAGGAGAGAGGATAAAGGTATCAAAGTATATAAATAAAGGTAATCTTTAACTTTTTCTATGTTTCATAACCATAAAGAAAAGCTAAAATATTGGTTATAGATCTGTAACGTGCCTACGATTTCTCTGGGGATACCCAAGACGATATTTGTAGGCGTCGAAACTTTTGTAAATAAATAATTTTCTGCACATGTAAGTTGTCTACAGACACATTTCATTTGAAAATGTCATGTTAATGAGAACATGTATACATTTTTTTTCTAGAAGGTACAAATTATATATTATGTAAATACATTTCAAGAATGCTTCCAAGCATACAATGTTTGCTAAACATTTGCTTGCTCTTCTTGCTAACAACACATTCGCACATTTCGACCATGACATGCCTTCACAGTGCGCAAACTTATAATCCATATTGGCAGGACCATTTAAACTTTCTGTTGAACACAATCAGAACTACCCAACTCGCCAACTCGAAACGTCAAAGGAAAAACTGCTTACAATGTTACTCAGATTTGTTGTAATAAATCACTGATTTTTTCCCTTTTTTCTTCCTAGACTATTTTGTAAAATTCTCTGAAGTATTGTGAGAAGTGTAACTTGAATCGATTTAGAAATCAAGTTCGATTGAGTCTTGCCTTTTATACAGATAATATTTCTTAAGAAAGCAAAAATGGGCATATATATTAATTACAAAATAGTTTTATGGGGCTATATTCTTTCTAAAATAATAATCCCATAAAAAAACAAAACTTGTAAAAAAAAAACAAGTCTCGCAACTCAGTTCTTCTGGCGTAAAAAGTTGTGAGATCCATGTGATACCGAGTCGATGAATTTATTCAGTCCCCGTTTCAGGGAACTTCTGTCTTAAGTTATTATGCACTTCTATCCCTACTTATCTAGCTACACCTATTATTCCATTATTTTATACATGGGTGTCGAAAATGGCCTGAGTTGCTTCGAGAAAAGTATAGTACGGCCGTGCCGCTTTTTCGCTCGACTTGGCGGGAACACTGCCGTGCCCCCAGATTTATATTTATCGATGGCTATTATTTTTAATTTTTTAAAAGTTATGACGGATCCACAGTCGACAATATTCATACTTGTAAGTGAAACGTAAATTTCTGCGTTGAAAGTGACAGTTAAAATTACTGCCACGATTTATTATTTTACATTTAATATTTAAATTGGTATTTGATTTAAAGTTGTGCAGAATATTTATCACTGTGATAAATTTTTCATCAAAAATATTGGATTCTCTTTGTTATTACACTAATGTGGAAAAAACGTTAAGCATGTTTTGTTTATTCTTATCTGGATACAAGTTGGTTGGTTTGATCTCTCCATCTAACTTCAAATAAATTTGGAGATGTTATTGTGAAAACTATAATTTCAAATCTATTTATTTTATATTTATTTATGACTGTTGGGTATGCTAATGCAACAATTTAACAAAATTAATTGTTACCTATATCCAATGCAATTTGTATAAGACATAGGTATGTATAACCAATCGACAAAATTAATCCATTCAGTCATTACAGCTTGATTTAGGAGCAAGCAATCGCATTGTCGGATTGGTATTATTAATAGAACAAATACATTATACACTGCGACACAACCAATCTACTCGAACGTAACAAATTACCTATAGACGGTGCGCAAGGTGTTGCGAGCCAACAATTTGCAAGCTTTATCACAAAAGCAATTAACATTTTAAACACATTCATATTGAATTTGAAAAGCCTGTCCGTGTCACAATAAGGCACCGCAATATCGATTAGACGCCGCCCCCAGCGCTCCCAATAAATATGTAAATGTGGATTAACCCCGATTGTGGAAGAAACGCCCTCGGCTAAATTGTCGAAGTGATAATTTTTCTTATCTGCTATTAAATTCTCAATTAATTCGGCGTTGTTGAGTAAATTGTATACAAATATTGCTGGCGAATTTGATATGATTACTCGATTTTGATGCGGAAATTTAATCTTTCCTCATCTGGCCGTAAATTTATCTCTCTAATAAATTTGTTGAAGAGTGTATTTGTTTGAACGCGTAAATCTCAGGAACTAATGGTTTGAATTTAAAAATTATTTTCTTGTTAAATCGTCAATTTATCAAGTAAGGCCATATATCATCTGACTAAGACCAATAAGAGCGGAGCAGCAATGAAAAATGTGGCAAAAAAAATCCTTTTGAAGTCTTAGGTTTCGAAAACGCAGTTGCGGGTAACAGTTAGTAGTAAATACAAGTGGACGATTTCTTATTATAGTATTTCTCACAGATATTCTGCTTGGAGATATTACTCAATGTAAAGATACGACAGAATTTCACTGCTTATGAGATCACGTAGAAAATTTGCTCCAGTAGAAACAAAATACGTTTTACGGTGACTTAATAAAAATTGTTATACACAAACTGATCCCGAAATATAATGAATGTTGAAATTAGAAAAAGATATGACCAAAACCCTTTGATAAACAATATTGTTGTTAACACATTTTATGTCTCTGATAAAAATTTTTTTTATGAAAATGGAGTCCAACGAGCGAATGGGCTATTTATTTGAATTTTGAATTAAAATTAAAATCATGCAACCAAAAAAGAAAAAGAATCACATATCAAGTTCATACCACGATAATTTATTTTAAATAGACCAAAACTAGATCTGCTCGAGGGTTTGAACAAAAAGTATATTCATTATCAATTTAACCTCGCAGTGCATCAGGAGCAGTAAATCTTCTTTGCATATATCGGGATTTGCACCCCCACTGTTGCAATCAAGACCATAATTCACGCAGTCTACCGCCGCACTAAATCTAAAGCCGACAACCCATAAATTACCACATATTTGATCAAATTTAAATATACCACATAATGCTGGACAAAGACCACTTTTCACGCTTGCGCCCGTATCCGCCGTATCCGCTGAATATCCGACAAATTACGATTTTAATTCCGCAGCTGCAAAGAATTCCGCGGTGGCGAGAATTATGGCGTAGAGAGATTTATGGTTTGGGCACATCGTGTTCGGTGACGCGGCGAGGGAAGTACTGCTTGTTCTGGCTTTAATGATGGTTATGTTCGTATGTGATTTGTATGTTGGATTTTTGCCTTCAAGCCCTTGCCAAGCGCATTATTATAACGTGTTCAGAATATATTATTACAAACTCATCGACATTGTTTAGAAGAGTTCTACGCAATAATGATATTGACAACTTTATTTCGGCAAACATGTCTGTAGAAGTCGTTGACAAGCACTCACTAAATACTCGTATATATTTTATTCAGCATCAGCACCTCAAAATTGCGGTCCACCAAACTTACGACTACTATGAAAGAAAACAAATATTACTAGTCGATATACTGGTACTTATCATGGTCTGTTTTTCTCTTTACAGCAACGACTTAACGATGACTGAAAATTCAAGTCAAATAAATGTATTTGAAACAAGCTGTAATCCATCATCTTGAAATTCTCAATCGCTTTAATATTGCATCAGTGAATAATAATACGTTATTGTAATAAAAATATGTTTAAAAACATATTCAATAAACGAGATTAAATAAAATGTAAAACAAAATTACTACCATGATTATACCGATTATTCAATAAATGAAATATACATCGTTAGCTCCGACTTTAAATAGGTGATATGAAATATATTAGCACTGAATGATAACCTGCCAATAAAACACGATTAATTTATGCGATGCTAGAATTAAATATTGTCACGTTTCAATAATTATATTCTGCTGTTTATATTCCTATACTCTAAATTACATAAAAAAATAGGTAAAGTTGTTATTGGACCAATAATTATTTATATTTAGATTTTCTTCACTACGTTTATCTCAAATCTTCATTGAAAATGTCTATTTGCGTCTGCCCTAGCAACCTTACTATTTTTGGTGTAACTCCTGACTTGAAAATGTAAATTATATAGGTAATATTCTAGCTAACATTGGTAGTGAACTACACTTTTTAACTGCTAGTCCAAACATATCACATAAGCTTATATTTAAATACATAATAAAATATTATATATAAACAAACATAACCCGCACTAGGCCAGCGTGGTGGACTAAGGCCTAAACCCTCTCAGTTGTAGAGGACGCCCGTGCCCACCAGTGGGACGTATATAGGCTGATGATGATAGATGAAGAAACAAACATAACCTTTATATACGGACCGTATATTAAAAATAGAAATATAATAAAATAGGTAATAAAAAAAAAAAATACATCACAAATTTATACATGAATGGTTTTGGCCAGCGGATGAATAATTTATTACATTTATAGCCCGCGGCTATTTTGGTTTGGATAAAGCAAATATAACTAGGGGCTAAACCTAAACGTTATTTTCGGGAATTGGAATGAAAATTGCCTAAATTGTTTTCAAGTGAAATGAGTTTTTTTTACAAATTACCCTATAATAATTCTAAATTTACCATAACCTTTTAAAAAGTAATGACATAGTAAGGAATTAAGATCACCCGAGGAACGATGCTTGAACGCTGTCGACAAAACATCAGAAACTGATTTGTAAAAGGGCTTATAATTAAGGGGCATATCTGACGTTGGGCATATGGGAAGAAATATTAATCCAGGAATTAAAATTTTAGTACCAGCGTAAATGAGAAAGTAACAGAAAAACATTGTAACTAGTTTAGATGGAAGGGCTCCTTCATAAAGTTTATTAGTACTGTTTTACACAAGCACCAAAACAGCTTTCGTGTCAAGGTTCATTTTGAGTGTGAGATTTCCAGAAGCCTTGAAGTAATAATCATCATCATCATCAGCCCATATACGTCCCACTGCTGGGAACGGGCCTCCTCTACCATTGAGAGGGTTTAGGCCTTAGTCCACCACGAAGGCCTAGTGCGGGTTGACGGACTACACACCTAAGAAATTCCTAAGAACTTTTAGGTGTGCAGGTTTCATCACGATGTTTTCCTTCACCGTTAAAGTACGTCATAATTCATTGTGAATACACACATAATTTTGAAAAGCCAGTGGTGTGTGCCTGGGGTTTGAACCCGCGACCGTCGAGATTCTCGACCGCGTGCCTTAACATCGAGGCCATTACGACTTCAATTAATAATATTTCCAAGTAATAATACTATTCGCTTTTAAAGGTTGCATATAGGTATATATGATAAAACCTGCACGTCTAAAAGTTATTAGGAATTTCTTAGGTGTGTAGTCCGCCAACCCGCACTAGGCCAGCGTGGTGGACTAAGGCCTAAACCCTCTCAGTTGTAGAGGAGGCTCGTGCCCAGCAGTGGGACGTATATGGGCTGATGATGATGATGATATATCTATGCTATTCTATGAAGGATTTATCAACGATTCATGTAGGCTGTAAGTAATTCACATACTATTTACATTATAAATGGGAAAGTAACTTCGTCTCTCTGTTATGGCTTCACACTTACATCACTAGACCATTTTGTTTTTTTTTTTGGTAAGGACTTACGGTAAAAAAAAAATATCGGTGAAGCTGGTTCTAACCGCTAGTAATCAATACTTTAAATGCTTAATTTTCTATCATTTATACAGTAAAAAGAAATAATAATAGTATTGCAGTCCATGAGACATTTTGTAATCCTAAATTATTATAATATATTTTGTATTATCTACATAGTTGTCAATATGCAATCTTTCATGCCAATATACTCAATAGCAAAACCTACAGAAGAGTTTTCATCATACAGGCTGTAACCTGTAACCCTATTATTAAATGGCAAAATATGGATGCCCAAATAAAGTATTTAAAAATTCTGTTTAAAAAACTCGTGTCGTTCATGAATGTTGGTAAAACATTTTGAAATATCTATTATTTAATAATTTGCATTTTTTTGCATTTCATGATCCGGTTGCACATAAAATTTTGCTATGAAATGAAATGAAATGAAATGAAATTATTTATTGAATCTGTAAAATGTCAAATACATCACTTAGATTCAGTCATTTCAAAATTTGGTTTACCACCCTGTTCGGAAGGCAGTCATCACTAGAGAAGAACGGGCAAGAAACTCTAGTGTTGCTCTTTTCCAATCAAGAGATAGTTTACAATATTGATACAAAAAATTAATTTCTCAAATTAGAGCAGCTCATTAAAACTAGAACTAGCTAGAACTTTGAATCCCAAAAAAAAATGTTCTATTTTTGGAGCTGATCCATTTATTAATCCCAAATTTAAACTACTGAGCTAAATAAACAAAAAAAAATATATTCAAGTAACATCGCATTTAAAATGGCTATGTAGATTATTCAATAGATTGTAAAGAAAATCTTAAAAGTATCGTCTAACTCTGCGTCCCAAACGAATGAAATGATATACAATTTCAACCCCACGGGACTTGTACGGCTTAAAATGTACTACAAGATTTACCTTCTAGCTTTTTCGCTAACGTTGTTACCCGACACATACCTGCCAGCTTAAGTCCGATCCTCTTCCCTGGAGGTTTGATGAGTTCTATGTGCGTCCTCCGCAGTCCTCTCTCGGTGCAGAGGCCGGAATCAGTAGATAATGATGTTTGGGATTTGAACACTGCAACAACGGGATTTGTTTTAAATAAACGCCGTTTTGGGAAGTGAAATAGGATACATGAATAAAATATAAAATGTTAAGAGATTTACCCTGAGGCATTTTGACGTGGGTTGACACAATCTTAAAGTAAACAAACAGTTTTAATAAAATTGGTTGTTGTATTATTATATTAGTTCTTTATTTTGGTTAATTAACTTTCCTTGGGCTTTAGCATAATGTCAGTTACTTTCGAGAATTTACTCAAAATATTTTTCTAACTTAACCAACTTATTTTTTACTTCGTATTTATTGTAAGTTGAAAATTTGATCATTACTAAATTTACAAAATCACTAAAGTATTCAAATATATTTCATTTTTATTTTAATTAAAATGTAATTCTATGTTCAATATATATTATCTTTGGCAACAGAAAACGATATCCAACCGTTATCTTGTGCTAGAACTTTCTTTGGCAGTTAACGGTTTGTTGTCTATCAATTTATTTAAATCGATGACGTTTAAAACAACTTGGAAGTTGCAAAACTGGCTGTACTAATCAATAGACTGTTGCCGCTACAGTAGGCCGGATATATGTATGAACATACTCGACCGCTTTTGCCAAGAGCATCTCGTCAAAGTACCTGACTGGAGCCCTCTGTGCACACACTTATTGAATCATCTGAGGCAGTTAGGCAAACATAGGGAACCAAAATAGGTGCTATTTAGCGTATTTACGAGAATTATTATGATATTGATATAAATATTTTTTAAGCTCTTAATGTTAGTTATGACAGATGCTAATTTTCCTATTTTATTTATTGTATAAATCTAGCAATCCAACGAACGGCGCGCTTAGTAAAAAATGGTTTGAAGGACATTTACCGAAAATAACCACAGCTATGTACATAAACTCGTTAACCCTTCACCTTGTCACGTAGAATACTGTTCAAATAAAATATAATCACTGACACTTCATCAGGCTATGTCAGCATATTGAAATATTGTATTGTCTTATGAAGCTAGAATTAGGGCTAGGACAAAAAACTTGTGTCTAAACTTTTCCACTAAATCCTTGTCTTTTTAAGAAGTGTGATAATAAGTCGTAACGATCACAAAAGGCTCGTCAAAGTAGCATGCGAAGTTCAATTATAAAAAAATAAGATCTAGTCTAATGGTTGATAAGTTATTCGTTTTCCAAATATGGACGATCGCAGAATGCTTCACTCTTTATATTATTTCCGTGAATTCTGTTAGGTTTTTGACATTCTCATTAATGGAAAAGCGGTGGCTAAAATGTTTGCTTTATATTTTTTCCCTTACTCAAAACATTTCAACATACTCAACATCATTCAATTCACTATTCCAACTAAAAATACTTATACATAGAATTTTTGCTTACTCAAATATATAAGGTAAATTTATCAATAAAATGAATACAACAACAGCTTTTAGCATGTTTATTTTGCCATAATACCCAGCATTTCACAGATTGAATATTTACAAACAACTTCGAAGAATCCAGTGAAGCGTCACTGCTACTGCTTCATATTTCATTCATCGATACGGGCTGATAAAAAGGCGTTAAATTCTGTCCTTATTCGTGGATTTAACGCACCTAAGTGCCTTTTCAAACCTCATTGATTCTTATTTTACGAAGTAAGATGCTTAAGCAAGTCATTTTACTGTATCTTCGTCGGTTTTACGACACACTTGACTATTTTACAATGAGTCTGTTAAAAAACAGGTATTAAACAATATTGGTTTATAAAATGTAGTAAGTTCAGTGCAGTTTCAATATAGTGTTTATTAAGGAAAATCAACTTTTAGTAATAAATAAATACACCCAACAGTCACATACATAGTTCTGACCCCACACAAGTCCTGTGTCATGAGTATCAGAAACTACGAGAGACTTTTCGGTCTCACAAACACCCCAACCTGAAACAAATATTTGTGAATCACACAAACATCTCAGTGCGGGGATCGAACCCGCGGCCTCTTGTTTCGCAAGCTGGTGTCTAGCCAACTGCGCCACGGGGCTGTCAAACTTCAATCATTTATTTCGATTAGACAGTTACACGATACACCGGCGTGTTTCACTTTGGTGAGTTTTTTATTTCACTGATCTTACTAAAAAGGTTGTGGTGATAATTATCATGATATTAATGTTAATTGTACTACAGTAGCATATTGTTTGCAGTATTTCTCAATATATCAAAGAAATAAATGGTTTTAAATTATAAAAAAAAACTATTATGTTTTGTATGCTACATACAATTTACCCAAGCAAGGTTTTTTTAGTGCATTGTAGATAAAAACATTTCAAAATCTTGTTTCAAACGTGTTTAGTAACATTCTTTTGGTTATTTAGAACGCGAAGCATGGCAGGATAAAGGCATGTTAATAAGAAAATGTTTGGCCATTTGTGACTAGAAACATTCTGGAAATTACTAATCACTGTATTGGTCTCTTATTATTTCGCATAACTACATCGTGTTGCGGTGGGTTTTTTTAAATCTTTATTTATATTTATGGTGTTTGATCACAATAAATCACGACACCCCCATAAGAGGCTTACAAATACCTACTACAATATAATACTATTAATAATAATGATATATACTTCATCTACAAACCTACTAATAATGTACTTAATCAACTAATCTAGTGGAAAGACTTGATTACTAACAGTGCCCACGAAGTTGTGAGTTACCACTAAAATATTAGCCTCAGATTTAGCCATGTATATCTCACCTAAAAGCGTTTTGAACTAACTGAAGGACATGCTTTAGATTACATAATGTGTGTAAATAACATAGCCTTACCCAAGTGTAGATTTGGGATATATGGGTAGTGTTAATGAATTAGGAGTCTTCGGTGGATTTTTAGTAAATGATCGTGAGTAAGACAGACCCGTGGCGCAGATGGCTAGACACCAGCTTGCGAAACGAGAGGCCGCGGGTTCGATCCCCGCACCGAGACAAATGTTTGTGTGATCCACAAATATTTGTTTCGGGTCTGGGTGTTTGTGAAACCGAAAAGTCTCTCGTAGTTTCTGATATCCACTACACAGGACTTGTATCCTATTGTGGGGTCAGAACTATGTATGTGACTGTTGGATGTATTTATTTATTAAAGAGTTCTAAATTAAAGCAATAACTGTACAACTAGATCGTCGAGCGTCGTAAAAATGTACACAAAATATTTCTCCACGGGACTTTTGAGTCATCATCATCAGCCCATTAGATCATATACGTCCTACTGCTAGGCACGTGTCTCTACAACTGAGACTTTCGACTATCGCCGAAAATCTTACTCCCACGTTTTTAAACAACCGCAAAACTGAGAAACATTTAACAAGCGCACAGAGGTACAAATCCGCAGGCAGACCCTCGTTAGCGCCTAACTTTTACTGCAGTTCGCAACTGCTAACCGTCTCTTGAAATAATACCTACGTAGTGCGGCCCGCGGTACCCCGGCTCCGTATCGATAAAGTTGAGTAACGCGAGTTCGCCAAGTGGTAAATTAAACCGTCGAGCTGACGTCACGTCGAAATGGCTGCTGTTGCGTATTGCAGAATTGTTTTTTCGCGCGAAACGCTGATGAAGGAGATTTAGTTAGTTCTAGATTGCTTTTTGCGAAATATTTTTTGTTATCACAGAACGATTTGGTATGTGTTCCTACACATACATCATACAATAAACATCCTTTTAAAATATTATCGTAAAATATAATAATTTGTTGGTGGACTAAGACTTAACCCCTCTCAGTTGTAGATGAGGTTCGTGCTCAGCAATGGGACGTATACGGGCTGATTTTGATATACACTTAATATGTAAGACACGTTTATTTACAATGAAAAAAATTATTCGCAAGGTTACACTACGTAATGTTATTTAATTCATATTTTTTATGGAGTAAAGCCGAGAAAAAAAGGAATATTATTTTCTAACGTCCTTTTAAGGTTTACAACACTAATAAAATGGTTACATTTGCATAACTTGCTTTAAAATAGTTTTTTTAATTACCATTTTTTGAAATATCCCCTATTAAGATTTCTTAGTAATAACATAACATATATGTAGTATAGTATGTATTCACAACAAAGATACTACTTTGAATAGGATATACTCGTAAAATATTATCAGCATACCTTATTACCACAGAGTTCTGGACAAAGTATTTCTGAAACGATTCAAATCCAACAATCGATATCAGGACGGGATTGGAAACTAAAGCGTAAGTGGTCTGGTATTTGAATTTGAAATTGATTGTTTTATGTTCACAAATTTTATGTAAAACATTGATGTAAGTCTTGAGAATATTGTCCTTAAAACTGGACATAAAGACTTTGTATACATTTGATTTAGAAAACGAATAAAAAAGTTTTCATCTCGTATATTTCCACTGTGCTATATTCGAAAAGTTTCTTAGAATATAGGAATAAAAAAAATAGTATGTTATTATAATATAGGAAATATTAAGGGTAATATAAAATTTAAAAAATAAAGTTTCCAAAATTTAGTAGTTTTGGGTCATCACACATAAATCCAGCCAAAAATATATTTGTGTAAAGTGTTGTCAATACAAGACCATAAGGCTCACACTGTCAAAAAGTTATCAGATATTATGTAGAATCAAGTTTCTAACTCCATACGCTCAAACTGTACAAATCCCAATCCCATCTTTTTGGCCGTTTAAGGGGTGAGGGGAGAAGTTCCAAGTTTAAGGCTTTTTTTAAAATCGTATATAAACAACATAGCGATTTTCAGCTTTCTAAGATTTTACGAAGGGCCTTAAGAGATTTTATGATCATCGGTGATTCAATCTGATATATTGCAAACCCAAGTAATTCAAAAAAAGAACAAAGTGCTTCGAGAAAAGGTAGGTAGTTATCTTGCACTTCGTTTGGCTCGTCATGGTGCGAGCACTATATTTTTCAGATCAATAGTGCTGTTTCGCAATCGCCCAAAGTTTGTACCTTGAACACATAATTTTATGAAGTTGTTTGTGAGACCGACATCAGGTCAGAGTGTCGTTAGCAAGTTGACGTTTCATCTCAAAAAAGAAGGATTGCTTTTAATCTCGCGCCGCTAATTCCACGCGAAGATTCGGAGACACTCTGCCATTCTTTATTCCTTTTATGAAATTATATTTATGATGAAAAGTCATTAATATTCTAAAGCACCGTTTTGCACAAGCCCGGGTTTTGTCCCAATGTTTTTTGTTACAATGAAATATGGTTATTGTGTTTTTACGAGTAATTTTATGGCCCGTGTATCTAAATAATCTTTATTAACGGCTAATATAATTTTGAAGATGTGGGCTTGCGGGTTTAAATTGTATTCACGTGTACTTTTAAGTGACGTCGTATATATTTAGAACTGAACAAAAAGGTTTCATCGTTTTCATTGTTACGTGTCAACGTACGCAAAACAAAAATAAACAAAACTTAAAATCTCATTTTATTTCATTATTTTTTTTATATCCTATTTTTAGAATATCTCGTGGTCTCGCGGCACAAGAGTGGGTCGCGCGTATTGGAGGTCCCGGGTTCGATTCCCACATTCTTACACTCGTGCCTGTAACCTTAAAGGGGAGCGGAGTATTTTTACCCCCATTTTTACGTGGGGTAAATTGTGAATGTGATGTGTTATATATAACGGGTGTGAAGTATTTAACCAATCATAAATAACAATATTTTTTGAATAATGAACTCATCATATTGTATTACAAGTAAAAATAAATGTGTTTCTAAAAGCAGTAACAAATAACCACGAAGGACGTGCCTTGACATTAAAAAAATGAGTATACAACAAAGAATACTTAGTAACTGAAGGAAAAAAACACAAACATAAAAAGCAAGATCCGAAGTCACAAATTAGCCGACATTCCACGACGAATCATTTATCAAGGGGGCGAAATAAGAAGTAAAGTAAACATGTAGTAAGTAAACATGAGTAAATTGCGAGCTCTCGTTAAATCTGCTGGAAGGGAGTGGTTAAAGTGTGAGCGGAAACTACGTCTTTGAACTATAAATAATAAGAAAATACTGGATAAACTAATGGTTTTTCTGGACTTCATAACTCTAGAAATGAAAGGTCTACAAGCAATTTTTTTCGCACACTTAAAATAAAGAATTTATTTAACAGAGTTAAACAAAACACTGTTAAGTAACTGTGAAGTTGACTTCATCTACTTTCGTAAGTAAAGTCCCAAAGGAATTTAAGCATGACATACTCCGCAGTTGTGTATTAAAATTATCTAGTTATAAAGCTCATATTATATTGTATTTATACATATTTGGCTTATTTATATGATATTTCTATACGAATATGTTAAAGAGGAAAGTTTATTATTTTTTATATTTGTGACAAATAAACACTTAAAAATCTTCACCGATTTGAATGACTTTTAATAAGAACATTAATAAGACCTTAGGATAACATATTTACTACTACTTTTTATCCCGAAAATGTATTATTCACGTTGAATAAAACTGAATTTAAAATTGCATCCGCATGCTTAGACCAAATGCTAGTCGTACAATAAAGTACTTTTTTTTAAATCGCTACGCTTATGAAGCCGCTGAAACAGAGCCCACTCTCTCAAACCGAGCTTGGCGTCTTGACTGCGTCGCGTACTCGCTACATCGCTGCTGTAGAACGCTTAACATTCATTCTTTGTACATTTGAGCATTAATTGCGAGCGAAATATATTGGGCTATGGACTCGAAATTGTTAACTTTGAATTAACAAATTAATTTTACGCTATGAATTTTTATACATTTCTTTGTTTCTTATTTGATTGAAAAATAATACGTTGCTGAACACAAAAATACAATTTCAGCTTATCACTTATTATTTATGAAATAATTAATAAAGATTGTTCACTATGAAATACGGTTTGTGTATGAAGTGGCCGATCCGATATGTAATAATTTACTCGCCATAACGTTTCTGAAACGAGTAAAAATAAAAAATAATTAATTATATTCAGCACACCGCAACGTTTTTGCAATAAATTACACGCATCGATTCCAGTTAAAGTATTGTTTTATTTAAGAAATGGTAACGTTTTAATAATGTTACATTGTTTTTATTTATTCCTTTGCTTTGTTGGCCCCTAGCACAAGCGTGTGCCGTGCAATGTAGAGGTCCCTGGTTCGATTCTCTGATCGTACAAGTGTTACTAATTTTTCCGTTAGGAAATTTTTAGTAGCAGCACAGAAATTTTGCGCCAAAAACGGTCAGTAGACTCACCACTTATTTATTTAATTTTTATTTAATATACTTTATTGTACACTATACAAGAAAAAATAACATCAGTAACATACAACTTAAAAGATATATAGTTACAAAATGCGGTCTTATCTAGCTGCGATTTCTTCCAGTCAATCGATTACGTTAGGTGACAAGTGGTACGGTAAAAGTGAACTGGCGAATTGTGTGTGCAGAAATGCGCCTTATGTTTATTTTAAGTGTATGTGTGGGTTGTTTTCCTTATTATTTATGGTAGTAGTCTTTTACATATAACAGGTTAAAAAAGCCCTAAATTGTTAGCAGTTCTTACTTCAATACATTGCGTCTGACACACAGTATAAAGTTGGACTCATCCAAATGCGACAGGCTTCAGATGACCCTGTTTCAGTCAAAGTTCAGAAAATCGCAACGCCTCCGCAGTAATCAAGGCCGACTAATATAAAACCCATATGAGTCACCTCTTGTGAAAAGCAGTTGCGCAAGGCAATTCTTAAGCTTACCATAGCGGACAATTAAAGAAATATTTTTTCACGAATTAAACATGCTTTTCTCAATTCATTAAAAAAACAAACATAATTTCGAAAACTTATTCGAGGATCAGGGCCTGCTACAAAATGGTGCCTAGGTAAAAGGCGAGCACTAACTTCGAAAAAATACTACATTATACTGTATAGTTTACTAATATTTCTATGCTTATATACAAAAGGCACACGCACTAATAAGAAAACATTACCGACTAGCCAGTCCAGGATCCATTTAGCCAAAACACTTGCAACCACGCACGCGGGGTATAACACGGTAATTTAAAAGGTCCTTCGTCTACCTGCAGGTATAATATTCCCTTTTACAAGCACTCCAGGCCATGGTATAGGTACGGGAGGAGCACGTAATCCATTACCATAGCGCACGTGACTCTCAGATGTTGAACAACGATGTCTGTAATTTTATTTACCTCCCTTGGTTTTGTGGCGTGAGTAGGGAGCGGTTGGCGTGAAGAAAGTTAAATATAATTTAGTAACACCAGCGTTATCATCATCAGCCAATATACGTCCCACTGTTGCGCACGGGCCACCTCTACAACCGAGAGTTTAGGCCTTAGTCCACCACGCTTATGAACTTGTAGATGTGTAGGTTTCCTCACGATGTTTTCCTTCAACGTTAAAGTACGTGATAATTCTTTGTGAATACACATATAACTTTGAAAAGTCAGAGGTGCCTGGTGTTGGAACCAGCGACAATCAAGATTCTCGACCTAAACCTTGAAACCATCACGACACCGGCGTTAGGTCAGACATAATTAAAATATCTTCTATGATCAACGCTTCGAAATAACATCGACATCAAAAAGTCAACGAGTATCTTTCGAATACTATAGATTTCAAAAATGAGTTCCAATTAAGAGCAAACGAAAGCATCGGAATTATTTTCTTTTTAGTGCCGTATATTAAAAGTAGGTATAGAGGTCTGAAAAATAATGAAGTCAGAAAAAACTCCAGTAGGTTCCACTGAATGCAAAAGAGACTTAGTGAAAAAGAGGAAAATGCTTCTAGAAGCTTTAACTGACCACATTTTATCCCTGTCCGTTTTACAGTTTGTTCTCATTACTCACCGTAGGTTCTAGAATAAACTTTTTGCCTTGATGTACGACCAAGGTTCGTATTAATTCTTCTAAGAGTAATTAAAAACAATTATCACCAAAATGAAGCGGTAGGTTTGAGAAGATTCTATAAATTTCCTAATGCTATTACCGCTCATTATTAGTTCGTTATCTTTGCCATTATCTAAAAATAAATTGCATAGGTGCAATATCAACACTTATTTTTATAATCTGGATACAGTTTTTGCGTGGAACTGAAACAAAGCAATCAAAACGTGGTTGTAAAAATTCACCTTCACTGAATACTTGACTATAGGTATAGAACTAGTCGATGGTTGACCTGACCGCGATCACTATTCCAGTCAACATTAATGATACTAATAATATAAGTCTTCCCTTGTTCGTTATGAAGGTTAATTCAAATATGGAATGGATTACTGAGTAATCGGAAACACAGAAATACGATTCCAAAACCGTCACTTCAATTTTGTTTTCCTAATGACAAAGGAACTCGTATCGAAGGTCTAGCGTTCATAAATTAATTGACAGTGGGTATTGAAATAGTATATATAAATATAGGATACTGTTAAAGGTATCGTAACATGTTACGAAAAGGTTTTATTTTGTTGAGGAGGAATTTATATTTATTTCATTGTTACTGGCCGTATCATATCTACTAATATCGTCAAGGGAAATCATTTTTTTTGGTATTTGTAATGAGTATTTGCCCGTAGCGATTTGAAAGTTTTTAATAGACATGATTCTTGGGAAAGTAGGCAATTTTTTACCAAATATTTTGCCCGGGCGATGCGAGGTGCAACCGCTGTTATTTAATTATAATTTAATTTTAAATTAGGAAAGGTCGAAAAAAATCGTTTTGCTTAGATTCATTTTCAGGTAAAAGCAATTTAAAATACAATTAATACGTCAAACAGTCATATGCATACCTTTGAAACCACAATGAGGTATATTATATACCTCATATCTTACAACTTGTGCACAATCTTACAACAGCAAATATTTGTGCAAAACGCAATCATTTGTCTGGATGCCCCTTCCTTCCTTTCAATCTAGGGTTAAAAGTAAAGTGCTGACCAAATCGCCATCATCTCGAATCTTAGTTACCGTGTAAAAGAAACTTATTTCGTTTTGTTTGTCTCGCTAAACTTTGTGAAGTTTACGTGACGTACGGACATCTTGTTAAATTTTTTGTGAAAGCAGAGTTTACGCGCCGTCAGAAAGTTGAACTTTTGTTCGATGCTGCGTTTGATAAAATAGAATGGAAATGGCGGTGCAAGTTTCTGTCGCGCCTTTTCGCGTCCGACAAAGTTTTCAAAGATATGCCAGCGGAGAATTTCAAGTGTGCCGTGGTGTGTTATAATAATGTTGCCTCAAAATAATTTAATTAATTTAAATTCTCTACAGCCATCAATGAGAACTTGTTTACGTATTGATAAGGCAAAGTATGGTAAAGAGGGATTGATGTCAGAAAACTCAGATACACAAACTTTTTAATTATATTACATGATACATCTCCAAGCATACAGACCATATTTTTATGAATACTTATTAAACGCGTAGGATAAAAAATATATCATTTATTTAAGCTAAGTAGACTAAGTACTCAATAAAAAATCTCCCATTCTTACATGACATGAAAATCCCTTATAAAAAATTGGCTTTTCATTCTTGCTGACACACCGTTATGCTGCGTGTTCGATCTCCCAACATACTGTGAAGAGTTAATGAATGCCAAGCGTGTTCATTACCATTTTATTGAAAGCGATCATACGAGAGCATTTCCGAATATTTATTGTGCTTCCAAAAATATAATAAAGATGATCGTAATTAAGTAGATCGGGGAATTGATGAATTATGGGCTTTTCGATTTAACTCGTATTGCGATTCGTATTGTCCACTATCTTGTTCGAATTTAATTTGAAAAATGTAAAAATAAAACTATTTTATTCGTTTGTTTTATTGCACAGTTGACGCGCATATGTTTGTGCTATACTTAGTGATACTTTAATATTTTAAAGTACAAACAAAGAAATCTTTGCTTTGTTGCCTACTTTTGCTCTTCAGGATATATGTATATACAATAAAAAAAAATTGACACGCACACACACAACTACTCCTCCACTCATTATTTTAAGTATTTTAAAGATTTGTGGTAAATTTTATTTTTAATTATAACTGTTAAATTGATTTATAGCCTGTTCTAAAGAACTACGCTGTTGTTGTTTTTGGATATAGAAGGACGAAACCATATGCCACAAATATTTAATAGTAATTAGAAGATCTCAATCCTGATCTCATGTAATGTAGTCACTTATTGAATAAAGATTGATACTAATTATTTATTATTTATACACATAAAAAGTCTATCCCAATACAAGTGGTGATCTTTTAAAGCTCAAAAAAAGTTAAACTTGTAAATCAAGTCTAAGTCTGAACAAACATATAAAATTATTTAGAAATTAAAAATAATATGGAAACACATCGAAGACATTTTTAACAGTTGATATTTAACATAAAGCCTACATTAACACGGAGAGTTCGCGAATGAAGAGATAATCGCTTATGAATACAACGGTTATAAGAAATATTTTACATTTAAGTATGTTTAAAAAGATATGAAACAAAATATGTTGTATAAAAAAATATACTTCAAAAGGAATATTTTTCCTGTTTTTGACACATTTTTTTCATAGCTGCTCGGCTCCTATTGTCTATAATTAGCCTTCCACGATAAAATAACCATGCAACACAAAAATAATTTTTCAATTCTATCCATTCCCAACGTTGTGTTTTCCAACAATCGCTTTAGAGCTCTATATTAGTTTAGATTAAGTATTCTTGTTTTAATACATATCGTCATCAGCCCATATACGTCCCACTGCTGAGCACGGGCCTCCTCTGCAACTGAGAGGGTTTAGGCCTTAGTCCACCACGCTGGCCTAGTGCGGGTTGGCGGACTACACACCTCCTAAGAACTCTAAGGTGTGCAGGTTTCATCACGATGTTTTCCTTCACCGTTAAAGTACGCGATAATTCATTGTGAATACATACATAACTTCGAAAAGTCAGAGGTGTGTGCCTGGGGTTTGAACCCGCGACCGTCGAGATTCTCGACCGCGCGCCTAAACCTCGAGGCCATCACGACTTTATACATATATAATATTACAAAATACTAATGGCATAAATCTTCCAACTCATTAGAGGGCATTTATATTCAAGACTTTATTTTGAAGAAGCAGTCTCATGGAAGAAGTAAATTGACTTATTCCATTTACACAGATGCTGTCTGGAACCTTGTAATATTGTGTCTACGTGTACCATACTTTGTTACTTATGCGTGACAGTTATTCTAAAGCTGTTCTTTAGCGTCAATTTTCCTAGCAACATGCGACGCTCATTGCCAAATCTAAATCACATCATTCAAATAGGGCAATTTAGCACTTGAGTGCGTTCACCGGCATGCCAAGCGTGGTGATTGTGGCAAATCCCCTAATGAAGGATTCCGATTCATCCCCACCGCCGTACATAAACATAAATAGACATTTATATACGCATCCGTTCTTTATTATGCCTCGAAGCTAAACATATTTCAGCTCGCGTTCACTTTACGTTTGATTTTTTTTTCTTATTACAACAGTAGACGTATGAATGAAATTTCTGCACCGTAAATTTCATATTAGCCGATTTCAGCGTTAATCTTTTCAGGAGTTTGTGAAGCGGTTTGAAGGAAATGAGCAACGAGTGCGCAGAAGCAAAACATTATTCTTTTCAATATTATCGTTACTTAAGTCGGTTTGAGGGAAAGTTTATATGGTTTGTGTGTATGTATAATATGTATGTATGTATGTATGTATGCAAGTATGTATGTTTGTTTAAGTATATATATGAATATTTATTTATATGTTCTATCATATTTATTTATATATTATACCAGTACACTTCGGCTACCTTTCATCTCTCTTCCTGCATCTCCATACCAGGTTGCCTGTAAGAGATCGCCTCGTGCGATAAGGCCGCCCATTGTACTTCTCTAGTTCTCTGTACTCCTTAGTTTTAATGTTGTGTGTACAATAAAGTTTTAAATAAATAAATAAATAAATAAGTTTATTGACCGTCTTATGATAATGGAAACTGACTAGTCAAGTAATGCACTTGCGCTTTTTCAGCCTCCATGACCTTTAAATAATCGTTAGGCATTAGTTCTCGTTTTAGATATTATTTAACAATGTAAATATGCAATTATTTTAAGCCCCTGATTCTCATCATTCACAAGAAGATGAAGCATGCAGTTTCGGCAGTTTTTTTTAGTGTGCAGGCCAAATGTGGGTGGAACTGTTTTGGTATGGACGGGTAAGTTGCGTTTAAATAAAAGAAGAGTAAAATAAAGTAAAGAAAAAAACACAACGCCAAATACTCCAAATTGTAATAAGCTCGTGAGAGCAGAATGAAATATTATTAACTAATATAAATATATCCGGCTCACGCAATCAGCAGAATTACGGAGCTTTCAAAATGGCTAAATTGCATTGAGCTTTTTTAAGCTCGTTAACGTAATAACTCTGCAATACCTGTGGGCGTGTTATCACGTTTTACACGTATAAAAATGAATGTATAATTTTGTGGACGCCAGCTCATTGGGACCATTTTATTTCACTGGCGATATTTCGTTGCCAAATATGTTATAATGTCGTGTTTGTTTCGATGCCGAACTTTATATACATTAAATCGTTATGTATGTATGTATATATTATATTTTGTATATTATATGTGTATTTGTATTTATTTATAATTATTTAATTATCTGTGTATTTGTGTTAATATATAGACGTTATTTCTAGTTGTTCCATTTATTATTATTTTTGTATATTGTTTTACCCTTTTCACTGTTTATGCACCTACCTTTTATCTCTGCATAACCCAAAGGTTGACTGTTAAAGAATGCCTCAGGCATTAAGTCTGTCTTTATTCGCAATGTGTAAAAAGCATAAATAAATAAATAAAGATAAAAATGAATCCGAAGTTAGTCACAAATAAATTCGTCCAAAAGCCACACATAATAGTCCCTGAACACTTTTGGAGCTGGGATCTAACGTTTCACAGCCAGGTTCCTAATCGACTGCGCCATCGGTACTTATATGAAAATGGAATCAGAGAAATCAGTAAATTGGGATTCCTCTGGCCTTCATTATTAAATATCCTTAAGGTGACAGAAAGTAAGTTAATTAACGTTTAAGATTTTTTTCGTATTCTCGTATGACAATGTGACAATACTGTACCTTATAATGAGCATTCAGTTGTCAAAACATACATACATACATATGTATATCACTTGATATCCTTATGCATGCTTGCTACGACTCTTGTTCTAAACGCCATTAATAACACTGTAAACCTCGCTTTAGAACTGGACTGATCGTTAGACCCAGAATATTTTATCGACGATAATATTCAAAGTTGGTATGATGAAGCAAAGCGGTCATTATATTAGAACAATGGACTTCTTGTGCATGATTTTCGACTACATGAGATCATGACAAATGAGATTTTAACGAGTGTACCACGTAATGGTTAGTTTTAATGACCAGTCGTGATCAGTGTTATTAACGTTTGTGGGTTAATGAAAATAAAATTATTAAACCAATATGTGTTGATCCATTAAGTGTAATTAATTTTCAGTGAATAGCCTGGATGTTTTGATTTAATACCTAAAGACCTGTATGAATTATCAAATTATTTCATTGAATATATTTTTATATAGTCGTAGTAGGAAGTTACCACGAGCTGGCGACGTATAATTTTTCTTTATAATATATTCTATTTCGTGATGTTTCAGAGTTGGTTTGTTTAAATAAAACTAATAAAGCTTAGTTTTAATAGCGTGCGCAACGTCCACTCGGTTCGATGTTTCGACGGTTTTCGACGGTTTGAGTAGGGTACAGCGCTTTTATAATGATTTATTTTAACTTCTTACTTACAATTTTTAATAAATATTGCCTCTACTTTACAATAATATAGAATACCATACATATAGTTTCATAACTTTACTACGTAGCTATTCTTTTGGATACTAAAACATTTATTTATTAGAGAGATACCTAGAACACTCGTTACAATGAGTATGGCCATACCAAAACTGGATATTTCGCAGATTTTTCATAATCAGCGTAACGTAACGCAAATTCCCATGAACGCGAAATTAAATTTTATCTCGGGTCCAACACAATTTGCAAATATAAAACTGAATGTGGGTATATAACATAAAAAAATATTGACAACATTTGTGATTATAGGCGGGTTGTTGGACGGACGCGCCCTCAAAGCAATCTGCTGAAATATTAATATTTAGAGAATTACTTTACCCATTCATTTGTTTGATGGAATATTACTTTTACCTGAATTTTAACGTGACTGTTTTAGCATGTTATGCTAAATATAATATAAATACTCGACTAGCAGAAAAACAGCAATAGGCTAGCCCTCTGTTATGAACATAGGACTGAGATATACCTTTCCAAATGTGGGTGCAGAAATGCATAAATGCAAAAGCCTATCCCATCGGGGAATACAGGTGTGAGGTTATATATATGTATGTATTTATTTATATTTGGATGTAAATATCAATACACCCAACATAACATACGTAATTCTGATCCCACACTAAGAAAATAGTCTAGTGTTGTGCATTAGAAACTAGGAGAGACTTTTTGCCTTACATACCTTTGTCTCGTTGCGGGGATGGAATTCGCGGCCTCTCGTTTCGCGAAATGGTTAACCATCGCCGTGGAGGCTGTCACAACAATTATCGAATAGAGGGAAGTAACATTATCTCTAACAAGTAGTGACCATAGAATGTAGTATTGGTATACAACCAGATTAATAATAATAATAATAAATACACCCAACAGTCACATACATACCTAGTTCTGACCCTACATTAAGATACGAGTCTTGTGTCGTGGGTGTCAGAAACTACGAGAGACTTTTCAGTCTCACAAACACCCAGACCCGAAACAAATATTTTTGGATAACACAAACATTTGTTTCGGTGCGGGAATCGAACCCGCGGCCTCTCGTTTCGCAAGCTGGTGTCTAGCCAACTGCGCCACGGGGCTGTCAAAACAGATTGCAATATACTTGTACGAACTCTTTAGATCTTGAAAAAAAAAACTTGATAAACTGTCAGTTCAGTACTATGGGGATAATGAGGAATGTCCTTGGTTTTCCAATCTGGCAAAATCTATAGGCGGTTGCTACAATAACTATTACGGCATAGCGACTTATAACAATTGTTGGTGCCAGAGGCTTATCACCTAAATTATAATCAATATTATCAATTGGAAAAGAGCAACACAAGAGTTTCTTGGCCGTTCTACTCTAGCGATGACTGCCTCCCGGACAGGATGGTACACAAAATTTTGAATCTAAGTATTTGACATTTTATAGATTCAATACATAATATTCCATTTAATTTCATAGCTCATAGTATTCTAAGCGAAAAATTCTTAACCAAAGAATTTAATGATGTGCCACTAAAAATGATTGAATCTTTACTTTAATTTTAATATTCATCTGTAAAAGCCACATGCGAAAATTGTGGAAACTTCTTATTAAGCTACGCTTGTTGTCACGTTACAATAAATCAATAAAAATGTTGACCGTAAAATTGGCTATGTATATAGTGAATTACTTCTTCTAGTTCCTCTAGTAATGAAAAGAAACAAATCTGTCAACAAAGCTCAGGTCTCGGATAAGTGTTTTAACGAACTTACGATGTTTTTAATGAAAATATTAAAACTGTCCAAGTCTCATAAAAATGTCCACGTTATTTGCTTTTCAAATTATGTTGGAATTCTTACGAACAAAATTGTACCTAATTAGGGACTTTAATTAAGCGTGAGAACTCTAGACGGTGTGCGGAACCGCTCCGGGACTGGATTACATCTAAAAGCTTTTAAATGAGCGCGGAAAGAGGTTTTTTCACCTACTTTCCAAAAGTTAAATTCTTTTTTTTTCTAACTTTGTAATGTTTTTTTTTTTTTTTTAATGTAGCACCACGTGCCAACAGTGATAATTTGTGTAAGATAAAACTACTTATCTTCCGCCGAGATCTTAGTAGAATCTTAGAATAGAATCTTACATTCTACTTTTAGTTTGGAATGGGTTTTCCGGATGGAAGCACGTTTTAATTACCCGATACTTTTTAATGTAAAATACAGGTTGAGGAAAGGTAGAGGAAAACATGGCAAAGTAACCATTTGTAGGACAGTTGTTCATCAAAATGTTCTAGGGTGAATAAAGCATTTTTGAATGAAATGTGTTCAGCAAAGATTAATGCAAGTACTAACTGAAACAAGCTGTAGGCCTCATATCTTAAAGGCATTACAAGTTTCTTATTAATTTAAAATCTTTTATGAACATATACTCGTACTATACTCACACCTCTATCATTTATTATATATATATCTAAGTCATGGATAAATGGTCTCGCGGTACAACTTTGTGCCTTGCAATCTAGAGGTATTGGGTTCGATTCCCGGCTCGGGCAAAGTGTTATTGGGTTTTTCCATTAGGGAATTCTCAGTAACAGCACGGAATCTTGAAATACATCAGGGAATGCAGGCGTTAGTTTATGTATGTATGTGTGTCATGGATAAATTTCGTTAACATACAGAGATGTGGTTGAGGGCAGCCAAGTGCACTTGGTTGCCGATGACCGCGATACATATGTTACATCAGTAGACGCTGTATTCGGTAAACTATTCAGAACGGCTTTGAATTCAGTACTATGTATACTAAAAGCGAAATACATTTTGTAACACAATTATGTACTACTATTGACAGAGACTTTTTGTGTGGCTTAGATTTTATTAATGTTTATTAAAGGCATTAAGAAGTTTTAATATGAGATTTTAAAGCTTGTTATACATGTGTTAAATTTTGGTGGCACTTTCATAAGTTATTTTGGTTATGAATTAAAGTAATGTGATTCTTCATAATATGTCTTAAAATTGTAATTTTAAAAAAGGAAACAATAACGGCTAATATTGGCTCATAAATGCATCCCTGTCTACAGGGTTGAAGTTATGTACGTATGTAAAAAAGAAAAACAATGAGAAAAAATATATAACAGTAACTACGCACTAAAACCTTACTCTTTTTGCGAGAAACCGGTTACTACAAAATAACTAGTAACTTTTTATGTAGCCAGGTTTTCCTTGTACAATACGAGACAGACATGTTCAATTTCGTAGAATACACGAGATCATTTGCTTTGCAAAGATTAAAACTTTCCAATTCCACGCAACACCATCAACAGTATATTTTTACGATCACACAAATCCGCCCATTTCATATCATATTTTACGAACTTCCAATGATTACGTTTTATTACAACTCCCGTACTTTATTGAACTTTTTTTATTAAATTTATTTCCAAGATATCTACGGAGTACGGATGTAATTTAAAAAGAAATAATGAGTTTCATAGCTTAGTTAATAAGAAGCCGATGTGAAATAAGAAAGCGTGGTTTTTACGTTGCCAAGACTTTTGTTTGACTCCTAAATATCCGTTTAATTTTGATTGTTGAATATGTTTCTTACTAACACGATGGAGTGATCACTAGACTTGTATAAGTACGAACACCATAGGGAGAGATCACTTTTCGATCTTCATTGTATGAATTCGAGAACTGTTCTCCGCCATAAGCATTTGCAATTTAGGCACCCTAAAGTTTAATAGTGTATTATTTATATTACCAAGAAATTGTCTGTGGGCTATTGCCCACTATGCTATGGAGATTCGCATTAAACTATGTTATTTTATACACATAATACTTATGAGTTATACCTGAGAATGTTATTTATTATCATTTCAATAAATGATAATATACGTACACACAGTTTTGGCCTAACAGTTAGCTATAAATATCTTGTTTCGTAAATATCAGAAACTACGAGTCTTTTCAATCACACCAACACCAAAAACAGTTGCCAGGCCTCTAAGCAATTGCACCAATTCATCGGGCAAAAAATATTACAAAAAGCGGTTTCCTTTAATGTTTGCCACAGTACAGAATCACCACTTACAGTAAGCAGAATAAATTAAGAGATTTTTCCTTTCGGTTACTCAAGAAGCTTTCAACCACCATTCACTATAGAGCAACGCAGATTAGCATCGTCAAACCGAGATGCTAAAGCAGCACGACATAATTCCAAACTTATCCTGCATAATATATACGAAGCGTGCCATTAATAAAAGTTCACCAGTGGCCGAGGAAAATTATCTTGAGATTGAACCCTGAATTTCACGAGTTGCGGGCGAAGTTTTTTCGGGTGTATTAACTCAGTAAATTAAAACTGCCGGTTTTGAGTCGAAAGTTGAGGCGAGGAGTCGTTACGTTGATAGCATCGGGGCGGCCACAGCTATCCATCCTCATCATGTATTTTATTTTGAAAAAGAATTTACAGACAGGGCTAAACGCATCTTGGAATGTTCTCTATTTATTTTTTAAGTTATCTTGGCGTATTTTTATTAATGACATTTTAATAGTAACACGTTTTATTTTGAATTATATTGTAAAATTCACCATCTAGTAATGAGACCACAAACTTGAAAACACTTCCTTATTTCGAATCAAAATCACTCATGTATTATTTTGTTTAGCAGTTATATACTTTTTCATACAATCCTCAGTTCACCTTACAAACTTACAACCGTCCGGTGCCGAATGATCCACTCTGTGTGCATCATCATTGCAACGTCACTCACAGACGACCTCTGCTAGAAGAGGGTCTGGGGTAGAAACATGACCAGTGACGAAGCCCTTCTTATGTGGGGATCGTGGGACTTATATGGGCTGATGATGAAATAAAACACAACGTACCTACGATTAGACAATAGTTTGTTATTTGTTTTGTGATTGTTTTAAACTTCAATATATTTTACATGTTGAATGAGATAAGAGAAAAATGCTGCTCTGATTAATTGGTTCCTGTCTCCTTTACCTTAATTGTGTATTCCTCACCCGTTTTCCTAATTAGAAATGTATTAAATGAACGTTTCATAAAACGTAGGTATGTATAATGCCGGTGACACTCCCATTTCAGCGATTGTTGGAGCTATTTTCGTTTTCGACGGGTATTACACGTCCATTTTGGCTTGAATAAATAAAGTCTGTTGATCTGATTAAATGTCAAATTTGAAGTTGATTCTGTATCACCGAGTGAGTAATGGCAATTTTCATTGTTATACATTAGCATTTTACGAGTATAATCATCATATTAAAAAGGCCGCAGACTTCGCTGGCTTGGATACCTGGAGAGAATGAATGAGGATCGTGCAGTAAAGCGGGTGTACCTGGGTCGTCCGTGCGGTCGTCGCCCGGTTGGTCGACCCAGGTATCGTTGGAAAGATGAGGTCGAAAAGGACCTGCAGGATCTCCAGGTCGACGAGTGGCGAGAGATGGCGCAGGACAGATCGAAGTGGAGAACCTTATTGTCGGAGGCCAAGACTCACTTTGGGTCGCTGCGCCATTGCAGTAAGTAAGTATATTTATTATAAAATAATTAAAAGGGGTACTTTCCTTTGGTCCAAGTCGTTTAAAACTATCCTTATAATTTTTGGTAGTTTACTGCAGACCCACTTGTTTGTTTGCCGAGCCTGTAGCTTGCACAAAACCTCATATACAGTTAAAATAATTACAGAGACCATTTGATTATGTTTATGAAATCATATTTTGCTTAAGTTTAATATTGACCAATTTTTTAATTAGATTTTGCCCTTTAACCTGCCTCATGTATGTTCTACTCTTATAGATCACACATTAATCAAGAGAAGACAAACCAAAAATTAATTTTAAAGATCCTACACCATTAAGAGCTATTGCCTTTTATTTTAATACTTGTTAAGCAGTTCATAGAAAAAGCAAAAAAGTAAACGAACAAAGCAAATCATTGAAGTGAAGTCAGTCAATAATGACAACTGGACTGAACGTGTGAAGTGCTCCAAGATCTTCCAACTCAAATGGACGCATATTTATAAACATTCCTTTAAAGCGAGACAGGATGTCTGGATGATTCACGAGCTTCGGTGACTAATTATAAACGCGTTCAACTTGCGCCTTCGTGTTTTTAACGTGTTATTAACTAGTTCTATCGTCTTCTCATGGCTAAGAACAATAACGTGAAATGCATAGTTTCGATTCAAACTATTTATGAATGGTTTGCAACTATATGAGAACTTCACAACTGTTTTTCTCATGTCATTCAGGCATAACATAATTTTTATGTTATTTTCCGGGATATGATTAGTTAAAGACTAGGTTAAAAAGAGGGTGCTAAAAACCCTGAGTAAAATAAGCTTTTATTGTACCTAACAATATTTATTTCATCTGTAAGTGTTTGTGAGACCTCAATTTATGGAAATGTAAATATTTCTGATAACAATTCTACAAAAACAAAAATCATGTTACTTTTTCGACGTTATAATATTAAACAGTATTTTTGTATTTAAAAAGACAGAAAACACATTTATTATGAGGACGCGGAAAAAAAAACAACACGCATAATTATTATTTGAATGCAAGTCATGGCGCTGCAAAATTACTCATATAATGAATCCTTAAAATAATTTTACTCAAATGCGTACAGTGAGTAGTCTGACAAAATACTCCGAAATGAGGCGATGACGTTTTTGACAACGCAAAAACGCCGCCGAAATTACTCTTTGAACTGTCTCGTTCATTTGTCATAAAACAAAAAATATTTCGAAGCGCCTTTTAAAATACGTTTAGAATTCTTTTGAAAAATTTGAAGACCGTGCTTGGCCACTTATCGACGCAACACCCGCCGTTTTATCCTCGAGTGTTCTCGATTTTTTACGTGTTGCCCGCAAAAAATAAGTTGTCAGCCGGTGAAAGGGCGCCGGGGGTTGGGTTCGGTACGTTAAGGAGATATTCGGCGTGATTGATGCAGTCTCGAAGTGTATCGTTGACCACGTGCTTAAATTTGAAGTATGATCGCTGTTACTTTAAATGTTGACTTAAGTTTTCGTTAATGTAATATTAATTTTAAAAAATATGTGACTGTCAGATGTTATCTGTAAAATTCTAATACTGGGGCATCAATAACATTTTTCCAAAATATCCATAGGTATCAGAGCATCACGCTGGCCTAGTGCGCGTTGATAAACATGATTCTTTGAAAAATGATTTCCCAAAGAGGAAAATTTTCCACGTGAGATAATACTCGTACATAATTGAAGCTAAAAGGTTAATCTCAAATTCTAATGATCAAAGCTTTCGATACGTGTATGTACCTAATGTATATCTTGTCACTGATGATAATTGGTTTACTAAATAGTTTACACACATCAAACGTCGGCTAATATTACACATATCAACGTGCTGTTATTTATGTACAACATAATTATTAACATTACATCAAGTTAAGAATTAATGTATTGCCTTGTGGTCTCGCGGCACAAGTATGTGCTTTGCGAACTAGAGATCTCAATGAGAGAGAGAGAAACATTAAGAAATTTTCAGTAGCAATATGGTATCTGAAAATAAACCCGAAAAACGGCAATAGGTGCATCCTCTATTACGTGGGACTTGTGATTCAATTGGCTAAACGAGGATGTAAAAAGGCAAATATTCCTATCACTTCATCATCCTATCCCTTCATCTGCTCACAATGAGTGAGCGTCCAAAATAGGGTGAGTTGAGGGCATCTCCAAAGCAAGCCCTCCCAATTTTTGAGAAGTCCACAATTGGACGATGTGCCAAGTGGCAGCAGGGAACAATTCAGGGAACAAATCAGCGTTAAGGCCACCGATATGGGGATAAAACTAGTAAGTACGTATATGTTACAATTTAAAACCAAAATATTTTTTCCCTTTTTTGTATTTTATCAGTTCATCCAAAATGATTCGCTCAATTTGTCGATCTAATAAACGCAATTGCCACACCATTACATTTCTGTTTGTATGAAATTCATGTCTAAAGTTTTATACAACTTATTTTGCTGTCTTTATTTCACAAAGGAACTCTAAAATCTCCGAGATCAAAACAAATTGTCCTTTGTAACACTGCTTTTGTCGCCTGTCGCCTTTATAAAGTGTTCTCACAAAGAATGTTAATTAAAAGAAAATTTCGCCGATACACAATGCTCTAAATACTTGTTTTAGTATTTATTTCTAGTAAATTTGAAGACTTAGAGCAATATTCAAAGGAACAGAAGTAAATTATAGAAATCGATTTTATATATTTTTCTGAATTGCAATTTAACTTGGTTAGATTCAATCTCATAATTTTTAACGTTTTTAAAACCCGTTGACTAGCTCGTGGTCTCGCGGGCAAAGTGTTATTGGATTTTTTCATCAGGAAATACTTAATAGCGGCACGGAGTCTGGAAATGTGCTCGATAAACGGCTAAAGGCTCGCCCCCTATTAAGTGGGACCGATATGAACCTGGCGAAGTGTGGGTACAGAACCTCGAGTACACTACGGCACCTCTGCCTAACCCTGCGGGAAACATAGGTGCGGTGTTATGTATGTATTTATTTTCTCAAAATCTACTCAACGCTTTGAGATCATCTTTGGCACTACTTAGATTATAGAGGAGAAATCATTCTGTCGCTAAAAATATAGGAATAAATATGTGAGGTATTTTGCTCTATAGTGATTGTTTCTTTCGTCAACATCATACTTGTAAAGATACAGTCTGATTTATTGACATGCGAAGCCGTACCTACTATTCATATAACCAAATTTATTCTTAAGCTTCGTTTTCATGCGAGACTCGTAAACTATCAATGACTTTTCATATGAAAAATTTAAGAAGCAAATATTAGAGTTTCCAGAACGTGTTCAAAATATAAAAGAACATTTCGAGCGAGTGAGTATTGGCGATATTGTCAAATCATTGCATTTTCACGCGATAAGCTCACCATATTGGAATCGGATTCAAACTAGCGTTGTATTTATTGAAATTTCTTGAAGTGGTCTAGTGTGTTGTGGCTGTAGATGTTTTTTGAATTTCACACAAGATTCTGAGAATAAAATGTCACGACGACATTGATGTCCTGAGCAGTTTCAATCAAACTAATTTTCCCAAACTATTTCTTCAATATAAAAGTATTTAGGTTTGGGTTTTCTTTGTATATGTCTTAAGCATGAGCTTAAATTACTTATTGCGTTGATCACAAGTATAATTTTATCTACAGTTCTACAGTATAACTTCTTACTATATATTATTCAGATGTTTTTTGTAAAGAAACCTGCACTCCTGGGCACAATATTCAAAGATTTTTTTATATGTGAAGTCCAACTAACCGTGACAATTACCGGTAAGACTAAGGCCTAATCCTTTTGAAATCAAGAAGCGGCCCGTACCTTGTTTCTTCTAATATATTTTGTTTTATTAAATGTTACTAATATAGCATGGATCTAATGTCAAAGAGGAAATATCGTTTGTTTTTGACAAATATTAGAAACTAATCATTCAATTCAATACTAATTATTATTATTCAATATTAATAATTATTGATCGTAATTATTAAACTAATTACGATCAATAATTAATTATAAAACTCAAGAGTTTGTTTTTTTTGGTTGATAGCGCTAATTTCTTCAATTTATTGGTTCGAACAGAAAAAATATTGTTTCGTAGTCTACAGGCTATTTATCATGCTACGACCAGTAAAGCGGATGTGAAATGTGGCAAAAAGTAAAGTTACCCTATGGGTAACAACGGAGTTGTGGGCAACAGCTAGTATTACATAAAATTTAAAACTAATATTTGAATTGAAAAATTAAAATAACTGTTTTAATGATTTCGTTTTAAACCCCTTGTTAAATTTGATTAAAGTAATTTTGGATTGTAATTTGTAACGTTAAATTATATTATCGCTTTTAGATTAAATATTTGTGTTAGATACGTTGAGATTTATATTAACATTTACTGTAGAAGGCGAAGATTAGCTGGATTACATTGGGTTAATATCTAGTTAATTTTAAAATTAAATCTGAGGTTACATGAAATACTTCTTACTACGTATTCGACTTTATGGCAAGATATATTAGTCAAATAAATCTTGATTAAATATGTCACATATACTTTGATTAGGTCAGAGTTTTGATTGTAGAACTATCTCTTATCGCAAATAAATAAATCAACGCAACTTTTTCTGAAATTAAAAAGAACAGTTATGATTTATTACTTTTCTTTGCCTTAAAATTCTGAATATGCTCTTAATGGTGCAACCGAAATTAATGGGATGATAACAGCGTTACTTAATATTTAGTTTTAAATATTTTTTTACATATACGTAATTTTCTTCGTTCCTTTAGCCACAAATTCTGTGACTTTTAATGTCATCAACGCATATTAGAAAACCCTACACAGCGCATAAAATTTTGAAATAAAGAACCAGCCCAATAATTTTCCCTGATCTATTTAAAATGTTGATTAAAAATTGAAACTTAATATTTAAAAAGGGAAAAGGAGTTAAAGCTCAAAAAAGGATAATCGCAATTAAAAGAAACACCATTCTATTCCGACGGAAAAAAACATCATCCGACCCTATTTCTTCTAATTAAAAGTTGACTAAAGAAGGGAAATATTTGCTTTGATGTATGTGAAACGCTGTTCGGTTGGGATGCTGCTGTTTGATTGAAAAACGGCTTTTAATTATTTATAATGACCAAAAAAAAAAAAACTGATATTTGTTATGATGTCGTAATGTTTTGTTTTTAAAAAAACCTACATATAACCAGACTATTTACGCTTCGCTTTGGCTTCTTCCACATTTTAAAACATTGGTATTTTAGTTGCAATACAGCTTATAAATAATAGTTATGTTACCTCTGCTACATACAACAGTGGATCTTACGCTGAAGTTGAACTTATGTTTTTCGAAAATAAAATGTTATAAGTATGATAAGATATATAGCCCGGTGGCGCAGTTGGCTAGATACCAGCTTGCAAAACGAGAGGCCGCGGGTTCGATCCCCGCACCGAGACAAATATTTGTGTGATCCACAAGTACCTATTTGTTTTGGGTCTGGGTGTTTGTGAGACTGAAAGTTTCTCATAGTTTACCCACGACACAAGACTTGTACGAGTATCTTAATGTGGGGTCAGAACTATTTATGTGACTGTTGGGTGTACTTATTTATTATTTATTAATTTATAAGATACGTACCGTCCAGCTCATACCCCTGCCCGCCCCACTGCGGCAATTCGTGGGCGTACGCCTTGGGATCACTGCGACTACCTATCGATATCTTGAGGCTTTTCCACAACTTCATCTTGACCACATATTTATCGACAAATGAACATCACTGTCCACACTCGTCACCGAGACACTACTAACACAACACTGTCACTAGCAGAACCTTCAAACTGGTTGGTTTTATCTGAAACAAAAAAAAATACATATTAATATTAAATACTATTTCCTTTTTTTAATTTTTTTTAAATCTTTATTTATATTTAGGGGGTTTGATCAATATACTATTTCCTACTACTATTTTCTTGACTGCCTCAAGTCTTGCAGCTAAATTATGTTCCGTGCGGTTTAGAGGCCCCAGGTTCGATTCTAGGGTCGAGAGTCCAAGTGCTGGCGTGGCGTCCTGTCCTCCAGCAGTGGATTTTTTTCTTTTAGCTTTCTACCCCATATAGGGTATGTAAGTTATGTTATGTATGTATGGATGTATATTCTATTGCTGATTTATAACAATATTTAAATAAGGAATACGTTATTATTTGTCAGCTTTTTATGCTTACAAACCTAAGCCGATGAAAAGTTTTAATAAGAATTAGAAAAAATGATGCAACATGGATTAAGGGATATTTATTGCTGTCACATATCCATATTGATCCACCTAGGATCAATGCGAGGATTGAATCCGCGGCCTCACGTTTCGCAGTTTGGTCTCGAACAAATTGAGCCACGGAGGCTGTCGATTAAATTAGAACGCAAAACAAATAATTCATAGTAGCCCTATTGGTTTATTTTCCAATTTCCTTAGGCTTTTTGGATTTCGTATTACTGAAATTTATTTTCGGCCTACAATAAATTTCGAAATATACAAGGAAGTTTAGAAACAGAACCACTTTAACATTTACACACTAAACCATAAAGTTTGTATGTTCTTATATTTGCCCAAGTGTCCCGTCTCCTTCCTTGACATTATCTCAGTAAGCTAGGATGATTATGCAAAATAAAAAGAGAAGGACACACTTCGTATCTTGATACTATATTTAGACAGCACCGGTCTTGCACTCACTCATCTATGAGCAGTGCGGGTTGTACTTTGCTGTGCTATGTTCAATTGAATATAATAGTATTGGATTATTCACACTAAAAAGTGTGAAACATATAAATAAAGTATTATATTTTAAATATTATAATTATATCTAAGTATTAACCAAACCTGATATTAATCACGGAAAATTTAAATAAGCGCTAAAATAAAAGATTCTTGAAAGTCTTGTTCTTTTTTTTCGTAGGTCGGTAGGTACTGTCATTAGATTACTGAACTGCACTTCCGTGAAAATTTCTGGCGTCAGTTCACGCCAGGCTGATTCAAATTGATTAAAGCAAGCCATCGCCGTGCCAGAATCCCCATGTCTAGACGATTTTTGGCATAGCTTGTAAACAATTACCTGCAGCTCAAAATTAGTTTCTCGATTTTTTTGTAAACAAAAAAATTATAGTAAAGGATGGTTCACGTCTAATATCCCAAACCGAAATGAGTAGGTATTTCTTCACTAATTTTGGATTGATACACATTAATCATAGTACTGTTACAACTATGTATCAAAGAGCTATCACTAATTTGAATTATTTTCAACGAAGCTAATATTAATAATATTAGAGAAAAGAACATTAATAATCTCGTTTTATATTTCGTAGATGGCCGTTCCTTTGAACGAAAGAAGCTTCAATAATAGCAGATAATATATCTTCGGCTTTCAAAACACTAGACGTCATCGGAAAACAATTACGGCATCTTGATAATAAAAAATCTCTTTTATCAATATCAGGGGCACATGATAAATTATATCTACTGTTTTATTCATGTGACCACGTCAAGATCCCATTAAAAACTTCGGTATTGTTGGCTGACGACCGCATCGGGGCCGTATTTGGAGAACAAGTGACGCTTTTATATTAATATTAACTTTTGTCCATGTTTTTTTCCGCGTTGATATGGATTTGTTAATTTTAACAATTAATCGTTTAATCCCTTCAAATTTCGATATTTTTCTGACACAATATACTTAGACTGTTGTTGTATTAATATATTCATTTTTGTGTTTCAAATTATATAGAACTAAAAAATATGTTTTGAGCACATAATTAGGGTAGACTCTAGTGTAAAATAAAACACTCTGTCGATACACACTTTTAATATATCACACTACTACATTCACTGATAAACTTTTAACTCACAAATTATTATAAAAGAGCTGTTTCTACGTGCGAGGCTCGACCACCAATGCCTCGAGGACGGTAAGTACTTTATAATGTTAGCTCGCCCGAAAACAAGTGGCGCCATATTCGAAGTCAATACACTGTCTGTATTTATAATTATTTTACCAATACTGTATTTGTATAAATTGTTAATAATTATTATTATTTGAGTATTTCAATATAAAATAGACTACTGAAAATTCATCTCTATTTTAACAAGTATTATTGTAATTAGCTAACATTCGGCCATACTGAACAAGCACGCGTCCCCGAGTGCATTAAAAATAATAGATTATTTAAATATAATATACATTATTATACGTGATGATATCATAACACAGGGTTATTAACGCCACGCAGGGCTAGTAAACGCCACGCAGGGCTAGTAAACGCCACGCAGGGCTAGTTAACGCCACGCAGGGCTAGTAAACGCCACGCAGGGCTAGTTAACGCCACGCAGGGCTAGTAAACGCCACGCAGGGCTAGTAAACGCCACGCAGGGCTAGTAAACGCCACGCAGGGCTAGTTAACGCCACGCAGGGTTAGTAAACGCCACGCAGGGCTAGTTAACGCCACGCAGGGCTAGTAAACGCCACGCAGGGCTAGTAAATGCCACGCAGGGCTAGTAAACGCCACGCAGGGCTAGTAAACGCCACGCAGGGCTGGTAAACGCCACGCAGGGCTAGTAAACGCCACGCAGGGCTAGTAAACGCCACGCAGGGCTGGTAACGCCACGCAGGGCTAGTAAACGCCACGCAGGGCTAATAACGCCACAAAGGGCTAGTAACGCCACACGGGGCTAATAACGCCACTAAGGGCTAGCAACGCCACAAGGGGCTAATAACGCCACACAGGGCTAGTAACGCCACAAAGGGCTAATTATAATTAAACATTACAATGTAATCATTTCTTATGCTAATAATTATATAACAAAATACACATATTACAACAATTTATCATAAAGTACTAGGTATTATCTTCAGAATCACTAGATACAAGGTCATTGGTAAATGCTAACCAGGGATACATTTTATCCACTGCAACCACAGCTTTATAAGTAGACCTACCCGGTTTCTTTGTAATAGGAGTGTCTTCGATTTCATACCTATCGTTTCCAATAATTTTTACAATTCTGTAAGGCCCAGAACATTTAGGAATTAACTTTTTAGATTGACCTGGTATAGTGCCACTAAATTCTCTTTCAACACGTACTAGGTCACCGACATGATACTGATGAGCGGGTTTACGTGTTTTATCGAATCTTGCCTTTTGTTTTTCCTGCTCTATTACAATTTTTTCACTAACTTTAGTTCTAAGAGTTTCGCGATTTTCTGGACTAAGAGCATCGGACACAATAGAATTCAATGCACCATCGGAAACGCCAGTAGTATTAATACCGAATAATAATTCGGCAGGCGTCTTACCCGTCGTCTTATTCACAGTATTATTTAAGCCCCATTGAATTTTCGGGATTACTACATCCCATTCGTTATCTGGACGATCGTTATTAGTCGCCTTAAGAGCATCTAAAATAGATCGATTATATCGTTCTATTTGCCCATTTGCCCGAGGCGTGGCAACCGCGTTTAAAATGTGACAAATTCCATGTTCTTTCACAAACTTACTAAATTCTTGACTCGTGAAACTAGTGCCTCGATCAGTAATTAATCGGCGTGGCACTCCAAAAAGCGAAAAGTATTCATTGAAAACATTTATCGTTGTTTTGCTTTTACAATTTTTAACAGGTTTTATAAAAATAAACTTAGTAAAAGAATCAATGACGGCTAATATGTAAGAGTTACGTTTTTTACTTTGAGGTAGTGGCCCACAGTGATCTGCGTGTAAAACCTCGAATGGTTTGCTAGGTTTTGGTATAGGGTACAACATCCCTTCTTTTGGGCCACCTGGTACTTTGTTATGCGCACATTGCAAACATGACTTACAATATTTTTTGATGAAACGGCGCATTCCTTTAAACCAATACACATTTCGTACTCTGTCATACGTTTTGTCGTAACTAAAATGTCCAACATCATCGTGGTTTCTTTTAACGATTTGCCATCTGACAGACTTTGGCACTACCCACAGCAGTCGGACACTGCTTTCACTTTTCACAATTCTATATAATTTGTTATTCTTTAGTGTAAAATTTTTCTTGACTTCTATTATATTATTAGATTCCGGATCTTTCAAAATATTGACAATTCGTTGTAATTCAGTGTCCGTCTGCTGTACAGTTTCAAGCCATTTTTCATCAGCTACATCAATATATCCTACATTAATATGAAGACACAAAGAATTGTCTTCATCGATCGTGACTGTATCTCTTGAATCGACCGGGTTTCTACTTAGGGCGTCTACATGGCTCATCTTTGAACCTGCACGGTACTCAATAGAAAAATCATATTCCTGCATTGCAATCCACCACCTAGCTACTCTAGGAACCAAATCCTTCTTAGTCATTGTACACTTAATGGCATTGCAATCGGTAACAAGTTTAAATGGAACGCCTAATAGATATACGCGAAATCTATTTAGGGCCGTTACGACTGCAAGAGTTTCTAAATCGTAAGAATGAAATTTTTGTTCCTCTGGTGATGTTTGTCTACTATAATAAGCAATGGGTTGAACACCTTTACCACAATCTTGAAGAAGAATTGCCCCTATCCCCAATTTGCTTGCATCTGTGTGTAGCTCCAAATGAGCACCGGGTTCGTAGAGAGCAAGAACGGGTCGACTTACTAACTTGTCTTTGAGTTCGTTAAAAGCTTTAATTTGTTCAGGTCCGAATCGCCACGGCTCATTCTTTTTTGTAAGATTAGTAAGTGGCCTGGCTATAACCGAAAAATTGTGTACAAATTTGCGGAAATAACTGGCAAGACCTACAAATTGCCGAATTTCGTGAACATTTTTCGGTTCTGGGAATAAACTCACCGCCTTAATTTTTTGAATTCCGGGTCTAATACCCGCGCTGCAAATTTCATATCCTAAGTACTCAATTTTTTCTTGAAAGAAAACACATTTCTTTGGATTCAAGGTTAATCGCGCGTTCTTCAAAAGAATGAGCACCTTTTCAAGCTTTTCTAAACCTTCTTGTACAGATTTAGAGGGAACCAAGAGATCGTCCATATATGCAAGGACTAATTTCGTACCCACGCTATTTAACATAGAATTAATTGCTCTCTGGAAAACACTAGGGGCATTGACTAGTCCGAACGGCATTCTATTGTATTCGTAAAGGCCGTCAGGAGTGACGAAAGCAGTAAGATGTTTACTTTTTTCCTCTACGGGTATTTGATAATAGCCCGAAGCTAGATCTAAGCTACTAAAATATTTGTTGCCGCCTAAACAGTCTAATTTATCCTCGATACGGGGTAGAGGATATTTATCTTTTAATGTCTTTCTATTCAACGCACGGTAATCCACACATAGCCGTTTTTGACCATTCTTTTTATTTACCAATAAAATGGGACTTGCATAAGATGACGAGCTTTCCCTAATAATACCATTTTTAAGAAGATCTTCTATGATAATCGACAAATGTTCCTTTTCTTTCAATGACATACGATATGGATTGTACACTACAGGAATATCATCTTTAAGTTTAATGGTTAATTCTGCTATATTTGTCTTACCTAGTTCGGATAAATCCAATGCAAAACAATCCCTATAATTGACTAACAACTTTTCTAAACTTTCAAGTTCTGTTTTACTTAACCGTGTTTTGACTTTTCGAGGTTAGTGGATTGGTCTTGAGTTAACCCTACGTCCCTATTAAAAGTCCTGCGTCTATTTTGTATATAACAATCACTTTGTGACAATGTTTTTATATAAGAGTAGAGCTGTTCTGGTTCCTCAAAGCGGCAAGCATTTGCACTCATTCTTACAAATTTATCATCAATACCATGTACTAGACAACCAACTGCCTTACGACCTATGATTTCACATCTGTTAATTAATAACATTTTTTCATAATAATACACGTCTAGAGGTTGACCTATCTTACAACGTAATTGTAACATTTTTTGTAATAGGTCACCATAATTTTCAGTCGAAGGAAAGGCAGACTTTAATTTCTCCATCCATTGATCCCAAGTATTTATTAGTGAGGGTAATCCTTGGTACCAACGTTTTGCGAGACCAGTTAATTTTGCTAAGGCGTAGTAACAGATTTGCCTTTCATTCCAACAAAATATTTGGGCACATTCATTGACTTTATGTAACCACGCTTCAATGTTTTGTGAACCATCACTGGGGTCAAACTCCGGGATAACATTAACATGAGTAGCAAATGATTGACTATGTACTTGAGGTACGCTAACACTTTCAGTTTGCATTGGCCTAGTTAACATATGTTCAGGGTATTGATTTATAACTGTTGAGGACCCTAATACAACAGAGGGACGGACAGACGGCGTTGAGGATATAACAGGAGTTCGTGTTCGCGATCTATCTGTATTACTGACATCCCTAGACGCCCGCCTATGATTATGACGTCTTCCGGACTTCCTAGAATGTTTTTTTGATTTTTTATGCTTTCTATAAGAACGCTCATCACCCCGTGATGAGCGGTTTGAACTAACACTGGACACCGATCGGCGTCTACGCTTAGAAACGCGACGCTCACGCGACCTATGTTGTCGTCCGTTGGATCCCATTATTTGAAATCCAGACGTTAATAATAATTCTATATACTACCCACACCCCTGCAGTTCGGAGTTTCTAAGCCACAAATTATACGTACACAATCACGGCAATAATTTATCACTTTCTCACTTATTATTCACATAAATGTACTCACCAATCACGATCACTGCAAAAGGCCAGCAGTTCTGAGTTTCTAAGCCACAAATTATACGTACATAATCACTGCAATAATTTATCACTTTCTCACTTATTATTCACATAAATGTACTCACCAATCACGATCACTGCAAAAGGCCAGCAGTTTTTGGTTCTTTTTCCACTTCTGATTGTAAAATAAAACACTCTGTCGATACACACTTTTAATATATCACACTACTACATTCACTGATAAACTTTTAACTCACAAATTATTATAAAAGAGCTGTTTCTACGTGCGAGGCTCGACCACCAATGCCTCGAGGACGGTAAGTACTTTATAATGTTAGCTCGCCCGAAAACAAGTGGCGCCATATTCGAAGTCAATACACTGTCTGTATTTATAATTATTTTACCAATACTGTATTTGTATAAATTGTTAATAATTATTATTATTTGAGTATTTCAATATAAAATAGACTACTGAAAATTCATCTCTATTTTAACAAGTATTATTGTAATTAGCTAACACTAGTAATATTGATCTAAAATATAAACGAATGAAAAAAAAGACTTTTAAGTATTGTAAGTTCTCTATTTTGTGAGGCGCATGATGACGTGTCGAATTCTTATGTAATATTAGTGGCGAAGCTCTGCTCCGCCCGGGGCAATTTTATAAAAAAAGTAACCTTACACCGGAAATTTTCATATATATCCATACCAAAAATCACTTAAATCCGTCAAGTAGTTTTTGCGTTTATCCGTTTCGAACATACAAAAATATAAAATTTTCCTCTTTATGATATTACAATAACTCATCAAATTATTTCCTAAAAATACAACATTATTTACTATAACTACTAAACGGTCATAGTTTTATAGAAAAAAAAACCCTAAAGTAAGTTTCACGAAAAAACGTAGGTACTTTATCAAGAATAATCGGCATTCTACCTGACTTAAATGCGAAAACTAAGAGCTTCAATCTGATTGTCAGGGATTAGGGGGCCTAGTCCCCTGAGATCCGTCGTGAATACGGCCGGGCGTATCGACTCCTTTGATTGATGCCCCGCCGCCGACCCGTGACGAGCGTTGCACAAATGCTTTTACGAGTATAGGCCAGTGTTTATGCAGTAGGTACTCTTAAATATTTGTAGTTTGAATAGCGTGACTATATTTGTCTTAGTTATTTTTTATTACATAATTTCCTTACACATTTTTTGTTGGAACCTCTGTGGAGGCAGACGAGGAGGATTTTATTAGGGAATGAGTTGCCGTGGATTAAAATAGAGATAACCTCTAAAAAAATTTGCTAAAAAAAATGGTTATCTAATGTGCTAGTGATTTAAGCGTGTTGATTTATCTATATCTATAATCCCATATATTTCCCATCAAACTTCTACCCCTTACGAATACAACATTCATCATCATCAACATCAACAGCTTTTCCTCACGTCCACTGCTGGACATAGGCGTCTCCTAAGGCACGCCACTGGGCTCGATCTTTGGCCATTCTCAACAAACCGCTGCCAGTAACCTTGCGGAATATAACATTATTTTATGAAAAAAATTAAAACTAGTATAGTTTCCCGGCCCGGAAAATAAGCCCAGTCCAGAGGCAATCAAAGGTACTATCTAACTTTTTCTGTACACCTGGCAATGTGTATACAAAATATGAAAGCGAATATACAGCCAACTCTCCTTTATGATTTTAGTTGGAACTGCGTCAGTGCTTTGTGCACGATCCTTTGTGACAATAGCATACATGAAGTCATCGTCGACATGATATTTATTGGAAAGATATGAGTCCACGCGCTTTATTAGGGGCGGTATATCCGCCCACTGTTGCAGTTTCACAGAAACAATACTGTGGCATTACGTCATAAATGAGGCATACTTCCATTACACAAATAAGAGATTTTAACATGCATAAATTTTTGCCCTCTAGTACATTATAAGACTGCATAAATAGTTAAATTTACAATAAGTTTTAAAATATCACCGAGTATGATTCTCGTCAACATTAAGCCAAAGATTTTTGATGGTTTTATCTGTAGTCGCATAAATTCTTAAATTTAGTTACGCATTGCGTGTCTTCAATATTTAAAAAAAAGGCATGTCTCCAAGACATCTCTACTTACAACTATCCTATAATTCGTCTATACATAAAGATATTTTTATTTGAGAGAGTTAATGCTTCGCTCTTTAAAATATAAAAGCCCTCAAGATTCAAGGAGAATGATGAGACAAATTTTTGATAGCTTACCCCTGTTTCACGAGATAAAGCCAGGACGCTGGTTCACTTATAATGCTAAATCATTGTGTATATTTCATAGATAAAAGGATACTTTTATAAGACTGAATAATGTATAAGATCCGTATTATACTTTGTCTCTCTTCTACAAACGTATACTTACTCGTTCCTAAAAAGGTGGTTTAACTGTATTTTTCTTTCAAGTTTGGCCAACTGTCTTTTAAGTCACTTGTATTAGGGGAGAGTCTATTGCGGCTTTTATGGCATTTTGCCGGACACCGTGTTGCTACTGAGAACATTTCCTAATGGATAAACTTGCTTGCTTCAAACCAAAATTTTATTCAAAAATAAACTTGAGTCTCTCTTTAAAAATAAATTGAACACAAAAAAATAAAACTCATTCTTTAGTAACTTAATAAAGTGAAAAAAATAACGTTCAAAATAGCACCAACAAAAAGTAAATATTAAACTGTCCAAACATTAAACCAAAAAAGTGGTACATTTTAAAAACGTGAAGTATAAAGTATTACAACGCTCATCTGGCCCAAATGGATCGAGTTAACAGATGCGCCCCAAAAAAGTTGAGCCTTCGGAAACTTTTCGAATTTGTCGCCGCAATTATAAGTTTTCGTTTTTACCTTCGCACAGTTAATAAATTTTCGCTTTGCCTCATCAATCTGCTGAGGATATTTTACGTTCTGTAATAAAAATATTGTAATTAGGAACGTTCTACCGCGAATTTGTTCCCGTCGGTTTTTTGGAGAGCTTATGAAAATATTGGCTGTTGGTAATGACGTATATTGATTTATTACATTAAGATTATCCTGTTCATCATTGGTAAGAAATTTGTTTCTTTATATTATTTTATCAAATGATCAGTGAAGGATCACTGAGACAGAAGTTGAAGAAAACTCTAAAACTGGAACTTGTTCAAGTCTCTAGTAGTCAAATATTGCTCACTCCAACGGTCAACGAAAATCCATTGCAGAATCTAAATGCTGAAAGTTCTCCCAGTCGAAAGTGGTAGATTTAGGCTTACTCTTCTTAGAGGAGCAAGTGGAACAGTGCATAAGCTTACTGTGTATATCTCACTGCTAAACCTATGAAGCCATTATCCACACTCAGAAATAAGCACTGCGTCATTGTCGGCAGTAATTAGCGGCGTCACGTAACTAGAGTCGGTAACCGGTTAACCGGCTTGATCTACTTTCCCGGGTCGCTGCGGTTTGTTAGATTACCCTCCCTTGATAACTCGGAGGCTTGGTCTATTCTTCCAGAATTTCCTTTTTATCTTCTGAGTTGCGTTATGGAAGATTTTTGATTTTTTTTTCGCTTTTCGTATACCTACTGGAGACGATATTAATTGCTTGTTACGCAGTTCCGAAAAGTTGTCTAATATGACACTGAACATTTCATATTTTGGGAAATTTCATTTTTTGAGTATTTGCGCATAATAAGTGTTCCACGACTTCTTGTCATCTTTTTCCATTTATATCACCGTGACATTTTACAGGGATTTTATTTCTTGTACTGAGAACGTTATACGCTTCTTGTAAGGTAAGGATAGTTACCCGTGGTGCGTTAATTGCGTCTAATTACACTAATTGTAATTGTCTTTCTTTTTATGTGAGGGTGAAGCCTCATAGCTCAATGTTTTTGTCACCCACTTTGCTGTGGAGGGAAGTGGACAACTCTTTGTTTTCCAACTCCTCCTTTATTTGTCTTTCTGATTAACTTCGTTGCGGGATTGTGACAAATTTAGGTCCCCTTAGATCCGCTGAGCTTCATTGATCGGCGTCAATACTGTGCGTGCCGCTGTTGATCCTGGAGCACAGGAGTTACAGTGGTGGGTGTGTGGTGGGATAGGGACAAAAAAAAAAGGTAAGGATCTTACTCGTCAACAATGACTACGCCAGTAATAACCAAGTAATGTTTTGTCTTGCTTTCTGTAACATCAAAGGTAACAGGAACAAGAAACAGAAAATAAGCTTGGTTAACGCAACCTTTATAAGAAAGGTGGTACAAGTTTTCTTGTGGTTTGATTTTGATGGTTTTGTTTTTGTACATCGACAGCAAATGACTACCCTGGTACTTGACGACAGAAATATTGATCATTTAGCTATCTCACTTATCACGCGAAGCATGATTGTTTCACTGGGCAAAACTCAAAAGCTTAATTTTATATGTTGAGAGGAATGAGGTTCATGTTAGTGGGTGTGAATGATATGATGATCGTAATGAGTGGAATAAGAGCGGAACCGTCGTTTGAATAAATGACAACGATTACTATGATGGCATTAAGGCAGACGTATAAGGGGATGCCTAGCTCATAAACTGGATGAGCCATTGCATATAAAAATGCTTTTTCAAATATAATCTTTTGTTATAATGATATGAGCTTGTGTCTCTTCTAAGATGACAGCCCCGTGGCGCAGTTGGCTAGATACCAGCTTGCGAAACGAGAGGCCGCGGGTTCGATTCCCGCGACAAATGTTTGGGTGATCCACAAGTATTTGTTTCGAGTCTGAATGTTTGTGTTTCTGAGACCGAAAAGTCTCTCTTAGTTTCTGATACCCACGACACAAGACTTGTATCTTAATGTGGAGTCAGAACTATGTATGTGACTGTTGGGTGTATTTATTTATGTCTAATGCTGATTGTTACAAGAGATCTCCTTTTCCCACAAAAAGCGTGAGAAATCACTCTCATAACACATTTTTTTAAATGTATTTCTGTGATTCCACTCTGTGATAATCGTCTTAATGGTTTTAACTAACTTACTTACTACTAATTTAATAATTTTATTTTTTTAAACTAATCTCCCTTTGGATTTCAGACAAGTTTTAATTATAAAATAGCATTATTTGAACATGTCTTTGTGGCGTGATAGTGACCATATTTGGCTTTAAAGTTGTTTTTTATAATATGTGATATCTGTAGTAGACCTTTTATGATTGATGAATAAAATAAATAATTTACCGTGCTTTTGACTATTTCCTTGTTGGTCCCGCGACAGAAGTATGCTGCTTACGACTGAGAGGCTTAAAGTGTTAAGTTTCATTCTCGACATATGTATACCTAAGTGGGAGACCCGCTGAGATGTAAGCGTCGATACACAATGCCATGTTACCTAGAATATTGGGACCCTGGGGTTATAAAGAGGATCGATATTTGCGAAGTATTTGCTTGTATGCGCATGATAAGAACACGTTAAATGTTACGAAATGATCATGAAAAAAAAAAACTCTAGTCTTAGCTTTACAATTTTTCCACAGATCTAGAAATATGTCTGAGACTTCGCTCTCGCCGCAAATCTTACACACTCAGTCATGTGACTCTTGTCAAATCCATTTTACGAAAATTCTCAACTTACATCTGTGTACTGTAACATAATTCAGATGATAATTATAAAGTGTCATTTAAATTTTAACCGTGGCCCTTGGACCCTCATTCGTTACGGGTATTAAAGGCTTCATTTTAATTAGGTAAGCGTACACCCGCCATGTATACCGAGTTGATAATTTGTTAACATTTTGTGTCATTTCGTCAGCTCAGGTGGAATTTATACCTGAAAATAAAATGGCAAAACGAGGTCTTGTTAATCATAATAAATTGAATAATTGTAAATTTTCTTGCTATTGAAATTTACAGAATAGTTAATATTTAATTGTGGTGGGTTGTAAATGTTGCAAAAATACATCGTGTATAGGTTTATATCTTATTTAAAATTTTCATTGCTTGTTTTTCGATAAAAAAGAACACGCGGTGATAGGCAAAGCATCATCATCATCATCAGCTCATATACGTCCCACTGCTGTTCTCTACAACTGAGAGAGTGTAGGCCTTAGTCCACAACCTAGTACAGGTTGGTGGACTACACACATAAGAAATTCCTAAGAGCTTTTAGGTGTGCAGGTTTCCTCACGATGTTTTCCTTCACCGGTAAAGTAAGTGGGAATACACACAGGTGAAAGCATACTTCGAGGTAAGACGCACAGGTACAGGTGAATCTTTTTAATTAGAAAGGTCGCTTATTGTCACTTACTACTGTTTCTGTTTCTTAGCTCTTTTCTACAACTACAATTCGCCTGCTGTTGCTGTCTTTTCGTACTACTACTAAGAATTTAATTCAGTACACGCCGCACACTTATGACAAATGAGAGGTTCGTTTGAACACGACCTTATGTTGTGACTCTGACCTTACACGTTGCATACAATTCAAAGGTAAGTTGCAAGTTTCAATTTCATACTCAGACGTAAATAATTAGGCTAAGTTCACCCTGGGGCAAAACATCCTTCATCTAACCGAAGTGATGCGAGAAATTGCGTCTACGTCGAAGTTCATCGATATGCGTATGTTATCGGAGTACGTGATTTAATCGACCTTCATATGCCACAAAGCTGGTTTGAAACTTCTAACTTTGAGTGGAATGGATCTCAGTTAACAGAATTGAGAATATTCCAGATTTTCTATCAGTCTACGTATAAAGTGCGATCAAATCCATTCTTCTCTAAAACCTTTCCATAATTTCTCTTTGTTGTATCAGTAGGTACACCGTTTACAGCAATATACAATGTAGAAAAAATCTTCAAAGAATTCCTAGAAATTAAACTCAGGACACACCTATACTGCATGACCATTGAATATTGAATAGTCAAACTATTCCATCTATTTTAGAAAGTGTCAGCTTCCTTTTCAATTTAAGATTTATTCCCTATTCCTCCCGGTAAACACATTTTACATTAAGTAGTTCATTTATCAAAATACCCGGTAATGTGTTATTTTATAGCTCACTACATTTCGCCGAACAGGCGTCGAAACGTCTTCGCTCATGCTTCGTTAGTTACAGTTTGCTGTGTATATATTTTACGTTGGCAAGATATTTTTTACGAGTTGGAACTACTTATCTTTTAGTGATGCTCAGCGTCGATGTGTTAAAACGTATAATTTAGAATTTTGTTGTGATAAGAACAATCTTGTAGTATTTTATTTTTCTTGCGCTAGGCTCAACAACTTGTATTGGTTTTGAATTGTGTATTTACAATTGTTTTGCACATTATCGTCAGATTATTATGATGACGATGACGATGACGATGATAGTAACAAAACTGCATATACACTACCGACAAAAAGTTTGGAAGCACCTATAATTTTTGTAAAAACAAATAGCAAATTGATAATAATAAATTTTATCGATGTTGTAATAAAATATAATATTATTTTAGTAATAATAATATGGTTTTGTTTCATAGTTTAATTGTTGTTTTACTTAAGTACCTAATCATTCTTAATTAAATAATACTATATCTTATATTATTTCTAAAGTAATTGAGAGTATTAAAAGTGCTTCCAAACTTGTTGTCGGTAGTGTAATAGTGACTTACAGCAACATAGTTTTTATGCACGACAGTGACAAGACTGCATCCGATAGCAAATGCAATGTAACATAGTCCTAAAAGAGTGACGACTCGCAATAAACGATAATCATACGATATCAAATATTAGTTATTACTACTTGACAGTACTTTATAAACACAGGCTGAAAAAGCAGTTATGTGTGTCACCTTGGCGGGCTTAGAGCAGTATCTACGGTGGACGCCTTGCAGGTGGATACGCATAATCTACCTCTAACTGGACTCCGACAATCTCGACAGTCACTGTACGAAAAGCATCATACAAGTTTATTGGCCCGTGTGTAGTTTTAATCCGCACCCTTTTTAAGGATTTTTTTTTTTTTTTTTTTTTTTATTCAAAAATCTAGCGCAGGCATTTGACCACGATCTCACCTGGTGTTAAGCGACGATGCGGTCGACGATGGAGCATGCCTGCCTAGTAGCAGCCTATTCACATTAAATTTGAACATGTCCAGATTGTATTGTACCGGAAATACTTCAGCGGGCAGGGCGTTCCACTCCTTTGCAGTGCGCATTAAAAAAGAAGACCCAAATCGGTGTGTGCGGCAAGATGGCATATTAACAACAAAGGAATGGCACGACCGCCCGCTTCTTGTTTCCCGATGGCGGAAAGTGCTCGGCGGAACTAGTTCGTGCAGTTCCTTCGCACACTCCCCGAAATATATCCTATAGAAGACCGACAGACGAGCTACCCTACGCCGATGATCGAGAGACTGCAGCTTAGCGTCTACCAGCGTGGGGTCACCTATAAGTCTCTTAGCTCGCTTTTCAATCGAGTCCAAAGTTGCCAGTTGGTATTTGGCTGAACCATCCCAAAGGTGGCAACAGTACTCCATACAGGATCGAACCTGTGCTTGGTATAGTTGAAGCAGCTGTTCTGGAGTAAAATACCGTCTAACCTTTGAGAGGATTCCAAGTTTTTTGGCTGCAATATTTGCTTTGGACTCAATGTATTGGCCAAAGTTGAGATCTGACGATAGCTCAACTCCTAGGAGCTGGAGGCTGTCGGTCATGACTACAGGAACATTCCGGAAAGTCGGAGCCAGGTGGAAAGGGCTCCGTTTAGCAGAGAACAAGCACGCCTGTGTTTTGGTAGCGTTAAACGTGACCAAATTGGCATCGCCCCACTCCGAGACTGCTTGAAGGGCCACGTTTAACCGGTTAACCATCGCCTCTCGACAAGACTCGATGCCATCCCTGCCGGCATTCGCGCGTGAAAAATACCTGTCCGAGACAGTGGTGTCGTCTGCATAGCCCAAGGTACCGGGTACAAGCACATCATTAATGTGCAGCAGGAAAAGTGTTGCGGACAAGACTGACCCCTGAGGTACACCGGCATCGATAGCCATTTGTTCCGACGAGTATCCATCTAGAACAACTCGTATTGAACGTTCCCTCAGGAAGTCTGCAATCCAAGCGCATAATCCGGCAGGGATACCATATGCTGGAAGCTTACCTATAAGGCTTTGGTGCCAAACCCTGTCAAAGGCTTTTGAAATATCGAGAGACACCGCAAGAGCCTCGCCGTGTCTCTCGATAGCTTCACTCCATAAATGTGTGGCGTACACCAGAAGGTCCCCAGTCGAACGGCCTCGGCGGAATCCGTACTGACGATCACTGAGGAGATCGTTACCTTCTAGGTGAGCCAGGAGTTTATTGTTCAGGGCACGTTCCATAATCTTGCAGAGTATGGACGTGACCGAAATGGGACGATAATTGGCAGGGTCAGCACGACTGCCCTTTTTGGGCACAGGTTGCACATTAGCCAACTTCCAGGACCTGGGAACATGACCGGTCTCAAGTGAGAGACGATACAGGCGTGTGAGATGAGGAGACAACTCGGGAGCACAATTACGCAGAACTATTGCTGGAATACCGTCGGGTCCACTAGCTTTGTTCACGTCCAGGGTCCTCAAGATTTTTAGGATCTCTTTTTGGCGAATGCGTACTTCTGGCATAAAGCTGTCAGCACGTGATGAGATAGGTGGATTTTTACCTGAGGTATCTAGACGTGAATTCTCCGCAAAAAGAGAAGCAAATAAATTTGCCTTCTCTTCCGCAGCATGAGCTAGGGTTCCATCGGGCTTCAGCAATGGCGGTAGGGAGGGTCGACTAAAGTTTGATTCAGCCGCTTTTGCCAGGGACCAAAAGGCTTTACTGCCCGGAGGGTGAGAGGCTAACTTGGCCCCAATCTGGCTTATGTGGTTGAATCGAGCTCGGCGTATTGTTCTCTTGGACGCCTTGGCGGCTAGGTTAAAGGCTCTCTTCAGTGCTCGAGTATCCGGAGATTTGTGTGCTCGAGCTGCAGCCCATGCAGTATAAGCCGACTGTTTCTGCGCCTCAGCACGTTTACAGTCAGCATTATACCACGGGCGAGCTTTTAAGTCCGAAGTTACGTCAGTGAATGGGATAAAATATTCCATACCCTGCCGTATGACTGATGTTACGGATTCAGCACATCTCGACGGATCTCCTGAATTGAAGCATACCCCACGCCAAGGGTAGGACGCAAAGAAGTGGCGCATTTCATCCCAATCTGCTGACCTGTATTTCCATACCCGTCTGGGGCCGCAGGGGGATTTTTCAGGTGGGGAATAACATGATACAGACTTCACCAGACAGTGGTCGGAGGTACCCAGGGGGGCGGAAACGCTCACCGAGTATCTATCTGGATCTGTTGTCAGCAGAAGGTCTAAGCAATTGGCAGTGTGAGAGTCAGCATCGGGTACCCTCGTTGCACAGTTTACAAGCTGGGTGAGGTCTTGCGTTAGAGCAAGTTTGCGTGTCTCTCTCCCAGCATGATCGGTCAACTGGTATGGGAACAGCCACTCTCGATGGTGGGCATTGAAGTCCCCCAGGATAACTAACTGTGCCGAAGGATAACGACCCCGACCCTCATCCGCCCACTGACTAAGTTGGTCACACAGATGAGTTGTCTCCTGATCACCTTTGTGCGATCGGTAGACACAGGCATAGAGGATTTGCTCTTGGCCAGTGTCCACCAGGAGCCATAGTACGGAGTGACTGGACGACTCAAGGTTTTTGAGACGCCTGACACAGATGTCATCACGAGCGTACACACAGACTCCGGCACGAGGTAGGAACCTATGCTCCAGAGAATACCCAGGGTAGGTGAGGTACGCCGTGTCAGCAGGACATCTGATCTGCGTCTCGGTGAGGAACAGCAGCTGCGGTTTCTCAGTTTCAAGATGGTGGTGGACTGATTGGAGATTAGAGTGCAGACCTCGGATGTTGGAGAGGTGCACTTTGAGTGGGAGGAAGTGCAGCCGCTGTGAAATCTTTTTCCGTCTTGTTGTATTTATCATTTATTAAAAAAAAAATAAAAAGTGAATAGGCGTAAAAGGACGGCAGTTGGGCGAGGCGGAGCTCTGCCCACCACATGCCAAACTCAATACCGCTGCACGGATAGGAGCCTGACGCGGAAACCGCGGGGACGCCCGAACCCCCCCAGAATGGCTACCTGGTCCTCCCATCCGGTCGCTAATCGGCAGGGTAGAGCATTCTGGGATTTTTCGTGAGGTGGCGGGGCAGCCTTTCACAGGTAGCTAGTCTGCTAATTGGGCCCCCATCTTCCTACGGTCGGCCAGCGGCGGCACCGTGCTTCGGATCCCGCTGCCCTCCGAAGCCAGGCACCCGATGCAGCGCCATTCAGCAGTCACATTCGGTTAAAAAGAACACCGCAACTACCCAGACCCGCCCTTTAATATGGCTTCACCTGGCATCGCGCCGGAACACGGCCGCCGAAGTCGTTTGGCGACGCGGCTTTACCAAGTGGGTGGTAACCAGCCACGGCCGAAGCCTACCACCGGAGAACTGCTGTCCATTTAGCACTACCCAGGGGTCACGTGTAGGGCTCTAGAGTCATGAACCCTTTAGAGAAAGGGTTCTCCTACGGACGCGAACAGCTTTAACCCCCTTAAGCTTTAAGGAAGAAGGTCAAATACATTAAGCCCAGGTTATATGCATAAAACCCGGGCTCTACAATGGTGGTGTAAACTCCGAAGGCGGCTGTGACATCATAAGGAGACTCAAGGGTCGCATCATTTAGCTAGGATACAGCGAAACATCATTATCCACAACTACTACAACAAAAGGGACAGTATGCAAAAATTACTCATGTTGGTGCATGGCAGACTAATTAATTAAACTTTTAGTTACTGTAATTGTTTATGTAAAAGTCAATCTCATTGATAATTAATTATTAATGAGGTTCACTGTTTTCGGAGACTGGTCATTATTTAATGTTGTTAAGGCCAGACTTTATATGTATTTAGCATGAAGCAAATAATGCTGCCTCGTGGTTTTACGGCGTGGGTATGTTCCGGGTATTCTAGAGGTCCCGGGTTCCATTTTCGGGTAGAGCAAAATGGTATTGGGTATTTCCATTAGGAAATTCTCAGTAGTAGCATGGAGTCTGGTAATGTAGGTACCCGAAAAACGCTAATAGGATCACTTTCTGTTACTTTGAAAAAAAGTATTGGCAAAATAGGCAAGCGTCAGTGTGTATGTATGTACTCGTATTAAACAAAGAAAACGTAAAGGCCAACCTTTAAAAAGACGTTGCGCGGTTTCACAAGACAAATTATTGCGGGATCAACAAATAATTGTCTTTGGTCTAGGCGTTAGCGGTTGTGTTGCGATTTTAAGATAGATCAAGAAATTACAATTGGTTACATAGTATTTGAGTAGCTTTTGAGAATATTTATGTATACGGTGTCTACAAAGTTCGTTGGAACCGAACATTAAATGAAGTGCGATCCAAATATAGACTGGCGCGAAAGATTGCAATTTTATTTCACCAGCCATCACATTTATTTGTCGGATGGGTCTATGGTCTATGGTACACATCACTACCAACTTACGAGATCTTAAATTCATTTAATCTAAACATTTAATGCATTACTTTAGTATCGAAGTTAGTTTTATAAACTTTGATTCTTATTAAATACACCCACCAAACAGTCACATACATAGTTCTGACCCCGCACTAGGATACAAGCCCTGTGTCGTGAGTATAAGAAACTACGAGAGACTTTTCGGTGTCACAAACACTCAGACCCGAAACAATCGAACCCGCGGCCTCTCGTTTCGCAAGCTGGTATCTAGCCAACTGCGCCACGGGGCTTTCAATTATATCATTAATTACTTTTACAGAGGTTCTTGGTAGTAATGTGTTCATTAAGATATTACTTGGTCTTCAGCTACATGATCTAGAGATTTTCACTTTTGTGTGGCTAAATACGATGAAAGTTAAATGTTTTGTTTGTTACTTTTAAATTCGCTATCCATTAACCGACATAGCTTTTATACCGCAGAGTGAAAAGTTCTCAGGGATTTCAGGTAAAGTTAACGCGAACGAAGCTGCACTTAACTGTTGAGGTTAAAATCTCATACTTAAAACATTGCTTCTAAAAATCAGAGGTATAAATGAAATCTAGTTCTACTACGTTTCAATTTCCTGCATATTTTGGTGAATAAACAATCGACTGACGTGATTTTAAGTGATGACGTCACTTTTATTCTTGCGGCCTAACTAATAAATATTCATTCATCATCATCAGCCCATATGGTAGTGATGGCATCGACTTTTAAGCGAGCGATCGAGAACATCTGACTTTTCGAAGTTATTTTTGTATTAACAAGGAATTATGACGCACTTTATCAGTGAAGGAAAAGATCGTGAAGATACTTGCGCATCTAAAAATTCTTAGCAATCAGATGAAGAGGAGGCCCGTATCTAAATGATAAATAAACAAATTACAATTCAAACATGCCTTGTCCTGCTCAATTAATTTCTTCGTGATGTTAGCGAAAACGAGAAAAAACACGTTCAAGTAACTAACTTAACTTTAACTAAATTAACTAAAGTTTTTAAGTAAGACGGTTAATATCTGGTATATTTAAAATGATTTTTTTAGCAAACTTTCACGGCTCAGTGAGTCTATTATTTTCTATCAGTTTCCAGAGAGAGCTCTACGTTTCCAGTCAAACTAGTCCAATCATATTATAATGGAATATAATAGAGCCTTTCATACATAATTATTACTATATTGGAATGGGTTGCATGTAGGTCTAGATGATCTAAAAAATTTGTGACGGATTCCAATTCCACCTCTGACTTGAAATTAAATTCTTTTTATAAAAAATATCACGTACTTTAACTATAAAGCAAAAAGTCATGAAAAAACCTTCACGCCAAAGAATTCTACCAAAGTAAATTCTTCTTCTTTATATATTGTCCACCACCCCGTAATAGGACAGCGGGTGGACAATGACCTAGCGCTCTAAGTTTTAATGGAAGCCTGTGCCTAACAGTAGGATAGGAGAGGCGAGGTCGCAATAGATTATCCAGGCTAACATAATTTTGATATCGACAATTTTAACGACATTTGGCCAGTCTAGTATAAAAATGTTAATACCAACTGAGTTAATTTAACGTGGATTACAAAGTGTATTTACGCTTGATTTTTCCCAAGGGGTAGGCAGAGTTGCATTTCTGACGCTATATTTTGCCAATTGTGTTTCAAAAAGTAACACACAATAACACTTTGCTCGACCCGAGAGTCGAATAAAAATCATTAGATAGCACGGAACATATGTACCTACTTGTGCTGGACCACGAGCCAGATATTATTAGTATTTATCATTAAGCGTCTTCGATCTGTGCCCGATGCCATGACATAATGGAAAATTCCTTGTTTTACATTATTAACAGTCATTCTCGTAAATGAATTTTAAGTATGACACTGAGGCTTATAAAATCTAATTCATCCATTATAATATAAACCACACTGATATCCAATTATGAACCCAATATTCATCATGTTGAAACGCAAATTCCCTCGTCAATTATTCAAGTTAAAACATTAATTGTAACAAATAGCGGGAGATTGTTGGAAGCTGATTCATTTCGCTGGAATATGGCCAGAATAAATGCGTTTTAAAATTATCTAAAGTTGGACTTGTAATGGTTTTAATTTTAACTTCGCTTTTGTAGTTTTATTAAAATTTGTTTTAAATTTATGCTTTAATCTGTCTTTGGTGATTCTATTTGTGTTTTATGAGTCTTGAGTTTATGAATGTTTAGTGGTGTCAGTGGCTTTAATTAAATTTATCGCGTTTTCAATTTCAATTTTAAATGATTCAATCAATGAAAGTATTAAATATTTAACATCTTTCAATATTTTCCAAAGTATATTAATGTAAGATTTCTTAATAAGAATAAACAAAACCTTTGTTTATGACTAACATTTGTGACTAATTCCATACTGTCTGACTACCATTCGTTCTACTTATTGAGTAACTAAAACTATATGATTTATCTATAAACTAATTAAATTACGCTTTTGCAATTACAAGTTCAGAAGTATTCTTCGATGTCATAAAAACAGGTCTTTATTTAAATAAATTGTAACAAACTGCACATATAAAAACGATAAACGATTTTTGAAATGCATTTTTTGGTAATCTTCATATATCATGTACATATATTAACAGTAAAAAGAAACATTGTTATTATTTGGACGTCATTCTCATTACGTATCAATGTTATTTTGCGTAATCCAAACTACCGCTTATATTTTTTTAAACGGCACACACATACACGCACGTAGGCACGCACACACACAGAATTTCCTATATAACAATACCATATTCATAATATAAACTTCATACTCGTCCATAAGGTGAAGCGCAATATTTTCCTGTAAAGTGTGAAAAGATCGCTATAGACAGCAAACTGAGACCTGTTACATTCTGCCTCGCACTCCTAATGGATTTGCTTTTATCTAGAAAATTTTTCATTTTCCCAAGATAATATTATCCTTTATTCTACTCTACTGCACAAACTACACGCTAGACAATTTTTATTGCGATCAGACGTTAACACGAAAAAGTAATTTGATATAAGTATTAATGACGATAAAAAATATTATCATTATAATTAAAGGGACTAGTAGTGAGCGGCGAAAGATTTCAGGTTCAATTTCCAAGATCAGGCGAAGTATTGTTCATTGATTGATTTGACAGCCCTGTGGCGCAGATGGCTAGACACCAGTTTGCGAAACGAGAGACCGCGGGTTCGATCACCGCACCGAGACAAATGTTTGCTTCGGGTATGTGTGTTTGTGAGACCGTAAAGTCTTTCCTAGTTTCTGATACCCATAACATCATATTGGGATCAGAACTATGTATATGACAGTTGGTTGTATTATTGGTTTAGTAAATTCACATTCCACCGAGTCTGACAACGTGACCGGTTAAAATAAATACGTTAGCCTATTCTTCGTGACATTAAAAAATAACTTGAATCAAGTAATATAGCGATGCAAGTGGTTAAGTATCTGTGTTAAATATCTACACGACTAACGGTTATAATAGGTCATCCGATGATCTGCTTCGTCGTCCTTAGTATGTATAATGAAAGCGATTTTTTTTTATTTATATACTCAGCCTATCGCCGTCCACTGCTGAACGTAGGAGGCCTCCCCAAGAAAGCGCCAACCATCCCGGTCTTGTGCAGCCCTCATCCATCCGTTACCCGCCACCTTTCTCAAGTCGTCTTTTTTTATTTATTTAAATTTATTTATGTATTTTTTACACTCCTACGTGTAAATCATTTCAATTCAATTTTGGCACACATAATATAGTTGGGACCCTGGAGTCTAATATATCCTACTTTTTTGCCGTTACAGTAGGTTATCGAGGGAATTTTTAAACATTGATGGAAAACTCATAAAAATCTATTTCAAAGAAGAAATTTTCCGTAGCTTTTATACACAATGAGTACTGAAGATACCGCTATACTGTGATATACCTATTTATATACCAGGAAAAAATACTGATACATACCTGGCGAAATGTGGGTGCAGAAATGCACCTCTGCCTACCCCTTCGGGGAATACAGGCGTGAGTTTATGTATGTTTGTATGAATGAATAAATACTGTTGCAGGAATACATTCTAAAAAGTCTGTAATTATGAAAAACCTATGATTATTCTACTTGGAAAATATACAATGGAAGTAATTGTTTTTCTTGATGAAAGTACACCGGGTCGATCGAGATGTACATAGGTATTCCATAGAAATTCATTTAGGTGGAATGAGTTTTTAATCGCATTTTATTCGTTTGGTAGATATATATTAGATTAGCTGTTTGATGTTCCTAAGTACCAATATCGTACCCTTTTATTCTATTTATAAACGTTTTTACAACCGTTTATTCAATTTGCGATGTATAAGTATAGGTATGGATTTGTTCAGGTGGAATCTCACAGCTGAATTTTTAAGCAAATATCTTCAACCAATTGAGCTAAAATTTTGTATACACGTTCAGTTTGGATGACAATGCATGATTAATTGTATGACGTCATTCATTCGATCACCCAAGATGACAGACTATTTATTTTTTATACATTTCTACAATACGGTTATCCAATGGTTTTGCTACGAAACTGTTTTAAAAATCATTTTTTTTATGCGCTAAGGAGAAAAAATATATTTTTTTTACTTTAAAACTTTTACCATCTACTTATAACGTCAAAAAGCTTGACAGTGGATTGTGTGTCTTTAATAACCATTGGATTGCAGCTGCTACTGCGGTTTTACTATCCACTAGCTGATGTAGAGATGTATATAAATGGGATTAAATACAAACGACGTCGGGTTGGGGGGTTAGTAATTAATCAATTGTTAATATCTCAGGGCGGGGGAGACTAATGAGCGGCGGAAGGGTGCCGTCGCTTGGCGACGACTGATCGGGGTGGGAATCTCGGAGACGAAAAAACATATTTAATTGTACAGCCGTCGCGGGGTAAAAAATTGTGATGTATTAAATAGTTTCTTATTAAGGTCATTCACAAAAAAAATTGCCTAGAGCTAGTGGCGCGCTTAATTGTGTTCTGTAATGTTAAATGAGCCATTCCGACTGAATTTCTTTATATTTTTATAAATTTAAATATTTATTAGATAAAGATACGAAGGCGCTAAAAATACTATAAATTTTTACTTACTTCATCAAGCTTTTCTAGCCCGTGTAGATGGACTTTTCATACCTTAGTAATATTTGTGAGTGATTCTTAAGGTGTATAACTATCCTTCACAAATTCACTCGTCTTATATTCTACCAGTACACATTATAAGAATATTCAAAGACGGTGCAGTCGTCAGTTTAGCTTGGCACCTCACTTGCACTGTGATAGATTTTTTGAAATAAAAATACGTAACATATTAAACAATAAATAACATTTGTTATCCGTTTTACATGTTCTGTATTTTTTATAAAACAAAATAACGCTTACTCACACTAACATTCTAACACAGGCATATTTAAACATGAAATGGGAAATTTCATATTTGGAGAATCCAATAAATGGCCTGAACAATTTTCCAATCAAAATATTTTACGTTGTATCCACGTAAGCGTTCGTTGCTGCGAAAAATGATTTATGCCAATAGATTGTTTGGCGACGAGAAATCTGTGGAGGAAATCGTTTTATGTGTTCCCAATGGTAAATGCTCGTGTGTTTGAGAGAGTGAAATCATGCGGCAGAGATATATATTGGAGTATCTTTCGATAGTTTACCTGAGAAATAAATACTGGAGCAGAGATTTATACAGGCGATTATGACTGTGACCGTATGATTTGACATTAGTACGGTAAAGAGATAACACCGCACATCGTAGCAGCTTTCTATACGAAGGACCAAATTGGGAGGTATGACCATCTCTCGTCATTTGGCTCAATCACCTCGGCTTGCTGAGATTATTTATTATAATATAATGTAGGCTTTGTCTCAACTGAAAACTTAGCATCCGTCAAAAAATATATATTTAGATTTCTGACATGTGAAACATTTAGTAAACACATCAGCTTAATTGATTTATATTATATTTTCCAGTATGTAGTGATAGCCTCGAGGTTTAGGCACGCGGTCGAGAATCGTGGCGGTCGCGGGTTCAAATCCCAAGCACCTCTGACTTCGAAGTTATGTGGGTATTCACAATAAATTATCACTTACTTTGACGGTGAAACCTAACCTAAAAGTTCTTAGGAATTTCTTAGATCTGTAGTCCGCCAACCCGCACTAGGCCAGCGTGGTGGACTAAAGCCTAGACCCTCTCAATGGTAGACGAGGACCGTGCCCAGCAGCTATATGGGCTGATGATGATGATGACGATGATATTTACCAATAAATAAAATTGCCATTATATTAATATGCATTATTTTGCCAACGTCAGATTGAAAGAAAATATACATATTGCAAATGAAGGGGTGGTCATTCGAACATGACGATGTCTGACAGGAGGATAACGATGTTTAAAATTCGGAGGAATATGTGGGGTGAAGTTGAATTCATAATGGCGTAATTTAATGGTAATTTTAGAGTTTCCGTTTTTGAGCATTGTAACACTAACACGCGATTGTAATTAAATTGATGAGTAATTTAAAATAATTATTAGTATGTTTATGCATATCTAATATTTGTAGTGTTAATGACAATCTTGATGAGTGTTCAATTTAATATCTCCTCAAATGTGATATATACAGGTTGTGAAAAAACCGTGATCAAATATTAAGACAGGTAATAGTTACGGTGATCACAAACATAGTGTCGTTAAAAAAATTCCCAACAAAAATTAAAAAAGAAATACGTTTTCCAAACAACCATAAGTATTAAATGTATGAGGTGAGTATGAAAACGTCATTTTTTATTTTTGTCGGGATTTTTTTTAACGTCAATGAGTTTGTATTCACCGTAACCGATCCCGGTCGTTTTACACCCTGTATTTACAACAGTAAAAATTGGGACGAGTTTAATAAATTTTTTTAATTCACATTTCATTGAGCACATGACGTTGCCAACTAGAGTTGATATCTTTTTAAACGTGACGACATAAGCCGTATAATAGAAGTTGCATTAGCTACTGAAAGAGTCTTTCAAAGGAGACGAATGTTAAATATCGATGTCTGAGAGCAAGTCACGTTAATGTAACAAGTCACTTAACGCACAGTATTGGATTTCATTGACAGTACAAGTCTGTGAATCATGTTCGCTGGACCACAGCCAACTCTAAATAGATAACTGTAACGCGTTGATTATGGATCTCGTTGGAGTTGTATGCAATTCAAATGCTATAGATAAGTAGGATCAATTGAATCACTTTATCTAATGACAAAACGATCACATTGCGCTTGATGTTGACAATGCCTTCTAAAGATAGCATAGATGACAGTCTACATCAGCTAGTGGTTCCTCGCCTAAATTATGAGAGGCAAAAGCGAAACAACATTTAATGTTTGAGTTTTGTTTAACTTCCCTTTTTTTCTAAGAAACCTGCTTGACCTTGGCAAGACTAGTGTTTTAAAACAGCGTTTACACATCTGATTTCGCAATTATGTTTGACTTGAAATCTTTTTCAAATACACTTAACATCAGCGGTTGTAGTCATAACTTTTCTGGGTTTTTTTTAATTATGGCAATTTAATAATGTTTAAGGTTCTATTTGCGATTTTGCTCGTAGATGAATGAAAGACTGAGGCTCGTTGAATGATATTTGGTCTTGTTCCACAGTTGTCAATATAATCACAATACCGCACTATGTACATCGCATGGGTGTATGTATGTAAATGTAAGTATATCGCACAACATAAAAACAAAAGATTTACAGGCACAGGTTGCCTATGCTCAGAATAATATTTATTAGGCTAATGATTATAATATTTAAATAATATCATTACAATAAAATAATAATATACAGACCCCATAAACTTAAAAACACCCGTTATAATTATGTGCCTCACTAGTACGCCACCCACAGTGCACGATTTTATGACATAAACAAAATTTATAGATATACCTACCGCGCAGTAATAATTGAATGTATCCCAACATTAAACAGTTTTATGGTTTTAGGAAACAATAGATATGAAATAGCGGGAATAGAATACCACTTCCTTTCAATGGGTTAAATTTTAAAGGGTTTTCGTGACCCCCATGTAGTGACAGTGTGTATTACTTATTTATTTATAGCAACTTCTTCCTGCAACATCAGATTCGCGGAATCCAGTGAATATTTTTTTCATATCATTCAATAATTCCTCGTGTTCTCAGCATAAGCGTATGTCGTGCGATGTATAGATTCTACGAGTCTCGTCGTAACAGTTCGATCGCCGTGTCGGGCAACTCCCAATGCTGAGCTCATGATACATCATAATATAATTTCGTTAAGCTCCTTTTTTAAACTAAATGCAGCGAAATGAGCAATTACAAGAGACAGAAATACGCGAACATGCATTTGCACTTGGGTTCGTGGCAATGATTTGTTATACAAAATATTATGTTATGGCTTAGTTGTAAGCGGTGGAGATTGCAAAAATAGGTTAATAAAGTTATCATTATCAGCCCATATACCTACGTCCCATTGCTGGGCACGGACCTCTTTTGCACCTAAGAGGGTTTAGGCCTTAGTCCAACACACTAGTCTAGTGCTGGTCGTTGGGTTACACACAAAAAAAAATCTAAGATCTTTTAAGTGTGCAGGTTTCATCATGATGTTTTCCTTCACCGTTAATATATGTGATAATTCTTTGTGAATACACACATAACTTCGAAAAGTCAGAGGTGTGTGCCTGGGGTGTGAACCCGCGACCGTTGAGGTATATGTATAATTATTTCGTTGAAAAGTTAATTGAATGTTTAAATTGAAAATAGTTTAGATACAGTTATATTAACTTGGAATGTTCGTATTTTGCTTGCCCACTTCAGCACCAAGCGACTACGATAACACAGTGGATACGGTGGTGTCATTCTTACCCCCAATCGACAGGGGTGGGATATCCACATCCCCTTTTTTCCTCCCCCGTATCCAGCATTAATCTTTGTGGGCCTATCAAAAGGCGGCCATGAACGCTTAAAATAAGGTGGGTAAAAGACCTGAAAGTCCTCTGACAAAATTGCCTCTATTGGTTTTAGAAACACACTATGTAAACGATTTCAAATACAAATTAAAATAAATTACCTTTTTGCAATGTAAGTAATATACATTTTGTATAATGTATTTTATAAATAAAAAAAATTATTGTTATGACACTAATTGCTGGCATCAGCCTAGCTCGTATTCGAATAATGCATATCATACGTCTGGCTCCATTTTTCGCGGCAATAATTAATGCCTCATACATATTTATGCCGCCCTTATCCAATGCGTGGCGGAAATTACGCCGCGATGTTATCTATCGCAAACCCCATCCATTATCTAATATTAGGGTAAGGACAGTTTGTCTGTGATTACGTCGACGCGTTTCGCACTATCATTGCCATTGTTGGGAATCGGTGTTCTTTGTTCGAAACGATCCCGAATCATGGTGATTTTGCCGATGGTAAGATATGGGATATTGACCGCGCTCTTTTCGAGATGAACTGACTTACATACATACGAGTATATGACGAAAATGTTTTGCGGTGACTCACAAGTAAGTACAAATAAAATTAGCTGAAGATTGGTGATTAGGACAAAAAGGCCTGTTGTGATGGTTTGAATTTATAGAGAGGATATAACCACTATTTACGAAGAAATTATGTGGAGCAACTGATTTGAAAGGTCAAAAATATTAAATAAATAATTAGCTGCTAGTAGGGGTCTTAATTTGTGTTAATGTAAAAATAAAAGGCAAGGGAACTAGTAAATGTATAAATGTATGTACGTAGTGGCTCCTTCAAGACCGTTCCATCGAACCATACCTTAGCAATAAATTATAGCTACCTTTCTCACATACTAATGATAGGAAGTTACTATAACGACGTTCGAAGCCACCCTGGATCATTAGTGAAGTAATAGAGCATCAAACACATCTGTACCGCATATCAAACGCAATGTCGAGTTTCAATTGATAGAACGGTATAGGGGTCGATTGTTCGACGTTCTTTCAGGAATGTGGAAATAAATTTTCAACCTTATTACAGATAATATAAAGGTCAAAGCTCTGTGAAAGGCTACTGTTTCGAAGTCATAGTCACCTAACTTGTTTATCCATTAGTGCAGTTAAGATGTCATTATGATGAAGGTATAATTTTTTTATTAGATTTACTAGGTTGGGGTCCGAAAAAGAGGGTTGTGGGCTGATTGAGTTAGATGTCATGTTCACGCGGTAGCCGTGACAAAGCTATACTCGTAATATGTAATATTTGATTGGACGTAAAATTGATTGATTTTTAATATTTTATCTGATACAAAACGGAATGTTGTCAGTACTTATGCTATTCAATAGTAGCATAATTACTGCAATTATTATTTATGTACTAAAAATTAGTTGATATTTTTTGATCTGATTAGTTTCCCGGGTGGACAAGAATATTCTACCGTCGTCAATTTGAGTCTCAGGAATTCTCACTCACGGAATAAAACACAACCAATCTTCTTTGTTAATTAATACGTACATTAGTAAGTAAAATAAAAGATCTACCAAAACAGAACAAAAATCTCCAGACGTTTCTGTACAAATTTGTGATTACTGTATAAATTTGTGATGGAAGTGCCGATAAAAAAAGTAACGAATAATTAACTCAAACATCTCGCATCTAAATCTGCAGCACATTTATTCTCATTATTTAATATTTAGCTAGAAAGCACATCATAAAACGAGACAGGTAGTCACGTTTGATCGTCCAATAAAATAAATAAATCCAGAGGACTGGTCTTTGAAGTCTCGTTGCTCGCTGGACCGGAGGAAATTTATTGACAATATTACACTACACTTTTATTTCTTACAATTTCTCTAAGATGGAATGTACCTGGAAGTATTCAAGACTCTCTTGGTAATAATAAAAGAGAGGTTTCCTGAAAATAACTGAATGGCTTCGCATAATACTGTTTTTATTTTCTGTATCGGTTTTCATCATCATACGTCCCACTGATGGGCACGGGCCCCCTCTACAACTCAAAGGGTCTAGGCCTTAGTCCACCACGCTGGCTTAGTGCGGGTTAGCGGACTACACACCTAAGAAATTTCTAAGAACTTTTAGGTGTGCAGGTTTCCTCACGATGTTAAAGTACGTGATACAATAATTCTTTGTGAATACACACATAACTTCGAAAAGTCAGAGGTGTGTGCCTGGGGTTTGAACCCGCAACCGTCGATATTCTCGACCACGTGCCTAAATCTTGAGGTCATCACGACGTACGGTCGGTTTTACGGTTTTCATCGGTTTACGGTACTGTATTTGTTATAAATTATTTTCTCGCATAACTCGATGAAAAGAGCTTTACCCAGTACCAGACGCTTTTATTCTATGAACAAAGACTTGTTATAAAGCCGTCAAGTGTGATTTCGAGTCACGCAGTTTGGTTTCCTACGCCACAGTTTTCGCTTTTGTATCTTTAATCAACTACGTCATACTCAGTCTGATGTTTTGATGTCATGTTTGAGCGAATTTTTATACTCTATTAAACAGAGATTATTTCAGTAAATTAAGGAAAATAGCCAAAGCCAAATAGGCTTAATTTTTTTATACCTAAACTTAAATTATGAAAAATATTTTTTCATACGGGTACGTTAAAAAGAACGCAGTTGATCGTGATTTTAAGTGAAAATGAGTAACAAAAAGGTTATTAATTCACCAGTCGGCCTATTTAATACCTGAGAGAGCAAAGCTTAAACCAGATAGCAAAAGTTTTGCGAGGGTTTTTATGGCGAGTTTTTCATTATGTAGGTATAATTCCTCTCCGTTCCTATGTATATTTATTATTTATTATATAAAAAAGTGCGGATTAGCCACGAAGCGAAACCGACCTGTTATTCATTAACGTAATGTGGTTCTACTTAAACATATAGTACGAGTATGTGCAAATAGTATAAAAAGTTTTTTTATGTCTCTATGCAGCATTAAGTATATTTTAATTATTGATATTATTCGAACCCACCTCGTGGTCTCGAGGTGCAAATATGTGCTGTACGATCTAGAGTTCTTGGGCTCGATTTCCGGGTCGGGCAAAGTGTTTTTGGGTTTTCCTATTAGGAAATTGTCAATACCAGCGCGGAGTATGGAATTGTGCCCGACAAACGACAATAGGCTCGCTCCCAATACGTGAGAAGAAAAAATAATTGGGGAAATGTCGGTACAGTAATGCAGGGTGCATTACTACCCCTTCGGAGAATACAGGCGCGGCATAGCAAAGTGATAAAACCGCGTCTGTTAGTATGTGCGGTTTTGTCCAAAAAGAGTATTTAGATAAAATAAATAACTTACAGTAGTTAACCTTAGTCCGGCATGAGGGCATGAGTGATGAGAGTTTCTCGTCACTTGATGTACTATTTGGATAGAATTTTGCTTGCAGGTACGGTTTTGTCACTTTGTCGGGCGCGTACAAAAAAAAATCCTCATGCGTACAGAGCAACTGATATATTAGTGATGTAAAATAAACATATCCCGAGCTCTAAGTAAATGTAAAAAAGCAGTGTATCGCGGACAATAAAATAAGTCGTAATCACGCACTCCGTACCTCATATCGGAACCGACAAGAGTTCAACAGACACGTATCCGAAAATGAAGACGTAAAAAAGTTTTAAAATGCATGTTCTTATCCGAAATACAGTGGAAAAAGTCCGTATCAGACGCTTGCACGGGTCTCACGTACTGGCTCTGGATTTCGAACCATGTTTTATGCATCCGGCGTCTTTCGGACATCGCCCTCAGGCAGGCACTTATTTAGAACATCGACGGGAGGGGGTCGGTCAATTGATTGTATCTAGAAAACTCTTAATGACATTCCATATTTTACGAACATGAAGTAAAGACAAATCGAAGATAAATTTGTGTGTTTTCAAAATTTTATTGATGTTCGCTTAATGTTTTAATAAATTGTCATTAAAAGCAAATCTTACATATCATCATTGTCATCAGTCTATATACGACCTACTGCTGAAGTCCACCAAGTTGACCTAGTGCGGGTTGGCAGACTACACATCAAAGAAACTCCAGATAATTTATAGTGTGCATGTTTCCTGACGACCATACCGTAGGACACGTATAGCTATTTTATGTGATTTATACCAATTAATTGGCATAAGATTTTATGACAGGCCATCCTTTTTTAACAAGGGAAATCCTTTTAAGGAGCCGTCTTAAGGTGTTACGAAAGTGTCTGAACGAGATTCCCGGTATCACTCATGGCGAATTTTAGACATTAGCTTTGCTTACCTATCATTGACAACTATTCGCCGTAGCCACACACCACCAAATTGCGTAATTAAAATACTTTTGGAAAAGTATAAATGTAAAAGATAATATCTAAATCATCTAGAATTAATAATCGCTCGGCAATTTTTTATCATCATTTAAACAAAAATTAATTTGATAATGTTTTACATAAATAAAATAATATGGGTGCTCAGTTCCCATCCCCGGTTCCAGTTCACATCTGCACGATTCCGTGCATCCGATCTCTTTCTTCTGACTAACTTTATTAAGCGATTCCTTGATATTTGACTGCGCTGTGTTCGAAACTTCTGAGAGTTATGAGTATTTTCTTGAATTATATTTTATTGAGCGGAACTTTTCATACGAATGTTTAATAACTTATGCATACGATCGGAGCGCATAATGAGGGTGAAGGCAGTAAAATTATTATTAACTCTTCGCGGAAAGCCTTCCGGAATACTGATTTTATGACCCTTTCATATCACTAGGTTCCTCTTTATTTATGTAGGTGAACAAACCAGCTGGCGAATTACCTAACAGTTAATGTACGAGCCTAAAGGTTGTTTGTTTTATTGAGTCACTGTCATACGTTCCAGATTTTTATAAATCAAGGGAATTCATAAAATCCTTCTAAAATGAAAGCGTTGCGAGGAAACCTGATTGCCTAAGAGTTATCGGCAAGCAAATACTCAAATTTATGAGGTCTAGTAATAAGCACTAGGCCAGCATGTTGGACTTAGACCTATCCTCTGAAGCAAAGTGGTAGTAAATAGTAGTGGGACGCAATTATGACATAATAAATTCGAAGTGATTTTCAATTTTTTGATTTTAAGTATTCATCATCAGCCCATATACGTCCCACTGCTGGGCACGGGCCTCCTCTACAACTGAGGGGGTAAAGGCCTTAGTCCACCACGCTGGCCTAGTGCGGTTTGGCGGACTACACACCTAAGAAATTCCTAAGAACTTTTAGGTGTGCAGGTTTCATCACGATGTTTTCCTTCACCAAAGTACGCGATAATGGTAAGTCAGAGGTGTGTGCCTGGGGTTTGAATCCGCGACCGAGATTCTCGACCGCGTGCCCAAACCTCAAGGCCATCACAAATTTTAAGGATTATATCGCGTTTTTTGTACTTTTTTATCACTCAAAATGTATCCATTATTACGGTTTATAGGAGGTATTTTTAAAACATATTTTCGTAATATACAAATAATAAAACAATTTTAATTTATTTTTTCGATTCACTGTAAAAGTATTTTGTTTGACAATGCAGTTTTTATCCACACGCTGGATGCATATGTCATATTATGTGATATATACCTAAAGTGGTTTAATTTTTTAATGTTTTTTAAACATATTCCACTCTGAGTATAGGTATGTTAAAATCCTCAGTTGCGATAAATTGCGACGCGCACATAATTTGACTGTGTATTCAACATACTATGAAATTCAGCTGAAAACTCGCCCGTGGAGATTTAAATAATTTTCATACAAAATGAGAAAACAGATTATTCAATTCACTCGCGGTTACAGAACAGAATAAAGCAGGGGAAGAATTTTCTTTGGGACAATTTATATGAGGAAACAGCACCTGGCTCATCATCATGACGGTTGATAGTAGTCCGTCATGGACATGGTAACGTTGTTTTTGCTACGAAAATAATACTTTAAATTTCAATGCAGACAGTCGTAATCTAAGCTTTTAAATATTTCAAGAATAGGTGGTAGAGTATTATTTTGAAAAACGGATTTGAAAATAGGATTAATCTACGACAAATTTCATTATTTTGCTAATATCTTATATTCACTTTGATTTAATAGCCTCTAAGCACCCGAGTTCAAATTCTTCACGGGAGCACATTATTTTATGAACGTTCGTTCGTCCGGTTGAATAAGTGTTCGGAATGCGATTGAATAATTTTCGGTTTGATTCGCTGAATAGTCTAGTGTTCTAGGGCTTCCATTAGGAAAGTCTCAGGGAAAATGCCCGAAAGACGGCGATAGAATCGTAGATACAAATATCTGGTATTAAATATTTGCTGACGAAACATGCAAGTAGAAAAACACCTCTGCCTACAGAAATATAAGTGCGAGCTTATGTTTGTATTGCATAATGTGTAAATAAATATGCCGAATACAGGTACAGTTGCACGTCTTAGTTAGTACTAGAAGGTGACCCCTACTACATCATTGCTTCGGTGCGGAGCAATGACCAGTCATCATCATTATAAGCCCATATACGTCAAACTGCTGGGCACGGGTCTCCTCTACAACTAGAGGGTATTAAAGGGTTTAGACCTTACTGAAAAGTTCAATGACAATTCCTTACCAAGCAATGCCCTTACTATAATTCAGAACTTCCCTAATCCAGAATGAAGCCATTGTTTTCTATCATCGAGATTCCCAACGATCTATTGAGTAAAGCTGTATTTAACCCTAATCCCTATGCGCACTTGAGCAAACATAACGCGCGTTCGCATTCCGAACAAATGATCATCTTGAGCGAAATGTACATTTTACGTTTTTTCACGGCGCCGCCGTCCGGGTCCAGTAAGTCGTAAAAGCTTAATCCGGAAAAATTGGCCGCATACCCGGCTGTGTACACGTACACTGCTGCATGTACACATCCGGCTTACACACTTCATTTGCTTGACCGATCGCTCCGGATTTGGTATTATTGCTTCTAATCAATTATTACATCAAACGTCGTGTATGAAATGTAAATATTATACTATTGGCGAATGTATCATTCATATGTGTTATAGAATTAAAAATTAGTCAAGTTTTATGAAACATATTAATAAATTTGAGACAAATCAAAAACGATTTAATAGTTAACACAGACTGCTTCGTCGTCTCGCGGTACAAATATGTGCCGTGCGATCTAGAGTTCCTGGGTTCGATTCCCAGGTCAGGCAAAGTGATATTGGGTTTTTCCAATAGGAAATTCTCAGTAGCAGCACGGAATTTAGAAATGTGCCCGAAAAAACGGCAATAGGCTCACCCCCTAGTACATGAGACTGATACATACCTGGCGAAATGTGGATGCAGAAATGCACCTCCGCCTAGCCCTTCAGGGAATACAGGCGTGAGTTTATGTATGTATACCTATATGTACAGAATGTTTATCATCTACAAACAGACCATAGGACTGACGAATAATTTATTATATATCAGATATTACATAAAATTGCCTTACGTAAGTAACAAGTTTGTGTTTTTATATAAAGATTTACTATTTTTTTTAATATTAATAAATCTTACTTCATTAGTGAATTCCTTTTTGGAATATCCTTAACGTAAACAGAAATCTCTCTTTGCGGTCACCGAAACGTCTCCTACTTACATTTACTACGGGATTGGTTACTATTTGGATTCAACAAAAGGAATAATTAATAACCAAGAGCTCTTCCCGGTAGAATCTGGACGGAAGTCGCTTTGATCGCAAGAAGGTAAGGAACATTATGTGTAAAAGTTACTTGTATTTACGTCATGTTTCCTCCTTCCTCGCTGAGATAAGGTCCACCATCTTTGATCGGATTATTTGTGTTATAAAATGCTTTAAACAACAAACAATTCTTAAAGGAAACTGCTTTGACTACCCAAATATCACTATATTTATAAGTTCTTCTTATATTTTAACTGTACTTTTGGGACAGTTATGGCTATTTCGATAGACCAGTATACAATATGAATAATGAATCAAGATGATATTTTTCCCACCTTAGGCCGGCGTGAACTAAGGCCTAATCTCTCCATTTGCAAAGGAGGCTTGTGCCCAGCAAACTTATATGGGCTGATATGGATTGATATGTATATTATTATAGCCTTGAAACCATATTCAAAACAGCTGATCTTAAAAAAATCCACATCCGAAGGGTTACTCCGAAACAGTACCCTAAAAGCGGCGAAACCATTATTACCCATTCCCCAGAGCTTTCAATAACACAAGATATTTCTAACAGTAATAGAAATGTTACTCCGCGGCATATTTCCTGCAGATAAACCCTCGATTTGTTTTTTCCACATTTAAATAACCTACTTTGCTTTTTCTCCAAATTGGATGAAAGTAAAAAGGGGACCTCTTCATTCCCCTCGTGAACCGTCCTTAATTACCTGAGGGTGAGTTTTTAAAGAGATTTTTTTTACCAAAAAATATATAACATTTGATGTTTTCCTCGTTTGAAGCACCCTTGCATCTGTCTTGAGGTTTTTTAACTCTTCAGCGTTTTTATGTAAACAAGAATTAACCTTGAAACGAGTGCCGGCTGCGGTAAGAAAGTTGATTTAATTATGACGGTAAATGAAAATATCATTCCGAGTTCCGTGGTTTTTATGTGTTGCGCCATGTTTTGGTCTCATTTCTGAAAGATATTCTTAGTAGAGCAGTGATGGCCTCGAGGTTTAGGCGCGCGGTCGAGAATTTCGGCGGTCGCAGGTTCAAACCCCAGGCACACACCTCTGACTTTTCGAAGTTATGTGTGTATTCACAATGAACTATTATCACTTGCTTTAACGGTGAAGGAAAACAACGTGATAAAACCTGCACACCTAAAAAGTTCTTAGGAATTTCTTAGGTGTGTAGTCCGCCAACCCGCACTAGGCCAGCGTGGTGGACTAAGGCCTAAACCCTCGCAGCTGTAGAGGAGGCCCGTGCCCAGCAGTGGAACGTATTTGGGCTGATGATGAATAAATGAATGAGTAGAGTAAATTATATGCCCACCTTTCTTTTTTAAAAACAGATTCAGCAAGAATTTTGTTATTAAAAGACTTATACTCGTATGCTATCCTGCTTGGTTTTCATCTTTTGCTCAGGATGCGTAAGACGCCACCACGTTACCTCTAGCCTCTAGCTCTGGTAAGAGGGACTTGATATGGGTTCTTGGGCATACATTTCCGCTTCCCTGAATCGGTTTCATATATCAAAAAACTATTTCTGTGTAATGCACCTGACATCAATTATGATGATATCATGTAGTAAAAAAAAAATCTCAGTATTCAGTATCTCAGCTTTACCTGGCACACTGTCAAGGAACTTTAGTTAGAACACATTTTTTTATATTAGCGCGGTAAAGTAACAATAAACACGCTCGCTAAATACAGTATGGAGTAGCCAGAGACGTCCATGCCTCGTCATTAGACATTATCAATTTTATCAACCAAGTGAGTTACTTCTTCGCCACTGCAAGGTAAAAGCATGATATTATTCACGCTGTACCTTGCACACGTTCAGAATTATATTTGTGGTAATCATCTCCTCAAGAATTGGTACTTCGCCAAAGATTTCGTCAGAGAGAATAATTTTACGTCTCTCCGTAAGACTTATGGTTCTGAGCAAAGAGCCCTTCTGTAGTTTCGTCCGAGTGATTTACAGCTTTCAGCTGAAAATAGTTGAAAGTGTACAAAATGGTTGCAAAGTATACGGTAAATGTTATAGCAAGTAAGAAATGCATTCAAGTTTACTTGAAAGCAACGGAACCTATTTCCATTTCTGTGACTTTGTACAAATGAAAAATATAACAAAGACGACTAAACAAAACCACTGGACTCGAAACAAATCTAGCGACAAAAATAAAAACTAAAAAGCAACGATACACAGCAATTTTTCATTCCGTTATGACTGCATGAAATTATCAAGAGTTAAAAAAACTCATTTGATAAAGCCAAGTGGGGCAACGGGACTCAGAAAAGATTAAAAGAACCACCCGGTAACGGTCCATCGCTTTGAAAAAATCACCCACAAAGAACTTAATTTTTTAGCTCTAAAAGAAAAGGTGATAGTGAGGCTAAAAGATCATTGATATAAAGTGTTGTTTTTTTCCGTTTGGGAGTGTTTGTTAATAAATTACTATCACATACTAACTTAGATCTGAAAAAATACATTTATCTAAAGTATAAATCTAGGTAAATAATAAATATGTATGCATATAGTCATCTGTCGGCCCAACAAATACTATGAGTATTATTTAAGTTATTAGATTATGCGAAATGTTACATTGAGGTAGATAAACATTTCAGCTAGCAAATAATATGATACACTAAATAAAGAAAAAATATTAGAGAATCAAATCTCAATTCAATACCAACTATTTTAAAAAAGAAAATACGGAATCCGATCGTTCGGTGTGTTGTGTCTTTCTGGTTATCACATATCGATGGCGCCCATAAAAGACGATTGAACAAACAATTGTCCAGTTGCCGTGGAATTATACTTTAAATAATAAATCGAACTGCGACTCACTGCTGTGCGTTCATTGAGGGCAATGGATCGTTACGTCAACGGCCGATTCCCTGTAGGTTTCACCATTTCGCGAGACAAATTAAAACCCATTTTTCAAGTAATTCCCGTTTGTGCACCGGATGGAGTAATCTATACAAATCTATAAATATATATGTTGATACATTGATTGGGGATTTTGGTCCGGCTGTTTTTTATTTATGTTGCTACTGTTTTTTTTACAATATAATTTTGCTCCATCTGATTCCATACTTTCTGCGAACTTCGGATTGCGTATTACGTGTTTGTTCTTCTATTCGATGTAGAGGGAAAGAATATAAATAAAATGTCCACAAAATAAATAAAATAAAAATAAAATGACGACCGATCGAGTAAATAATTCGAGCAAATTAATAATAAGAAGGCAATTTTTATTTGCCAGGTCCTATAATATAATTATGTTATCCTTACTGGACCAAATACATGCCCACTGAGTTGGACTCGCTGGATCTACTCAGGTGTGGGTCGCGCCGCGTAAATTCCAGTAGTAAAGTGAGCCCGCTGAGTTTGTTTCGCCGGGTCTTCTCAGTCAGGGTCGCGTTTGGATCCGGTGGTACCATTAAAATAATACGTGACGTTTCGGAAATACACAGGGTCCATCTCGTTATTTACTTTAAAATAATAATAATAAGATATTATGTATTTCCTGATGAAAACTAAAAATAAATTATAAAAAAAACCGTAAATATTTTTGTACAAATTATATAAAATGAATAAAAGATTTTTCTTTTCTGTATTGACTTGTCATAAGTGCTATTTGATTGCCTACGTGACCAAATAAAGCAATTTCATTTCATAAAGCAATTTCATTTCATTTCATTTCAATAGGAGAAATCTTAACAGCTAGCTAAAGGACCGAAGCTTCGATAGGCTGAGCTTCTATTTTTACGTCTTCAAAGCCGTTATTACGAGGGTATATACATATAGGCGCCTATGCTTTCCCCTTCAGAGCTACAGACATGGAAGAGTATGTTCTCGTAAGAATTAGTAACTGATGTAATTGACCTACAGTGTAAAGTTTTATACAAATCTAATTGTGTTATTGAAACAGTACAACATTGTTGTCAGGAAATTGATATGATTTATGCTGCAAGAGAATAATAAATATAATCCACGCGCCAGTGTCTCTTTAAAGAACAATTTGAAATCACCTTTTTTCTCCTTTGTGAATGTTCAAAAACACATTTATCGGTGCTTGCTTTTCCACTCGTTCGCGTGTTGTTCGAACTTTCAGTTTGTTTTTGGCCACTTTTTGACTTGTTTTCTTGCTAGACTGAACCGAAACGATGTTATGCTAAGTAAGTTAAGGCTAACTGATTTACGACTTAAGATTTTGTAACTTTTTCCAATGTTTTTTACGCGTTAAACCTGTCATCTGCTTTGAAATTCAAATTATTGCGTATAAATTAATTTCGCTCCAATTTTTGCTGTTTTTCTCGGAAAGTATTGTTTGTTTTTATTTTACTTTACGTCTGCTGCCCACTGTTAGATACAGAACATGTAAAAAATTTGAGCGATTTCATGGAACGGGCTACATATATATTTTTTTCCACAAAATCCTAGAATTCTGGAACGTACGTATTCTGGCATCTTTAGTGCCAGATAGTTAAAAAAAGCCTTTTGGTGTAAGTGTACAACATAACATTAATGTATCATATACGAGATTAAGTTCATGATCATACTCATCATTGTTCATAAATTTCATCGCCTCTATATCACAATTGACCCGTAATGACCGCGGGTAACTCCACTTTTCCCGTTTTGTGGACAATTAATCAGCAGTAACTTACTGATCGATCCCTCACAACATCAGTTGCTCGTGAGTAGGATTTTTCCTTGTCGAACAAAGGATAGAAATGTTTTCCAATATGGCGAATTGTGGAAGGGAGAACAAAAGTTGGATATGAGTCGAAAATCACATTTTATGGGGTGGTCCGCACTCTTTTGGGAGCACATGGATAGTAGATAGAATATGTACTATTCATTCAGTAGCCGCTGACGTAATTTGAGCTGGTTTTTTTTTCGTATTTCCAAATGTGCATTCCGTGCACTTTGTGAGGTAGGGAGGAGAGCACATTGACATGATTGGACGTTGCCTTTTTTCCAAAAAATTAAAAAATCAGCAACCTTCAAAAACATTAAGGCACGCGAAAAAATACCGAGAAATATTATGGCCATCGTTCCAGTCAATTCGCATTTTAAGCCGTATATGCGAATCTGTGCAAATAGTATATGGAGCGAAAAACTTGCCAATGTTTTTTTGGCCATCAGCTTTATACTGGGTCGTGTTTTGCTAGCGTTGCTGGACTTTAAGCAGTTTTTGGTGACGTTATCAGATCCTAAACAATTATATACTTAATACCACGTGACTTATTTAAATTAAATTTCCCTTTTTCTCCATACATCATAAGCTAACCAGAGAAAACGGGATCAAAGCTTAGAAAAAACTAACTCCTTGAAGTCACGGCTGTATTGATGGAGTGTGCCCGAGAGTCCCGGGATCAATTTCCAAATCAGGCAGTTTTCTTTTTAGTTTTTCGTTAGAAATATCCCGATAGCTACGCGGAGTCTAGAATGTGCTTGGCATACAGGTATATATATTCCCTTATTCCATAAATCTATGTAGCTTGTGTATGAAGGAGTGTATGAGCTTCGTTCATTATTTCGTACGCCGTTGGAGACACACATGCGAGAGAGTATCATCATCAGCATTTCACTTATATCAGTACAATTAAATATTTATTAGTCACAGCTATAAAGCAGTTAAAGAATTAGCAAGCTGAAGTGGCAATGGGCAAGGCACAGAGCTCGTAGAACTGACGGCCGGTGGGGCAGAAAGGTTCTCTAGTTAATGCCGCGTACTGGCAAGCGTTGAATAATCTACCCACGAGGTGGACTGACGATCTATAGAAAATCGTGGGAAGCCGTTGGATGTAGGCCGCTTCCGACAGAGCGCTTTGAAAGTCTTTGGTGGAGGCCTATGTCCAGCAGTGGACGTCTTTCGGCTGATGATGATGATGATAAAGCAGTTAATACCACTTTATTAAAGTCTGCTACTACGAACTTCTCAAGATTTGGACGCAACACCGAGAGTTAAGAGGCGGAGATTGAACTTAAAGCAAACATCAAATCGAGTACCCTTTAATTTAGCCAGTGTGTGGGAACAGACTTAATTAATACATACTCATATTATTCTTGGTAATATATGGTTGAATATTTATCAATAAAATAAGGCTGTTTTGCCGGAGACTTAGGCAGAGATATACAAGTAACGATGTCTTAAAGGCAAAACCTATAATTAACCTTTGAATTATAACCCACGATCCATAACACCCGCAAATTTATGCAAATAAATCCTAATATATCGATGTAATTTCTTGTATACATTTCTATATGTTAAACCTCCCAATTAAAACTAGGCAAGCGTATTTTACTTTGCTGATCATATAGAATATCGATAATTAAGAGTAAACTATAAAGACAGATATCCCTTTACAGTCGACACACTCGTCTAAAATGTTTTTCGTGTATACGTTTTAGAATGCAGGAACAAAAAAATGTAATCCCACATCAAAATTAAAGATGAAAGGTCGTCGTACGTAAGCCTTTTTTAAAGCCCGCTTCATTAAAACAATCGTTCTTAATTGAAAAGGCGGTTACGGAGATACCTTGATACGGTTCCAAATTAATTCTTAATTGGTACATTCGCAGGCCAATTTCAAAGGGGACCCCAATTAATTGACTTGTCAAATGGAATTGTAAAAGTTTAAATAGCGGCATTAAAAGATAAGTGACTTGTAATATACATTTCCACAACCTCCACGGCGCAGTGGACAAGAAACCGGTGAGGCGGAATGCTGAGAGTTCAGTCTGCACTTACATCATAATTTGCGTGACTAACAAAAGCGGTGGGCGATAATACGCTCAGACAGCCTGCATAAAACTTTTAAAACATGCTACAGAATGTAACGAAAGTGGGTCTTATTCCAGGATCAGAAACCGAGCCAGTGATCGTTGAATAGCCTGTTTAGCGAATCGCTACTGCGTTTAGATTGCACTGCATTTAAAATCAGGTGAAAATGGACACGTTTTGCATGCCGGTATAAAATACGCAAGTTTTCTAAAACTGAATCTGGAATATTAATAATATACTGCTATTCTTAATTCTAATACATGTCACGCCTTCGGCGAAGTAGACGATTAATCCGACAACCACTTTAAACTGTTTATCGGTCCTACGTAAAAGGGGCAAGTCTACGAATAGTTTCTTAACGAAAAACCCAATTACTTTATCGAACCAGAATCAATTGAATTCAGGAATTCTCATACGTAAGTCGCCGACAGAAGCTTCAAGGCCACTGATGCAGCCGTTTATTATATTTAGTATCAGTTTGGTCTCGCCGGCAACATATTCAGCAAGACTAGTGAACTTAAACTTGATCAGCTTCTTACTTTAAGTTTGAACCAAGTTATAGGAAACTATGTCACGAGCTCACTGATTTCCGACCCTTGCACTGTCAACTTAGCCTCGACCGACTCGAAACACCTAAACTGATTTTACATACATCTAACATTGGTGTTTATCTAAGATATTAACAGTCTGCATCTATTATTAATTTTGGATCTCTCTGTGTAATCTCTGATCTAAGAGAAGTGCTCTGAAGAACTGATTAATAATATGAATCCAATCTTTATCACCGAAGGATGCGATCGCAGTGGAAATAATCCGGTCGCGTACGACACTTTTTCAGCGGCCCTTCATGCAAAGTTTTGGATAACTCTGGGATGTACTCGTAGTTGGGTATTTTCTGAGCACTATGACATGTTCTATTTTAAGCGTGGCTTAGCAAAAGAACTGTCTCTGACACTGCTCAACTTCATGGGCAGCGGCTACTGCTTACCATTAGGCGTGCCGCTTGCTCGTCTACAAGCTCAGCTAAAAAATCATATGATATAATGTTCACAAATAAAAAAGGTGATATATACTTTAATACATAAACACGTCTGTGCTCCCGAAGGTGTATGTATTTTACCAGTTTATTAGTATAAATTATTTTATAACTTTCTAACGCCCACTGACTTGCGTCCCCAAGGAGGTGTTATCGCCCGCTTTAACTGACGCAAGACAATCAAAATCTTATATAAAAGCAAAATCGGGCACGTAAAACGTAATATTTTGTTTATAGAATCCGTTTACGCGGTGTTGAAATTACTTTGTATACGTCTGGAAAAAACAGATATGCGCTCCTCCACGTCAAACCATAAAAACCAGTCGAATATCAAAAGTAAACATCACAGGTGAAAATATGTTTACATCTTCAAGCGACGTGTAGAAATAATTTAAAAGGGCTTTATCTTGAAGAAAAATGAAGGGTTAAGAAAATTGTCACAATATACCTAATTTTTCATAGTTTCTGGCCAGTTTGGTTAAGTTTTTCTATTAGGGAATTCCTAGAAACAGCATAGAGAATCAAAATGTGCCCAAGAAGGCAATTGGCTCGCTTCTTACTACATTTGACTATAACACAAAGGCATGGGTGTAGAAATACACCTATGCAAACCCCTTTATTACCGGCGTGAATGTAGGTATGTTATTCCACTAAAACCATTCTGGCTGGTTTTACAAATTATTTTTGTTTTTTCATTTCATATGAGTGGAATATATTTTTTCTTAGGCAACCTCTGTGGATAAATGCGGTTTTAAACTGGGAAAAATTCATGCCCTGTCCGTCACAAACACGCATATGAGCTCAAGTTGAACTCATGTTTCGATCACAAAGAAACGATAAAAACCATTTTATTTTTCGAATAAAAGTCAAATAGTCTTATTTGAAACTGACTTTTTTACAGAGACAATATTCTAAAAGTGGTGATTATTAAAAAATGCTATATAAATTTTGATACTTATTAACCAATTAACTGAATGTATTGAGAGAAATCTAAAGAAATTATGTGGCAACGAGCACTTTTGATCAAAATCATGAACGAGCATCAATTAATTAACTCAATATATTCAGGTTGACGTAAAGATTTAATAAATAATAATAATAATGATGACCCAGATAGAAAACTCGAAAGATAATATTACTAAGAGGAAAATCCTCGAGTGGCATTCGATATTTGCCGATAGGCGCCGCCTTAAAGGCAGGAAAACTAGTTAGGCGACAGAAAAAGGACGACTAAATTGTTGATCCGCCAAGCTCCGGATAAAACACTCGGCCAAATCGCCGAGGAAGGCACCGAATAATGAAAAAAAGATTCGAGACCGAAAAAGCGGTCTCAGAACGGATATTGCTAGTCCTTTGATGTGAAGGTAATGATTGAAGACTGGCTCGTGTTACATTTGTATCGATACAGAAAAATATATTAATACCCTTTTAGCAAGAATTTTAAATAGTACAGAAGCAGAATCTCCGGCCTATAAATTAGTGGTTATTCAACAATAAGCGGTACACAGGCTATATAGCGTTTGTTTGCTCGCGAAGGTTTCTTCTAATTCCTGAACTGTGTGATCAAGTTACTGCGAGAGTTGCGTTTATTTATATATTCTTTTTATTAACAATATATAATAAATAAGAAGCTAGAAGCAGAATATATAAAAGCTCAGCAACGGCAAATGTGCACACAATCCTTCAAATCCAAAATACACATACATATACATAACCTCGTGCCTGAATTCCCTGAAAGGGTAGGGAGATGTAGAGTACATTTTTGCACCCACATTTCGCCAGGTGTGTATCAGTCCCAATCCCAGTCAAGTAATTGGGAGCAAGCCGGTAGCCTTTTTTTCAGGCATAATTCCAGACTCCGATGCACAATTTGCCTGAGCTTGGAATCAAACCTTTAGATCACACGGCAGATACTTATGCCGCGAGACCACGAAGCGGCCCTAAAAGATTATGAAATTATTTTAAACGAGTAAAACATGTTCAACGAGTGGGCAAAAACACATTTTAAAACCGATGACATAATAGAGTGACATAATAAGTGACGTAGGTTAATTCCTCTTGCTACACTCAGGAAGATCCGGAGTAGGTTGCTACTAAAATATTCAATAACTAGAATGTGTAATTAGAATTTCAATGCGAAGTATCTACTATGTAAACGCCGGTTAGAAATTAATATGGCATTCCTAGAAGTGAAAGTTTGTATTTGTTTACTTTGGTTATTTGTGGAAGCTCATCGCAATGTGCTTATGATATTTCAACGAGGCTTCTCCTGAAAGTTGGGGAATTTATAAAATATACAATAGTATTATTAAAGTAGTATCATAGGTTATGTATTGATATTGGTGATTCCGACATACTTCCATAGAAGACGATTCGTACAACTGATTTCCCAGTGAATAAATAAATATAAAAAAACGGTTGAGCAGTTTAAGCGCACGGTCGAAAATCTTGGCGGTCGCGGGTTCAAACCCCAGGTGCACACCTCTGAATTTTAGAAGTTATGTGTGTATTCACAATTAATTATCACGTACTTTAACGGAGAAGGAAAACATCTTGAGGAAACTTGCACACCTAAAAGTTCTTAGGAAGTTGAGGTGTGTAGTCTGCTAACCCGCACTAGGCTAGCTTGGTGGGCTAAGGCCTAAACCCTCTCAGTTGTAGAGGAAGCCTGTGACCACCAGTAGGACGTATATGGGCTGACGATGATGATGTTACGCATGAATCATATAAAAACTCGCGTCTACATAATATTCTTTGATGAGATGAAGAGGAAAAGGCTGGATGGGCGAATATCTTTTTTCAATAATAACCCATCCAGCTACTTTTTTTAAACCATCCATAAAATTGCTGATATAGCTTAACGATTGCTGCACACGCTAAGTGTCAAAAGCGAAGATAACGTACCTAATCTTCGGAAAAAATATTTAAGAGTTGATAAAGGTACTAAGCGGAATCAATTTTTTAATTTTAATATGAGCATAGTTAAGGCCATCCGCAATAGAACTATTAAAACTGTCTGGAATTTATTCCCATTAACTTAACAAATCTGCTTAAATGCGCGATAATTTATGATGAATTCGAATTCGAATAAAATTTCCTTTAAACATTGAATTTACATACATACATACATAAACTCACGCCTGTATTCCCCGAAGGGGTAGGCAGAGGTGTATTTCTACACCCACATTTCGCCAGGTATGTATCAGTCCCACGCAATAGGAGGCGAGCCTATTGCCGTTTTTCGGGCACATTTCCAGACTCCGTGCTGTTACTGAGAATTTCATAATGGAAAACCCAATAACACTTTGCCCGACCCGGGAATCGAACCCAGGACCTCTAGATTTTACGGCACATACTTGTACTGCGAGACCACGAGGCAGTCATTGAATTTGAATTTGAACCTACTAATATACTGAGAAACCGCATGATCATACTCTATTTCGTCACATATGTATATGACATACATAATTTGTCGGAATTAAAATTTGGATCCAAGTTCCATTAGATTGAAAGAAATTATTATCATGATATTCAAGTCTTATAAATTTGCAATCCTTAAATGTAATTTTGCAGCCATCACGATAACTACTTCTTGAGCATGTTTTCTCGGTACAGATATAATTAAGCCTCAAATATAGATCAGTCCTCAAGCCAGCTATTTCACCGAGAGCCCAGTTAATTCAATTCTGACGTCCTAAGTCGACACTTGTAGTAAATGAGGAATCACACTGACCCGTTGACCTTGCTTTATCTTGGAGGTTTTTGCTCACCTACACTTAAATGAAAGGACTTTGTTCTGAGATAAGATTTGGATTAGAAAACTGCGCTGCGGAACAGTGAATTTTGCACTGAAAGCAATTTATTTGCAAATAATGCGGCAACAATATTTTCTTAAGGCTTTCTAAAAAAACGACTTTGGCATCCAATTATCCAGTTTTTTGATGTTTGAATAAAATAACGTTCATAAATATTAAGTTGGGGAGTTGACTCGAGATTGGAAATTATTTATTTGGCTTGTAACAAAGTTGTTTATTTCTTTTAACGTGTTCCGGAGTTGTGATTTTTTTTTTATTAACAATGAGGCGTAACTTTGCGTTAACAGTAGTAAAATACATAGAAAAAAAAATCCTATGGCATAATAAAATATCTTATTAACAAAATTATGTATTCATTTTGGTAAGACTTCTATTTCTTTTTTTTCTACCACAGACTGTGCAATGAATCTTAAAACGGCATTTCATGTTAATTACACAAACACTAATTCCTATGTGTAGAAGTACATACTCGTCCTTTTCTACTCAAGAGAAAATATAAACAATTAATATTAAACAAAAAGCAATTGGCTCCCCTTTATTACGTAAAATGAAAACACAATGGGTGAAATGTGGTTACAAAAACGCATCTCTGCCTACCCCTTCAGGGAGTTCAAGCGTGAGTGTATATTGTATGCATGTATGAGAATAAGCCTAAATTTAAAAAAAATCGGATATAGCGAAGCTATTTTTCCTTTTGCACGCTCAATTTTATGACACACTACAAACAACCTTTCCACGTAACCCGTCACGTTAAAATACAAAACAAGAATTTCCACTTTGACGGTAGACATATTTCTAGTCCATGTCTAAATAAAAGCATTGAAACGAGAAATCACAGAATGGCTTTGTTTTCCACTACATCTTATCAATTTAGATCTATTAGGAATGAAGATTTCAGATGTCTGTAAATTTTTAAGCAATGGATTGAATGCGTTTAACTTCCAAGAAGGCGCATGTGAACTGCTGCTTGCAGTGCGAATTATGAGATAAAGTAATGAATGGATAGAGTGAGTAATAAATATGTAAGAGGGAGTTTGAAAGTTGTGCCTTTGGTACATAAACTGAAGTAGTTAATGATTATAATTAATATAAAATTGTGTACTCAGTTTAACTCAACGTTACATCGTCAAATCGCTCATTAAAAAAAAAGCAAACGTCACAACAGAAACGTAGTTAAAAAATGATGTTTGCAAAATAATTAAATAATTAATTTTCATAAGATGCACGAACGAAGCCAAGGAAAGCTCCTTCGATAGTAGCTGTGGAAATAGCCAACATTTTTGTGCAATTTTTGACTGCACTACCAACATCCATTATATTAAACATTCTTTATTCGTGCTCTTTGAGCTCGAAAACTATTGAATGCCTTGTATGACGTTTTCTGCAATATTAATGTATAATAAAATTATTATACCGTCATTGTGTAGGAAATATTCTTTCTCGTTTCAAAATATATGAAATTGATTTTGGGGTCTTACATTTGAAATTTTATTAATCAAATAGAAGTCTGTATACCTACCTGATTAAAAAAAATAGTATGTTATTGTAATAAATCTGGTATATTGAAATGATTTATTGTAGTATTTTGTATTAATATTTGTAAAATATAAAAATATAAAGGAAGAGCATTGAATTGTATAATAACGGTTTATTCAGAATGTCTATTGACTTAATATATTTTTATTACTATAGAATATAAAGAAAGTGTATTGATCGAATGTCACTTAACCGACGACATTTTGTTCGTGTGATTATTATTGAATAGAAATTGGAGCGAGTGCAAGTAAATTGTTATATTCGGAAATATAAATATATTCCTAGTTGTAACTGAAGACTGGGAGTATTCTTTAAAAAAGCAAGCCACATCTACATACTTCTGTTTTATTATGTTATTGAGATTTCTCGTTTTAGTAGATATTTATTGTGTGCTCAACTAAATATTGCTTTTGTCAAACGACACATCAATAATACCGAAACGTCATTGTATCTGTAGGACATTTGTTTTTTTAAACAGATATAAGTTATTTAATTTTAAATTTAAGCGTAGGTTATTAATAATTTAAGTAAATATCTATATATATAACTTGAGAAAATTTTACAAGTAAGAAATATGAATAAAATTCTAAAGGCGGTAGAGTTTAATGAAGTCTGCTGTGAACATAATCCTTGATTTGCAGGTCATTGACGAGTTTAAATTTTCGAGTCTTTAATAGTTAACAAAGCTAAGTTATGGATTTATATATTTATATATGGTTATAATAAATCACAAAATGCTTTTTCAATCTGTTATATACGTTAAGCTGAAGAGTTTATTCACTTGAACTACTAATCTCGGAAGCTACTAGCTCGAATTGAGAAAATATTTTCGTCTTGAACAGTCCAGTTCTTGAGGGAGGCTTAGGTCATATTATATCATCATGCTACGACCAATAAGAGCAGAGCAACAATAAAAAATGTGGCAAAAACTGAGAAAAAATATTCCTTTAGAAACCTAGTTTCGCAAACGGGGTTGCAATAGCTAGTTAGTGATATAACTAAAAGCTGATCACTTTTTTACTCCTTTCCTCATCTCATGCCGATGGCAGCGTAATGCGATCTACAATCATCTTTGTGATGAGAGTGCTAATGATCCATCATTAGATAAGCTGACTAGATGAGTAACTGAATAATTCAATAATATTTTTTTAACTATCATTTTTTTTTTTTTGATATGCCTTCGTTCATAAATCATCAAGAAAATTACGGTAACAGTGCTAGTGCCGTTTCATGTAACGAAGTTGGCTGTGTAATATTTTTATTTGTATTGAATGATTGGAAAAAAGTAATATATTTTTGTTTTATAAACAAAGAAGAAAACTAAACTACAATCAAACAAGAAGATAAAATTTTAGCGCAGCGTTGAGTCACTATGGCAAATAATACTAGACTTTTCTAACATTTCCACAATCTCTACCACCCTAATACGATACTAGGTACATTAGGAACGCGTCATTATCATTATTTGTGCTATACCAATCGCTTCATTTTTTCATCAAATGGTTGTTATTTAGAAATTCGTTTAGAAAACTGGTGCTTGACCCCACCTTTTAATTTAACTTTATTCTAAAATAATCAAACATAAAAATTTCAAGTTGAAGCCAAATTGCAAAAATCTGAGAAGTACTGGTTGTTCACCTTAGTTAGCAGTTTTTCAGTAAAATAAATTCAGCAAGGCCTCGTTAAAGTTTCGTCTAGTTTAAATGCGATTTTTATCACACGGCGTCAGAACAATATTTCGAGACTTGGAACTCGGAATTCATAATTATTCGCACACGAGTTTTTACGACTTTTACGAAACTTCAAATTCGCTCAAAGCACGTCGGGTATGTTTGATATTGCATTAAAAAAATTCCATTTTCAAAACTTTATGTATAAATTAAGCTAAAAGTTATATTGCATTATATTTTGTACCATTTGTCCTTTATGTATAATAAATCCATAATGTACTTATTGGCACCGTACTTAATGCTATTTTTCGTGATATTGTCAAAGGAAATTGATCAAGTAACCTTGTAACGATCTTGTGTGGGAGAATAGGTTCTTTTATCAATTATTGTGCTGTATACAGGTATAAAACAGACATTAAAATAAAAATGTTTTTGGAGGCGTAGCATGGGTTAGTAAAAAATGTTGATGAAGTTATTTCAGTACCTACTTCTTTACCCGAAATACAAATATTATTGTAGAGGAATTTTGTTAACTTTTTATTTGGTTTGTGTAGATTGTTGTTCACCAACCCGCAATAGGCCTGTGACGAATTAACTAAAAAAAAACTATATATCATTATCATGATCAGCCCATATACGTCCCACTGCTGGGCATGGGCCTCCTTTACAACAGAGAGGGCTAAGGCCTCAATCCCCCACGCTGGCCTAGTGCGGGTTGGCGGACTACACACCTAAGAAATTCCTAAGAAGTTTTAGGAATACACACATAACTTCGAAAATTCAGAGGTGTCTGTCTGGGGCCCACGACTCACGATCGCCGGGATTCTTAACCGCGTGCTTAAACCACGAGGCTATCACAATTTCATATTAGATAATAATAATATACTATACAGTAGAAAATACCCGTGCGCCACAATAGGAGATATAAAAGCTAATATTATTAAAGTATCAGATTACTGTCTTTTTTTATATTTTGTCATCATCGTCGTCATAAAATATTTTCATAACATTTAAATGTATTTAGGTATTTTTTTTAAAACAATTTATTTTATGTGATTAACAGAATCAATATGGAAATGGTTTTGAATCAATATAATTTATAGCAAAGTTTATTTTTATAAGTATAACTGATATGTATTGCAATGTACACATTTCATACATACAATGTATTTCCGTTATAACATTTTCTGTTGATCTATAATGTATTATGTTTTGGAATAATTATTTTCCTTTCAATTCATCACGAATGTGCAACGTGCCGACATTAGCTAAACCAATATTCATTAGTCTAGTGAAGCATTAATCTAACTAAATCACGGACCGGAGGCTACGATGAGAGTTCCGAGAATTTGCTGAAATGTGATACTAGGAAAATATAATTCCGTCCTAAATTTAATGCATGCACTGTTTTGATTTAGCAAAAGTTCCGAGCTGGATACACTTTGCTCTTTATTAGCAGCTTAATACTACAAACTATTTTTTTTTGTGTTTTTATATATTTCCTTCTACGATAAGTTACAATTTGTTTTGTTATTTTATTGTAATAATATAAAATCCTATTTATTTGCATTAACGTAAGCTGCAGTACATAATATGACAAAAATTATTAATAGAATAAAATTATTATTAAATCAATCAACTTATAAATAAAGTATAATCTTCAAAACCATCGAAATCATTTCCAACTGTACCTATTGTTCAAGATTTATACACCTAATTTATGTAAGTCAAGGAAAACACACTTTGGTCGGTTTACAAGAGGCTAAACAAAAAGCGCCTCAGGCGTCCAGTGGGCTTTCATCTATTGTTTCCATAAGATATCCTCAGACAAATAATGGCTTTATTGTTTGGAACAAATACTGAACTGATACTTTTAACAGAGCTAGTTCTTTGTGAAACGCAAGTACTTATGAAGAAAGTTAAGAAACATTGAATTAAGGCAACCAAAGTTCAAATCGGGAAATGAAGCAAGAAATTATAGATTTATTAAACAAAAAGTTCAACATTTTTTTACGGTAAAGCCAGTTTAATAATTATAGAAGCGTTTTAATAGGAATAGTAGCTGTAGCCTTTGAAAATTGGAGAGAAAAAAATATTTTAATTATAATGAATCATAAGAAATTTACACATATTTTTAGATGATTGGCATCAAATTTTAAATGTTCATATTAGACACTAAATACATATTGTCTTTGATAATGTATTTGGGTTCAAAGCTAAATTAAAGCTAGCCCTGTGGCTCAGTTGACATCAATTTGTGAAACAAGAAACTGAGGGCTCATTCTCCGCGCTGCTGGGACAAATTTTCTATGATTTATGGCCAATAAGCCTTTATTAGTGTTTCATAATAACAACACGCAACCCGGTACTAAGTGAGTATTGACTACTATGTTGACTGTCGGATGTACTATTGTAATATTTAAAAAAAAATTAATAAGGCAAGACAATTTTTTGCTTCTAGAACAGACTTCTTGTTCGTATTTTCTACGGTTACTACTACGGCTACTTGATAGCAGATACACGAAATACCTTTAGCAGTAAGATTTGTTATAAGCACTTAAAAGTTGGGCGGAATGAGTGGGAGTAAAACTTTGTACGTGGATCAGTGTTGCCATTCATTTGAAAATTTCTAGGATGTTTTGGGAATATGAGTAAGCTCGGCTATTCTCACAATGGGGAAGTAGTCGTTGCAGATGATGAAAGACATCTTTGAGTTGAAAAGTTTGATGCATTATGTGGATTTGAGGACTGAGTTTGTATGGATATAAGAAATGAGAGACTATGGTTCATAATTTTAGTTATATAATATAGGAAGTTTTACAGGCTAGAATTTTTTTCTTAAACAGTATTGTTTAAAAATTTTATGTTTTAATTTTTTTTTTTCGAAGACTGATGATGATTGTTTTACCTTTTCATTTTCATATTCTTAAAACATAGTCTCTGTCATTAGTATCGCCAAGACTATGCGACCTTCCTCTAATAAAATTGATGTCTTTTACAGTGGCAAAAACATCTGGTAATCCTAATATCGTAGACACACTTATACATAGTAATGAACTGCGTAACTGTCCGTCTGTGTCCCAAAGGAAGTATTACCATTGTGGGCACTAAAATTGTTGGAGCATAACACTTGTCCAGCGAAGCGTGGCATGTCTTTGCAAAAACCGTCTATCTTCTTGCTTTGTGCTACGCTATTGTCAACCTTATTAACAACGACTTAAGGGTGTCACAAAACGCATAGAATCATGGTAAGTATTTTCCGTTGACGTTTATTGCAACCGCCGGATTACTTGCAAGGAAATAATATTAACGTTGCGATAGTTTGTGTTAGCAGCGCCCTCTGTTGTATTGTGTAAAACCAAAACACGTAGTAGGATATTAATCCGATTTTGCACTTGAGAATACCCAAGGTACGGATTATATTATGTACATACATAACTTGTGTTTGGGCTTTCATCAAGATAATCTTTCGTATAATTTACATTAGAAATAGTGTTTTTTTTTTTTTTAATAGAATCAAATGCAAAACGTTCTCCTGCTTTATGGTTTCGATTTAGATTCTAAAACAATTGGTAAAGTTAAACAGACTGAATACGATATTAGTCAACTGCTCAATTGGCCTAAATAAGCCCTAGTCAATAAAAAAACTTCCAAACTCCGAAACTACGCTACCGAAGCGTGCGTTTGAGCCAAAGAATTACTCCACTGTTTAATTACATCTCCTACATTGTTTGTTACAAATGGATCGATGGGTTTGTCTATAAAAATAAAGCTTAAATTTGTAATGAAATATAGACCCTAAAACAAGAGCAAGAGAGTCGAAAATAGATGATTCGAGTTTCAAAGAAACTGATGGCATGTACAGATAATTTGTCGATGGAGCGCAGAAACTGTTTAAGCAATTAAAGACGAGAATAAGAACAAAGGGTTTGTACACACGAGAATGTTTTATGTTTTCCTTGATACGTCACGTATACTTTAATGGTAAAGTGAGGTAAATAACCCCAGATAAGAACAGAGGAAGTAAGGAGAATGTCTAATAATACTCCATTTATTTTAAAGACAGGTATAAATTCTTTAACAAGATGTTCTATTACATTAATGACACAGAACAATATTCATATAAATTATAGTGTATACATAAGTCCCACGTAATACGGGGCGAACCTATTACAGTTTTTTTCGGACATTTCCAGACTCCGTGCTGCTATTTCCTCCTTCCTGTTATTGAGAATTTCCTAATGGAAAAACCCAATCACACTGTGCCAGTTCCGGGAATCGAACCCAGCACCTTTAAATCGCACGGCACATAGTTTTGCCGCGGAATCAGGAGACAGTTTTAATATACATGTTTTCAGTCAATAATATGAGCTATAATAATGTTCCTTTATAAGCAAACTAATAAGTGTGAACTGAATTGTTATGATTTCCCTTTATATGCAAAGTTAAAAATCGACCGCCTGACGATATGAATAACATTCTTAAAAATATAGTTGCGCAAACCTAAGTAAACTTATCCTAAGCTAATAATACAGAAACTAAGAAAAAAGTTTCCTTTTCATGGATCAAGTATTAAATACCTATTTTATACAAAAATATAGCAGTTATTTCTTTGTTTTAATATAAATACAGTCTTTGGTAAGAAATAATTTTAAGCATTTACATCAAAACATGTAGGTATGTATGTAAATACATCAACTCACGCCTGTCTCCCGTTGGAGTAGGCAGAGACTATAGAGCGCCATACGCCACGGTTCAAACACACTTCTTTCGCTTCCTCAACTGATATTATCCTCTTCATGTATGCACGTCGGTTTCGAAGACTCTTTATGTTGCCCTTTTTAAATAAATCACCTATGAGTGCATCTTTATAAGTGCGCCTAGGACGTCCTCGACCGACATCAATACAATACCAGAAAATAAGAAATCTAAAAAATAAGAAACATACCTATATTTCCTATTATAATTTTTTTTTGCAGAAGCCTACACGTAAAGAAGTCAGTCTGTCATTAATTTATATTTCTTTATTGTTTGGTATATTTTTCACTACCTACTAAACTATATTTTTTCCGCAAAGTCTGACACGTAGTAGGTATGTGAAATACAATCATCAATCAATCAGTAGCCAGTAACAGAGTCTCTTCTACAAACAAGGAGCGAACATCGAATTACTATGTTCTTTAATAACCGGAACCAAATGTTGACACTACACTAGATTTGTCACAACAGATCGCTTGTACGAATTTATTCTGAAAACGAACTTCACAGAATGTTGGTCTACAAACTGAATGCAGTTTGTTAAACACGTCCCGGTACTTAAATATCCATCAAATGCTCGATACAGGAAACGTTCCAACGTACGGAGCACTTCGCGAGAAAGTCGACTAAATGTATCAAACTTGCAACAGTTTACATAATACCATAGTCACTGTGTATTTGCATATAGATATAGTATGGCATATCGTGGTCTCGTGGCATAAGTCAGTAACATCCCCGGTTCAGGCAAATTGTTATTGGTTTTCCCATTCAGAAATTCTCAGTAATAGCATGGAGTCTGGAAATGTGCCCGAAAACAAGCAATAGGTTTGCCCTCCTTTACGTGGAACCTAAAACATAATTGGCAAAATGTGGGTAAAGAAATCCACATCCTAGTCCTTCTGCCTGATCCTCTTTACTTTCATTTCAAAAATAAAAATATTACCCCAATACAAAAAATACTCGAAAGATATTTATAACTTAGAGACCATACAAATGCTCGGCGATCACAAAAATAATTCTCGACAATTTTTCGGCGATACAACCCCTAAATAAACTTTCGGGGTGATAACATTAAGAACACACCCTCGTAAAATACGTGTTGGTAATTTATTTTACGCCCCATAAAACATTCAGTGATAAACAGCACAATGATGGCACAGATATAAAAAAAAATCAGATTTCTCTTTGTGCACAATAAATTTCACAGAATTTATGATTTTATAAGAAATACATAAAGTTGATAGGCAAAAATAGTGACAGGTTTTGTGGGGGAGTGTAAATTTTATCGCTCAATATGTAAATATTTTATGATAATAAAATCATACGCACGTTTATCTGCGTTTATGGGGATTTTATCGAAAATCTTTTTTTTTAACACGACAATGTTTAACACAGCACAATCTTTGAAACGGAAACCAACTCCGGACATAATATTATGTATATAAAAAAGATTACCTGATTAAAATACGTGGCTTTTTAATAGGCTAAGAAGCTACGTCCTGCATCGTTAGTTTTGCGGTTTAAATATACGGCGTGGTTACGATTGGCCTCGGGTTCTACTCCTTTCCAATCTCATGTCCGCCACACCCGTTTAGTGCGGGTTATTAGACTATCTATATTAAGAAATCTCTTATAAATGAATTAATTAAATTAATAAAATACACCCAACAGTCACATACATAGTTCTGACCCCACACTGGGATATAAGTACTGTGTCGTGAGTATCAGAAACTACGAGAGACTTTACGGTGTAACAAACACCCAGACCCGAAACAAATATTTGTGGATTCCACCAACATTTGTCTCTGTGCGGGGATCGAACCTTTGGCCTCTCGTTTCGCAAGCTGGTATCTAGCCAACTGCGCCACGAGGCTGTCAACTTTCAGATATGTAAGTTTTTATCTCTGATTTCCTTTAATGTTCACACTTCAACATTAAAGGAAATCAGTTCCTTTAATGTTGAAGTGTGTTATAATTTATTAAAACCTGTACGACATCTTAGACTACTTAATATGAATTCAGTGTTTTTCACAAGTTTAAGGTGTCGCTAAATTATGAGAGAAACAAAGCCTCTTAGTTTAAAAGTCTATGGGCGGTCGAGCACATCGTTCATACCTTACAGCGCGGCGTTTCTATGTTATTCATTCATTCTTAGCCTATCGCCGTCCACTGCTGAACGAAAGCCTCCCCAAGTAGGCGCCAACCATCTATGTTATACCACCGAATATTTATTCGGTTCGAAATTAAATTATCCCAAAACATAACAAAGTTAATTTCCTATGCTGACACATCAAACCTAATGAAATTACTTAATTTGAATCCATGCCGATTCTAATAATGTTAACAAATTGTGGTACCTTTTCAATTCTACGTAATACCGACAACGTTCTATTAAAACAACCCTGATGTTTTTATATACGTTTACCATTAAATTAAACGGCACAGCCCCGAGCTTCGAACCCCATAACAATAATATAGGAGGGTGAATACAATAACACTTACATTAAAAGTAGTGAGTCGTAAAAGTAAATTTAAGAAAATATTCGTAAAGTGATAAATTTATCACACACAAGTGGTTGGGCCCCGATTTGCTCTTGCGCAAAATTATTGCGGCTTATGGTCTTTTCAAAAGTTCCATCTATCCACATAACACAAAAAAGGCAAGTCGGTTAAGTAGTTATTAAGTTTATTCGTTACATTCAAAAATACAGATATTACATTTTAAAAAAAACGCTGTAAAAGAATATAGTTTGCATGTCAGCATGAGATTTATGTACATGCATTAAATATCATTAATATACTTCCGATTTTCATCGACCACAATTTTATAAAAGTAGCAACCTATAATCATACCAGGTCCGGTTTATATTGAAAGTTAAATAAACAAAATTAGTTTTGTCCATTTTTTTGGTATGAATTTGTTAAAATTTGGCCTGGGTGGTGCCCGGCCTTACAGTTATATCATCATCATATACGTCCCACTGCTGGGCACGGGTCTACTCTACAACAGAAAGGGTTTAGGACCACCACGCTGGTCTAGTGGTCAACAGTGTAGTAGTCAACAGTGCCAACCCGCACTCGTTATAGAAGCTATTATAAATATCTTAACCCGTCTTGACTTTTCACCTCTTATAACCAACACAACATCCTTATAGAACAACAAAACTTTACTCCGGTTATAAAATTATACACGGTCACAAATTTGCCAGTGATTTATGAATACAAAGTGAACGGAACGAGCTAGTGTTGGGACAAAGAAAAGTTTGGTGCGGACCTCCGCAACTCGACCGAGTAAACTCCTCGCAAGCACTTTACGAATTTTGCGAACGATCAAAACTTGGTCTGGATAAATTGATTTTAGTCCTAGACTTACTAATCCCAAAATTTATTTTGATCTTGTTACATTAATGCTGTTTGCATTTGTATTACAATTTAAAGTATATTTTTACCACTATCAATTCTCCCAACAAATCTATTACAAAAATAAACGTTCACATTTAAATACAAACTTAAATCCAATTCGTAGATAGAGCAACAGCAAGCTTATCGAACTCCACAACAAACACGGACTAAGCAAAATTGAATCAAAAACAAAACCGATATCCCTGTGACATGCGAACAATCTTACCCCGCAGTACACTAAGGGGGATACAGTTTACTTTATTCGAACATTTTAGGGCTTTATTGTTGGTTTATTTTATTGACAGGCCGAGCTTTAGGGGATGCTGATCCGGCAAACGGCATATATAACGCCTCTGGAGAACTAAGATAACGGAGGAGATAAAATTAATTGTGCCGATTGACTGTTCACATTCGGGGTAGATAGATATCTTCGACTCGAATGTAACAACTTTTATGTGTTTATCAGTCGTATGCACCGCAAAATTGTTTAACTAGAGAGAAAAAAATTATTAATTAAATTATTTTGCTGACTGTATTATTATTATTGTACCTATTCATGTAGCCTTATTATGACGATCTTTGGAAGACTCGAATAAGCATCAGATTTTTACCAATGACCTCGTCGAGTTTTAAAGTTCCATTTAGCTTAGACTTCTAGATGGAATCAAGTCATAAAATTATAAGCGTATATTTTGTTAGATAGAAATTGTGAGTTCGACCTATATTAGAAATGGACCGGATCTAGTGATGTTGTCAAACAAGTATCTTAAAAAGCCAACGTGACATGACCGTTTTATTGTCATGTAGCGCAAGACTCATTATTGTATTGTTTTCTCTCCTTGATTTCCCTATCCTATCGAAAAATGTAGATATTTTTGGCGGATTCACCGCGTAGCAACAATAACAATATATTATATGTATGTACTTAAGACAGAGGAACAATGATCTAAATCTCTTTTAATAGTCTTCATAAATGAATTCTACCTGCATCAGCTCGTTTTGTTTTATTCTCAGCAAGGGCCTAATCAAAGTTCCAAGGTCATTCGATTTTATATTGTAACGCGTTCCACGTGGCCTGGAGCCACCTTGAGGTGCGTCTCAGCCTCAGTATGTCAAACATACAGCTGAAGTGATCAACCCAGCTCCATTTTAGTCTAGTGGCCACTGAAGCGACATTGGTAATTTCAGAGTATCTTAAGTTTTGGAGCGAAGATAATGAAAAAAAAGAGAAATGTTTTTACATGTTCTTACTACCTTGACCCATCTTTGAACCGCATGTATATTATCTATCTATCTATATAACAGCCTATATACAACTGAGAGGGTTTGGCACACCTAAAACAATCTAAACAACTTTTGGGTGTGTAGGTTTTCTTTCACCGTTAAAATACGTGATAATTTATTGTTAATACACAATCGACTACGAATAGTAAGAGGTGTATGCCTGGGGTTAACGCCGAGATATATTCGAACGCGCGCCTAAACCTCGAAGCGATCACTTTTTTTTCTTATGATATTATAAAATAAAATAAAAATAGTCGTCGAAATTCTATAAAATGGTGCTACGCAGCTGTTACATGAGCGCGAATTATAAAGTACTCCACGCGGCTCTATGAAAAATGTTGCACATGGTGAAAATGACACTATTAGCAATATGAAGTGTTTCTATCTTGTTTTAAAGTAAATAATACACTTTATTGAGTTAGTACGTTGAGGTATATTTTCTAAAGTGTATGTAGCAGCGTTAGCAACTAGTCTTAAGCAAAAATATGAGCAAACTAAAATTAATTTAATGCTTCATTGGTCTCTCCTCAGACTGCGACGTACGATCAATAGATCTTAGGTTATATTTATACGTCAAGTAATGTTTTATTGCACTTTTTTTATAGACATTTTATAGCACCACAGACTCTTGCAAAAACTCTTAAATTTATGTTCGCCCCGTATTGTTCGAAGTTATTTATATTGGCAAAATGTGGGTGTAGCAATACGTCTCTGTGTACCCTTTCTTAGACAAAGTAAAATAGTGGTAATCTTACTCAGCTTTATTCTACTTTCCACGGTGGAGTGCATTTTTTTCCATAGCCTTTCATTATTAATCTTTAAAGCCGATAAACAATTTTAATCCTCACTTTGCACTACGATAAGCAGCGACAAAAAAGTCTAAGAGAGATAAAAAATAGTCCACAAACGTAAAAAGGTTGATGATATTGGTATATTTACAGTTTCAGGGAATAAATAAATATTGCGTAGCGTTACTTTGGTTTTTCACAGACTTAAACAAATATAACGTTCTTTTTAAACAAACGAACCATACGAATACTCGTACATTGTTTCAAAAGCAATAATAGATTCTGCTGCCAGCTTGGATGCTAAAATCAAAAAGCAAATCGTTTCAATCGAGGTTTACTTATATCCTTTAAGCAGAACAATGGAATGAAAAAACGTAATCTAAATCACATTAAATCCTGTTTTATATTCCTTGAAAGAAACAGAAGGCGTCGTCTTGATGGAACGAATGTTTATACAAATAATGTGCTGAGAAGATTTAATATGGCCAGGGAACTAGCGTGCGGCAAATAATTAATTTCCCCTCTTAGAAAGAGTTATGCCTGTTGGGAAATTTATAGTCTTGTGCGACGAGTTGTTGGAATTTATACTAGTTATTGCTCACAGTTCTTGTTAAGTTCCAACTAAAACTGGTGCCTGAAGAATAATTGATGCCCTTTGACGTTGTAGTCGAGGACGATATTACATTTTAAATTGTAATTTGCAGCTTTGCAATGAAAAGTAAAGGTCAGCTGACAAAAAGTGATATCAGATCCACGTGTTTTTCAAATAGTGCAATATACTTCACATATTGCGATGCAATTAAGAGATTTTTTTGGTTCTTAAACCATGTAGCCCTTTATATAACAGCTAATACTTAGCGTATCAAAGAATAGAATAGAAGCAGTGATGGCCTCGAGGTTTAGGCGCGCGGTCGAGAATTGCGGCGGTCGCAGGTTCAAACCCCAGGCACACACCTCTGACTTTTCGAAGTTATGTGTGTATTCACAACGAATTATCACTTGCTTTAACGGTGAAGGAAAACATCGTGATAAAACCTGCACACCTAAAAGTTCTTAGGAATTTCTTAGGTGTGTAGTCCGCCAACCCGCACTAGGCCAGCGTGGTGGACTAAGGCCTAAACCCTCTCAGTTGTAGAGGAGGCCCGTGCCCAGCAGTGGGACGTATTTGGGCAGATGTTGTTGTTGTTGTTGTATCAAAGAATCGAAATGAGTCAACAAGAAGAGCCTGTCCTCGCTTGACATAATTTTGCGACATTGCTTAAGTCCCTCCCATAGATGTGGAAACAATCGTGGACGCTTTGATCATGTAAATCTGTTGATATCATCATCCAGTATTTATTCATAAAAATGCTGTAAATATCTCTTAAAAATGTTCTTCAGACATCAAAATCGAGATGAAAGTAGTCTGCGCATTTAATACGAGGATACCTGAAATGTACCTATATTCTGATTCCACGCTGATTTTCTTTCAATAAGGTACATCAAATTATTTGCAGGGTTATTGGTTGGTGGTGACTGGTGACTGGTGGTTTTAGTGAATTTATCTAATTAGCTTCTTAGGGTTGTCTTAGAAGAACTGGAGAAAGGCTGGTATGATTGTGTCCAGAGACGGTAGATAAACGTCTTTTCTTGATAATCTATAGCATCGTGAAAGTCGATCCTCATACAATTTTTTTGTTAAAATAAATAGATTTTACAAAATAAGAGCACAGCTTAAGTTAAATATTTTTAAGAAACATTATGTGTTGTATATTCTGATTCCACGCTGATTTTCTTTCAATAAGGTACATCAAATTATTTGCAGGGTTATTGGTTGGTGGTGACTGGTGACTGGTGGTTTTAGTGAATTTATCTAATTAGCTTCTTAGGGTTGTCTTAGAAGAACTGGAGAAAGGCTGGTATGATTGTGTCCAGAGACGGTAGATAAACGTCTTTTCTTGATAATCTATAGCATCGTGAAAGTCGATCCTCATACAATTTTTTTGTTAAAATAAATAGATTTTACAAAATAAGAGCACAGCTTAAGTTAAATATTTTTAAGAAACATTATGTGTTGTATATTCTGATTCCACGCTGATTTTCTTTCAATAAGGTACATCAAATTATTTGCAGGGTTATTGGTTGGTGGTGACTGGTGACTGGTGGTTTTAGTGAATTTATCTAATTAGCTTCTTAGGGTTGTCTTAGAAGAACTGGAGAAAGGCTGGTATGATTGTGTCCAGAGACGGTAGATAAACGTCTTTTCTTGATAATCTATAGCATCGTGAAAGTCGATCCTCATACAATTTTTTTGTTAAAATAAATAGATTTTACAAAATAAGAGCACAGCTTAAGTTAAATATTTTTAAGAAACATTATGTGTAACCTCCTTCCAATGACATGAAATGAAAATAGTTACGACTACCTTCACCAGTTTGCGTACAAAAGAATTCGTTTTATTGTAAAGTCTTGAAATATTTGCTTTAGCACATACTTTCTTGGAAACTGTTATCTTTAACATACAAGATACAAGCGTTTGTCGGGGCTTAAAACTCTTAAAGGAAAACATTACTAGGAACCCAATCATTTCCAGTATTTCCTACTATGTCGCATTCTGTCCTTCAATATTGGAATGTTGGAAGGGTAGAATATTCTGAATTTGTTATTTTTTATCAAACAAGTACATCTGAAAAGATACATACATACATGAAGTCACGCCTCTATTCCCCGAAGGCGTAGGCAGGGGTGCATTTCTGAACCCACATTTCGTCAGGTATGTATCAGTCCCACGTAATAGGGGGCGAGCCTATTGCCGTTTTTCTGGCACATTTCCAGCCTCCGTGCTGTTACTGAGAATTTTCTAATGGAAAAATCCAATAACACTTTGCCCGACCCGGGAATTGAACCCAGGACTTGTAGATCGCACGGCACATACTTGTACCGCGAGACCACGAGGCAGTCAATCTGAAGAGATGTGTATGTAATAAGATACTTTTTAACTCATTTAAATGAAGTAGTTTAATTTGAAATCTACGCTAGATGGTCATGGGTGATACTTAAATTGCTAGTCACAAATATTGAGGGCACCACCATAAAAGAGCGGATGGACGAGAGATAGCAAGATACTACTGCACCAGCTCCAATATTTCATGTTTTATTTATTGTAGTTCAGTTTTCGATTAATGATTTCTTCACTTGAATATTTTTGAAATTATATTAATTGTATGTCAGCTGATATTAATTGTTTGTGCAGTCGGATTTAACAGACAAGTAAAATTAATTTTAATTTATTATATACACACTCTCTCTTTTTGGGGAGGTCCGTGCCCAGCAGTAGGAAGGTATGGGCTGATGATGACATTTAAATCATCGTTTAGATGAGACTTCTAGATGGTTACTACTTGCTAATACCAAAAATCGGGAGCGACTGCTAAATTATTCAGACAACATACTCTGTCTTCTGAATTGCATATGAAGTATAATGATCCTGAACTCATCGTAGCATCCAATGAACTTTGCTATTTATTTTAGTCGTTTATGGAAACAATTTTTTTCCTTTTTCTCTCCTGAGGTTTTTAGAGCAATTTCCCGAAATGGGGACTATATTTCCTGGCTGTTTTCTTAAAATCTTGCTTCGCTTAGATTTCAGGTATGCTGTAGGTATCTTTAATAGAATTTACGAATAAAACGTCCATAGTCCAACAAAAATGGTTGTTATAAAAATGGATGATTTTTTTACATGTTTCCTTATTCAGTGCAAATAAAGAAACGATTTCCAAAAGCAAAGGTTTTGTTGGCACCCCAATTTTGTACGGCACTTACTACACTTTACACTTCTGTTTTATTACTCGTAAGAATAAGAAGTTAGATGCGGGCGGTCGCTTGAAGTATTTATATTATAAATATCGCCAACCATGTTTATGAGATCATATTATTTATAATTTCCTATCTTTGCGGTATGGGTGGAAATCTCATATTTTTTACTTAGTTTCAGCACCACTAAATCGTAGTTTGGCTGGTATCAAAAAGTTGAATTTTATTACAAATTTTTTTTGGTATATTTTATATATAAGTTATGACCTCAAAATCTCACCAAGAAAGCTATGGCTATACTGTAACTGTTTTATTTTGCAAAACTTTTAAGAATTCGCACCGTTTTTTCCCGCGTTGAAGTAGAAAAATAACCCTTTTTAGGGTTGGAATTACTTTGCTTGCTCACCTTTTTGTGAGTTCTCACGATCCAGATTTCAGGGGCATATTAAATTCCGAAGTAACGGTGAGGCGACCCAAAGTGGAAATCGCCGCAGTTTGCTGAATTTATAGTGTTAAAGTTGTGAAGTTAAAAAGAAAAAAAATGTTGTTCTTTTTCTTTCACGCTGGCTTTATGCTAGTGCCTACGTAAAGTACGAGGATATTGAAAAAAGAACAACGAAATAAGATTTTTCATTACAAAATTTGTTGATTGGTTTTATCACAGAGTTATAACAACTCGTCCAGTGAATTATTTTGTTGCCGCAAACAAAGGTCCAGATAGTATACGATTTAGTTACACGTATGTCTATAATCTTATAGACATAGTCCACTTATAACGTTTTATGTATCGGTATGACATCAACATGCTTAGCAACCTTTCAAATAATTAGTATTAAGCAATTAACTTAATAGATTTTTATGTATCGAAGATATATTTTTTTTGCAAATGTATGTTAACCTCTCGTTACATATAAAATGCTACTACAAAGTGCTGCAGTATGAACACAACAATGTTAAATTGCAGTAAAAGCGATCTAAAAACACCAGTCTATGCTTTCAATAATTCTGCAATTTACAATCCGTATAAAACACGAAATTTCCATTTTATTTAAACGCGTTTAAAGCATTCCAAGAACTCGTGCCGTACAACTGTACAACGGACATTTCGGAAATCGTTTTACAAGCGGCCATAAACACGACGAATCCCATGCTTTTATTGCGAAAGTGTATGACTCAATAACTCAAGTAGAATGCAAGTGTTGGAAAAGTTTCGTAAACTGCTAGCGGGGTGGGAGTCGTGGAGTTCAACATCGCGAGGTGGCCTGGCGAATTTCACTGAAATGAAGTAATTCCAAACTTTGCTAGCAGTTTTAGTCTTGCCTCATTGGTGTTCGGCGAGACGTGGATATGAGATGTCGCCTTTGAAAAATTAAACTGCCTTCGAAGTAATTTGGTAGTGGAAAATGACGCTTTAGAAGGCCTAACATATCGCAGCCAAAGTATTCTCGTCGTCTACGCTACTAGAGGCTCGTATTAACTCAATTGCAATCAGTGCTGCGTCGCCTCCAAAAAAAAACATAAGACAGTTATTGTAAATGTTTAAAAAAAACTCTCGTGGTCTCATCGCATAAATATGTGCCGTGCGATCTAGTGGTCCTAGGTTGTATTGTCGGGTCAGGCAAAGTGTTATTAGGAGTTTGGATATGTGCATGAAAATCGATAATAAGGTCGCCCCCTACTATGTGGGAGAAAGACATAATTGGCGAACCAGACATGTGACTCTGCCTATCCCTTTAGGGATACAAGCTTTAGTGTGCATCTATTTTTGATTGAACTATTTATCATATTCTTTTGACCCTTTCTTCAATACATTTGAATACGTGGGCTAAAATGGTTTTCATAAAAAAAAAACTTTCTTAAATATTCCTTTATAGATTGTTTTTAGGCCATTTCATTTATATTAGTATGTACAATGTACATATTATATTCTAAAGATGTTCACTGTTCTATCGGAATTTATTTCAAATTTGATATCACATATAAACAGCTTATTTATAATTATTCTAACGCCTGTCAAATTTCTACTTCATAATCAAATCACCAAAGCCTAGAAATTGCGATATAATTAGTACAAATAAATTACATGATACGACATAAGTCTACAAGTAATATCGTAAGTAAGTCAGCTTTGCACTCAGAACACAAACCCAACTGCTTCAAGCCTGCCATATTTATAACACGTATTTATAAGGTCACACTTAGATTTAGAACTATTTTCTAGTATTTCGAACAGCAAGTATATTTTTCCTTTCTTTCATTTCGAAATCACATCACGATTCAGATCCCTTTGTTCCTCGCCTTCGACGCACAGTGTTTAAGTAAGATTAACTTAATATACCTTAACTTAGATTGTAATAGAGACCCAAACGAGTTACTTATTCTAGTCTCATACACATTAAGTACGGAATTGGGAAAAGTTGAGTAACTTGTCTTGGAAAAATCTCATGATGAAGTTTGGCTACAGATGTTTCTAGCAATGACGCTTAAATTTCTTTTGTTTTCACTAAATGGTATTTAAATAAACTAAAGACAAAAATTTATATAATACTTGTCCCAAAACACAAACAACAAAAAAAAATGTTCTACAATATTGTGTGATAGGAACTAATAGCAAGTATATTATATTCATAAGCCATTTATTACGGAATAGTATTTTATTTATTTATGACATACATATTTAAATTTAAGTTTGAGATTTAGGCGCGCGGTCAAGTTAAAGCTCGGTAGTCGCGGGTTCAATGCTCGGAAACGCACCTCTGACTTTTGAAGATATGTGTATTCCCAATGATTTTTTTTGACGAAAAACATTAAAAGGACACCTGCACACCTAAAATTCTTAGGAATTTCTTTTTCATTAGTGGGAGGTATATAAGTTGATGATGATGTCATTTAAATTGAGTATGCATTACAACCCTTGTCACATTGCGGAATAACCGCATCGGCAGTAAAGTGTAGTCCATAATACGACGCGAAAGATTTACGGCTACCTCAGATCATTTGACACTGTATAAAATATCTAATTTTACTTACTATTTTTCTTGAAAATCAATCAGTAATTGTTCAATAAATAACATATTAAAGTAGTCAGACAAGTTGTAGCAAATACGATACCCAAAAAACTCTGCATTTGTCGATTACTACTTATAGGGTATTTAGCCCATTCGCATTTTAGTTTATAGACGTAAGAGACGAATTCTTATTTATGTGTGAGCCGAAAGATTTCCTAAAACGCTGAAGTAATGTCGAGACAGCAAACATTTGTCGTACGTGGTCCATTACACGAGATAAATACAGCGCCTTATATCATACATACGTGACTCTTGGATATGTTTGCAAAAATTCATTTATACATAATATACCATATTACATGCAAGTGGGAGTAAGTTGAATCCAATTTCTCTAACTTCATATAAAAGGACGATTGTTAAATTGCTTTCTTGGAGTGTAAAATATTATTTTGAGAATCGAGTCATTTTAAAGTAAGGATGAAATCTGAAATAATACCGAGTTGGATAAGTGTTATTAACTATTTCCTTAATATCTTACGGTGCGAAAGAAAATTTTTGCTTCTATCTACTTTTTCTTCTCCTAGTATTAACTGACTTATATTATTGATAGAGGAGTCCGGATAACAAAGCAGATCACACGTGTTTCTCAAAATTCATGAATAGAATATACGATATGATAATAGGATATATATTATTTCAATCTGATGAAGAAAAAGAGGACTGGACTGAATAAAATAAATAAAAAATAAACTAAAATATACCCTATATACTCACTGAGCACTGACAGCAAAGATTTTATATGAAATCGATAAATTTTGTATTATTTCTTTAGGAAAATAAATGTAATTTCATGTATTTTTTTAATGTATGTGAAACAGTAAATTAAGTCGTTATTAGGCCTTTCATGATTTCAATGGCCGGGAAATTAACCGCATCGGTGCCTGATGGAAATGCAAAGCCGTCCAAATAAAATTATCGAGAGGTGTCATAGCACCACACTAATATTACACTAAAAATAAATTATTCGCTCTTCCTGTACTCCTTATACAATATTATGTATATCCTAATATTTCCTTCTATAACCTCACGCCTGTGTTGCTCGAAGGGGTTGGCAGAGGTACATTTTCACAATGCGCCAGGTATGAATGTAACAGTCTCACGTAATAGTAGGTAAGCCTATTGCTGTTTATCGGCCATATTTCCAGACCCCGTACTTCCACCGAGAATTTCTTAATGGAAATCCCAATAACAATTTGGACCTCTCACACATTTTTCCGCGAGACCACGAGGCAGTCAATTCTTACTCAAATAATATATCTTTTCAGTTCTATTTTAAAGCTAGCTCTTTATAAGTCGTTTTACCTAGACTGGTGTCCACATTCTATACATGAATTTAATCCTGAGTGTTCCATTGTGATTCATTGCTCTCTCTATCGTTACTTTATTCATGCACGAAATATCGATGTTTGTTTTAATTTTGGAAGCCTTTTTATGTTACAAACAGATACGTTTTCATACGATTTGACATGATTGAAATTCACAAAGGGATATTGGATGCATTGCATTCGTTGTCATATTTTAGCTGATGAGTTTCGTTTTAAATGAAATGTTATATGTCTAAAATGAACGAACATATTCAACTCCAGTAATGTAAAAGCACATTTTTTAGTACATTTTTTATGACAGAAATATTCAACACTCAATATTCAACACCTAAAGACCTACAATTTATTATAACAGAAAGGGAAAACGAAGAAACTTTAAATTACTTATGATAGGTACACGCATCTCTTTTACGTTTTTTACTTCTGATTGAATTCGATGGTTTGTTTATAGCATATTTTCGTACGTACTCACGCAGATGTAAGAAAATATGTTTTTGCTCTACGTTGCCGGGGGGCAAGCCTTTTGCCCCCTTTAGTGAACATTTTCATACTCCGTGCTCCTACTGAGGATCTCCTAATGGAAGAATCCAATAACACTTTGCATTACTCGGGATTTAAACCCATTATCATCTAACATCTAAATCACATGGCACACACTTGTGCACATATAGACAACGAGGCAGTCTTATTGTAAATATATCTTTCTAATTGGTGCTTAATTTTACTTACAGCTACATATTTTATTAAATACAGTAGAGCATCGATTATATGAACGTCGATTACGAACGACCGCTTATCCGAACTGCTACGCCCGCGCTACCCATGCGGGCTTACCCCCTCGGGCATACCGCGCTGCAGTACTCGGCGGTCGCGCACTTGTCGCGACTCGTTCGTTACTCTAGTAACAAAAGTAGCTACTAGTCGGTAAACTAAATTTTGCCGCATGAAAGTAAAATCTCCATTTTAAAAGCCTAAACGTAAACATGTTATCTTTTCTATGCAAGATAAATGCGACATTAATAAACGGTTTGCGGAAAGCGAACCTGTAACCAAGTTATGCAATTAATAGGTACAAAATTCGTATGTCTTACTATTAAGGATATAAACTATCAAAAGACGAGCATAAGTAACTTTATATGCCAGCTTGATCTTTTAACGAATTCACAACAACACGATGAAACTTGCCTCAAACACGGTTTTGGATGATGTTATACAGAAATCGTTTAGTCAAAAAAGATCAATTTTTGTTCAATTCTTATTAGTCATTAAATATGTAAATGTACACATGGTTTTCATTCACTTGTATGAAAATATGTTTGGCAGAATCAATACAGTTCGATTATCCGAAAATACCGGTTATCCGAACACCCATGTCCCCCAATTAGTTTGGATAATCGACGCTCTACTGTAAAAAGGTATATATTATATCATTTTTATATTCATTTTAAAGGTAGCACACACCTCTGACTTTTCGAAGTTATGTGTGTATTCACAATGAATTATCACTTGCTTTAACGGTGAAGGAAAACATCGTGAAAAAACCTGCACACCTAAAAGTTCTTAGGAATTTCTTAGGTGCGTAGTCCGCCAACCCGCACTAGGCCAACGTGGTGGACTAAGGCGTAAACCCTCTCAGTTGTAGAGGAGGCCCGTGCCCAGCAGTGGGACGTATTTGGGCTGATGATGATGATGATGATAATCGAACATTTCGTTGATTATTCTCAGAATTTTGTGAGGGAGATTACTTTTTCGATAAGAAAATATGATTGTACCTACTGTATAAAAAAAAACACGAAGAAGCCGTAGGGCTTCACAGACGTAGGTCTATATTGTAAAAAAATACTATTTATGCTTAATGTCAGAAACATTTTCAATTCAACTACATTATTTTATTATATTCATTATTTTAAATTCTATGTCGATATTTTTGGGTGTGCTAAGTCTTCTTTATAAAAAAAATAAAACATTCTAAAGCCATTTATTTGTTTCATTGAGATTATTTATACATAATTCCAAGAAACCCCACCGATTTATTAACTAATAATCAAGTCTGTTAAGCAATTTCAAGCTATTGTTTATAATCGTATTAATTTACCATAATATTGTAAATATTTACTTCAAAACTTTCAATGTCTGTGAAATTCTGAATATTAATTAAACTAAACAGTGGGGGTTTTGATCAGTAATTTTATGAACAAGTTATAACAGTTATCTTAAATAATATTAGTACGAAGTTGATTGTTCTATTCATTATGTGTTACGATCAAGTAGTAGGTACTATAAAATTATTAACGGCTCAGTGATGAAATAACGAGACAAAAAAAATCTTCCAAAATTTATCCTTTTTTTTGTATTTCGCTAAGTCATGTTTATTTGCAACGCACATAAATCGCTGAAAAGCATGAATAACCTAAATTTGCAAAAGATAAAAAATAAAAATGTCATATTTTTTTGCTACTACTACGCTGCTACGCTATACTGTTTTGCTACTATGATCATAGGGTCTCTATCAAGTATTTTGGCAGCCCCCTTGGTGATGTTGGTTGAACATGAGCTTGTGAATCGAGAGGCTAAAGGCTCATTCCCGCATTCAGAGAAATGTTTGTGTGATCCACAAATATTTGTTTTGGGTCTGGGTGTTTGTGAGACCGAAAAGTCTCTCATAGTTTCTGATACCCACGCCACAAGACTCGTATCTTAGTGTAGGTTCAAAAGTATGTACTGTTGGGTGTATTTGTTTTTAATTTTATCCAAAAATTCAAAAACCCAAAAATTATTCTGAAAATACATATTTGTTTCCCAACCGGCTGCATTTTGTGTTTCCAGTTGAAAGAAATGTACATAGAAAAATATTACAAATTCAACGCTAGGTGACACAGTAACATTCAATATATGCATTATGTATAAAATAACTATAGCAAAAGTTTTCAACAATACCTAAATATTTGAGTAAATTCAAGTGCAGACGACTAAATAATTAATTCGGGAGCGAATCAAATACAAGCCTTGCGCTGTTTTTGACGTTTGTAACTTGGAATACCTAATATTAAACTTGGTCTACTTAGATTGTTACTGAGTAATTCAAAGTTTATAAGCTTGGTCTTATTGTCTAGCCATTAGTTGTCTTTCACAGAATAGTATTTTGCAAAACAAAATTCGAAGCACTCTAAAATCCGTTGAAGATTTAATTCTGTTTTCAAATACTGAAATTTAAATGAACAATGTCAATATAATTGTGTTAGTGGAAAGCAATTAAGTATTGACACGGAGGCGGGAAGTGGTGATGGCCTCAAGGTTTAGGCGCGCGGTCGCTAATCTCGGCAGTCGCAGATTCAAACTCCAGGCACACACCTCTGACTTTTCGAAGTTATGTGTGTATCACAATGAATTATCACTTAGTTACTTTACGGTGAAGGAAAACATCATAAGGAAACCTGTACACCTAAAAATTCTGAGGAATTTCATAGGTATGTAGTCTGCCAACCCGCAATAGACTAGCGTGGTGGACTAAGTGCCCAGTAGTGGGACGTATAAGGGCTGATGATGATGATGATGACGGAGGTGGGAAGTATATTCGGGATACACATGACATCACATTTATTTAGAGCCCAGAGGATTCAGGATATCATAAACATTGTTTAATCAATAAATTATTGTTATTGATCTTCAAAATACCATGTATACGAATATTATCACCCGAGTTCCTAATAGGATTCTTTCTGTATAAGAAAATATTTAAGGCTATTCCATTATTTTTGACTAACTGTTAAGTATCTCAAAACACTGACAACTGGAATTCTATCTAAAAAATTATTTATTTATTTAAGCAAAATTACTGACAAAAAAAAACAATGAACTATGAACTATCTTATGAACCAACTTAAAGACTAAAAATTGAGCGCCGGTACTTAAAAAAGGTAACCCTCAACTTTAAGCACCAGCAACCTTCCATGTGTACAGGTTGAGTATAGGTAACAAATAGTTATACTAAAAATGAAAAACAATAATAAGGAAAATTAAGATTGCAGACAATAAAAAAAGATAAAATAAAAATCTAGTAACAAAGTAATTTCTAAAATTAAATCTAATTAAATATAAAAGTGTGTGAATGTATGAATCGTATGTGAGTTTGTGTTTGTGTGAGTGCGTGCATATGTGTATGTGGGTGCAATTATCTTAGTGTATTACTACTAATTGTTTTTCCGGAATAATTATTCGTAAAATATAGGGAAAATAAACAAAAACATTGGTCATATAATATAGATATGAATATAAAGTTTTTTTATTTTATTAAAGCGAATATGGATAAGATGAATTAAGTATTTATCCACCACACTCATTTATGGATTTTTGTTCTTGAATAAATTACGAATAAAGAAAAGTTGTTTAAAAAAGGAGTAATTATATATAGACTACAGAAACACTATTTCATAGTAATACGCCTGCAGCCTGTGTTCCTGTTAAATAATTCAGTAAAATTGTAACATACATTAAGCGAGTATCGGATTGAATTTGAATTCTATCCAAAAAAGGCACGTACACATAAATTCAATAAAAGTTCGGACACAACAGCCCTATAAAAACTAGAAGCGCCAACGAAGGCTGGTGCGCTCGAGTTATCAAAATTAGAACGCTCGCCTCTGGTGCAACGCTGTCGACATAGACGTCCGCTTTATTAAACCGCGCTCAGCCGCGCCAAGAACGGGAAGTGTCGTGAGGCGACTGCGTTTAAATGGAAACTCGAAGTGGCACGCTCGTGTATTGTTACTTCGCTAGATTAGCTTTATTTTTACTGTAGTAATGGATCTTTGTTGTTTGAAGTGACTCCAAGAGGTTTTTACAACGATGTCTAGGTAGTTTAAGCGAGATATTTCTCGGAAAGCATTTCAACGATTAAGAGGTTTCTATCTTCTCTGATCTGATATTACGATCGCAAAAGACACAAAGTAAAAGTCCAAAGTGATGTACTTTTAGCATTTCATTTCTACAAGTTAGAGAATAATGCAAAAATTATCCGATGATTATGCAATGGTCATAATCAACGAACTACTTTATATCTTACTCTTTTTGCTATTGGTTAATAAATTTGAACCTGATATAATGTGTAATATAAGTCGTGATGGCCTCGAGCAAAAGTCGTGATCGTTTTTGAGGTTTAGACACCGTCGCGAGTTCAAACCCCAGGCACACACCTCTGACTTTTCGAAGTCATATGTGTATTCACAACGAATTATCAAGTACTTTAATGGTGAAGGAAAACATCGTGATAAAACCTGCACATCTAAAAGTTCTCAGGAATTTCTTAGGTGTGTAGTCCGCCAACCCATACTAGGCCAGCGTGGCACGTGCCGAGTATGGGGCGTATATGGGCTGATGATGATGTATAAGAAACGTTTGCCAGCTGTTTTTAATAACCTAAAGAAAATTCAAAGAGTGTATGTGAAGTGTACCTGCTCGTCATACTTTTATCAACATCAAACCTTTAGACAGCGCTCATTAATTAGTGTCACCCTCCTTTGATTTTGCACCCCACGTTACGAGGGGCTTTGAACTTTGAAGGTAAGTATATGTATTGGGAAAAGGGATATCGAACATTTTTTTAGAGAATCACATTCATGCTGAGAGCAATGAGTTCTTGAATACTGCTTAAGTTAAGCAGATTTACAGGTTGTACTCGTATACAATCCATGACTCTTCCCGAGCTAGCAATGTAAGAAAGCCCCTCGTAGAAATTGGAACTTATTGGTTGAACTGATTTTCTTGAAAATGTCTTGGAAGAATTTTGATAAAATACTATTAAATTGAAAATACTGAAAGTGAACAAAATATATATCCAATTAAATAAAATTGTAGTGTCTGTTTGCATTACTGAAATACCCGCTTTTTAACAAATGCATATGGATGTATACACGGTACATATACCAAAATAACGTTTTTTACAATTTTTGTCTGTCTCTCTGTTTGTTCCGGCTAATTTCTGAAACGGATGGACCTATTTTAACGGTACTCTCACTGGCAGATAGCTGATGTAATAAGAAGTAACTTAGGCTACAAAAAAAGGAAAAAAATATTTAAAGAATCGACTGATAGGCGGAACGAAGTTCGCCGGGTCAGCTAGTTTATTTATATAATAATTCTAATCGAATATTTTTAAAATATGCTTAAATAACTTGCTGTTACACGTATTATGAATAGTGACTTGATCTACAGTTAAAAATGTTAATAAGTTTCACCTTACGGAACGCGTTCAGCTCCCACTCTCATGCCATCCTCTTTACCTAATACAAAAAGACGTTTATCCTTGCGAAGCGATAAGTTTCAAAACCAAAATATTTATTCTGTAATCAAGAGGTTTTCTAAACCTGATCTTTGCTGCACATTAATCTATGTTGCACATTTACATTCTGCCGATCCATGATTTTTCTTCGTATCTAGTCAATACTTAATCTAAACTGTTCCATCCACTCTAAAAATTGTACACGTAATAGAAAAAAAACATGAGCAACGTAAACTCAAACGATACAAAATTACAAACCAAATTTAATTTCAGAAGTCGCCACATTCAGAACGAATCTGCATTTAGGTTCCGCCCGCGTGTCTTTTCCCTCGTACGGTTTCCTACACGTTGAGTTGCATAAAGCCTGAAGCTAGTTTTATCATGTTTTTGCTCTAAGCTCGACATCTCCTTTATGCAGAATGTCCGTGAATCCAACAACGGGATTAGATTTACGTTGCATTTACAATACATCTTTTGATAATACGTTTGAAATTTCCTGACTGTTTCTTTCGCTTACGTTTTTACATGACTTTATGTGGAGCATACGTATATACATACTTTAGAAGAGAGTGGTGGAGAGAGGTGTACAAATATATAGTCGTTTTTTATCAGTAGACTTTTGATTAATGACCATTTTTGTAAGACTTCTACTGCTTAATGGTCTCGTGCCCCAAGTATGTAGGTACATATGTGCTATATGATTTAGAAGTTTTGAATTTGATTCCTGGATCGGGCAAAGCGTTATTGAGTTTTCTATTAGAAAATTTTATGTAGCATCAAGGAGTCTTTAAAATTGGCAAGCAATGTCAACCCTCTTAGTTGTAGAGGAGGCCCGTGCCCAGCAGTGGGACGTGTTTGGGCTGATGATGAATGATGAATGATGAATGAATGTCAATAGAAAACGTTTGAGCGATAAGAACCAGTAAAAAAATAATGGTATATTTAAGCCTCAGCCTAGCACTTGCCATCTGGCAGATGATAATGTTATGTAAAATAATATTTTTCTATTTCTTATGAAAAAAATCATATTAAGAGAAACCTAAGTAAATATTCTTAAATGTTGAAAACAATAAACAAAGATAGTCAATATAAAATGGCAAACGGTTAATTGATTGTTGGTTGTAAGTATCATATATTATTTTCAACAATCAATTTAATTATTAAATTTATATTTGACTGTAACTTATATAATTATTGACGTCTATAAAAGGTTAGATTAATGCTATTATATCTTGTAACTAGATCTGTTATTTGAATTAGAAACACTGTTAGATATACAATATACAAAAAGGCTTTATCACGCGAGTAATTACGACTTAGAAGGTAAAATAGACCTTAATCGCTTTATTTTGCTCTGACCTTTCATATATAATTGAGGAGATAATTAGAATTTCTATGAAATAATTTTAATGGTATAAGTTTCTAATGAAAAAGATTATTTTGTATTCATTAACAAGTTTTAAATCAAACAAATATAATATTTCTGAGATCAAAATATGCCTTATCTCTGCTTTTTGGAAATCATAAAAATATTTTTAAGAAATTGTTTTTTTAACGTTATTTTAAAATAAATATTTAAGTTAAGTCAAGTGAAACGATTTATTAAATTGAACAGCACGGGAGACGAGTTTCAACAGAAAATAAGTGTTGGCCAGACATAAAATGTGCTTGGTCAGAGATGCCAATTGATTGGCAATGCTGTGAGTGCACTTCGGAATGGAATTTCGTAATGCGCGAACTTCTGTGACATGGACATGATTCTCATCGTGCGGGGTTGAGGGTAGACAAAACTGTAAAATTTCTATGAGGTTAGATGTTGTTTAAATAAAGAAATGAACTTATATTTTGGATTATGTGCTAAACTGTCCATAGTGGCTATAGTGGTCAAATTTATGTCTTTTTTATTGACACGACAAAGTTACAACACAGTACCTGATACGCACGATGCTGCCAAAATAGTTCCAGCCTGCTGATATGTTAAGATTTTAATAAATATTATGATGAGGTATTAATATTTGTGGCAATATTCTTCTTAACGTAAGCAGTATTGTGTCGCTGACCGTACGACCTCGTGCCCTCTTTATACTATACGACCTGAAATTTCATGAAATATTGCTGAGATTCAAAGAGATTAGATAAGTTAATAAGGAAAACCATTTCAAATTAAAGGCTGAGGTAGCCAAATAAAAAAGGAAGGCGGGTATTCAATTAAAACGCGTTCAATCTGTATTAACGTAGTTGAAAAATTAAACTTTCTGTCAGAGTTTAGGAAAAGAAAAGGAGGGGAAATTCCGCCAACGTATCGCTTGCCCGTGGTAAGGCTAATTAAAGGGGCTATAATATGTTGAAAGGTTGTAATGCCGGGATGGTGCGTCCTCACTGAAAGCACTTCTGGGCGGCATGATGATAATCTAATCATAGCCTTCTATATAAGGCGTAAATCCTAAATTGATGGAGCAAATTAATCAAGTACACTTCGGTCGTCTTGCGATAGATTTCTTTTAGTTATCTTATTAGCACTTAAAACACAGTATTGTTATTTAGAGGACAATTTAGTTGTAATCTGAAAGATTCTTCACGATTGTATTTCTGCACCGTAAATGTGCGTGATAATTTGAACTTTTAATTTTCTATCTGCGTAAATACACGTAAATTTAAAAGCCTAAGTGCCAGTGATCCATTCAGCAACGATCTGCATTATTAGATATCAGGTATAACAAAAGGGAAAATTCGGAACGAATAAAAATAGGAAGCAAGTAACATGAACTGAGCGCGTAGGTGCTGATAAAATATTAAAGCATAATTTTAAACGTATGAAAAAAGTTGGATATTTTTTTGTCGTGCTTGTTCACTTCTAAATTCGTTAATCATAGACATTGAAAATAAAAAGGTGTATTTCACGTCATTTAGTTTTAAAGATTGCAAAAAATATATAAAAGTGTAATTTACACATGAAAATCGTTCCAACAGCTAACATGGAAATGTGACGGTTATGTTATACTCTGTTACGTAACAATGGTTTACACGTTAGATCATCATCCAATATTTTAGAAAAAACAGCTTATATTTTAAATTACATTGGTCTTTAAAAAAAAATAGATCCTATTAATTGTGATTTTCTAGTTTACGTTCTTTGGACATAACTCTTTGTTTGGCAAGTTTAGCTTTGCTAGTCTTTTGAGAGAGGTCATAAACTTTTACGATTTTAAGATTTCTACTAATTTAGGAGCATCTTAAAGAACCGTTTCTAAACGTATTTAGGAATAGACAAATTCTTATCACTTAAACATGACAAAAAAAAATACATATATTTTTTTCCTAAATATAATTTTGATTACTAAAATGAACAGATATTATAATCATAACATATACATAAATGGCATCTCATGATATTTTGAGTGTCTGTAAACCTAAATGCCAGAAACTGTCGAAATAAAATTTTTGATTTCAAAATAAACTTTTCACATAATTGTAACTTTCAATTATTAAATAACAAGCTATTAAAGATTTCCGCTAATCAATATTCCCATTCGCAGAAAATGCTGTTCAGTATGGAACATAACAATTCGGCAACCACTCGTTCACTCTTTCCTCTGATTAAATTAAGATTCATATGTGCCATGCCCATTTCTCACGGCTGATTGAATAATTCAGCCAAAAGCCGCTTTACTCAGCCTAGTGTTTTGTTGCATTTTATCACGTCCATTGAATGTATTCAATACTTATTTATTTTGTTACATCTTTTATTATTATCACAATTGTTTTTCTCTGTGTGTCCGGTGTCGTACTGATAAAAATTGGCTCAAAGTTTTAAAATGCATTTTTGGTGATACTTTTGTCAACTTAAATCAGATTTATTTATTATACCGTTCTATTTCTTCTCAGCTTTCATACAATGGGCAATAAAAACTTACTTTATTTTATTGCTGCTAGCGGTCAACCTATTTTAGTATAGAAGTGCTAGAGGTGCAAGTTCTCGGAAGTGTACATCATTTTCTTTGATAATTATCGTCATATTATGTCCATCATAATTTACAGAGAAATACGAGTATACATATAATACCCCACGATGCATGTTATGGCAATGTGCACATTATCAGCCTTTGAGTTTTATAAATCTCTACATAAAAAATTAAAAGTGCACTACACATTATTGCGTTTACACTGCAACCCATTGTAAATGGCAACAAAAGAGTTTAATATAACAGCCTCAACAGCAATATTTAGAATGAAACGCAATATTCAATGTGCTCTCGCTACGACAATGGAGACGCTCTGTCCTCTGCACTTGAGTACTATTATTGAATTTTGTATGAAGCGTAATTTTTGTAGAAAATGATCGTTTTTATCATCGCTTACGGAAGCAATAAAGGTGTTAGGCTCTATTCAACACGGGGTCTGTAAAGAATTTCCTCGAAGAAATCGAATTATATTGTGTTTGGCGTAAATTTAATAGATTTTTTATTAAAGAATCATTGACATTAATTCTTCCATACATAACCTCACGCCTGTATCGCCCGAAGGGGTAGGCAGAGGTTAATTTCTGCACCCACATTTCGTCACGCAATAGGGGGCGAGTCTATTTCCGTTCTTGGGCACATTTCACTCTGCACTCCGTGCTGCTATCGAGAATTTCCTAACGGAACCCTGGACCTCTAGGTAGCGCGGCACATAATTATACCTCAAGATAATGTAGTAGACAATGTAGTATAGTCGAGATTAATTTTTACTGGTATAAAAATAAGATTACAATAATATATTCCATATTCAGAAATTTAATTTTTTTTCTTTGTTTTTGTGTATTCTTATATTCAATATACATCGGTATGACGATTGTGTGTAGCATTTAAGAAGTATTCATTCTTTATGTGTCTTAATTTTTTTTAAAGGGCTCGGCTTTATTATCATGCTAGCTCGTGATGATATGTGCACTCCAGTATAAGATGATTATTTTATCCATAACCTCAACTTACCCAAACCTCAAAAGTTGTGACGGCCTCGAGGGGTCGTTACAGATCCAGGTAAACACTTCGGTTATATAAAGTTATGTTTGTAATTTAAAAATAATTATCACACAGTTTAACAGTGCTTGGGCAACAATGTGGGCTCGAGTCTTAACCCCCGCAGTCGTAGAGGAAACCCATGCCTAACTGTAGAATCTATATGAGCTGATAAAGATTGATCCAGATTATTAGAATACATGCAATACTGTTCTACCCTTTGGCAAAAACAGTGAACAAAATAAATACAAAAGCACAATTAACATGGATCAAAGTGTACTTTCTACTTTGTTAATAAATTTTGACACTCATTACAAGCAAAGCGCTGTGTACTTAGCGGGCAATCTTAATTAAACGCTTCGTAATGTTCCTCGCCGTAAAATCTTCTGAATTGTGTATGCATTTACAAAGCGTTTTGTATTATTATATACAATTTAATTATGAATACAACTGTCTCTTATGGAGCAACAATCTGGTAATGAAATAAAAGAAAAATATTGCTTTCTTCTCGCCAACGAACGAACCACAATTTCAAACGAAACTGTCTTGAAGTAACAACTATTCTGACCGTACCGTACGCGTAGGTACACCAGAAGAATATTTTCTTTACTCATTTTTCTTCCCTTTCTCTATCCATAGTCCAAGCGCCGCAGCAAAAAAAGTAGGTTAGTAATGCATCGTTCGGGACCTGGTATTTTTTTTTTTGGAATATGTTCAAGGGTGTCCCCTGAATGTAAATCCAAGTTGGCGCGGGGGGGGGGGGGTTTCCACTTCAGCCGCCATCTTGGAAAACACGTTTTATCGAATATCTCGCGAACCACGCGTCGTACGACAAAAATTGTAGATACCTAATAATATTTGCCATCTTTTTTATTTCAAACTTTTTTTTGTATAACGCATAGGTTTTTAATTATCAAACTTTTTACAATATGGTTTTTACTAAATATTTAGTTAATGTTTAAAAAATTTTGTTAAAAATAAAAAATAATGGTAACTGAATTGTGGAGCATAAAATTACCTATAAATTTTATCAGAAACTTTTTCCCGTAGCATTTATAGTTTAGGAGCTATAACGCTGTAATTGAGATTATAATGAGATTATAATGCTGTATATTACATTATGCGCCTATAAGTTGCAGTATATATTTCGGGTCGTTCGGAATTTCCCCCTCTTAACATTCCAACAGTATTCAGGTATAAATCCTAACCATTTTTGTCCCCTCGTGACGCTAGGGTCGTTCCCTCGCCTGTATGTGTATTGAAATTTTCGTAGACGCGTCAGTTGTGTTTGGAGCGCTATAATTAAAAACCTATGCGTTATACAAAAAAAGTTTCAAATAAAAAAGATGGCAAATATTATTATCTACAATAATGATTTCATTGAAAAGGGTCAATGATGATTATTAAGAATAAAATAATTTCTTAACTAATTATTTAAACAATTGAAATATAAAAAAAAACGATTATAAACAATAAAAAAAATTATTTAAGATTTTTTTTTCTTTTTTAAATCATCATTTTACCTTTGCAATTTTTTTTTAAAATCGCAAAATAGTCTATTTGTTTATAAACAATTTCTTAATAAATGACGTAACATTTTTTTTCCAATGTTAATTAATACCTATATTAGATGCAAAAACAGCAATAATAAGATATTACCAAAAAAAAAAGTTTTGATAACATTTTTTAGAAATTTCATTTTTAGTTAATTTAAAAAAATTATAATTAACAAAATAATAAACTTTAATATTTTTTTTCTGCATAACTTTATTAAGTACCTAATTAAGAAGAGCTCCACGAAGCGAAATATTTTTAGACTAATTTTTTAAACTTTTATGCCGTAATTTATAAAAACAGAGATTGGAAAAACATCAGTTAATTAACAATGGTGTAACTTTTTGAAAAGTTGTCAAAAAAAATATTTTTCGCCGTGGTTATTTTCGTTCAAGTGTCTAGATTACACCATAATTTATTCAAATTTTTAAATTGTTATTTAATATTAGAAATAAATTATTTTAGGTGATATACCGGCTTTTTAGACGACGCGCCTATGCCGTAACGCCCTCGCGGAGCGCTATTTCCAGCGTTAAATAAAAGTTATAAATAATATAGATAGAATTCCGGGAGTAGGGACTTTTTTATTGGAAATTTCCTCCTCTTTCAGGATCTTTTTTCCTAATTCCTTAAATATCATTATTTTAAAAGTTATTAACGAAAAACTAAATACCCTAATTTTTTTTTTCTTATTTTGTTAATAACAATTGCAATTTTTTATGTGCTAATATGCCCTTAAAAAACATTTTTCTAGACGTCATTCCGAATCGAATGAGGTATGGCACATATTTTTAGGAGCTTTATTTCTATTTAACACGTTTTTGAACTTGTTGACTAGACTATTGGATTAACAATCTTGTTAGATATGCGTTTTCCTAAACGCGCGATGGTAGTAATTTATTAGTGAATTCTTAGCAACTCTAATGTTGCTTTGTAAATGATTTTAAGTCTGAGTTTTAAATGAGATACGTCATAATTTCTAACATATAAAGACAAAAATAAAAATAGTATCTAACCATATGATCACGTTTTGTAATAGGACTCGTTTTATGGACACTGTAAGTATGTATGTAGTTACTTTTGAAATTTCTGTCATTATGTACACAGTCCAGTTTTTAAATTGGCAACTGTCAACGGCAGAGATTTTAAAAAAATACCGGGATAAGCTTAAGGTTCAACTCTAAATAAATTTTGGCAAAGACCAGCGTGGCGGTCGAATATAGCGCATCGCATGATCAGTTGCAATGACCACGAGAAACGTGGTAAATAGATTCAGAGAATTAAATATGAGATCCAGGAACTCTCGCTCTTGAAAATCTTGGCAAACGTCAGAACGTATATAATATGTACTTTTGATGCCTTCAGCATTAATGAAACGTCGTACCTGCACCTATATCATCATCATCAGCCCAAACACGTCCCACTGCTGGGCACGGTCCTCCTCTACAACTGAGAGGGCTTAGGCCTTAGTCCAACACGCTGGCCTAGTGTGGGTTGGCGGACCTAAGAAATTCCTAAGAACTTTTAGGTGTGCAGGTTTTATCACGATGTTTTCCTTCACCGTTAAAGCAAGTGATAATTAATTGTGAATACACACATAACTTCGAAAAGTCAGAGGTGAGTGCCTGAGGTTTGAACCTGCGACCGCCGAAATTCTCGACCGCGCGCCTAAACCTCGAGGTCATCACTGCACCTATATCAGTATGGACTTTTTAGGTAATTTGAACTTTAGTATGAATAGGCCAGGTGGGTACAAGATCTATGTATCTATACAGGGTGTATTTGAAGCGTGATCGGTAACGAAGATAGGTGATTGCTATGGTGACTATGAAACACGTTGAGGACAAAAATATCGTGATTTTTTTTTTTATCGTATTTTTTTCCTAAACTTTATCAAATCATCATATTCAGATACACCAATACGTGATTTTTTCATAATAATAAAGCATCTATTCACTCTTTTTAATTAACGCAGTGAAATGCAATTACAATTACTCTTAAGGGCGCTATTACATTTTCGACGCGCTCGATTTCGTCAATCCGCGGGCTCCGCGGCGCTCCCAGCGATACCCCGCCGCACGCGCACACACACAACCACACTGCGCCGTGGCCGCACGCACACATTCAAATTCAATTCACCGCGGTGTCGCCTTTGAGTTCGCCTTGCCGTGCGCGCGTAAATACTATACTGTTCATTTATTTGTATTCATATAATTGACAATGTTATTTTATTATATTTGTATATATGTATAAATTAAGATGTGCAAGTGTAAAAATATAAATAATAGTGTATATATTAATACTTAACAATATAGTTATTTATACATTGACATTTGGCCAGACATAAGTTGCGCAACTAGAAGCCGCGGGTTCGATTCCGCACCGATAGTCTAAAATTAACCGATAGGCTACCGAAAAGTCTCTCGTAGTTTCTGATACTCACGACAAAAGACACATATCTTAGTATGGGGTCAGAACTTTGTATGTGAATGTGACTCTTAGGGTATATTTATTTATTATTATAAGTTATTTATTTACGATTATTAATTTGAGAAAGTATCATAATCAGCCTATATACATACATATAACTTGGGCAAGGGACTCCTCTGTAGCTGAGAAGGTTTAGGCTTCAGTACACCACGTTGGCATAGAGAGGGCTGGCGGACTACACACCTAAGAAATTTCTAAGAACTTATAAGCATACAGGTTTCATCCAGATGTTTTCCTTCAGCGCTAAAGTACGTGATAATCCATTGTGAATACACATTACACACACATATTAAAGTGCTGTAGATGATACAAAACGAGTTCAGTTAAAAAGTTTAATAAATTCGACGTCGCGACTAGCCTAGCGGCCGAAAATGCACTCACGCTTATATCGCCGAACGGGTAGGCAGAGGAGTATATTTACATCCACAGCTGTTGCTGTTTTTGGGCTCATATCTAAACTTCGTTTGCCTAATGCGCAAAAAATCCTAAAACGAAATCCCAATAACACAATACTCGTACTTGTACACCGAACTCAATACATCTCGATCGCATGCCATACTCTTACACTGTGCGACAAATAAGGCGTAAAAATAATTGTATATACTACGCTGAGTATAAATATGACTAATTTCTTATTCTCATGGCCAGGCAGAGATGTATTTCAACGCGCACATAACCTCTTGTAATCAGGGGGCGGGTCTAATCCCGTTTCTAGGCACTTTTTCATACTTGCGTCGTATATTAAAATTCGTAATTGAAAAATCCCGATAAGTTTTTAATCGAATTGCCGATACGCCGATAAGTCATCACCCCTTGTGCACCTATGTTACATAACTATAAAAAAAAACTGATGTTATACTCGTAATAATTTTGTCAATTTGAGTCGCAGGAATGACTTTAAAATATGAGTTAAAATAAATAAATTTGACATTTTGATATGGTTCGAAGTCTGATTTTTCGCATAGAGAGTTGCGGACATAGACAAAGAAATATGTTTTCTTTGACAACTTCAGAAGTGCTATTGGCTGGCTTATGAAACGTAAAGCCACAAATTCGATTTGCGACGTAGTGTGGGTCAGATGTGTACACGATTGTGATTGTTGATACACCCTGTATTAATTATATAATTAATAACCTTTTTGAAAGTAAGGAGCCTATCTGTATATTACCTATTGCTAGGGAACATAAAACGACATTTTCTAATAATTGTTCTCTTATTCACGTCCACCTAACGACCACCATTTACCACCCCTCAACAACGATCTACTCGTTTCGATGAATAAAAAACTCGACGCGGTTGTATGATTACCATTTACCATCATCAGACCCTTGTGACAATCTAACACCAAAGTTCTCGTCAAGACAAATCAAACGAGCCGATACTCGATGAGGTTATGTCGTTTAATTACCGAGTTCCTATGACCATCTTTCAGCTTCATCGTCAGAACCTTGTTACCATCTAACAGTAAAGTACTCGCCAAGACGAATCAAACAAGTCCAAACTTGATGAGGTTGTGTCGTTTCATTACCTAGTTCCTATGACCACCTTCCAGCTACATCATCAGACCCTTGTGACCATCCAACACCAAAGTTCTCGTCAAGACAAATCAAACAAGTACAAAATTGATGAGGTTGTGTCAGTTCATTACCTAGTTCCTATGGCCACCTTCCAGCTCCATCATCAGAACCTTGTGACCATAGTAACACCAAAGTTCTCGTCAAGACGATTCAAACGAGCCGATACTCGATGAGGTTATGTCGTTTAATTACCGAGTTCCTGTGACCATCATCCAGCTTCATCGTCAGACCCTCGTTACCATCTAACAGTAAAGTACTCGTCAAGACGAATCAAACAAGCCCAAACTTGATGAGGTTGTGTCGTTTCATTACCTAGTTCCTATGGCCACCTTCCAGCTCCATCATCAGATCAGCATCATGTCAGCATGATATTGTATTGTCATGCGATTTACGCATCTATGCAAAATTTCCGCTCAGTCGGCAACCAAGACAGGTGAAACTAAATAAAAGCTTGTAAAAAGATGGTAGAACTTATTAGTTTTATTTTATTTTTACATAAATGAAACTAATAATTTTAAATAAATAAATTCACCCAACAGTCATATTCACAGTTCTGACTCCATACCAAGTTTTGTGTCGAGTCTACCAGAAACTACGAGATCCCGTTGCGAGAATCGAACCCGTGGCCTTTCATTTCGCAAGTTAGTGGCTAAACAACTGCGCCATGGGGCTGTCAAATAAATATAATATAAATAATCTAATAATAATATCCGCGATCTTCACAAGAGGGACAACATATTCATAATTAGCAAATATGTAAATTATGTGATTCTTTTTTTTTTGTATGAAAACCATTATCATTTACTGAAATTACAAAAACATTATTTACACTAAAATTCAATATCACGTAAGTACACATAGGTAGCCCAATACTAATTCCAATACTACAATATGTCCGAAAGAATATCAACTCATTCATTGATTGTAAACAACAACGCTGTACATCGGGAGCGGGACGGCTATTGCTACGCTCACACACACATCGATAGGTAGGTACTTTATCGGAATTTATCGTAATTTTTTTGCGGGAGACAGCGATACACCCATACTTCCAAGAGCGCGGCTCACCGCGGAATGGCACTCGGTGAGCGAAAAATGTATGGGGAAATTTACATGCGTTGACGTTATAGCCTATAAATAAAAATATATATATTTCTATATGCAAAATGTTCATTGTAAGTATTGAGGACTATATAGGTCGCAAGTTTATGTATATTTAAAGTTGAAACACTGAGTAATTTTATTGTAAATGGTTCCTACTTTGACCTTATTTTTCTCAATTTTGAGCGATCATTGGGTTGGTAAAATCGTCTTTGTGTGAATATTTTATATGAGGACGTATACTTTTTTTTATGTATTCTATAGATGAATATATTATCTATAATTTCATATATAATTTGTTACCATTTCGATTCCTTGATTCAATTAAACTGCACCTAAAAAGCGTCGATTTTGGCGTAAAAATGTAATAGCGCCCTTAACGCAAGGTGTCATCGTACTGGCCGCGACTCGCGAACACGAAGCAACTACGCAAGTACCTACCGAGCGAGTAGCGACTGCTCACCCCCTCCTCCGTCCGGCACGGTGAAGCGGGCCGCGAGCCGCGACGAAAACTCGCGCCGCACACGGTGTGATAAAAAATATCAAAATGCGGATTGTTTTAACCCATTAGAGGTCAAATGAAAACTACAAATATTTTTTCATATATTTTTTAATTTTCATATTAAACTAAGTACAAATGAAAACAAAAATAAAAAAAGTTATGGAAAATTTTGTTTTTCATGAAAATATAGGGGTGTACTCAATTGAGTACACTGACCGCCTAAGTATGAAAATTTTCAAAACACGTTTTTTCAACACAAAGTGTTTTCAAGCACTTCTTATTGATTCGTTGTGTGCGTTGGCAATCCAACGCACTCTTGAACAGCAAACTACACACCGCAGCAGTTTATAAATTTTGCGGAGTTAATTTCCAACTCCATCTTGAGGTAGCCCTTCAACAACTGATGCAGCTTGCCTTGATTTTCTTTGTTCACCCTGGCGTAAATAAAATCGTGTGACGTCGGAACATGAGCTGATTCATAGGATTATCATTACACATTACATGTAACTGCCAGGCATTAGAAACAGTCATATCTATCATATATGTAAATAATATCCACCACCACTTTTTTCCGTGAACAGCAATTCTATATAATGAGACAGACTGGTCAAGTTCATCAAAACCTCCCATATTTTTATTATAAGTTTGGAACAAACGTGGTATGGCTACGTCTATCTTCTCCTTTTTGATTGGATACCAGCGTTTGACAGTTCAGAGACTTCTGTTGAACTCTGAAAAGTCCAAAAATATGAAGGGGTACATTTGCGCCAGATTGGGTTCTGATTCGAAGAAGATTGGCGGATAGCATCAACCGGTTTTTTTTTATGCAAGTGGTTCATCATCACTGTCACTGTGCGTAGAATCCTCGCTACCATTATCCTCTCGATTCCTAAATACCTCAATAGTACCACATATTGGTATCCTCGTCGGTACCCTCCTCTTCATCAGTCTATGCACTTGGATCAAGTGGTATAATAGCCAAGTCACATTCGTCATGTTCGCTATCCTGTAACACAGCTTTGATAGCTTCCTGAAGCCCACTGTAACTAGTTTGAGCTGTAAATCGCTGTTTCTTCGTTGCAAAGTATCTGAAAAAACACCGTTATTTTAGTTACGTATGTTGTCAGTGTACTCAACTGAGTACAGCTACATTTACAAGATTCTAATTTTTTTATAGTAATATGTAATTTATTTAACAGTTTTTAATATCTTTCTTTTACATCTAATGCATCGAAATAAATCGAAATAAAACACTTAGAAGCACTAATTACTTGAATAAATTCTAAAATCATTTACTTACCTCGATGACGTTTCCGTAACACAACTTCAAGTGGCACTTTTTAATAAAAAATGTCGCACTACCCACTTATTATTTATGAATACACTTAGAGGGTCTTACAATTAAGTAAAATAATAAAGAACCCCTTAACACACTTAACGAGTTCTGGAATATATGCCAAGAAATATAGCTGTACTCAAATGAGTACGGTGACTTCTAATGGGTTAAGGCGCGTTATGACATTTCAAGATACAATGCCAAACGTTGTAAACAAAATAAATTACATAAACGTTTTAAACATAATCATTTTATGGCTTAACTAAATTCCTCGCGGTTGTTTGACTGACGCGGGAGTCACTTTTTTATGTTCACCTCCTAATGCGAGCCGTAATTTGAATTGAGCACTTGTACTAGGTACCCAAATTCACACAATGATTTGTATGAAAATACGTTTATGTTTCCTAATCCTTATTAATGTAGTATTAAAATGTTTCATTTAAACGCCCTATTGTCAAAAAGATCAAATAACTTTATGGTTTTATAGTAATCGAAATAACTGATTGGATCCCATTACTGTCAACGACAACGTAAAGATTAGCTTTGTTATCTTATCCCATTCATGTTAATCAAAGTTATAGTTTTAAACAACTTACCTAAGATCTTCGGAGTCTAAGGAGATGTGGCTCGAAATGATTCCCATTCAATTGAAGGCAAAGACGAGCCCGACGTTCTGTCTCTTCGTGAAGACGGGACATCAATGTTGGATCTTCTATGCAATCGGCTCGTAGTTTATCGAAGACTTCCACTATCCTACCACGCATTTCATCCGCACTGGTACACTCGCGAATAAACACTTTTTCTTTAACATATCCCCTCAAAAAGAAGTCTAAAGGCGTAAGATCCGGTGAACGAGGTGGCCACGCGTGAGGTCCCAACCTACCGATCCAGCGATCTTCAAATATTCTTGTCAGACTTTCGCGCACGGATAGGACTACATGCGGCGGTGCGCCATCATGTTGAAACCATGATCTTCGATACTGAGCTAACGGCAACTCGTCCAACATATCGTGTAGTTCATTATTAATAAAATGTGTATAACCTTGCCCATTGAGCAAATAATAAACTAAAAACTATTCACGATTAGGTAAAAAACGAGAGATTACTAAGTTGTGGTGTTTCGCGCGCGAAAAAGTTACATGAACTGCCGGACGCCGGTGCCGGCAATCACGATACGCCCACATACGTAAATCACCAATCACATAATATTTCCGGGTCTATTAATTTTTAATTTCTTATAATACTTAAAGTTTTGTCAGAACAATAATCAAATAAAAACTGTGTAAATATTATCAATTAATATTAAAACCACCGTTGTCACAAACAGAAACAAATATCAATAATAAGGTATTAGAATTGTTCATTGAAGTAGTTTTTTTCGATGTATTATTGGTCGAAACGCAGTTATCCCGAATATTTTCGACCAATCGTAGGCTGGCAAGAAAAAATATTTCATAATAAATTTAATCGCTTCCTGTCACATACAATAAATTCGGTTTGTGCCCTCAACTATATTCGTAAGCAATAATATCAAAAATATTTTAGAACTATTGCAAAATAATTGTAGGTAGGTATAATAATCTTATTTATTTAAACAGACATAAAAACATGGACGTGGTGTAAATGTATTATACGTAATAATTTATGATATTGCGCCATCTATGCTACACAATTTGAAACTTACTAAGGAAGCAAAAAATCAATAGTTATGGTTGTGGCTATTAAAAAAGTGGCTTGTAAAAATATTGACGATTGACGAGAAGACGATTTAAGTAATGTTATGTTTATTTTATAAAATACTAATTTGTTATTATTCACAATCATTATTTAATAAAACTATTGTTAATAATAGTAAATAATGATTGTGAATAATAACAAATAATAATACTTATTTTATAAAACAAACAAAACATTACTTAAATCGTTTCACTATATTAATTTCATTCATCAGTAGAAAGCGACCTAATCGCTATCTATGATTCTTAATTTCAATCTTTTTCCTAGCCACTTTTTTAATAGCCACAACCATAACTATTGATTTTTTGCTTCCTTAGTAAGTTTCAAATTGTGTAGCATAGATGGCGCAATATCATTAATTATTACGTATAATATTTACACCACGTCCATGTTTTTATGTCTGTTTAAATTAATAAGATTATTATACCTACAATTAAAGCGATACCTCCCACGTAAGTTGTTGTATCTCTAAAACTGCAATTTTACTGGAGAGCGTATTAAAGATTCAAATTGCCTAAAAACTGCATTTATGATTGTAGCTTTGTAAAATTTGGTATATGAATGTAATGTATGGTATTCTTGATTATGATGAAAGATAATTAAGAATATATTATGAATTTATTGAGATTTGGCGCTTACAATACTTTATTGCGGAATACAGACTGTGCCAGTCGTTGTATCTCATACTTACAACATTATACTGCGCAGTCTAGATTTCATCAGTTGTTGTATCTCATACTTACAATATTATACTGCGGAGTTTAGATTACGTTCGTTGTTGTATATGGTAGTTTCAACAATATACACTGGTAAATATTATTTTATTACAATTGTTTGTGACAATACAATATACATTGAATACAATTTTGAGTAAGTATTATTGAACTTGAATGAATTGTTACTTAGAATATGATAAAGTAATATTATCAAAGCTAAATATCTTTATTTTGTAAAGGAAACAACATAATACTAGATAAAGATTTTTCTTTGTACTATTGCACGAAAAAATGTTTTTACACGTTTACTTCTAAAACAAGAACGTAATGTATTCCACTACTAGGTGATACAAGGTAGGTAGGTATTTAATACTATTTTTAAGAAATGTAATGATAATAACTGGCTACTTTAGTAACATAACAAATTCTTCTATAGAAATTATAAAATTATAATGAAATCGTAAAACAGTAACAGTGAGAGACATAATAACAAAAATAAATTGACTTACTTAGAAATTCTCATAATTTCTACAAAATCAACAGCAAAAATAATTTGACTTGCATAATAATACTTATGATTTCTACAAAATCATCATAGGACAATCATAAATCAGGTAACTAAACATATATAATACTTTCCGTTACAATAATCTTTGAGTTTACTAAATAATTTATATTATATACTATATAATTTAGCCCTTATACGTCCCCCTGCTAGGCACGAGCCTCTACAATTGAGAGAAGTTTAGGCTATAAATGATCCCGAAAAACAGCAACAGGCTCGCCCCTTATCACGTGGGATACACCATAATTGAAATGTTTTTTTGCTGCTGCACCTACTCTATAACCAATTAGTACAATTGCTTTGGTAATGAGTGCCGAGCCAGTAAGTCTTTAAAAAGTTCAAAAAGAAAGGCATAAAGTGATTCAAATAGAACAAAAACATTTGAAAATACCTCGATTCTGCGAGCAAGCTTCGTTATCTAAAATAACGAATATAATCCCTTCGTTCGTTCGGCCTTAGCTCCTTTAAATGTTGAAATGTTTCCTTTAAATGTTCAAAGTACATTTTAACATAATCATTATTTCATTGGTGTTGTTTTGTGTATATTTTTATTTTTGTTTAATTTCTTACAATTATTTCGATTTTTATTTATTAACCTATATTGAAATTTTAAAAAATCTATTCTCATAATCATTTACAATCAATAGGATTGTTAAAAGCTTTTATAAGATCAACAAAAAGATATTTGCATTCAATAACACTGGGAGCTGGGAGTAAAGGATCTGAACATGCATAATAATTTCGTTTTTCTTTTACCTATTCATTGCAACAAATATTTGCCTTGAAATGAAATCGAGAAATTTATTTAAGGTAATGTATTTGTTTTGAAGTTTTGTCGTCAACTAAAATTGAAGTTAAGTCAGAGTTAATTTAATATCTAAAACGCATTTAATTATATAACAAGAATTATATGAACAAATAAAATACCTGAAATGGATGAAGTGAAATAAAATATTTGAATTGAAATTATCAAGACAATCAACAAAGTTCTGGAATTTATTGAGCCGCGGCCTAAGGATTGCTCGTAAAATACGAACGAAATTTTCCTTTATATATTCGATCCCAGAGTTTGCGTTGAAATTAAATTCGCCATTCATTGCTGGTTTACTCTTCGCATGAAATTAAATATTCATCTGTTTTAGTTTGTTAAAACGATGTTTAAGAACCTCAAATATTTAATTGATTTTTAGAAAGCGTTGGGTTCTATTATAGTAATATCCAAAACTGTTTTACGGAAAAGCCATTTGAAAGGTTGCAGATAAAAGAAATGTCTCTTGGGTGGGTGTGGTAAGTGATTTGTCGCATGTAAAAAAATTATAAAATTCAACCCAATTTGACAGATCAAATCTATTTTTTTTAAGCGGCGAAAGTTTTTGCAAGAGTATCACAATGCTTGCAATATGTATTGACAAGATAAGACACTGACAAGAGTCTTCGCAAAATGCATGATCTAATTTAAGTTGTAGGTGAAGTGAGTTGAATATTTTCAAGATATTATGTACATCAATACCTCAATAATTTACGAGAGGGCTTATTACGTAAAGCAATCTACTCACCTGATACAAATATACATACATATGTGAATAAGTATGATTGTAGGGTGTTTGTTCCATTGCAACAGAAAAATAAGTAAATTATCTGGTATTGTAGGTGTTGACGACTTAACATCAGGTGGCTCACTAGCTCATTTGCCTCCTTTCCTAAAAAAAGGATATAAATACTTGTGTAGATATGTTTAAAATGTGAAATTCCAACTGAATGACTTTAGCAATAAAAAATAATAATGATAAATACGTCATGCCATTACGAAAACAAACACACTCACAATTAATTTAATATATCCAAGCGAGTGTCCCTTTGTTCTTAATTCTCGCGACGACCTTTTTGAGGACGGTTGAGCCCGGACAGTGGCTGACGCTCGATCGTTGAGGCGATATCTACTAAGTCCTTGATATCACTTCGTTTTCGTAAGTAAGCTTTAGTAATTTTTGAGATACATATAGCATAGTTATTAGTCACCGCACTGACAGTAAATGGTCACACTTTTCTTGTTTAGGGGCGAGGTCGATTGAAAAATCCCGGCGGTTGCTGATTCAAATCCCAGGCATAGGTACCTCTGTCTTTTCGAATTTATCACGTTCTTTAACGACGAAGGAAAATATCGTGAGGAAACCTGCACATCTAAAAAAGATCTTAAGAATTTCTTACTCGTAGGTGTGTATCCGCCAACCCGCACTAGGCCAGTGTTGTAGACTCAGGCTTGAACAATTTGTTTTATCTGTTTAATATTTAAAAAGGGTTTAAATCGTTACTGATTGATATATCAATATATGGAACGGTTTGCGTTGACATTCGGCACGCAGATAGACATTATGTCGGACAGCCCCGTGGCGCAGTTGGCTAGACACCAGCTTGCGAAACGAGAGGCCGCGGGTTCGATTCCCGCACCGAAACAAATGTTTGTGTTATCGAAAACTATTTGTTTCGGGTCTGGGTGTTTGTGAGACTGAAAAGTCTCTCGTAGTTTCTGACACCCACGACACAAGACTCGTATCTTAATGTAGGGTCAGAACTATGTATGTGACTGTTGGGTGTATTTACAATATTATTTACAATTTACAAAAGATATCTGTGATGATAAATATCGTACCGTGGTAAAGAAGAGTATAAATAATTGTAGGGAGAAATGTAAACAAACTGGTTTCTAAGCATTTGTTAACCAACATATTATCATATGAGGAATATCGGTCCTCAAACTCCTTGGAGCAAAAATCACCATCCTTGAACTATTTCGGCCAATCGCAGTATAAATCCAAACAAAATAGTTTATGTTTCAGTTGAGTGGCGAGTATTTAGTTCATCACTTGCGACGCACGTCATGTTATCCTGACGAGGGTTGACAATAGGTACACTGAAGCTACAAATACCAGGGATTTTCGTGTTACAAAATAATACAATCAATTAAATCCAACTCCACTATGATATCCTGGTACCTTCTGTAAAAAGCGCTGACGCAACTGATCTTGATTAGTGCTATTTGAGATTTACGTGTATTTACTACGTATTGAATTCATATTGTATTTTTATAATCAGATCTGAATGAATAGCCCAGCATATCCAGGGTAGAACAATAACACTTTAAAAATCCAGCCTTACTGACGCATTCAAGTAAAGATATTGCCAAAAAGTCGAAAATCCATACAACCTCTTGCAAGATTCTTTTATTTTTTGCAGTTTCCGCTGTATTTTGCTTTAAATCGCTTAGTTTTCGTTTATATTGATTTTATTTTACAATTAGTTAAAACCCTACCATGAGAACCCTATTTTTTTAGCCTAATAAAGAATATATTTGTTTATGTTTTTGTTTTATGTTTAGTGTACAATAAAGTGTTAAATAAATAAAAATAAATAAATATCTGGGGGCACGGCAGTGCCCCCGCCAAGTCGAGCGAAAAAGCGGCACGGCCGTACTATACTTTTCTCGAAGCAACTCAGGCCATTTTCGACACCCTATAACTTCGTTGTGGATAAACTTAGAAACCTGAATTTTCTGTCACCAAGCAAAAATGGCATAAACTCTGTATATTTCAAATTTCATTCATTTTGAACCAGTAGTTTAAGAATTATAACTAGTCAAACTTCACGGTTTTGGTCACTCACTGACCGATCATCAAAACTCTAAGGCACTTCTAGCCGACATAGAAGCTTCAAATTTTGAACACAATTAGTGTTTAGTGTATAACTTAAGGAAAAATTAAAATATCTTGCAATTTCGGTCTAGTTTTCTAGATTCACAAACTGCATAAATAACTTTGTAATCCCATGTAAATATATAGCATTACAAAGATACATTTGCAGTAAATAAATTAGTGTTCCTGTATAGTATCAAATAACGGAATAATAGGTGTAGATAGATAAGTAGGGATAGTATTGAGGTTTAGGCGTGAGGTTGAGAATCCCGGCGGTCGCAGGTTCAAACACTAGGCACACTTATCTGACTTTTCGAAGTTATGTGTGAATTATCACGTACTTTAACGGGAAAGGAAAATATCGTGAGGAAATCTTCATATAGGGTCAAGTAATTTATTCATAAAAGAAAAGAGTGCGGCAGTTAATGCAGTAAATTAGTTCAAATTATACCTCTGTTAAGCTTTATGTTGTAATTTTCTGTTAGGTACATTGACAGTACCAATTTATACTGAAAGAGAGATAAAATCTTTACATTAAGATTAACTTCAACTGACGTTTGACGCGTGCGGCCCTAAATATTTCTAACTAACGCAAAATATAACTATTATTTTAAAATAAAGATCACGACGCGGCCGCTCTCGTTTCGTATGTAGAGGAAGAAGACTACCTACAAAAGTAAGCAAAGCTCATAAGGCAGAGAGTGGGCTTTAAGAAAATCCGTTGTTAGTACTCAAGAATTAGGAGGTACCGCAAAAGTAAAAGTAGGACTATCTACAAAAAGAAATGAGATCCCATAAAAAACAAAACTTGTAAAAAAAACCAAGTCTCGCAACTCAGTTCTTCTGCCGTAAAAAGTTGTGAGATCCATATGATACCAAGTCGATGAATTTATTCAGTCCCGGTTTAAGGGAACTTCTGTCTTAAGTTATTATGCACTTAGCTTACCAGACACCATCTTATTGTGACCATATCAATATTAAAAATCTTTTATGTTTTAAATATAATAGTTTTGACTTGGCAATCGCATTAAAAGTGAGATAAATTGTGTTTTCATGCGATAGCCAAGTCTAACTATTTTATTTGAAACATAAAAGATTTTTAATATTGATATGGTCACAATAAGATGGTGTCTGGTAAGCTAAGTGCATAATAACTTAAGACAGAAGTTCCCTTAAACCGGGACTGAATAAATTCATCGACTTGGTATCATATGGATCTCACAACTTTTTACGGCAGAAGAACTGAGTTGCGAGACTTGGGTTTTTTTCCAATTTTTGTTTTTATGGGATTTTAATATCTCGAGTGTCTTGTTCATGTCTCTACTATAATTAATCAAACCCATTAAGTGTGGAAGTGTAGCTATAACATTTATAATATTAAGCTAGGATTCCAGGAAAACTTCTAAGTATACATGTGTTATTTGTATTATAGCGAGAGCACTTAACAGCTCATGAGCCACTTGCTCCATAATTGAGCATTTACTCGAAGAAAGTACTGTTCTCGTGAGGTGGATTTTCAAAAGTCTTATAACACGGACAAATTTGCTGGCATAAGTTGGTGAAAATGTATTTGAGTTAGTTTACTCTTGTGATCAGTCGTGTGCTCCGGGATATAGACGATACTTAGTTCTGACTTTTTTGTTAGTTGCGTTATTACTGTCGGGTAGTCTCGGGCCACGAGTGTATGCTGTGCTATGTGGGTTGGGAAAAGTGTCATTGGGTTTCTACATAAGGAAGTTCTCATTAACAGCTCGGAGTTGTTCATTTGTCCAAAAAATTGAAAAGCTCGCTTCTTAAAGGTGTGTGTATATGCGCGTGTGCTTAAAAGTTTCCCTGAGATTGGATAATTGTTCTATATGTTTTGAAATCGTCATCAATGTCTTCCAAAATACACGCGGACATTCTAAGATACATATTATAACAGCTTGCTAGTAGCATGTTAGACTTATGGTTAATCGCTCCCATTCGTGATAAAAACGGAATCAGGAGAAAGCATTCTATAATTATTTAAATAAAGCTTAATCTTTACGACATAGCCTAATATAACGATTTTTTTGGGTTGTTAAAATCCGTTAAATATAATTTTTTTTTTATATTGTTTTGGGTCTGACTTCGTTCGAGCCTTAATTTATAAAAAAAATAGGCTGCGTTACTTCAGAAGTTCATATCTAACATAACACATACTAAAAATCATTCAAATCCTTCAAGTACTTTTTGCGTTTATTCGTTACAAAAATACAAACCTTTCTTCTTTATAATATTAATACAGCTAATGCAATGTAACGCATTTTTTTTTTAATAAGCGTTCAGCGCTAACAAACCTTTGATTTGCGACTTCATTTACAAGCCACCATTTTTTTAAAGAAAAACAGACTTAAAACATGCTTAAGTTTTCGTTGAATGAGTTTCGAAGAGATCCAATTGGCTGGTGTATGCCATAATAGGAACAACCGCATTTTAGGGGTATTTGAGATATTGTCATAAGTGTATGGCTTTTACTGATCTTAATGTGTTGAGGATAAAGTGTGTTGTCAAATAAAAAATTATAAGTTTCTCCCACTTAGTCAGAATTAAAAACAATGATTAGAAAAAATAAATACTCAAATCTATCACACATCACATGAGCCTCGAATATTATAACATCGTATTCTAAAGATGGTGCTGAAAGGGATACTCGACCCCCGATAGGTCGTCACGTGACGCCGTGTGACTCGACGCACAAAAGGCTGTCTCGTTTGTGAATGTAAAACCATCTTTGGACTGCGACGCTCGGTTCTATTCGATCCTTGAAATGCGCAAAGTTTTTGAACTTTGCCTTACTGAGATAGTCACAAACAATGCGTTTGATGTAACGTGAGAAATAATAAGAAAATAATAATAAAAAAAAAACTTGATATGAACTACAATAATTCTTCAAGACAGTATTTAAGTATAAAAATCGACTAAGAAATAAATACGACGTTCTGACCCCCACTAAGATATGAGGTAGTCTTGTATCGTAAGTATCAGAAACTACGAGAGACTTTTCGGTCTCACGAACACTCAGAATTTGTGAATCACACAAACATTTGTTTCGGTGTGGGGATCGAACCAGCGGCCTCTCGATTTACAAGCTGATGTTTAGCCAACTGCGCCACGGCCGTTGTCGAAATGAGTGTTATAAATGAATACAGTTTTTATAAATGCCGTACTTTAGTGTAATACTATAATTTTATTTAAAGTTACGTAACTTTTTGTTCTTTAAACATAGAATAAAATAAAATACCTACATAAATCTGTACTCTTACGACTATCCTCTTTATGTCATACGAAAACTTTATAGTTTTCGTATACTTTGCCGGAAACAGGAATCAAACTCGGGATGTGTTAATAGCAGGGGATCCACTTATGACTAGTTACCAAAAAATTTACATAAAGTCTAAGAACCTAAATACGACTATCTTAAATCCTGCTTTCCAAGTCATATATAAGTTAGAAAATTCCCTGGCCTCGAAGTGGGAAGTACGTATGTAATATAAGTAGGTGTAATAGATCATACCCAATGTGTATATATCTTTAAGACGTGACAAATTAAACGCAAGTACGCATGGAAACGTATAAGCTCACGAATGACCCACATTCGCAGAGGACGAGTGTTGAAGCACTCAGAGCTGTTGTATGATGAGATAAACCATGCCACAGGGGGAGACTGGGTTTTTAATTACGTACAAATAGATGTTTGTTGTCGGCATTATAAACAGTCTTTTATGGCCAGCATTTATTTCAGTTAATTGTGAAGCAAATGTAATTGCCAGTGCAAAGAAATTAAGCTCAGTGAGGAAGTTATGGTGTTGCACAATATCATTAATAAATTACACAGAATATCTTAAGGTTGCTTCCAAGTATAAGGATTCCTCTTATATATTAATATATTTGTTGTTAAAATAAAACAGGAAGATTTTTTTTTTGTATATTTGGATATTTTATATTTGTTAGCCATTGACGACAATCAGTCATCGCTCGTAATATTTTAAAATGATTAAATTCAATTGATTTGTTTTAGTATTTGTACGCAAAAAATGATAACACTAAAATTGCTCGTTTTTTGACATCTGCTTTTAGCGTTACCATCAATGGAACCATTATTAAAAATGAATTGTATTGTCTTTCTCAATAGTTAGTCGACAGACCCGTTGATTTCAGCTTAGATGTCTACGAGTACAAAACAAGCTGGAATAAAACATCACATTTATAGAGAATTTAGGGTTCAGTACCTAATGGTTCTAATAACAGCCTCGTGGTCTCGCGGTACAAGTATGTGCCGTGCGATCTAGAGGTCCTGGGTTCGATTCCCGGGTCGGGCAAAGTGTTATTGGGTTTTTCCATTAGGAAATTCTCGGTAACAGCACGGAGTCTGGAAATGTGCCCGAAAAACGGCAATAGGCTCGCCCCCTATTACGTGGGACTGATACATACCTGGCGAAATGTGGGTGCAGAAATGCACCTCTGCCTACCCCTTCGGGGAATACAGGCGTGAGTTTATGTATGTATGTATGTATGTGGTTCTAATATGACACTTCTTAGAGGCTACAAATTCTTAGTATTTTCTGATCATATCATACTCGTCAGATTTCGTAATCTTATTAACCAGTTCAAAGTTTACATTATAATTCACAAAAGATCTTCAAATAAGAAATGTAATCAACAATGTTGCTGTAATAAAATCATCAACAATTTTTTACAGTCACAAGGGAGAGATTTTTCCATGGCAACATTTTAAGCAGATGCATCACGGTTATAAATTACAAAACAAAGTACCATACCAAACATTTTTCCTTAATGGTTACAAGAAAAAGAAAGAACTAAAGTGAAGAAGTATAATTCGTCTTGGCAATAGCGGAAGGGACACCGATCTCGTATAACGTATGAGCCGGAAATAAAATCATACACCATAAATATCTCTTAGCAAGCAAAAAACATATTCCTCCGTTTGTTCTGCACGAGTTTTCGCTTGTCACGGGTGGCTGAATGTGAATTATAAATCTGCTTGTCCCTAATGTCTGGGCACCAGGACGGTGGTAATATCAATAGAGTATTTTATCCGCAACCGATACTATTTCAAGTGAGATCATCTTCCAAATATGTAACCGAGATCCTCATAGCACACAAATAGTTGTTTTTAAAGACATGATCTGGGGACGTGTCAAAGAACCAAGAACACCTGCCTTCGGTTACAATACTAACCGTGCAGGTTCTTTACCTTTAGTCCTTGATAAAATACCAGCCATAAGCATCTTCTATGACTAATGTCATTTAAATTCTATATACACTATCACTTTGAGTTAGTGCAGATTATTAAACTTCGCATACATGAGTAATTCTGAAGCAAAATTATTTGTTTATAGGTTTCTTTGTTTTAAAAGTGCATAATAATTCTTCGTAAATTGATTTAGTTTTGTAATAAAGGCACTTGATAAAAAGCGAAAACAAAACAATCGCTACAGCAGTAGGTACTATAGGAATGCCCACTGCTCTATGAAGATAGGATCTTTTCTAGTTTTAGGTTTCATTATTAGGAAATCTTTACGTTTAGCATTGTTCGGTGAAATTGTGTCAAGTAAGCAGCAAAAATGACATGAATCGTACATACATAAACTCACTTCCTCGAAGGGGTAGGCAGAGGTGCATTTCTGCATCCACATTTCGCCAGGTATGTATTAGTCCCACGTAATAGGGGGCGAGCCTTTTGCCGTTATTCGAGCACATTTCCAGACTCCGTGCTGTTACTGAGAATTTCCTAATGAAAAAACCCAATAACACTTTGCCCAACCCGGGAATCCAACCCAGGACCTCTAGATCGCACGGCACATACTTATACCGCGAGACCACGAGGCAGTCATGTGTGAATGACATAAATCGTTACTTATTATCGCCTACCGCTAATATCAAATTGACATCTTGTGTTACATTGTCCAATATAACCTCACTCTATTGTACTATGATCAAAACAACGAAAGCAAGCGAAGTGACCTCTCCACGGATAAAGTTTCGCATGAAACCTATCTTGGTTATTATCTATCTGATATCAACCTACTAACGTCATGGATCCGGGCATATTCTTATCTTTTGACGTAGTCCATTACAATAGCCCAATTATTGACTTTCGATGGGTAAATTTAATTGAGTGGATAGCTATACTACACTTATGTACGTCCACATTAAAAGCGAATTGATGATCTTCTAACCGAATAAACCGAAATAATAACCGAAAGAACTTTCTAGATGCAGATTACTTCAAAAGCATGAAATTGGAATTAAATTAAATATGATAATAAAGGATAGGTACGGCCTCATGGTCCGGAAGAAAAATAGTGTGTCGTACAATCGACTGGCCCCAGGCTCTAATACCGGATCGGAATCAAGATTAACAGTTATTCCATAATAAAATTCTCATTCAAATTGTAGACTTCAATCTGGAATAGAATAGAGCCAAGAATTAAATTATAGCAACTGAGCTACAAGCGTCTTCATCAAGGCTTTCATATGTAGTAGCGCAATAAGCTTTGCACTAAGCACCCTTCCTATAGCTAACATTATGAGCCTAGCACTAACGCTAAGTAATTAGTTTGTTGAGTACTTAAAGTCGGATTGCCACTAGGCAATTGTCTTTATATAAAATACAATTATCATGCATACATACATACCCTAGTATTTTCTACGCGTAGGTTTCTACCTAGCGTATTAAGGTTTACACGCATAGAAACAGGACTTGAAATGAAATTCTATTCCTGATAATGGTAATCATTGTATTTATCTATATTTAGTTTGATGATAATAATTAAGATGACACAATATTTCTTTATCTGTACTATTATTATAAAACTGATGAGTTTGTTTGGTTGAACACGCTAATCTGAGGAACTACAGATCCGAATCGAAAGAATTTTTTTTGTTGAATAGTTCATACATCGAGGAAGGCAATATCATATCACGCTATGATATAGTAATCATAAACGCGAGTGAAATCGCAGACCCAGCTAGTTGTAATTAAAAGCAAAAGATGAAATCCAACGATACCGTTTGAAAACAACATCACTTAAAATGAATAAAAGAGCTGAATGGACACGGATTTTAAAATTCTTAATGGAATGGTGGTGTTTCCCCCAATGTGTCAAAATCATAAACTCGACGAGACAGCTATCCCGGTTGTAGTAGTGTAAACGCTGTACGCAACAGTAAATCTCGTGCGCCATCATAAAATCCAGGCGCAATCTAGGCAAAGATCCCATTTGAGTGACAATGAGCTGGCCGGCTGTAGTCGAGTTTACGTTGAAAATGAGACTACCAATTCCGAACTGGATAGTTAAAAGGGCTTATGTCCAAAGAATTCGCCGTTTTGAATGTGCGTTTTAACTTACGAAACTGGTTGATATTACAATTTTTAAACGCACTTTTTTAAAACAGCGTTTTCATAATTTAAAAATTGAATATAGCTTAATTTTTCACTTAATCATTGGTATTGATGCTAGATTTTGTGTGTCTTATCATTAAATTATTGATTTTAACAATGTCGGTGTTGTGGTATAGAATCTTGGGTGCAAACTTAATGAAAAAATGGGTTTTATTTCAATACACAGTAACTGTCTTCATTAAAACTTTAAGTTTCATAAAAACCTCGAGAAATCGTACTCATAACGTTATATACATTAGCATCATCAGCCCATATACGTCCCACTGCTGGGCACGGGCTTCCTCTACCATTGAGAGGGTTTAGGCCTTAGTCCACCACGCTGGCCTAGTGCGGGTTGGCGGACTACACACCTAAGAAATTCCTAAGAACTTTATACATTAGCAAATAAACTTATACCTTCAGGCAATAAATTCAAATACTATTGCATTTTATTTCAAATAAAAAGCTCGTAACGTTGTCTAGCATTTGACTGGATAGTTTATGACCTCTATGAAAAAATACATTCTAATATAGTAAGTCTAACATAACCATAAAACGAAATACATATTTATTTTTTACGTCATGCATGCAATAACCACTAGATGCGTATCTTTAATTTTATCTATCTTTTACCATGTACGACTCGTCGCAATTAATTGTTTACCTTCATTATATTCCTTTTTAATCCATTACTTCCCAAGCATCGAAAACATTGGATTGTTTTGATGAAATAAAAATTTAAGTTCTAAGTAAAAAAAATTTATTTTAGTAAAAAAAATTTGCGATATATGAAGTCAGATCATAATTTTTCTCTCTCTCTCTTCCTTAGTCGACAAAATTATCAATTTGAAAACAATACATAAAATTCACCTTAACATTTTTTACAGCGAAAAAAAAATAGTTTACTAGAAAAATTGTGTGAAATTACGAATTTCATCAGAAACAATAAAAATAAGAGCCCTAATCACTAAAAAATAATGTTGAAAATAGTGTCTTAAAAATAGGACAATGGATTAATTATATACCTACACCTCTACATATATGTAAGAATACGTCAAACATAGTCTTCCATAAGAATAGAACCCTAACGCAGTACCACTTACTCCAACCGCTTCCATTTCAAAACACAAATAGGCATGCAAAAAGGAAATTCCGACATTTATCTCTGGAGAGACGTTAAGAAAACCAATATGTACGGAAAATATCGTCTTTGAAACAAAGTGTATTAGCGAAAAAGGCAACATATTTTCACATAACGTGTCATTCACGAAGGCCTATTGGCTTCCAGCGTGGAAGCACTCAAGTACTCAAGTGTTCTACGTGAAATGGGGCAAAAATAAAAATGGGCGGCTAAAGTAAATGGTGGTTTTAAAGACTTGGTTTCGAGGCCGGGGTTGCGGTAATTCTTAGTCTTTATGAAGAAAAAATATGTAAGGTATACCTTGTAGGGGCAGGAGAGATGTATTTCCACAGCAGCGTTTCATAAGATATCGAGTCTGACGTAATGGGAGCGAGCCTATCGGCGATTACCGTTCGAATTACCTGATTTTGTTCTGGATATTGATTCCTGTTACCATTTTTGCATGTCCCGGGAATCTAACATGAATATTTTATTCAATTAGACCAAATTTGCCTTACCAGAAAATTTCCTTCTTAAAACAATCTTTAATACTTGGTCCGAAAAGGGAATCCTACCTCTGGATCGCAAGATTCAGATCTGCAAGATTACGCGTCAGTCATTTTACTCGTACTAAGTGAATTCTAATTATTTGTATCTAGCCTTCGATATTGAGACACATAGATTCAAAGTGGTACAATTGTTCATCAATTTCTTTATTTAAACTTCAATGAAGACCGTCTGAAATTACTAATTGAATTTAGTTACAAAACCAATGAAAAGTTTAAAAAAATCAAATATATTAATTAAGTTATTTTCATTTACAATGCCGACCGGCGATGGTATTACTTTAAACCTTTCACATCAATTAATAAACAGACAAACGAGAAGAGCCGTTATTGTTTTGCGACCAATTAAAAACACAATGGTTCATTTGTTAAATATAATTGCTAATATCGAACGAATTCGTGATTCATTCTTTCCGAAGTATAATTCATGGTCTTGAAGCTTAACTAATGGTTCTAACCTTTGAGCTTGTAGCTTAATATGGCCTTTTTGCTTATCTTGTAGCAAGAGATTCGTAGCGGTGAGCAGGCGATTCGCGTACTAGTAATCTACATAGAAAATAAAGAGCTGTCGCATGTTCTGTCGGGGTTCTTTGCTTACATCAGCTAGTGCGTTAATACTATAATTTAGGAAATGACGTAGCTTCTTACATACATACATACATACATAACCTCGCGCTTATATTCCCTAAGGGGGTAAACAGAGGTGATTTACTGCACCCACTTTTCGCTAAGTATGTATCAGGCCGACGCAATAGGGGGCGAGCCTGTTTTCGTTTTTCGGGCACATTTCCTGACTCCGTGCTGTTACTGAGAATTTCCTAATGGGAAAAACCCAATAACACTTTGCCCGACCCGGGAATCGAACCCAGGACCTCTAGATCGCACGGCACATACTTGAACCGCGAGACGACGAGGCAGTCGATAGAAAATAGGCCTTAGTCCACCAGGTTGCTCTACTGAGGCTATAGTAGGCAGTACTTTCTTAACATTTAATTTTAGCGTAAAAAGAGCGTGATATGATCACACATATATAGCTTTAAGAAAAACTCTGTACTTTATTCAATAGGGAATTTATGTATTTTTATTTGTTTTAGCCACTTTCATAAATAACGTTAGGTCCATCCAAAAACATCAAATAGTTCTAAGTACATTTCTGGTGATGGATAACCAATAATTAAATTGTCATTTGTTACGCTAGAGTGCAATACAACCAACTGCACTGCGGATTTTATTTGAACTCATACAATTCATTTTTTGGGGAAAAAAAATCATTGTGTTTATATGCACGTAGAATCCCGTTTGGTTTGGTGGAGTGTCACAGCATTTCAAAATCGGTGACAACGTTTCACTCTGGTGTGAACTTTAGAACGCCGGGTGACATTTAATTCAAAAGTATTTAGCATATTTCGATGGCAAACCAAATATTTATATGGATTTGATGTGGTGACTGTTCAATTTTATGAATATCGATTACATGAATTCTGGTTGCGTCGAGTCGCATACCTTGTCAGTAAAAAGTTTTTGATTAATATCCCTCAGTTTGGCGATAAGGAAATTCATCTAAATATCGATTCAAAAAATCAAGGGTTAATAGAGTCCGACATGTCCTTAGTTGCACAGAGGTTTACCAACGACTAACTTCCCTCAACGGTAGAGAAAGTTTGCGACGAAACGGATATGGACTAGTATAAATGACATTATGACACACCACTTTTATGATGACCATTGTAATAAATTTCAAGAGCTTGGTCTCTTGGTTTCGCGGCACAATATGTGCCATACAATTTAGAGGTCCCGGGTTCGATTTCCGAGTCGGGCAATGCGTTATTGTGCACGGAGCCTGGAATTATGCCCGAAAAACGGCAATAGGCCTGCTCCCTATTACGTAGGACTGGTACACACCTGGCGAAATGTGGGTGCCGAAATGCACCTTTGCCTACACCTTCGGGGAAAACAGGCGTGAGGTTATGTATGTAAGTGTTCAAGAGCTTGCTGTTTCTGAAGATTTCCTATTGGAAAACCCAATAAAAAAGCTTGACCCAGCAATCGAACCTTAAATGGCACGTCACATAATAAAAAGAAAAATAAACATGTCAATCAGGACCCGAGCAATATGAAAATCTTTATAAACACACAGAATATAGCCTGGGAAAACGACGCCGCAGCTACGAAGATGAAAAACAAAATATTTATAGAAAATTTCCTAAAACATGTTCGTCGGGAATATAAAACATGCGAATGTGACGTACGGCTAAATCTTAAAGCCTCTTGACCTTTCAGCTGAAGTCGCGTGTAACAACATAATAAAAAGAAATCACGTGAAATTTCCTCAGTTAGAGATATATATATTTTTTTATAGTGGCACGGCAAAGTGACTCCACTGTACCTGATGGTAAACACAGTGGAATCCAAGAAAATAATACCGACCAGCGAGAAACGACATGGTCACCCGCTGGTCGACACAATCATGCCGGCCTGCACAAATGCTTCTTCACGCTTCGCTTAAAGGATCCAGGATCATAGGAAGGAGGGAACACGTGAGCCGGCAAACCATTCCACAGCTTGATGGTGGTGCGGCAAAAGTAGGACAAATGTAAGCAAAAGCGTATTCAGCAATAAGATTTATGCTTTTTTTTCTGGAGATAATTGTGTTGGTATCGAGATTAGATAATAATTATCGAAAGTGTAAATAATTATTATCAGAATTTTTTTTTTTTTACTATGACGTTATTGATGATGTTGCTTGCAAAACGAGAGGCCACGGGTTCGATCCCCGCACCGAGACAAATGCTTGTGAGATCAACAAATATTTGTTTCGGTTATGGGTGTTTGTGAGACAGAAAAGTCTCTCATAGTTTCTGATACCAACAACACAGGACTTGCTTGTATCCTAGTGTGACGTCAGAACTATGTATGTATGTGACTGTTGGGTGTATTTATTTACTATAAGATACAACTATTTGGTCTATTGAATAACATGTAAAATATAAAAGTAGTTTATTTAGTACATACATACATACATACATAAACTCACGCCTGTATTCCCCGAAGGGGTAGGCGGAGGTGCATTTCTGCACCCACATTTCGCCAGGTATGTATAAGTCCCACGTAATAGGGGGCGAGCCTATTGCCGTTTTTCGGGCACATTTCCAGACTCCGTGCTGTTACTGAGAATTTCCTAATGGAAAAAACCCAATAACACTTTGCCCGACCCGGGAATCGAACCCAGGACCTCTAGATCGCACGGCACATACTTGTACCGCGAGACTACGAGGCAGTTTATTTAGTGTATTGTGTTAAATATTCTTATTAGGATTTTAAAATTCATGTTATTATATTTATTTTAATAAAATGAACCTAACATAGTAAGGAATATATTTATATGACACTTCCCAAATCACTACCTTAGCGCAATACTAATATTAAGGATAGAGGTTTTTTTTTTTTTTTTTTTGAGGACTATTTACGGACTTTAGCAAAAACGAACAAATATGACTTGTATATTACGGAACATTTAATCTTATGCTTATTCGGACAATATCATCGTCATCAACCCATATTTGTCCCACTGCTGGGCACGGGTCTACTCTGCAACTGAGAGGGTTTTTATTCGGAAAACATATCGACTTTGAAATAAAAATAACAATAGTTTTTTTAGTCTCATAGTAAGCCTGTATCGATAAAAATATTTGTTTTTAGGATTACAAGCTAAGATAGTTTTCTCTTTCCGACACACCCCTAGTCAATTTTCTACAGTCTATCTTTATAAAGAGGAATATGTTAGTAATAAAACACAATGAGTGAAAGGAGTCTACGATTTTGTTTTCTCCCTAAAAAATCTCCCGAGATACACTCGTGACGTCTTATCAGTCACAGGGTTAAGCTAAATTTCCTTGCCAAAAGTTCGCCACGTCCCCAGGGTTTTCATAAAATTCCCGATCTCATTTGTCTTCTACAACACACATCCATCTTAATTTGCATTTCTAATAAAATAGAATTTTCGCGTATTTTGTAGCGTATATTTTTATTGTAATATTTGCTACATTTTTCTGGTTTTTACGTTACACCATCTCATTTGAAAAACAAATTTTCATGTTGGATAATAAAATGATTTATATCTTAAAGAAGGTATATTTTTTTTGTGTCCCAAATAGTAATATTTCAAAATATATTTTCTCAATCCGTTTCGATAAATATATATTGTATATTATTTATTATTTTCCATAACAGTAAAAAGTTTTAATTAAAAAATATATTTTACTCACATAATTTTTCAAATACCCCAAAATCAACTTGATGAACTTGTAAGAAACCACACTGTAGTCACCACTATATTTGTCACAAGCACTAAAACCGACGACAAATGCCACCGAACCTTCACTAAGCGTTACTATTTTCGTCACAGATGAGGGAGCATGCGGCACGCAGCCAACCCCAACAGCGGTCAGGACGACACTGAGTGAGCTTCTAATGGCGGTACACATGCACCGAGGCAAAGATCGCGGCCCGTTCAGCCGAGTAGAATTATTGAAGCATAAACAGGATAATGCCATAAATCCCAAGCGGGGTCATGTGGCGACGCTTGTATTTAAAACATCCACCACCATCTTTGATGTCCCTAACTTTACGAACGGGTTATTTGCGGAGTTAACTGCATATGTGTTTATATTGTGGTGTTAGATTATGGTTTTGGTTTGAACTGCTTTTTCTGCATTTTCATGGCATTTTTTTCCTTTGAAGAAATTGAATACCAAAGGTTTTAAATCTGCTCTAAAATTTTCTAGACCAAATTGATTTAAATTTTACATTTTATTAGACAATAACATAAAAAATTACACCCCAGCCTCGTCTGAAGTTATTTTAAAAATCAGCAAAAATATTTCACGCAGAAATCTTGAGAAAACCCCTAACTTAATATAAAAAGTCATTAAAATTTTACGCTGATCCAACGAAAACACGGTTTAAAATTTGTCCACAAATTAAGACTGTAATGAAGCAACTTCTTTCTAATCGTAAACCTAAACTTCTTTCTACGAAGATGAAAAGGATTTACATAATGAAACTTTTTACTATAATCTCGGCGCTTTCTCTTTAATTTGTTTCGTAGAGTTGATAACTACAACCGCACGGAAGGCGTAAAACCGTACATAAGGACCCACGCAAGTGTTCAAAAAACGAGATACATATTCCGATCTTACCAGCATACTTATGTCGACACTCGACTGGTAAGAAATACTCGTAATCGTTTCTCACCAGTCTACCTTGATTTCGTTGCACTTAGCTTCAGGTGGTAGTGCAGTGACTGCCAGTAGAAACAAAACGCTTCCCATCTACACAGTCACCATCCAGCCAACCCGCTCTAGGCTTGGGTGGAGGACTGAGGTTGTAGAGAAGGCACTCAGCAGTGGGAACTATATGGGGTGATGATAGTACACAATCGCCACTAGTAATACCACGGGCTGTTTCTTCAAATAATCGTGCCTTTTATCATTGGTGTAATGATACTGAAGGACAAACGAATAAAGATGTCAGTGGACTGGTCCATTTATGTTCCAAGAAATGCTTTCACAGTCTTACAAATGGTCTTTAACAATACTAAATCAATTCCAGGAACGTTATGAAGTATTAATATAGTGAATAGGTAGAGGTTTAAGCGGATTGTGTTATAAGCAGAAAGTTAGTTACACAGCAGAAATTGTGAACACGAATGAGAGGTACCGGGTTTGGTTTCCGGGTCGACCAGAGTTAGGTAGTTTATCCACATACATACATACATAGTCTCATGCCTGTATTAACCGAAGGGGTGGGCAGAGGTGTATTTCTGCACCCACATTTCACGAGGTATGTATCAGTCCCACGTAATAGTGGGCGAGCCTATTGCCGTTTTTCGGGCATATTTCCAGACTCCGTGCTGCTACTGAGAATTTCCTAATGGAAAAACCCAATAACACTTTGCCCGTCCCGATCGTTGATGACGAGTATGGTATAAGTACCATGCTCTGTAAATCAATCCAAATTATATAACCCGAAGAGAACTTCAGAATAGATAAAAATAGTAATATGATATATTCTTAAAAGTTTCTTCGGATGTCTATTCCAATTTTATTAATTTGAATATTAAATATCGAAACTTTAATTTCAATTGGGTATAATTTATCATTTCGTTTTTTTTTAACGAAAATCACACAATTATATGAGAAAACTATCATTCTGAACTTATGGCATCTTGCGTAGGAATTCAACTATTATTACAGTTATATTTATATCACGATGAGAGAAGCTGTAATCGTATATTTTCAATTTCATTTCCCTTTTACGTCTAAATTAAACCGCTGCTATTAAAATCTTTTAGAGATTATTAAAGTAATATTCAGAGAGAATAAACTTAAATGGTTAAGTCAATAGATCTCTTAATTCGTTCGCCCTTCAACATCTCTCCACAGATTTAAAAATGAAAAAGTATTTTTACCCATTATCTGGTCTCGTTTAAGTTATTTATTTAATATACTTTATTGTATACTACAAGAATAAAAGAATGAAATAAATAACATTTATATATATATATATATATATATATATATATTATAATAAAATTATTACTTTAATATTATCTAAAAAAAATAACATTGTATACTTTTTAATAATATTAACCTACTTATAGTAATAATAAGTTTATTACTATTAACTTATATAGCTACTACTGTTTATATAAATATAAATAAATACACCCAACAGTCACATACACAGTTCTGACCCCACACTAGGATACAAGTCCTGTGTCGTGGGTATCAGAAACTACGAGAGACTTTTCCGTCTCACAAACACCCAGACCCGAAACAAATATTTGTGGATCACACAAACATTTGTCTCGGTGCGGGGATCGAACTCGCGGCCTCCTGTTTCGCATGCTGGTATCTAGCCAACTGCGCCACGGGGCTTTCAAATATATGGGTAAATGCTTAAGATTAGCAAATAAATACGATTTTAAACGAAAACAACATTTAATTAATAATTAATAATAAAATCTTTTTCTTTTTTTCTTTCTTCTTTCTTTCTTTCTATTTAACAACGGTTTGACGATGGATATAAAGTTATATAATGGCCATCTGTCGTCCTTAGAAACTAAATTATCAACTCGAAACCTTGCCGTTTTAAATTGCGAGACTAAGTTTAAAACACTCACCGGGTGAATTATACGAATTGATTCTGATTCTCGAAATTCTTAGTTACGTTTCAAGTTCAAAAGTTTTATGGTATTAAAACTTCGCAATTATAATTTCGCCACGGTTATTCTCATTTTCTGGTTAAGATATTCTTAGATCGTTTTTGCTGAGTTTAAATTGTAGACGTGATTGTAATTAAGGTAAAATTCGATTAAAATTGTAAGCATTGTATTTTTTCTTCGATTTAAGGTCGAGTCATAATCTCAGCAGTTCCTGGTAAAAACCCTTGCGACAAACCTATAACTTTTAAAGGTATTTAGTATTTAGAATAAAACTACTTAATAAAAAAACTTGCACACCTAATAAATCTTAGGAATTTCTTAGTATGGGTCGACGGATTTCAACAGCAAAACTTATATCAGCTACACCTAAGTCCCAGAAGAAGTGTAAAAAAATATAATTAAAATATCATTATTTTTTAAGATCGGATAAACCTAAGCTTGTTTAAGGTTCGTCATAAATTTAACCACCAAATATTTTATTTTATTTTATTTTAGGACGGCTTTTTAACTAATAAAAATATGCAATGAAACATAGAACACACATGGGCATAACACCTTATACTAACACTTATAACTATTTACATTGTTCATTACTTATTAAGTTCGTTATTAAATAAATAAAAAACCGTTTACTTATAAATCAAACAATTAATTAACATTTACTACACCATCTGACTGTATTGAAGTACAGATTGTAATTGAAGGAAACAATACGACGAAGTATATAGACTTGATCTAAACAATTTGTTCGCATAATAAACACAAATAAAAGTTACAGATTCGAATTTTACCAGACATTGGTTATTAATATTACACGTGATTTCACAATTAAAATCCACGTTATCAGCGTAATATACTCAACCCTTAATCGATTAATTACCTGTACCAGCTCATCGTATCGGCGGGAAGAGAATATTGTTTTATCAAAATTTTTATTATCGTTATAAGTAACATTTATGAATGAACATCGAACATTTCTTTTTAACTAGAACCAGTAAAGGTTTTTCCATAAATCGTTCGGACGAAACGTTCCGTCGTTCTTTTATTCTTTTTAAATTGAACAATAAAATGAATACATAAAATCAATTAACAAAAACCATGTGTTAAATCGAAATAAAGAAAAAAATACATGGTTAATCTAAATTCTCAAGCCTCATAGTCTCATGAATTCTGCTCATCTCATGAAATCAATAATTTGATTACACTTATGTGAGATTAAAAAAATATTAGTACTGAACGCGAAGTTGTGGGTTTCAGAAATTATGAGAGATTTTCATACACACGAACGCACAACAAATATTTAAGGATTGAATTCATCTTTATTTACAGACTAGCCTTTAATCGATTGCGCCACGAACGTCGTAAGCCAAATTTGGAGATCGATTTTTATAGGATTCAATAGATACCTTTACTTCCTTACACTCACGACTTCTTAACATTGAATGAATCACCAAGTACCTATTAGATACTAGATCATAAAATATTTTTCATATATAGTCTGTTATACTACTTTACTCTTTGATATTGTCACATACATACAAACGAAAAGATGCAATGCATCCAAAATCCTTTGTAAACATCAAAAATATATTTAGACGTCTATTTTTAAATCGACTCGTCAGACTAACGAACCCAGCGTGTCTTGTGTAGACGCAGCAACGATACAAAAAAGCGTTCACCGGCATCTTGATGTGACGCATTGATAGTTTTAAGAATGTCGATCTTGATAACAGATTTGCTGATTTAAAATATTGTTTAAAGACCCTTTTGCAGTTTAGAAGAAAATTTATATCAACATTTAGACGGTTGAGAATAAGAGAAATAGCAGAGCATGCACTTTTAAGAATTTTCGACGCGAAGAATTGCGACGTCTGCCATTTGAAGTTGAGACTTTTTATCTATTTTAGTAAGATGGACTGAATTATAAGTTTCACGATAAGCATCGAAATTAAAACGTTGTCATCTAATGCAAGATTTAGAGACAAGTCAAGAGAGTTAAAATGTTTGTTGGTTCTACTAAATGTTTTTATCTTATAAGTAACCGTGGCTTTGTCAACTTATTTTTTTTTATCTACGAGTGCAGTGTATTATACTTTTAATGTTCTTCTTCCTCACAATATGATATCGTCTTTAAAATTAAGTCATTAAGATTATTTAAAGGACCTATAGTCCTTTCTTTAATCACGTCTGACTACGGGTTTATGAATAAGAGAGCATAGATCTTAGTCCTCCTACAATGTCAATGGCTAGCCAAGGGTACCTATTATTTTATTATCTTTAAAGAATTAGATTTAAGGCCATCATCATCATCAGCCCAAATACGTCCCACTGTTGGGCACGGGCCTCCTCTACAACTGAGAGGGTTTTAGGCCTTAGATTTAAGGTAATCATGATTAAACTAAACATTAAGTTCAATATTTTGGCTTAATACATTTCGATACAACAACTAAAAGTAAAGCAGTTTTGTCTAAACACTATTTGATGTTACATAGCTTTTTTTTTAATTAAACAATTTAAGGATTTTAATACTGATAAATATTTCTTAATGAGCAATTTGATTTTTCATTGATAGATGCTGAATTATTTAATTTTATTATAAGCGAATTCTTTGATTCACGACTAATTTGTTTAAAAAAATATGCTATCATCAGAGCGGATTTTTAAATAAAACATACAAGAAAAAAAGGTATGAACAAACAATTTAATAGAGTTGAAGTGTAGCTAAAACTTGAGTGTGTAGTAATAGTAACAAAGCAAACTCTCCTCAGTGAACGACTTCTAAATGGCACGTTTGTCCCCAAAGAAGACAAAAACCTTTGATCTGATTAGTTATTCTGTCTGAAGCATTGCAAAGCGTTTACTGTTTTCCTACGTCTTTTGTATTTATGAAAGCTAAAGACTGCAGATATTTTTAAGCAACTTTACTCAATTTCTGGACATATATTTACTGGCAATTTCGAAAAATAACGTCTCCTATTTCACCGTTTGTAGAATAATTATAATAGAAATATAGGCTTTGCTTAGGTTTTTAGTTCTACTATTAATAACATAACCCCACTACCTATGACCATTACTTCGAGAATATTGTAGGCTTATTGTCATCCTTTCTGAACAAAGAATTTGAGTTGCAACAAAATACAAAGATCATTCAATCTAACATATATAGTAAGTAATGATTCTGATCAATTAGTTAGCTTTGTAAAGTTGAGTAGTTTTTGCACTCTAAGCTAATTTAATTTATTTAACAAATAAACTTATTTTCTTTCTTTTCTTTCTTTCTTACCGGATTCATTAGGTTTTGTATTCTCTGTTCCTTTGGATCTTACAATACTTGTTGCTGGGTTAGTAGTTATAAACTTAATTTAATATATAAAAATACCAGTAAGATTAAAAACCTACTTGTTATTTATAGCAAAATTTTAAACTAAATACCTGTTCAGCTAGAAATAAAAAGTGATGTGTAATATTGTAATTTTAAAAGAACGCATAAAAGTGGCCTGGAAGATTCGGTGGCCCCAATAAAACTGTTTAACATTCATTAATTAAAAATAATTTAATATTATTATTATAATTTAATTAATAATTTATTAAAGGACAGAGATACCTAACGATTCGGCAAATGTTTGTCAGCCGCGAAGATGGGTCCAATGGCAAATAGTTGGCCTCGTCACTATTTTGGTGACAAACTGCCCCTGTCAAATGTTTGGCCAACATCGGCCGGCGGGGGGAGCGTCTGGCAAGCCGCCAGTAAACATGAATCATCGCACGCGGCGCGAACCACCACCGATTTGTCAGCATTACAATATAAAGGGGACTTTACAATGGGTTTTACTCATAGCAGAAATTTACTCGAAATAAAAAATATGCTCACAATATTTATTTTAATCATTAAGATTTTATGGTTACTCTATTCCTTTAATTTCTCATAATTAAAAAAAAATGATTCCGGAAGTTTTTATGCCAAATTGTAAACACATTCGTAATGACGGTTTCTATCTGAGTTGGTTTTATTATATTATCAATTATGGTGATACTCTTTTTCCCCTCATCTTCTCCATCATTCTTAATAAAATCTGTTAAGTACCACTTAAACAGTGGACAACATGATAAAACTCAATTTCATATGAATGACAAATGTTCAAAAATATTTTATTAAAGCATTTAGAACATGGGCATAAACGTAAACATGCTAATTATTATTTTAAAAATATCTGGATAATCTTAAACTTGTAAAAAACTAAGAAATAGTATATTACACACCTAGGGAGGAAAGTAGGACATCCGCTCCCGGGTGTCAATTGTCGGCTAACACCCTGGAGAGGATGTCTTACTTTCCTCCCGTGGTGTGTATAATTTTTTTTATCATACCAGGATCGAAAGTTCGAATAAGATTTAAATTTTTGTCAGACTTGTTTAGCGCAGCGGGACGAAAGTTGTCACTTTCCGCCCGGAGTGCAAAAAAAAATATAATTAGTGCGCATGCTTCAAATTTTTATGGCCGTGTAACTAAGCAACAGGCCGGTTGTTAATAACAACTCGTAAACAAAATAATAATAAAAAAGTGTCCAGCTGTCAGCTGTAAATAACAGTTCAAAAACCTTCCAGAATGGCGCTGGTGTAGACAAAGGACATGGTATGAATTTAATATTATTGTCGACTAAAGTAGTTTATTGAAAATGTCAACTACTTGCGTAGTACAAAATAATGTAGTTTATATAACCTTATGGAGTAATTATAAGAAAACGCGTGTTGCTAGAGTGATAAAATCATCAATCATCCTGAGCTGTAAATAGTACGTTTATTGATTTCCGCTTCCTTTAAAATTTATGATGATGATGCTAATGTGGCGCCCCCTATTTTCATACATTTTGACGGACACTTTTGAATGTACAAGATGACACTCCTTACCTTTACCCTCCATAATTGTAATCAAAACATCAGTGACGTTTCGCTAATATGGCGACAGCGATTTAACTGTCAACAGTCAGCACCATTAGATTTTATGAAAATACTCGACAATTCGAATTTTGCGGATATATGTTGTCGACTCGAAATCTTTATTTTATTTTGTTTTATTATTTAGGTATGGTTTCGATCGAGTCTACCGTAGCCCTCACGAAATTATTTATAATATACTATTATGACATGTAGTGCCATTTAAACAGTACGCATGCGCACGAAATTGAGAGCTTGCGCACTACTTATTTCACTCTTTTGATCGGAAGGAAATGTGGCACTTTCGTCCCCGAAATCAGGGTCGAAAAACGAACTTTCGATCAAGGTACATATGATAAAAAAATATTTGCTAAATGTTAAATTTGGAAAAAAGATCATGAATACCGAAACCTATTGACCTTGAGAGAGTGACAACTGATTGTGATTGAGAAACCAAAAGAAATAGAGTTCAAATATTTAACTTATATTCACATTTCCCAGAACTGATACTAATACCTATGTTCTATGGAAATTGAAGGCTCTATACCTCAACTTATTAAAGTATATCTTCAATTCGCTAAATAACTTCGTAGCTCGAAGGTGTTCATTCAAATACTTCATCGAAATATATTTTTTAAACAATATGTGAAGTGACCCTATGGTCACTTCACAATTCACAATTTGTGTTCGGGTATAAAAATATAGCCACCATTTCAATAATGTTTATTTCATGTTATATTTGTAAGCCTTTGATTGATTATTTTGGCATTCTTGGACAAGTGGCCACAACAGTTGGAACTATTTTTACATGAATTCGATTTGTTTTGTGTTGACTAACATCATAGGTCATTGTATGATGGGCCTATACTCGTACATTGTCAAACTGATCTTTAAAGTTGAGATGTGTATAAATTTGATTTGATTGTAAACGAAACAAATACTGTTATTGTTTTTTTTTTAATTGGTTATCTTTTTAATAACGCTCCCATATTTGCCCTGTAGTATTATTTTTCCATCGTATATTGTTATTCTGATCTTTTACACGAAATGGGTTTACGAAGAAGAGTGGATTTTAAAAATTACACTGTGAAATTGAAAATTTACAATAACATACCAAAGTGATTTCAAGAATCAACTTCGTACACCGAATATTAATTTGTATTTTATAAAATGTGTGTATTCACGATGAATTATCACGTACTTTAACTTTAATGGCGAAGGAAATCTTTCTTTCTTTCTTTCATACCTAAAAGTCTTAAAAAATTATAAGTTGTCTAGTTTGCTTAAACCGCACTATGCTTAACTAAAGCCTTAACCCTCTCAGTTATAGAGGAGGCCCGTGCCCAGCAGCTCGATGTACATATATGGGCTGATGAAGACGATTACATAAAATATATGTATTGTCAGTCATAGTAAAACAACGCATTCTATGATTTATAGTACAAAATATACCGAATATTACAAGATTACGTTTGAGCATAAGTTATTTTATAATGGTTGTTAATATAAGAATATAATTAATGTAGTATAAAAAATACAAGAATATTTTTTTACCTATACATTTAACCACATGGCGTTTTATATTTAAACTAGAAAATCATCTTGATTTACTTCAAGGTTATCTTAGAAAATAATGAAAAAAAAAAACAATATAGTACGCACCGAAAATCTACGTCAGTGTGAAAGTCCTTAACACGGGGGACACAACGCCGTCGGTCTCAGTGTATTTGGAGACGCGCATATGTGTTATATGACAAGTGTCTACTAGGTTTTTTGTGCGTAACTTAGAGGTAAAAGCTGATTTGTAGTGATTTTTTTAACTTTACCATCTCTAGCGGCACTTTAAAGTTTTGCACTTGAAACATTTAGAGCTCTTTTATTGGACGAGTGTTTTATGGCCCATGACCGGTGTATCTGTCTAAAGGGTATTGATGGAATTTGCTTTTATTAGTTTGTGTTATAAAAAATTCTGTTTATAAACAAGATTAATGAAGTCTAACAAACTAGTCCTATGACACTGACGCAAACCTAGGGCTCATTAAAGGACGAACGAGAAATAACTACATGTAGTAAAACTTCTATATAATGTAACAGTAATGGACAGTCAGAGTATGTTAGAGAGCTACAAAAACATCAGTCTTAGCATGGTGGGCATATCGTTAAGGCGAAGTAAGAACTATGGTATACTAGAAAGTGATGAAAAGTGACGATAAAATTTGGCAGCTGGTAAGACAGAAGAAATGAAACAGTGGATATAGATTGTTCCACATGAAAGAAGAAGATGTTAATAAGGACACGGCAACTAATATATAAAATATGTTTAATGTAGAATTCGAAAAAATCTTGCATTACAGCTGAATAGAAATTGGACAAGAACATTATCAAGATGACGGTTATTTTATCACTTTGACAATGGGTATTATAAATATTTATAGTTACACATACAATACAGTAGCCACTCATAAACTCACTTTTTGATTGAAATATAACAAACGATTCTAGTTTTATTTTACGTATTTAGATTAACACCATTTAAAAAGGCCAATACTTTTCTAATTCCAAAAGAGCAAGGACCAACAATAAAATTTCTCCAAAGCCAACTTAAACATGTACAGATGTAGAATAGAGATGAGCAATGAATTTGCCTGAAGAAACATTCACCTCATGGGTAGAGATAATCTTTTCATTACTCAATCAAGTAGAAAATCATATACATATCTTGAGTTTGCAACCTCTGATAATATAATCATGATAAGCCGCTAAGCATTAGGTGTCCAAAAATCTTACTCACCGAATTAATTGCTGCAGAACATCTTCAATATAAATGATCAACTAATAAGCTTCGCAAATTCCAGCATCAGTTTATTTCATCTTGCTCATCGGGATAAACATTTGGCTTTGTACAAGTGCTAATCAAATATAATTGGTCACATTTAAACCTGCATGCAGAGACAAAATGATCTTAATAACAAAACTACAGTTATTTATGAGGGAGTGCAAACAAAAGTCCACAATCGGTTTTATGAAACACGCGCCGTCAAGTGACGAAGGCTAAACGACGGTGACGGCATTGCACGGGAAGTCAGCCGGTTCAGAATTCCGTTGCATCGTCTCTCATGATTTATTTTATTGGTATTTTTAGTAGTAGAATTAAGAAAAATAGCACGTCGGTACGTCAATTGATGTATAGTTTTATAGCATTTTGCAGGTTGTTTTTTGCGTAGGGTTTACAGAAGCATGGGTAATTCAAAATTAATTTTAATATTACTTTTTCTAAATAACTTCTAAGAAATAATTATTTCAGCGCATGAATAATTAAGGTACATCTCAATATGATTCCTACCAACTGCACCAAAAAGACTTATTAAGTATTGTACCTCTCTAGATGAACTTTGACATATAACCTTTATATAATCTGTTCCATCGCCTTGTTACTTGCCCTTTTCTAGTAGTTTTGAAAATAACTAAATCGTCTACAAGTCAATTCATCAGCTAAAAATGAGTTACAGAATGAGAAAAAAAAAACTAAATATCACGCGATCAGCATTAACTCAACACACATGCAGAAATGTAAATGTGTTCGGCATGTAGCTGATCTTCAAATAAATGCAATTAGAATACGTTGCGCCACGAGAGAAATATCTTTAGGGATGACGCGTAGTGTCGGTAACAAGCGGTGGCGATTAACACAACAATTATGTTCTGTTAATAATCTCGGTAATTGATTCTTAATTTTTTGGTATTGGTGATTTGGTAATAATAAATCGTTTATTTATATTAGTACTAGCTGACCCGGCAAACGTTGTTTTGCCATATATATATAAAATTCTCGTGTCGCGGTGTTTTTTGGCAAACTCCTCCGAAACGGCTCGACTGATTTTTATGAAATATTGTGTGTATATTGTAGGTAGGTCTGAGAATCGGTCAACATTTAAGGGTTTAACATTTATAGGGGTATGTTTTTTTTTCTATTGACTTTATTTTCTTTATTTTTTATGATTCAGCATTGATAAATTATTATAATCATAAATTTTCACCCTTCTACGATCAACCTCTATCTTATACTGATCATTTTAATTTGTTTTTTTATACAGGGTGTATTCAGACCGTGATCGGAAACTAAGGCAGGTAATAGCTAAGGTCATTACAAACCCTCTGGCGTTAAAGAAAATTCTGACAAAAAATAAAAATTTTGACGTTTTCCATACAAACCGCGTACATTTAATACCGATGGTTGTATGGAAAAAGTCATTTTTTTTATTTTTTGTCAGAATTTTCTTTAACGCCAGGGGGTTTATAATCACCTTAGCTATTACCTGCCTTAGTTTCCGATCACGGTCTGAATACACCCTGTATAACAGTCATTGCTTTGATCGATATACAAATTAAACAAAAAAATATGGTTTAAATTGTATAGAGTGAGATATACATATACATCTATATATATATAAAATTCTTGTGTCACAGTTCGAAACAGCCTCCGAAACGGCTCGACCGATTTTGATGAAATTTTATATGTATATTCAGTAAGTCTGAGAATAGGTTATCTATTTTTTATACCCCTAGCCTAGGGTGGTCCAACCCGAAGTTTTTTTTTGTGGACATTTTTTGTTTTTATTTTTTTATGATTCAGCATTGAAAAATATAACTCCAAATTTTCATCCTTCTACGAACAACACCTGTTTTGTAATCGAAATTTTTATATTTTTATAGCTTTTGCCCGCGACTCCGTCCGCGTAGACTTCAGGGTTGGGCGCAGAAAGATAATAAGTGAATCTATAAATCGTCCCTCAAGTGCCCAAAATGGCACTTACTGAATTTAAAAAAAGGTCAAATCAATTCAAATGGTTGAGGCGTAAAAGTAAAACTCTGACAGTTATTTTCGTATTTTTAATAATATGTTTATTCCAATGGGAACATTACATTTTCCCGGGATAAAACATAGCCTATGTTACTTCACAGGGTCTCATTTATGGCCATACCAAAATTTTTGTTTTTGCGTGAAAGCGTAACAAACATCCCTACATTCACATTTATATAATAGTAAGGATAACCATTCCCACCTATGTTACTTCGGTGGGTCCCACCTATCTGCATACCAAAAGTCATTCAAATCTTTTTTCAATCATTTTTCAATTCTTTTATCCTCCGTATTTTTTTTAATAAGAAGAATCCTATGTCCTTTTTTATATCTCGAAGACTATGTGTACAAATTTTCATGATAATCGGTTAAGTAGTTTTGGCGTGAAAGCGTAACAAACAAAACATTAACATTTATAATAGCTGACCCGGAAAACTTCGTATCCCCTAACAGTCATTGAATGTTACATATTTACATATTACCTGAATTTTATTTTTGATTGTATGGAAATAAATATTAAGTTCAGCACTTTATTGAGATAAAAATACAGAAATAAATAAGTACGAAAATTAAATGCATCAATCGTGTCTCCGCAAGTCATGATTTAATTAAACATGTACATATGGGATGGGATGCAGTCGGTTTCAATTCTCTTCATTGAAGCATCAGTGTGGTGGACTGAAGACTAAACCCTCTTAGTTGCAGAGAAGGCCTCTGCCAAGCAGTGGGACGTAAATATATGGGCTGATGATGATGATGCACCTTGTGATATACATTTTTAATATATTTTTTAATTGTCTAAAAGATCACAAACATCTTTTGTTAATCGTCATTGCGAAGGCATGACGAATCGGAACTGAGTTCGTTTGAACTCAATGGTCATACCCCCGTTAGGATCAATGAAATCTTAGATCAATCTAATTGATGAATTCTCAAGCACCAATTCATCTCTAAGTTGTCTTTTCAGTATCGTCACGTGAATAACATTACTCAACAATTTTCTTAACACCAAGCGCATTCCATTGCATAGTTGTGGGTGTTTTAGATTTCAAACCGAACCTGCCTTCGTTTGTAAATCAGGTACAACCAAGGAGTTTAAAAATACATTTCTGAACGCACGCATAAATATTTGACAACCAATAAATATGTCAATCCCTTTTTATTACTGACATTATTCTACATTTTAAAAATCTAAAATACGCAATTATTCGAATATTCTGAATATATGTTGTCGATTCAAAACCTTTATTTAAATTCGTTCTTCAATTTAAGGGGACCATTAACCATATTGACGGGATAAACATAAAATGTTTGACAGAATATTAGGTAGAACAGTTTATATGAGAAAATTAAATAGTTGTTTTAACCATATTCCTCGCAATTTTCTTAACTTTTTCTTTCATAAAAACCTTCTCCTAACAATAGCAAACACAACAAAAAAAGAATTAGCGAAATCGGTCCAGGCGTTGTTGAGTTATGCGCTTACCAACACATTTTGCGATTCATTTTTATATATAAGACTAGCTGACCCGGCAAACGTTGTTTTGCCATATATATAAAATTCTCGTGTCGTGGTGTTTTTTGGCAAACTCCTCCGAAACGGCTCGACTGATTTTTATGAAATATTGTGTGTATATTGTAGGTAGGTCTGAGAATCGGTCAACATTTAAGGGTTTAACATTTAGGGGTATGGTTTTTTTTTCAATTGACTTTATTTTCTTTATTTTTTATGATTCAGCATTGATAAATTATTATAATCATAAATTTTCATCCTTCTACATTCAACCTCTATCTTATACTGACCATTTTAATTTGATTTTTTTTATTAAAATGTAAATAAATGATAATAGCACTGAAAAATTATAATGATACGTATAACAGTCATTGCTTTGATCGATATACAAATTAAACAAAAAAATATGGTCAAAATTGTATAGAGTGAGATATACATATACATCTACATATATGTATATATATAAAATTCTTGTGTCACAGTTCGAAACACACCCTTCTACGAACAACACCTGTTTTGTAATCGCAATTTTTATATTTTTATAGCTTTTGCCCGCGACCCCGTCCGCGTAGACTTCAGGGTTGGGCGCAGAAAGATAATAAGTGAATCTATAAATCGTTCCTCAAGTGCCCAAAATGGCACTTACTGAATTAAAAAAAAAGTCAAATCAATTCAAATAGTTGAGGCGTAAAAGTAAAACTCTGACAGTTATTTTCGTATTTTTTATAATATGTTTATCCCAATGGGAACATTACATTTTCCTGGGATAAAACATAGATAGCCTATGTTACTTCACAGGGTCTCATTTATGGTCATAGCAAAATTTTTGTTTTTGCGTGAAAGCGTAACAAACATCCCTACATTCACATTTATATAAATAGTAAGGATAACCATTCCCACCTATGTTACTTCGGTGGGTCCCACCTATCTGCATACCAAAAGTCATTCAAATCTTTTTTCAATCATTTTTCAATTCTTTTATCCTCCGTATTTTTTTTTAATAAGAAGAATCCTATGTCCTTTTTTATATCTCGAAGACTATGTGTACAAATTTTCATGATAATCGGTTAAGTAGTTTTGGCGTGAAAGCGTAACAAACAAAACATTAAAATTTATAATAACTGACCCGGAAAACTTCGTATCCCCTAACAGTAATTGAATGTAACATATTTACATATTACCTGAATTTTATTTTTGATTGTATGTAAATAAATATTAAGTTCAGCACTTTATTGAGATAAAAATACAGAAATAAATAAGTCCGAAAATTAAATGCATCAATCGTGTCTCCGCAAGTCATGATTTAATTAAACATGTACATATGGGATGGGATGTACCTAGTCGGTTTTAATTCTCTTCATTGAAGCATCAGTGTGGTGGACTGAAGCCTAAACCCTCTCAGTTGCAGAGAAGGCCTATGCCAAGCAGTGGGTCGTACATATATGGGCTGATGATGATGATGATGCACCTTGTGATATACATTTTTAATATATTTTTTAATTGTCTAAAAAATCACAAACATCTTTTGTTAATCGTCATTGCGAAGGCATGACGAATCGGGAACTGAATTCGTTTGAACTCAATGGTCATACCCGTTAGGATCAATGAAATCTTAGATCAATCTAATTGATGAATTCTCAAGCACCAATTCATCTCTAAGTTGTCTTTTCAGTATCGTCACGTGAATAACATTACTCAACAATTTTCTTAACGCCAAGCGCATTCCATTGCATAGTTGTGGGTGTTTTAGATTTCAAACCGAACCTGCCTTCGTTTGTAAATCAGGTACAACCAAGGAGTTTAAAAATACATTTCTGAACGCACGCATAAATATTTGACAACCAATAAATATGTCAATCCCTTTTTATTACTGACATTATTCTACATTTTTAAAATCTAAAATACGCAATTATTCGAATATTCTGGATATATGTTGTCGATTCAAAACCTTTATTTAAATGCGTTCTTTAATTTGAGGGGACCCTTAACCATATTGACGGGATAAACATAAAATGTTTGACAGAATATTAGGTAGAACAGTTTATATGAGAAAATTAAATTGTTGTTTTTACCATATTCCTCGCAATTTTCTTAACTTTTTCTTTCATAAGATCCTTCTCCTAACGATAGCGACCACAACAAAAAAAGAATTAGCGAAATCGGTCCAGGCGTTGTTGAGTTATGCGCTTACCAACACATTTTGCGATTCATTTTTATATATAAGATTACTACTTTTAACTAGTTGCGATGTGATCACTTCTCGGCTAGTTGAAAATGTATAACGCTAAGTATCAACAGATTAACTAATACTCGTACGTCTTGGAAATCCTCACTTTCATTTGGTATGGAACATTTATCTTTTAGTTTTGAATATTGTTAAATGATAGTCGCAATAACATAATAATAAAAAAAAAATATAGAATAAATGTTAGGTTTTATATTTCATTTTCATTGCCTTAAATTAGTGTGATCTAAGTTAAGGATTTGTAGCCTTAAATAAATAACGAAGGTAAGAATTATCTGCAAATATGTTGTATTGTAAAAATATACTCACTTAGTATGTCATTGGCATTAATAAAAAAACAGTTGGTTAATAAATGGTCACTGTCACCATTGTAAACCTATAGGTATGAAGAAACTTACAGGGTTAGCGCGTTTGACAAACTCGAAGATTCGTAAACACCGTATTGTTTCCTAACACTGTTAAGAATTCATTCATAAAAATCCATCACTCCAACTTCAGTAATAAATTTAAAATTAATATTAGTGTGGCAATATTTACGAGCCATTGTAAAAAAAACAAACATAAAACTCTTATGACGTACACCACGCTCTAAAAATACACTTTGAGTCGAGACAGAACGCACCGACAACTAAGTTGGAGATGCGGTCTCGATTATACATTCGCATTCTCCCTATGTCTTCATAAATTGTTCGCCATTACCGTCTATTGTCTTCTCTTTGTGCATATTATGTGACCAGAAGGTAATAACTTTAGATGAACACAAATAAGACGAAGTACTAATCAGAATTATGGGGAATACATACTTGCGTTTGATTCAGTTGTTTCTTGGCTCCTGTTTCTGAAAATTCTTATTTAAAACCCTGTTTGTAAAGTTTAAAACAATAATAGTAATATTTACAAATCTATAAGTTACAATTTGCTTTGACAAGGCTCTTAAGATTTTTGGTTTCCTGAAATCAAGCACTGATAACGGTTTCAACACAATAAACTCGATATATTATGTACCTATGTATTTATAAGTTGTCAATAGACGCCTCGTCATTGACAAGAGTTACAGTATATTATATTGACACGTGTAATCTATTAGATTGTAGTAGGTACTCCTTTGACCACAATTTGTTCTGTAAAAGTTCTGTAAATGTTTTCTACAAAAACCCACTGGTGAGCTAGAGCTGCCACTAGTAAGGTCTCATTTTCGCTAATGAAATGAAAACATTGGTACGTCTGTTCCACTCGAGCTATTTGCAGTAAACAAGTGTTTTTTATGAGAGATGCAATGAAATCTTTGTATATACTGCTAATAGCTTATTTCAAGGCGTTTACGTAAGAGTAGCTTGCATTTAAACAAAAAATATTTCATATTTATAATCTCAATGTTTTTCCTATGATATAATATGATAATGAACTAACTCAAATAATATATGGAATTTTTTAATGGTATGTGTTATTATTATATGTTAATCAGTCGTTACTAGTTATGATAATAATGGTCCTGCTATCAAGACTAATACAATAAAAAGTTCTATAAATTAAATCTTGAAGGTTTCATAGCATGACAATTTCTATAAACGACTTAGAAGTATTGCTTTTCGATTGGAAAATTTATGTTTTATTAACTTTAGTTAAAATAAAATCCGACTGGCTGGAAAAATCATAAACCAAATGTAGAACGCAACAGAAATAGCAAGTATTAAAATCGTAGTGTAACTATTTTTCATCAAAAATTTTAGTCTTATTAGAAATATCAGGCATAGCCACGTCAAAGGGATGTGTAGTTTATCTTATGAAATATTTTTGTATACAGCTAAGCGAGATATCATCACAGAAAATTTATTCACATTCCCCATTGCCGTGCTTAGCGACATGCCAACATCCCGCTATTTTAAAATTATGCCATGGTATAATTTAATAAACTGTGCAAAGCAAATATTCAACAAAGAGGAACAAAATTTTTAGGTTCGTTTTGCCTGATATATATGTACATTGTACATACATTGGGTTAGGAACACCTAACAAGGTGTTAATCTATTCTATAACCGACGAGATGCCACGTGCCAATATGGAATCGTTGTCAAAATTAACAAAATATTCTCATGTTATAAAAGTATACATGTTTGCTCATTAACATCTGCAATATTTAGGAATCTTATGTGCATTGGCGAACTTAAAAACACTGAGGTCAAGTAAGGGAATGGCTTACCGGCTCTAGATCACAACGGTTAGACAAAGGCCTTACCTATCTCCACCGATAGAGGCGGAAATGAGTCATTAATACTCTTACGTATAAAATACTTATAAATAGAATTACTACTTCAGTAAGAACTAGAATACAGATATAATACTATTCACCAGATTCATTGCATATATTTTGTGATTAATACGGTACCTAGAGGAGCTCATCTCAGTTCTAGTTTATTTCAAGAACTTTCTGAAATTGCAACATACTAGCAATTATTTTTAGAGTAATAACTGTATAGCATACAAAAATTACTTTCAGTTGTGTGCTTAAACTCATCAAGCAAAATAATTAACAACTTCCCGCTAGTAAAACAGAATGTATAATATTAATTATTTCCCCCCTATTTCAACCCTTTGTTGCATATGTCAGAAATTTCGGGGGATTTTAAAATGTTTGAAATACAAAGCAATACGGATTTATCGGTGCGTGGCTGATGAGTGGGACACGCTGTTTTGCGTTTTCAACTATTCCAATCAATACGTATATTTTTTCAATATCAAAAGTGTGAATTTTTTACGAATTGAAATTAAATATTTCATTTGAAAATGAATAACATTACTATAGACATTATTGTCTAAACCCTCTCAGTTGCAGAGGAGGCCTGAGCCCAGCAGTAGCACGTGTATGGGCTGATGATGAGACATTATTACATTTGATAAATGTGTGTGTCAGTGCGCGAGAAACGATCCTAAATTTCCTCACCAAATAATATAATTGGAACAGAATGCTTTTAAAATTAGGTGTCAGCATTGTTAAGGCCTAAATCCTTGCGCAGAAATGGTAGCAGATGTTACCTATGCTATCGGCTACCTCGGCTATCATGTAGGACCGAAGAAGTATATAGCAGTTGGTCGAGGATATCGTAAGGTGTCGTTTGAGGCAGGAAAAATTCTGACATGCCATTCTTTCTTATAAATGTTAGCGGATATTGAACCAAAAGCGTATGAAACAACTCATACCTTCTGCCAGTCGAATGAAATTCCGACCAAGGTGTCGTTCGATGTGTCGAAAGAGTGGCGGGAACAAAGAACGGATTTGCGACGCAACTGTTGATAGCTGCCTGCGTACTCTTGAGATTACACTAGGAATCTTATGTGCAAATCGTTTTGAAGTAATTTCATAGGTCTTTAAGACCTCAATTGATCTAAAATATTGCATCCAAATCTAATCAGATAATTATTAGTCTCAGGAGCTTCAGTGGTAATCTGAGAAAGATAGGTCGAAAGGCCACAAAATAAAAAACTAGTTGCCATGACCTCTAATAAATTAGTGATTACATAATTTATTCTTACCTGCGTTATGGTTATGTTATGACTATGCTATCGAAATAGTTTAATTGTAAAGTTAGAGCTTCTTTCTACAAGCTGTCTTGGTTAAGTCGCTGTAGAGCGGAATCGGGAAAGACTTGATTCCGCTCGAAGGAACAGACACCGAAGCAATGGTGAAAATGTCGGGCCGTTTAGGGGAAAATAACAGAGATTATGCTAAAGAGTGTGATTCTACTCCCTGCGGTAAGGATTTCATTAACAACGCATTAATTACTACTTCATTATCAGGCCCAGGAGTATATCCATGGTAAAGAGGTATACAGCTTGTATAAAGCCGAAAACATTTCGATATATCCCATCTAACTCCTTAGGCGGGAATCCAAAATAACATCCATGTAGTGTATACTTTTATACCTTAGAAGAAAAAGGGGATTGGCCCAAATTAAAAGGGGAAAAGTAAAAATAATTCCGCCTAAAAAATGTCGGTCTTTGGCCAAACAATGGTACCCGAGCTGTAGGGAATTTACTGTAAGGCCATAAACCACGGGAATCTTATGAAACCCGTATGGTTTACCGAACTATCACTGTTGCTTTTATGAAAATATACTCATAGTTTTTCCCTATCTGCTAGTTAAATCCTACGCATCGCATCATCCATTGATCACAGCCACCCAACCGGACTGATACCGGCCAAATCACGCAGAGTATGACGCCGCACAAATTAACTCCGCTGCACGCTTTTTGTTTGACGTTCGATGTATCATTCATTCTTTCGTTCACTCATTCATATTTCATGTGAGCTAGCGCTTTTGCAAATGGGGATTTTATTAACCAAAATTGCCTACATTTGCGAAAATATTGCATTTGCTTTATTCGTATTGTGTTAAATGCAGTTTTTAGAATTTTAACAATCACATCAATTGCTGTGTATTTTTTTCAATAGACATTATAATTTGTAATTAAAAATATATTTATAATTATTATTTTATATATGTAATCATTTTAATTTGTAATTATAATGAAAAATAATCAGTACACACTATATTAGCACGTTTATGCTTGATATTAAAATATACATACCTACGTAAGTATTATGATCTTACGATACCCAGATCCGTAGCAAAAATTATTTGTAGGCTAAATAAAATATTGTCTTGCAATTTCTGACCATAAGCCGCGGACGTTTTTAAATTAAGCTTTTATTCATTAGCTAGCATTTTATTCTTTAAAATATTATTACTATTGGTAGTAAGGTTAAGTTCGGGTATATTAGAGGTTTATCTTATGTAAAAAAAAGAAAAGTACTCTATCATAACTCATGACATCCAAACCAAAATTTATCGGAGAATAAACTATGAGAGTGACCTCTAATTATATTTGATAATTTACTTTGCAAGTTTATAGGTAATTTAAATTATATCGTTATCAAATTAAAAACTTAATAATTTGAAGAGAATTTGCAAAAATAGTACAGAGCCAGACCCAATCTTATTATAATTTAGGTAACTTCATTCAAGTGGTAATAATTTATAAATTCAAAGTAAAATTAATTTATAATGAACTTAACTCCCACAATATGAATAAATTTGATCCAACTTATTGATAGTAATTATGCTCAGGCAACCCGCACTAGGCCAGCGTGGTGAACAAAGGCCTAAACCCTCTCAGTTGTAGAGGAGGACCGTGACCAGCAGTAGGGCGTATTATGGGCCGATGATGATGATGTCATTAGTCGTTATAGGAATAATTTTATCTTTATAATGGTTGTTTTTGACAATCACGACAAATTGGCGGCGTACCACCGGAAGGTCCCGGGTTTGATTCCTTGGTCGGGCACATACGTATTGCTTTTTACTAGAAATTCTTAATAGCAGCTAAGAATCTGGAAACGCACCTAGAAGAAGACATTTATACATACATATATACGTATGTATCAGTAATTCTAGAAATATATAGGAAGTAGGATTAACGCAGTATTTTTTGTTGGCACTGACAGAACGCCGCGCAGGTGTTGTGTGCGCGTGATGTTTTGCTTTGGTTGGATTAAAATCGCCACGTTGCAGCTGCGGCGGGAATTGACATGCCATCTCCCTAGCTTTAAAAATATTTTTATTCTATTCACTTCAATATCAATTTAATGTATGGAGACGTATACGATGCAAAACTGGTGATAGTGATATGTAGTACTTCGTTATGCTTTGAGTATTTCATAGAAAGAGTTGGAAAAATATTAGCATCATTATTAGATTAAAAGACATTTAAATATGACTGCCTCGTGGTCTCGTGGCACAAGTATGTGCCGTGCGTTCTAGAGGTCCTGGGTTCAATTCCCGGGTCGGGCAAAGTGTTATTGGGTTTTTCCATTAGGAAATTCTCAGTAGCAGCACGGAGTCTGGAAACCTGCCACTGCCCGAAAAACGGCAATAGGCTCGCCCCCTATTACGTGGGACTGATACATACCTGGCGAAATGTGGGTGCAGAAATGCACCTCTGCCTACCCCTTCAGGGAATACAGGCGTGAGGTTATGTTACATTTAAATATAAGATTAATTACGACAGTCTAGAACGTTCAAAATGACCTAATTTCTATAATTACGATTTGACCTTAAGAATAAAAAATACAGTCATATACATATGTCATTCATTCAGCCGTTAAACATAATATACTTACATGTAGAGGTTTCACATATGACCAGTTCACGATATTACTTTCATAAGAGGTCATATTTAAAAAATATTACCACGGCCTGTGAGGCTTATTTGAATTTAACTGTAGAAAGAAAGTAAGTAGGCTGATTCTGTAGGCGTCGAGAGTATTTACAAAATACCTTTAATACTACAAGTTCTATTTTTGAATCAGTGTATATAATACGTTCTTGGGATCCCATGGATTAGCGGCGGTTCAATAATGAGCGCTTTTCATTTAGCGTTCTATCGCGGTCGTCCTATTATGTGGCGCTGAAACATTTGATAAGTTTTAATAGGATATATATAGGATAAGAAAAAAAGATACTTGGCTGCCTCTAGTGGACTAAATATAGCACAGCTTTTTTTTAAACTAAGAAAAAAAAAGATACTTGGTTGCCTCTAGTAGACTGAATATAGTACAGCTTTTATTTGTTTATTAACGAAGCCCTACAACATATATGCCTGTTAACGAGTCACTGTGTAGTCTGAAATAAGTGTATTACACTCGCACTGAAAGTGTTTTTCCATCGAGGATTAAAACAACTTCAGAACATCATCAGATTATTCGGGATATAGCAAAAAGAGGATTAACCGAAAGTAGTTCTATCATCGAAACTTGAAGATTCCAAGCGTATTTTCACGCCTCTTCTGACATTTCAAAAAAATCAATAACACACATGAAGGTTTAATACGAGCCAATAATTACAGATATGACCACTTAAAATACCGGTGTATTTATCGGTGCGTTATAATCGAATGAGCTCTCGACTCCGGCCGGTATCGACACGAGTTATATCGATTAAAAGAGTCATCTCTCGACTAATTCGATATATTGCATTAGTAACGAGTGTGTAGTGAGGTAAGTCCGGACAAAACATAATGTAAGAAAAGGTAATCCAGTGCCTTGTGTCGATTGGTGAAGGATGATCGTAGTCGTTTCTTGACAGTCAACACTCTATTTTAGTCTAAGATCCCACTAAGAAATATATACCCTCATCTGTTATTTGAATGTGATAAGAAAAAAATGATAGATAATATTCACATTGACATATTGCAAATGGGTTGTCTAGTTAAATTAAGTCCAGATAATATTAAATAATTAAATTCAAAATTAATTTTTTTTAATCTACTTCCCTCATCGGTTTTTTCAAAAAAAAATATACCTGTTAGAAGAATATACCCAAGAGAACTGAAAACGTAAAGGTTGTCTACTGTCACAACTGCGCAACTGTAGGGTTGTTAGGTATAAACAGGTGAGTAAATGTTATTGATATACCCTCATCGGTTATTTACCCGAAAAAAAGTTTAAATGAAAGCTTATTTTATTCTTAATTTAACTGTATTAGGTTGTCTATTCATAAGTTGATATTGATAATGGTTGCCTAGATTTTGTAAGTAATTAATGAATCCTTTAAAAATTGTTTTTTTAAGTTATTATTTCGAAGAAAAAAAAAATTTTGTATGGTGATATTAGGTTATGTGTCGATTTTATTGATAATATTGGTTATCATTCTATTTGTTATAAAAAAGTGACTGTTTTAAACAAAAAATATAAAAATGAATTTACAACATTTTGCATGCAGCACGATGTGAGTATATAATTTTTAGTTCGTATTTAATTAAATAAATTGTTCATTCTTTCTCGACCACGTGTTAATAATTATTTGTAACTAATGTTTGTAATGATATTACATTTTCAGGTACCTAAACTTTCAAGTAATCTGGAGCAACAAATATCTTCTAACTCTTTTCAACACTCTGTACGTATAAATAAATAATATTGAATTATTAAAGAACTAAGTAATTTATTTATTTAATTTATTACTTTTTAAGGTGGAACCAAGTACGTCTACGAGTGATACTCATCTCACAGTCGAGATACCCTGTGGCGTATCGCCAGGCGAGATAGATTTGAATGCTGATGATGATGACTCCAATCTCATTCCACCATGCTGGAAGTCTCTCCATCAAAAAATTTTGAGCACGATATAATATGTAAATTCGATGTGGCTTCATGCAACAGATGCAAGCTGTGTCAAATTAAAAACCTGAAGATTGTGGCTGGTTTTTAGATGGCTATTTGAAACCCAAATGGTTCGAAGGAGATCCCACACCTTTGCAAGTTGAGGATGTACTGACTGTATTGGAGAGAAAAGAACTCGAGGAAGATGTAGATGTAGATTTTGATGTAGCCTCTTCTGACGAGTCAGAATCAGAAGATATTTTTAACTGATCTATTATACTAATAGTAGTATACTAGTAGTATCTCTCTCCGAGGCCAGTAGTCGTAGGGAATGCCACTCTCGAAGTTGTCCAAGAATACATCTACCTCGGACAAACTATCCAACTAGGCAGGCACAACTTCGAGCAGGAGGCGGACCGAAGAATACGGTTGGGCTGGGCGGCATTCGGGAAGCTACGTCATATTTTCAAGTCGTCGATCCCTCAGTGCCTTAAGACGAAAGTCTTTAATCAGTGCGTCCTACCCTTAATGACATACGGAGCCGAAACGTGGACACTCACCAAAGGCCTGGTCCACAAATTCAAAGTCGCTCAGCGTGCTATGGAGCGGGCAATGCTTAGAGTTTCTCTGGTGGATAGAATTCGTAATGAAGTCATCCGCCAGAGAACAAGAGTCACTGACATTGCCCGCAAGATTAGCACGCTAAAGTGGAAGTGGGCCGGCCATGTCTGCCGACGGTCCGACGGCCGATGGAGCAGACAAGTGTTGGAGTGAAGACCGCGCTTAGGCAAACGTAGTGTAGGACGTCCTGCAGCACGATGGTCCGACGACTTGAGAAAGGTGGCGGGTAACGGATGGATAAGGGCTGCTCAAGACCGGGATGGTTGGCGATTTCTTGGGGAGGCCTACGTTCAGCAGTGGACGGCGATAGGCTGAGTATATATATATATATATATCTCCAATAGTATAGTATACCTTTATTTTTTTCATAAAGTGCTCTGTGTCACTGTATGTTCCATGTTTTTTGGAACAGCTGATATCTGATATCTAGTAATCAGTAGATTACTATATATCTATTATACTGATTATAATTATTTTTATATTAGTTAAAAACTGTAATTTTTAATAAATAAATGTGTGTGAAAATAATTTAATATTATTGTAAATATTTAATCTGCATTGAATTTAGTAGGTAATCTATATTACGCGCATATGCAATTATAATGTGCTGAGAAAAATCTTCAAAATTTACTTACAAAATCTAGGCAACCATTATCAATATCAACTTATGAATAGACAACCTAATACAGTTAAATTAAGAATAAAATAAGCTTTCATTTAAACTTTTTTCGGGTAAATAACCGATGAGGGTATATCAATAACATTTACTCACCTGTTTATACCTAACAACCCTACAGTTGCGCAGTTGTGACAGTAGACAACCTTTACGTTTTCAGTTCTCTTGGGTATATTCTTCTAACTGGTATATATTTTTTTGAAATAACCGATGAGGGAAGTAGATTAAAAAAATTTAATTTTGAATTTAATTATTTAATATTATCTGGACTTAATTTAACTAGACAACCCATTTGCAATATGTCAACGTGAATATTATCTATCATTTTTTTCTTATCACATTCAAATAACAGATGAGGGTATATATTTCTTAGTCGGATCTTGTACTATTTGGACCGCACTACTGTTACAATTGGACAATTATAATATATAAATTAATTATATTATAATACATAATATATACACTAACTGACTGCCTCGTGGTCTCGCGGCACAAGTGTGAGCCGTGCAATCTAGAGGTCCTGGGTTCGATTCCCGGGTCGGGCAAAGTGTTATTGAGTTTTTGCATTAGGAATTTCGCAGTAGCAGCACGGAGTCTGGAAATGTGCCCGAAAAATGGTAATAGACTCGCCCCCTATTACGTGGGACTACCTGGCGAAATGTGGATGCAGTAATGCACCTCTGCCTACCCCTTCGGGGAATACAGGCGTGAGGTTAAGTATGTATGTATAATAATTATATCAATACTAAAATTATTAAGCTGAAAAATCAGTTTGGTTGAACGTGTTAATCTCAGAAACTAGACAGCCCCGTGGCGCAGTTGGCTAGTAACCAGCGTACGAAACGAGAGGCCGCGGGTTCGATCCCCGTACCGAGACAAATGTTTGTGTGATCCACAAATATTTGTTTCGGGTCTGGGTGATTGTGAGACCGAAAAGTCTCACGTAGTTTCTGATACCCACGACACAAGACTCGTATCTTAGTGTGGGGTCAGAACTTATGTATGTGACTGTTGGGTGTTTTTTTTTTTTTGGTTTCAATTGTTATTTTTTATCACGTTGATGAGTCAATTTGTTGAAGTACTAGTTTGTAGTATCATCGCGCCACGATCAAAAAGAGGAGTAAAAATGTGACAAAATCGAGAAAAAATGTCTTGAAGTCTTAACTTCGCATACTAGACGTAGCAGGTAATAGCTAGTCAGGTACATATGGAATGGTCAGTTTGCCGTGCCAGTACAAATAAATAAATAATGTGCATTTATTTTTATCTTGGGTTTTCCAGCAATTCGTCTTCTTTGGATAAATAGTCTATTGAAATATTTATTTATAGCGTATTTATTCCAAATTCTAATTTTTTGTATGCCTAATTAATGAAGTATAACGAGCAATATTTGCTATAAACCCAGTTTAAAGCACTAATTTAGTACTTTATCCAAATATTAATTAATATGCACATAGGTACATAATATGTTATCATTATTTGATCGTCAAGCAATACAATAATTCATTTAACCAGATCATGTTTATTAATTCTACTAGGTACCATAATTATGCATAAACTAACTCAATAAATGGCGCCTATTATGGACGCGGACCAATGATGGACATTTTTCAAATATACCTCTAAAATTAAGCAAACGCACAGTATTTTTATTCAATTGCCAACGCAGATCAATTGTGTCAATATCTTGGCTGTCATACAAACCGTTTTTAACAGCCGACGCCCATTATAATTTCGGCCATAAATGTTGTTAGTTACGCGGTGTCATTTGATGTCGGGAATCGTAATTTCTTATAAGAATCGCGTTGCAAGTAAGTACACTTAACATTTTATTTTGGGTCAGGTGTATCGTCGTTGCTGAAATTTATATTACTTAGTGATTTATCAATAGTAATACATTACTTTTATAATATAACCCAAAATATCATCGTCATTCTAATCCTAAAATTAGCGATGTCCATGACTGGATATTTTTCAAGCACGTACACCCAATCATGGACAGAGTGTCCATAAAGTGAAATTCTTAATTTTTTATTTTTTTCATGTAATGTATGTTTGTTTTGGAATATTTTCATGTTTCTCTTGAAATCTGAAATAAATTATTAGTCTATCCAGTAGTGGACATTCTGTCCATGATTAGGTGTCCGTAATTGGTTCAACGTATTTCTAATATTAACAAATTTATTTCCAACATAGAAATGGCACCAAGAAAAGACTACACAAAAGAACAAATGGCCAACGCTATCGAAGATGTCAGAAAAGGAGAGAAAATATCTGTTGCCGCTACAAGAATGAATTAAAACGGAAGTCATAAAAGCTGGTGGAGCTCCTACGCTAAAACAACTCCAGCGTATTTTTAACTCCGTCCACTCTTCGGGGAGAACTCCTAAGGCATAGAGCAGGAGTATGGTCGTCTTGTTCTCCAAAAAAGGCGACAAAACCTTATTGAAGAACTATCGGCCCATCTAGGGAGATGGGATTAGCAGGGGCTAATCCATGTCTATAAGCTGTTTTCAAGGGTGATCACGAACCGTCTCGCACGCAGACTCGACGAGTTTCATCCCCCGAGCAGGCCGGGTTTCGAGGAGGATATAGCACCATTGACCACATCCACACAGTGCGGCAGATTATATAGACAACAGAAGAGTATAATCAGCCCCTGTGCCTTTGTAGACTATGGAAGGCCTTTGACTTTCTCGAAATCTGGTCTGTTCTGGAATCTTTGCAACGGTGCCAAGTCGATTGGCGATACATCCAGGTGCTGAGATATCTGTATGACGCTGCGACTATGACCGTCCGAGTACAAAAGCAGCAATCTAAAGCAATTCCAATGCATCGAGGAGTGAGACAAGGGGACGTTATTTCCCCAAATTTGTTCACAAATGCATTGGACGATATGTTTAAAACACTGAACTGGAAAGGATGTGGTGTAAATGTTAACGGCGAGTACATCTTACACCTTTTTTTTCCGCGGGGAAAATCTATTTACGGACCATCCCACCCCCGGAGGGGCGAGGGTGTGTCGGACTCACCGGCGCCTTCCGACCCAGCATAGATGTTACCGCCCGTGGTTATTGCGGGCGGCCGCTGGGCCGGGTCCCTACCAAAAATAATTGCGCCGTAATACCGACTAAAAACCCCGCGACGGCCACCATCAGCGCATTCAGCGAGACGGCCCCGGAATACCCTGAAGCCAGAGCTATGGATTGAACCGGGACCGCCTCTTGACCATGACCTCCGGCTGCCGACCATGGCGGCGACCACAGTCGGCAGCGAGAGGTCGCTCCCTACGACCGCTACGAGAGCGCTGCGCTCCTCGTCCCAGGCTGGGCACTCCTCAAGCGTGTGCTGGGCCGTGTCCTCACGGCAGTTGCCACAATGGTGGCACACGGCGGACTCCTCCACTCCAACGATACGACACAGGTACGCACCGAAGCTGCCGTGCCCGGTGAGCACCTGTGTCAATCGGAAGGTCGGCGCACCGTGGCGCCTGTCCATCCACTGCTGGAGGACAGGACGCACTGCCGCGACGGTCGCCACGCCCGCACTTGGACTCTCCAGCCTGGAACTCCACTCCACCACGGCGGCGCTGCGGAGGGAGGCCAACATGGCCTCGACCTCTCTTGGGGCCGGTCTCTGTCCGGATCGCCGGAACGCCTCCGGAACGCCTCCTCCTGCCAGAAGAACACTGACGAGAGGGCCTGGGCGTCCAGCTCCCAGGGTAGAGTACCCGCCAAAACACAGGCCGCCTCGTGCGAAATCGTGCGGTATCCTCTAATGATTCGCTGCGCCACCATACGCTGCGGACGACGCAGCGAGCGCCGAGAGAAGTGGCCCACACGGGACACCCGTACAGGGCCATGGACCGCACGACTCCAGCATAAAGGCATCTCAAAGTGCGCACGGAATTTCCACCGACTGTCCAGAATCAGACCTAAGTACTTCATCTGGGAGCCGATGGGAATCCGCACGCCCTCCACCGTCAAGTGCGCCTCCGGTGGTGGCCTAGACCGAGGTCCGTGAAAACACAGAGCCTCAGTCTTGTGCAGGGCCACCTAGAGGCCAAGTCGCCGAATCCTGCCCACCACGAGTTTGGTCCCGAACCCGGCGAACAGGGCGGCCCGCTGTGGGGGAGTACATCTTACACCTGAGATTTGCAGACGACATCATCATGGTGGCTGAAACTGTTGAAGATGTACAACAAATGCTGTCTGATGTGGCTAATTCTTCAGCACGCATCGGTCTCCCGGTGAACTTGGATAAAACCAAGTTTATATTTAATCGGCAGGTTATTCCGGAACCGATTGCGCTAGACGGAGTAACTCTCGAAGTTGTTCACTACTCGTTATTATATATATTTACCTCAGTACAATAATACAAGAAGGAAGGAGCAACTTCGAGATGGAGACCCAAAGAAGAATACAGCTGGATTGGGCAGCGTTTAAAAAAAAATTCGTCGAGTCTTCGTCAACCATACCACAAAGCCTTTACGAGGGAAAATAACGTGATTTTTGATACAGATTTTTTAATAATAGTCATCACCATCAGTCCATATACGTCCCACTGCTGGGCACGGGCCTCCTCTAAAACTGATAGGGTTTAGGCCTTAGTACATCCCGCTGGCCTAGGGCGGTTTGATGGACTGCTCACTTAAAAAAATCCTAAGATCCTTTAGGTTTGCAGGTTTCATCACGATATTTTCCTTTACCGTTAAAGTAAGTGATATTTTTTTTGTGAATACACAAATAACTTTGAAAAGTAAGAGGTGTGTGCCTGGGGTTTGAACCCGAGACCATCGAGGTTCTCGACCGCGTGCCTAAGCCACGAGGTCATCACAACTTTAATAATAGTACCTAGTGATAGACATTTAAATTAAGTTTGTGCCTTATTATTACCTAATTGTTTTAACATAATAATGTGTAAAATTATCTATTATTTTAGTTAAAGTTGGCTTTGGAGTATCTCTTGATATAAAAGACTGATATTGATAATATTGTAAGGTTGATTTTATTCAAATAATAAAGAATACTTTTTTCCTTTACTGGATTATTACTGTCCATTGATGGCTGTTCATAACTGGATAATGTCCATGATTGGGTGTCCAACACTGGATTATTACTGTCCATTACTGGTGACTAAGTAGGTGTATGGTTTATTGATGATATTTTATTGGGCTGAGTACTAAACTGAAATTAAACATTGAATACTCATTAAAAGAAGTGTTAGTCATTTACCTCCAGATCCATAACAATCTAAATTGAAAAATGAAGAAATCACAAAGCAAACATTAAAAAAAATCTCTTATACTGTCCATGACTGGTGACTTTACCTTATCTGTTGTCAATCGCGAGTGATTACATACTTAGTTTAATAATGTTTATCTATAAAGTAATAAAAAGAAGTGAAGGTCTCGAGGTTTTAGGCGCACGGTCGAAAATCGGTAGAAAACCCAGGCACACACCATTGACTTTTGTGTGTCATCATCATCATCGTCATCATCATTCAAATCATTATAAGAGATCTTATCAACCAACTCAATCAAGCCTGATGCATTATTTTACAGATTGTGTCGACCAGCTGGTGACCATATCGTTCCTCGCTGGTCGGTATTAATTTTTTGGACTCCACTGTGCTTACCATCAGGTACAGTGGAGTCACTTTGCCGTGCCAGTATAAAAAAAAAAAACGACGTAAAATATATTTTTACACATAGTGACGCCTTGCTCTTGTCTTTAATAACATACCTCTCCCTCTGTGTTAGGAAAACACAGATAAGATACTACGATCACATATAATACGGTGGCTACAATACCAGGGTGGAGGACCCTCTAAAAGCGATCCCCTGAAGACGAGGTCGATCATTGGAAGTGTCCAAAATATGGTGACGGTGACGATCGTGAAACGCGAGATCCATGCGGATGAGACTCGAGCAATCTCGCGTTTGAGGAGAAAGCAAAAAGCAAGACGTCGCTCTGTGGGAATTCTTGACCTATCAAAACCTATCAACTATGCGAGATTGAAAACACAGTAAAGCATAGTGATGGATCTCGAAAGCCTAGCTAGAGACGTTTTTCTACATTCACGTTTAGCCAATTGTTTATAGCAGCCGGAAGAATTAGTTGAAAAAGAAAAAAAAACAAATTTATGATTTATGCTCCAGTGCATTTACTTTCTCAGGGCACATTTACTGTGTCATCCGAATGCATAGAAAGATTAATGGAGACTGCATGCTGGATATTGAAGGCGGGCGCGAGTGCACTTAAGTTTTTAATGCGCCTACATTGTCCTGCGCTGACGTTTACAGACATTTTTATGTGGTATTCTGTGCCATTTAAATGTCAAACGTTTCATGATAAAATTAATATGTAGCTTATTTTCTATGTTTGTTATTATTTACTTTGTTATTTGATAACGTATTTAAATTATTTTTTTAATTTAATAGGCGCAGGAATAAGCAAAATTAAATAATTGGTGTGTCCGTTATTTTTGTCTCATCATCATCATCATCATCAGCCTATATACGTCCTACTGCTGGGCATGGGCCTCCTCTACAACTGAGAGGGTTTGGGCCTTAGTCCACCATGCTGGCCAAGTGCGGGTTGGCGGACTACACACCTAAGAAATTACTAAGAACTTTTAGGTGTGCAGGTTTCATCATGATGTTTTCCTTCACCGATAAAGTAAGCGATAATTCATTGCGAATACACACATAACTACGAAAAGTCAGAGGTGCGCGTATGGGGTTTGAATCCTAAATCTTGAGGCCATCACTACTTTTAAGTTAGATTAATACGCAGTATAAATTCAATTTTAAAGCATTTATTTACAGTCTTTTATCTGAACACTAGGGCTAAGTTCACGCGTTTTTATATCAGGCCTACACAATGTAGCACAAAATCCAATTCGGGTATTTCAATCACTTTCGCCGTCTTTAGTCGATTCATTCAGCATGAAGCCACAGTCCATATTTAGTACAGTCCTTTGTCACAAACCTTTCTACACAAAAGCAAATGTGAGTTAGTTGTTTGAATTATTACTAATGTTTGTTAAACATACAGCTCTGGTAAGTTACATTTCGCTTTGCAGCGGAACACTGCTCGATGTACTAATGTTCCTGGAATTAATATACAAAGTTATCGCATTCTCACAGGTATCGACTGTTGCTAATGCTGCAATAACTATTAGTGTTCAACCGCGACGATTTCTCTACGTATAACTAAGCGGTAAGATATTAGTGTCAACTTTTTTTTAAATTCACCGTAAGTAAACTGAAAATGCTAGTTAGATTACACACGTGAGTTGCATTGTAACGCGGTGTAATCATAGATTTTAAAAAGCACCTAGGCTAGAAGACTCAGTTCATTTTAAAAAATATAAAAAAGATTTAATAAAAATACATGATGCAAGTGAAAAATATCACAAGAAATGAATGTATATGGTTTCCGGGATTTATTGCACCTCGACCATACAAAAACTAACGTGAAGTTTGGTTCGTCTATTCTTTCGGGATTAGGTTTCCTGAACTAATTAGGTACTCTTCTAGTTCATTCTTTCATAATTTCATCTCATTATTTAAGACTGAATGATGGGTTTGTCGTTATGTCACCTACTTTTTTTTACATCTATAACTATTCTAGCTATTACAACTACACAAATTATATCTTATATATAATTTTTTCAGGTCTCTTTTTGTTATTTTTTACACCATCTGGCCCACCTGTTGGTAACTAAAGGTTACTTGTAAAATTCATTACTTTCCATTATTTATATGATGTCATTCTTAACAACAAACAATATATTATGGGTTTTTTGCAGTGAAAGCAGGGATAATATTCCTCATCATCATCCATCAGCCAATGGAGGTCCACTGCTGGACATAGGCCTCTCCTAATGACTTCCACAGGGACCTGTTGGAATCAGCCTGTAACCAGCCACGTCCCGTGACCTTTATATCATGTTACATAAAATTTCAATAATCCGTTACGATGTTGATTAAATCTTATCTTGTAAAGGTGCATAAATTAATTATGGCGTTTGTTATGAATGCATAGAGACAGCTTTAAAATTGCCCACATCTATAAATTTGAGTTGTCTGTGAATTGAATTTTACATTTCATAGAGTGATTCGATTCGAAACGTATTACTCCTCCGACATAAAGTCTTATAATAATGATGTGACTCAGACATATCGAAGGGCTATCAAGAAATTGTTCTCCACTTTGAGAACCTTTACTTCTATTTCAATACAGGCCTTCATTTATTTGGTTTGGCTGCAATATTCTGTTTTCTTTTTCGATGTCACACCTTCGTAGAAAGTCAGTATGAGTGAAGTTTTCATAGGCCGTAATATACTCTTTTTAGTTTTCTTTTAGCCCAAAAACAAACTTTCTCATAGCTCTTGTGGATATTCGTAGTTTCAATGAAAATTTTAAGTCAGATGAACTTTATATATCTTAAGAAGGTAAGATATAAAAATTATAGTCTCACCAGGCTATTTGTGCTATACATACGACTGACTAAAATACAAACATATTTCTGTTCATCTGGCTTATATTTAATTTATTATTGTTTATTACGAAAACAAACGGCTCATTACAGTTACAAATTTTATGAGTAATATCGAAATTGCGCCGAGGGTGGTGACGTCATGGGTGGGGTCACTCCAGCTTAATACTTGGGGTGAATAATAATAATACAGTATTGGCGGTAGTAATTCTGCTCACATTCATTCGAAATTTGCCCCACAATGTAGTTTCTGACATAATCTCTTCATTTTCCGATTGTAAGTTCATTTTTTATTTGATTGGTTTCATTGCATACGTTACGGTAAGGTAGAACCGGTAAGTGTAAATTCGGATTTCCGTTAGATAGTTTGTAAGCCCCGTGGCTTAGTTGGCTAGATACTAGCGTGCGAAACGAGAGCCCGCGGGTTCTATCCCCGCACCGTGACAAATGTTTGAGTGATCTACAAATATTTTTTCCGGTCTGGGTGATTGTGAGACCAAAAAGTCTCTCGTAGTTTCTGATACCCAGGACACAGGACTTGTATCTTAGTGTGGGGTCAGAACTGTGTATGTGACTGTTGGGTGTATTTATTTATTTCTCAGTAACAAGTACAGTAGCCAGTAACAGTATGTAGTTTGGAAGTCTGGTAAATGGCAATAATACATATATAATAAAACATAATGGGCAAAACGTTTGTTCAGCTATAAATATTTCACGATTAGGATAAAACATTCTAATTAATTGAACGGGTGGCACTAGCAGCAGTAAGCAGCCCTATTAGTTAGTACTAAGTAGTTAATATGTAAGAAAGATGGAGCTGTAAACTAGATGTAGGTACCATGACGTACAATATCGAAGGTGTTTTTTAGCCACAATTTATAGGAAAGTATACGGGCACAACGACCGAACCTATGAGAAACGTGTCGAAAAAATACACAGACAGCAATTTATATGCCGAATACTACAATGTCGGTAAATGAAATGCATATATGTACATAATTATGACGGACATGTCAGTAACTGAAACATTTCGGTGACATTTAAGAAACTATAGATACAAATTATCAGCAACGAAAGTATTATAACGTAAAATAATTTAAAAATAAGAATTGCACTTTTTGCATTGAATAATTTTAAAAAAACCCTTTATTTCTATCAAATTAGACAGATTTTTTTAAATATTTTAGAATAAAAATCTTTATATAACATTTAAAAGGTTTTTTTTAAATTTCACACATTTACAAAGAATTAAAGTGCCAAATGAGAAGTAACGTAAGAGCACACTCACACAAGAGTGCATACCGAATGGCCGGCAGAAAACTTCGAATGCGCAAGAAATAAAAGAACGTTGTATACGAGAAAGCGCTGTGAATTGGGCAGCCGGTCGCTTGATGAATGCCGGACGATATCGCTATGAGCCGGTCACCAATTACCGGCTAAACCGTAGTATGGCTCACGGAGCTCGATGCGGATGTTTGGACAGCGACGCCGATCAATAGAATTTTTCCTTTAAAAGTTTTTACTGCCTTAATGATCATAAATCCTCGCATTAAGTGTTTTGGAAAATTCCCTTTACACTTAAAAATGATCATAATGGGCAAAAAAATATGGTGGCCGTTTAGTACTCGAATCTAGAACCAATTAAATAAATAAATAAAATAAATACACCTAATAGTCACATACATAGTTCTGGCCAAACACTAGGATACAAGTCCTGTGCCGTGGGTATCAGAACAACGAGAGACTTTTCGGCCTCACACACACCCAGACCCGAAACAAATATTAGTGGATCACACAAACATTTTTCTCGTTTCTGGTATCTAGCAAACTGCGCCACGAGGCTGTATGTCAAATTATTACTTTTGTGATTAAACTGGGGTTAATATAATAAATATTGGGAAGAGATAAAGTACGTGCATGCTGTGATCGGATTGCTAAACTATTCAATGATTGTAAAATTCGTTAATATTATTTGTCCAAGAACTCATTGGCCACTGGAATCGACCGGGGGAAGGGGGGACGGAGGCGCGGGGCGCAGGGGCGTCCGCGCATCAACGGCCATTTCACTCTCAATCTCAATATTTTACTGCTACCGATAACACCACTGTCGCGTCTATTTCCTAGTTATTCAAATATACCAGTTATAAATTATACAGTCCACTCTTATTTTATAATAACGTTCCCAACATGATTGATAATATTAATAACGTTGTAACGTAATGATTTACACACAGGTAAAATGTAGAAAAGTATGCTACTTTTATAATCTCAGCGATATTATTAACTTAAGCGTTTTATATTGGAAATTATCGGCGGTATGATTAAAACGGGTATACAAATAATTGAAGCCATGTCCATACATAGCGCCATGTATGTCATTTACATTTTAACATTATTAAAACTGCTGATTTCATTAAATTAACATGTTTTATTTTTCAATTATATATTTGCGAATATTGTTACTAATTGTTAAAAGTGAGTTTTGTGTTGATATGTCAATTTTTTACTTTGTTACTCATTTAGTAATGATGGCCTCGAGTTTTAGGCACGCGGTCGAGAATCTTGACGGTAGCGGGTTCAAATTCCAGGCACACCTATGACTTTTCGAAGTTATGTGTGTATTTGCAACGAATTATCACGTACTTCAACGGTGAAGGAAAACATCGTGAGAAAACCTGCACGCCTAAAAGTTCTTAGGAATTTCTTAGGTGTGTGTAGTCCGCCAACCCGCACTAGGCCAGCATGGTGGACTAAGGCCTACATCCTCTCAGTTCTAAATGAGTCCCGTGCCCAACAATAGTACGTATATGGGCTGATGATGACGCTTTTAGTGGTACGGTTGATTTATTACGGTGAAGATCTAGAAGATAAGCAAAGCGGTCAAAACATGTAAAGGGCTATAAAGAATAAAGACTGTCGTATTATTGACCTTCTTAAAAAGATCAACAAAAAATTGAAGTGAGAAATAGGGGGCTCTTCAAAATTTCTCAAATATAAGAAGTTTAACGTCTTCGTTGGCATAGTGAATTAAGACCTTACTTCTCCTAACCATAGAGGAAGCTCGTGGGCACGAGGTTTTTACTACTGAGAAGGGTTAGGCCTTGGTCCACCACGCTGGCCTAGTGAAAGTTCGCTATTCATAATTTATTGTGAATACACACCTAACGTCGAAAAGCCTCGATCCGTCGATCGTCGATCCTGGATCCTTTAAGCGAAGCGTAAAGAAGCATTTGTGCGGGCCGGCATGATTGTGTCGACCAGCGGGTGACCATATCGTTTCTCACTGGTCGATATTATTTTTTGGACTCCACTGTGCTTACCATCAGGTACAGTGGAGTCACTTTGCCGCGCCAGAATAAAAAAAAAAAAAAAAACCAGAGGTACTCGTATGTGACACCTGATGATATCTGATGTTACAACCCACGACTGTTAAGATTTTGTCTCGACTACGCAACTAAACCTCGAAGGCATCATGACTTATATCAAATGTCACATATCACATGGGCTAAACAGTCCTTAAATACTCCAATTTCTTCGAGCGACTTATCTCAGACCACGACCGATATTAGTTAAATGACCGCGCGTTGTCATTTACGATTAGCCGGTTAACTATTGTGCAAACACCCTTTTTTTTTTTTTTTTTTTTTTTTTTTTTTTCTCGCGGGGAAAATCCATCTACGGACCATCCCACCCCCGGAGGGGCGAGGGTGTGTCGGACTCACCGGCGCCTTCCGACCCAGCATAGATGTTACCGCCCGTGTTTGCGGGCGGCCGCTGGGCCGGGTCCCTACCAAAATAATTGCGCCGTAATACCGACTAAAAACCCCGCGACGGCCACCATCGGCGCATTCAGCGAGACGGCCCCGGAATACCCTGAAGCCAGAGCTATGGATTGACCCGGGGCCGCCTCTGCGCGGTGCCAAAAGGCACACCGACCTGACGCGTGTGGCGTCTTCGTCTCGGGGGCCGCCAAGGTAGGGACGGCGGCCCCGTGTGGCCTCTGGGCGCCGGGCTACGCGTTGACCCGGCGCCTCCTACGTCGCCTGTTGCGACGAGCGGGATCGGTCTGCTCCCGATCCCGCTCCGCGCTCTCCTTCTGCGAAATGACACGTTCGCAGAAGGAGAGCATAGCTTTCCACGACCTCCGGCTGCCGACCATGGCGGCGACCACAGTCGGCAGCGAGAGGTCTCTCCCCACGACCGCTACGAGAGCGCTGCGCTCCTCGTCCCAGGCTGGGCACTCCTCAAGCGTGTGCTGGGCCGTGTCCTCACGGCAGTTGCCACAATGGTGGCACACGGCGGTCTCCTCCACTCCGACGATGCGACACAGGTACGCACCGAAGCTGCCGTGCCCGGTGAGCACCTGCGTCAGCCGGAAGGTCGGCGCACCGTGGCGCCTGTCCATCCACTGCTGGAGGACAGGACGCACTGCCGCGACGGTCGCCACGCCAGCACTTGGATTCTCCAGCCTGGAACGCCACTCCTCCACGGCGGCGCTGCGGAGGGAGGCCAGCATGGCCTCGACCTCTCTTGGGGCCGGTCTCTGTCCGGTTCGCCGGTACGCCTCCTCCCGCCAGAAGAACAATGACGAGAGGGACTTGGCGTCCAGCTCCCAGGGCAGAGTACCCGCCAAAACGCAGGCCGCCTCGTGCGAAATCGTGCGGTACCCTCTAACGACTCGCTGCGCCACCATACGTTGCGGACGATGCAGCAAGCGGACGCAGCGAGCGCCGAGGGAATTGGCCCACACGGGACACCCGTACAGGGCCATGGACCGCACGACTCCAGCATAAAGGCTACGGCAAGGGAAGCCAGGACCCTCAATGTTGGGCAGCAGGCGACTGAGAGCACCCGCTGCCCGGACCAACTTCGGCGACAACATCTCAAAGTGCGCGCGGAATTTCCACCGACTGTCCAGAATCAGACCTAAGTACTTCATCTGGGAGCCGATGGAAATCCGCACGCCCTCCACCGTCAGGTGCGCCTCCGGCGGTGGCCTAGACCGAGGTCCGTGAAAACACAGAGCCTCGGTCTTGTGCAGGGCCACCTGGAGGCCAAGTCGCCGAATCCTGCCCACCACGAGTTCGGTCCCGAACCCGGCGAGCAGGGCGGCCCGCTGTGGGGTCCTGGCCGTCGCTGTCACCAACGTGTCGTCCGCATAGCAGACGACAGCGACGCCCCGAAGGTTGGCACCACGAAGCACCCAGTCGTAACCGATGTTCCACAGGAGCGGCCCGAGAACCGAGCCCTGTGGAACACCGCACGACACCGCCCGACGGTGCCACCCGTCGGCGCCCGGATACACGACGTACCTGTCACACAAGTACGCCTGCACCAGACGCCGAAGGTAGGGCGGAACCTCGTGGTACCGCAGTGCCTCATTGATGCAGGCCCAGGGCATGGTGTTGAATGCGTTGGCGATGTCGAGTGACACCGCCACGACGCACTTGCCCTGAGAAACTGCATTCTCCGCTTGTGCCCTGACCCGCAGGATTGCGTGTACCGTCGACCGACCCCTCCGGAACCCGAACTGGCAATCTGCCAAGTCCGGGCCCGTGCTCTCCAGATGCTCGACGAGGCGCGCGTGCAAGATACGCTCAAAGAGCTTGCACACCTCGTCGAGCAGCACGATGGGCCGGTACGCCGACGGCGACTCTGCGGGTCGCCCCTCTTTCCTCAACAGGACAAGCTTGCCCGTCTTCCACCGCGACGGGAGACTGAGAGCACCCGCTGCCCGGACCAACTTCGGCGACAACATTTCAAAGTGCGCACGGAATTTCCACCGACTGTCCAGAATCAGACCTAAGTACTTCATCTGGGAGCCGATGGAAATCCGCACGCCCTCCACCATCAGGTGCGCCTCCGGCGGTGGCCTAGACCGAGGTCCGTGAAAACACAGAGCCTCAGTCTTGTGCAGGGCCACCTGGAGGCCAAGTCGCCGAATCCTGCCCACCACGAGTTCGGTCCCGAACCCGGCGAGCAGGGCGGCCCGCTGTGGGGTCCTGGCCGTCGCTGTCACCAACGTGTCGTCCGCGTAGCAGACGACAGCGACGTCCCGAAGGTTGGATTGTGCAAACACCCTAACCTTACAGATAGGAGTTCGTAACACGGACCTTTTACATACAGCTAATAAAATCCACGTACATAAATAAAGGGTCACCAACATTATTACTTATGCGATTATTTACTACCTTTAACTTTATGGACTCGTAAAAACATATACCGATATGGAACATCATTTTTATTCGCGCTGTAAAAACGAAGTATAAATTACTAAATCGTCGGGCGGAGTTCATGGATGGAGTGTGTTTTGTTGCTGTAAACAATATGACATTCGATACGTATATTATTTTATTTTTAATAGTGCAACTTAGTATTTTAGCATAATAGCATATCGTAAAAAATAGGAGCTATATGCATTGACATTGAAGTTGAGACTTTGTAGAATAAAAACATTCATGCCTGTACCAGGCCAATCTGTACTGTGGCATATTTAGAGCAACTGTATATATATGCTGCCTCGTGGTCTCGCGGTACAAGTATGTGCCGTGCAACCTAGAACCGACCCGGGAATCGAACCCAGGACGGGCAGAGTGTTATTGGGTTTTTCCTTTAGGAAATTCTCAGTAACAGCACGGAGTCTGGAAAACAGCAATAGGTTCACCCCTATTACGCGGGACTGATACATACCTGGCGAAATGTGAGTGCAGAAATGCAACTCTGCCTACCCGTTCTGGGAATGCAGGCGTGAGTTTATGTATGTTTGTATATATAAATGTACCAGCGTGATCATGAATTCATCAAATTAAGCCAAAGGACCATTATAAATGAAGGGTTACTATTGGTTGTCACACATTTATAGAAGTCTTGTTATTACACGCTACCCGTATTATTAAGAAGCGGCCGTGTCGAACATATTATGATAGTTTAATCGTAGGTTTGACACGCTCGGCATGCTGACATTTCCTTTCTAGTCTTATTCAACTGTTTTTGGTATAAACATAACACATTAAAATAAAGTAACCGAAAATTGTAATAATGTTTATCTTCACGATCACGAAACAGCTAGGACAGCGGTGATAACAACCCTTGCAAACACACTCGAGCCGACATAGTCTGAGGCTCCAAAAAGTACATCAAAGTTTAATTTTAAAACGACCATAAAATTAATAGCACTCAAAAGGCACTCGTAAAGTATAAACGCGTATCCATCAAATTCATTACTAATTTGTGGCTTAATAAAATGGAATGAAACAGGGTTTTGTTATTTTATAATCAAAGGCGTTGTCGACAAAGCGCGTGCACTTTAATGCTTTGTGGCGAATTAACTCATTAGCGGTGGTAATTTTTCCAAATAGCGATTTAAATATTCCATTGAGCGTATTTTGATTTTTTTTCTTCGCATAGTCGAACTGTTTTCATACACCAGGTAGCCCTTTGTTTTGTTGATAGTGACTTTGTGGAAGGCCACAAATGGGATAAGGATCCCACCACACATCCACCATTTCAACTCCTATGCTCCGGGATCAACAGCGGCACGCACGGTATTGACACCGAGCACTGAAGCAAAGTGAATCTAAGGGAACCTAATTTCATTGTCCCCCAACGATACTAAACAGAAAAAAGATATAAAGGAGGAGTTGGAAGCAAAGAGTTGTCCACTTTCCTCCACAGCAAAGTTGGTGGTAACTGTGGTCAACCGGGCTAGTATGGGTAGATGGGCTGCACACACCCAAGAAAGTATTTGTGAAGTATTCGCAGGTATGCATGTCTTCTTTTACAGTGTTTAATTGATAAACTAATAATTATTAAAAAACACCCACACATAACTTCGAAACACCAAAAGTGTGTGACTGAGGCTGTTAGCGTGGTGAAGTTACAAACAATCGTCCTATCTTCAAGACCATCACGTACTAAGGAAAGTAGCTTGCAAAATAAAAACATATTTTCAGTTTTTCAATAATAAAATTTTATAGCAACGACTCGTTTCGATAGTAAATACCGTCTGTGAAAAATAAATCCCTCATTCCAGTAACATTGCATTCATTTTTGTTGACATTAATTGGATACTGACCCCTTTGCAATGACGACAGCTGTCACTGAAATCGATCGAGTCGAGAAATACAACGGTCTTTGGTTGCAATTTCTAAATCAAATAACAGACGATCTCTATGGAAATTAGATTATTCTTCCATTCATTAAGACTGTAAATACAAATGATTTGTTGGATCTCTGAGGAATTTGCATTAATTTGTTATATTAGAATATACGTGTATTGTTTTATTTAAGAAAATACATTGTAATTGCCTTATATTACCTTAGTTGGAAGGATACCACATAGAGAAGGATAGACAGGCACAATAAAGGGTAAATAAATTCAGAAAACAGAACACAGAGTTTTTGTATCTCGTTCCTCTATGCTTGCGTTTGTTCTCATTTAGTAATGGAAAACATTTTACCGAAAATAGGTACGCACGTAAATATTTTGGATGCAGTGTTGTATTTTTTTTTAAATATTTATCTATGCTTTTTTCGCACTTTTATGCTGATGTCCATTTTGTTAAATTTAGCTGATTTATAAATTTCCTAATCATCATCATCATCATCATCAGCCCAAATACATCCCACTGCTGGGCACGGGCCTCCTCTACAACTGAGAGGGTTTAGGCCTTAGTCCACCACGCTGGCCTAGTGCGGGTTGGCAATTTCCTAATATATTTTTTTATGAATTTTATATCATGTTTCCATTTTTTCATTTACTAACTTAATAAAAAATAAAAATTGCTATGATTGTCTTAATATATAAAATTGTTGAAGGAAACACGAAATTAATAATTTAGCACCTCTTCAGCTTTCTCGTAGTAAATGACTTGTGCATGTGGATCTATAATTTCATTATTCCAGTCTAACTACGTTGACAATGCTGTGGAGCTCAGAACTAAAATAAAATGAGAGAGAAGTTTAAGGTGGATGCGCAATGCAGATGCATGGATTACGTTGCATGAATTTTACATTTTAGTACTTCATATTTTTACGAAGGTATGCAGTTAAGTAGAATGAAGTAAACAAAATTTTTCTTCTAACATTTACAACATCAGTAGAACAATGGGGTAAAATCCGATTGTGAGGGAGATCCGAGTCTCTTTCCGGAGCGAGATAATTATTCGTCACATACAAATATTTACATCAGATTTTAGTGTAAATATCGAAAACAACAATGTGTGTATTCACAATGAATTATCACTTGCTTTAACGGTGAAGGAAAACATCGTGATAAAACCTGCACACCTTAAAGTTCTTGGGAATTTCTTAGGTGTGTAGTCCGCCAACCCGCACTAGGCCAGCGTGGTGGACTAAGGCCTAAACCCTCTCAGTTGTAGGGGAGGCCCGTGCCCAGCAGTGGGACGTATTTGGGCTGATGATGATGATGATCGAAAACAACCTCGTATTCCCTAATACTTTTATAGTCTTCATTAACCTTGTCAAGACGTTCGAGTTACGAAACCAAACGGTTTTTGTGTTTTAGTAAATTTCAATGTTACCTATTTTATTCAATTGCATCTAAAAAGGTTGAATATTTTTTTCCGTATTAATATTATAGTCATTATTAATCTCATGATATCTATGATAGATATAAACTACTCAAAACACTTTCAAATAGGTAAATACGCGACATCCTGCAACCTTTATGGGCTTATCTATCTTTCTTCGATGGATCCAACGCTCCGTTTTTTAATACGTTTTTGTTTTTCATCAAACTGTCTGTCGTGATCAAATTGGCACCATTCGTGGCTTACGATAGAAGCTAACTGTTAAATGATAGACTACGGAGTGAATACACCACTTATACATATTATGTAGAACTATATTTTAGATGATCTGTCAGCTCATTGTTTTCGTGGTTACTAATATCCACTGTACTTACTTCGGTAACAAGTTGGTGTATTGATTGACGTATTTTGTATGAGAACCATAAATTAATTAACTTTTAACTATTTTCTCTGAATCATGGGCAAAAATCAGCAATTAGTCTTTAAAAAATGTGAATACTATTTTTGCCTACCTTTAGCACCAAGTAAGTACTATTAATTGGCCGGTCCAATACATTTGGTTTGTGAGAAAATAAATAGCGTCTGGGATCCCTTGGCTGTTGGACTAATAGGTTATGTATTGAATTTGCTCCATTCCGAGACTGTTCTTTTAAATCAGCTTATTGCTTAAATATAATCTTTTTTTAACGTATTAAGTTAAAAGAAAAGAGTTTTAACTCCACAGTTGTTGTGACTAGAAGTCACTATCCACCAGGTTGAGAATATTAGCTACCTATGCTAGTATACTTAGTATTCTTTCCAAGTTTTTTTTTAATTCACAATTTTATATTTTTTCTTCATTATTACTACTAACTTTTCTATCGAGTTGCATTGTATCTTAAAGAGAATGAACAACACTTACACTGACTTATTAATTAAAGTTATTAAAACCAATTTAAAAAAAAACAATAGCATGATATTCACCACTGTAACAATCTCTATCGTTTAGCTATTTCCCGAATAATTTCCTGTAACATCTTGTTGCTTAATACTGGTAGACCATTGCTCGACAAGTCCATTATCCTAATAGGGAATCGTATTTCGTATTACGTCTTCACCAACATTCAATTACATATACTATTTTGGATATGATATTTATATTATTGTTATTACGTTAAGATCAGACTAGGACAAAAAGTAATAATGATTAAATAAACGTTTACAATGTTAAGTCGACATTTATTGAATAAAATAAACCTTAATTATATTACAGTCAATTTTGGTCGACAAGATTTTTCTGCTAAGATTAATTTACAAACATAGAGAACCAGATATGTATTCTCCATAGAAGTAGGCGGAGGTATATCTCTGCACCCAAATTTTGCTAATTGCGCTTTCGTCGCAGGTAGCAGGGGGGCGATTCTATTGTCGTCTATCGAGCACATTTACAGACTTCGTGCTGCTATTTATATACTCAGCCTATCACCGTCCACTGCTGAACGTAGGCCCTCTCAAGTAGGCGCCAACCATCCCGGTCTTAAGTAGCCCTCATCCATCCGCTACCCACACACACTACGTCTGCCTAAGCGCGGTCTCCACTCCAACACTTGTCTGCTTCATCTATTTATAATGTTATTTAGAATTTCCTAATGGAAAAACCTTATAACACCTTCCTTGACCCGGGAATCCAACACGGGATCTCTTGATCGCAGCTCTTGTATGCTGCGAGCCGATGAGGCAGTCGAATGTATAATAACAATAATTTATTCTGTTTTAACGTGGTAACAATCACATTAGGTAGAACATATGTATATTTTAAGAGTAACAGTTATGTAAAAAGATAACTACAGATGAACTTGTATGTAGTTCAGCCTACAGGGCCATTCACCATACAATTTTCATTTGTTTTACATTGCCTTAGCCTCATGATTATAGAAATGTGAGAAAAATTTGATCGTTAGTTAGGCTAAAAGTGGTAGTGGCCAATAAATAACTTTGGTCTACTAAGTAAGCACGTATTACCGGTTCAATGAGGGTAGGGTACTGAGAGCAAATACTATTACAAAAATCCATTAAGAATAAATATTACATAACGCCAATTTTATTTTTATAAGCGTTAGTTATATTGATTATAATTGGCAGCTTAAATTTAGTAGCAACGATATAATAACATTTATGCCTATAAAATTCAGAAGCCTAATTGAATTATGTATGCCGTCTGCGTCCTTCGTTAAGAGTATTCACATCTAATAAAAAATTAGATAAAGCGAATATAATCTGCAAATTTAAATTTGCTTCAGAAATACAATCGTGACAAATACAGTATTGATAGTTATGTACCTACATGCAAAGTAATTATGTCGATTCTGGAGTTTTTATGACGCCCTAGAATCGTAAGATCAAGAAAAAAGCCTGGATACAAATAGTTTTCCTCTTTACTTGGCAAAGTGGAAAAAGAATGTTAGACTATGGATTTCTTCAGATACATAAGGAAGAGATAAAAACAATCTTAAGTTAAAACATTCTTCATGTTTTCTACAAAATTTAAAAAAAATCCCGATGTTTTGTTCGTCTTCAGTTACAATTTTTTTACTATCTGTTAAAGTAGGGCAATAAACTTACAAAGATATGAATAAATGATTTAGCAGAAGTTGCCCCTTTTAGCATAACTACATTTTATGAGAAATTAGATTCCGTGTTTGTTTCTGATATTGTTAAATTTAATCATGCTATTATGTTCTGTTTCAATTAATCGCTTATGTTAAATTAAGGCTATAGTTCTAAAGACATCTGGAGTTATAATATCGAGTTACTCAAACAACTTGTTGCATCTGAGTAGAAGGGTTAGTTAAGCATTTTCACAAACTCTATGACAATTTGCCATACAATTACGAACACAGTAAAATTCACAACATGGATAGTGAACGGTGCGAAAACGGTACGCATATGTGAAACTATCGATCATTCGATTCTCTGCTTGTCATTTGTTACTGGCGACATTCAGTCATCAATCAAACGACGGCGCGCGACGCCCTCTAATCACTGCGCGGCGACAGAAATGCCAGTAAAACTAAAATCAGTACATTAAGTAAGTAAATGTGGCTTTTATTAAGTTTTACGCTTTATTGCTATTAATTTAAATAGTTTTAGTAAGCTCCAAAGATAAATTTTAATAAAATCCACGATAAGAGTTAACTATTACTAAAACGGAAAGTTTATTCAGTTTCTTAAGTAGAATATCGTTATTAAGCAGTACCTATTCTTAGTAAGTTTGTTTCCGAGTTCTGAAAATTTGTGACGTTAGGTACATTTGATGCTGCCATTATTATGCCTCGAGGTTTAGGCGCGCGGTCGAGAATCTCGGCGGTCGCAGGTTCAAACCCCAGGCACACACCTCTGATTTTTCTGAAGTTATGTGTGTATTCACAATGAATTATCACTTGCTTTAACGGTGAAGGAAAACATCGTGATGAAACCTGCACACCTAAAAGTTCTTAGGAATTTCTTAGGTATGTAGTCCACCAACCCGCACTAGGCCAGCGTGGTGGACTAAGGCCTAAACCCTCTCAGTTGTAGAGGAGGCCAGCAGTGGGACGTATTTGGGCTGATGATGATTATTATGGAAATAAATATATTTTTTATACACGGGAGCTATAATTTGGCAATATATAAACACATTGAAATAACATTTTTATTAAGAGATTATAAAAAACATTTCCGGTAAAAATTTCAGTGAATTCACAACTAAATATAACATGACCTCGTTCTGCGAGACAATAGTAACTACGTTAATTATATGTATATATGTTAGTTTCAAGTGTAATTAAAAGTTGTGTTCAAAATCAAGGAGTATATTTCTAAAACCTCACGACGAGTTCGGCTTTCTACTTTGGGGCTAAAGTGTGTTGTTTAGGCATTACTTCCCATTATGGAGTTCTTTAATCCACATCCTAATGTCACTCGCATGTTATTGAAATAGATTTCGGCTTTAATCTTAATACGGTCTACTCCTTCTTCTTGGAAAACTAAAATGTTATGTTAAATAACAATAACAGAGAACAGTGTAACTCTATTTGTACATTATCAAACTATCCTAAACTTTGTGTTACGACTTAATACTAGCTGCCAGACATCAAAGAGGAACGAATGATTGCATATATAGTGTTCTGAAAGTTAAATGGTTTGGTAATTTATTTTTAACAACCATTTTTGAAAAACTATTTAATACGGAAACCAACACTAAACAATCAGCTAACTATTACTATTTCTGTAGTATTTCTTTAAATAGATATAGCTATGTATTTTCTTCATCCTCTTTTTGAAAGAATAAAGTTTGAAAAAACCTTTAATTTTTCTAAATGTTTTAGAATACAAAGGCAACCGTGTTCAATTCTCATCAGGGTAACCGCTTACGTATTTGTTGGAGTAGTGCAATGAAAGTAAAAAATCCTAACGATTTTTTATATTACTTTTCAAGAGCAATAAGTATGTACCTTTGAAAGCTTATTACTATAACTTCAACCAACTATGTTAATAATAATAATTATGCCAATTTAGAATTTCAAGTCACGCTTCATTCGATAAATAATGAAAATTAATTCCAGAAGTTTTTGTTATAGATTATCGTCATTAAACGCATTTATCTTTGGAGAGAGTATAAAGAGAATTATATCTTGACTTGTGTATTAGTCTTTAGAGCTTATATTTTACAAGAAGTCCTCACAACTTTACACACCGCGTCTTATTTTCGTTGGCTCTGGTCCAAGGGGCGTCGTTCTCTCTAAGTTGTCGTACTGAATCATCATAGTCTGTGGCGGTGCAAATAAAATGATAAAAATTGTGATGTTTTGAAGTTGGCCATTTGGATTCTTGCGGTAAAACAGAATGACATAATTTGTTAGTCATACAAATCAAAAACATATGGACACATTTGAAGTTACCACATGTGAGCTAATTTGTCTTGAGGGACATTAATCTCGTAGAGTAGCAAATGTAATTTGTAACTAAATATAAATGTTGCTGATTTGGTTTAATTATTTTATTTGACAGCCCCGTGGCGCAGTTGGCTAGACACCAGGTTGCGAAACGAGAGGCCGCGGGTTCGATCCCCGCCCCGAGACAAAATTTTGTGTGATCTACAAATATTTGTTTCGGGCCTAGGTGTTTGTGAGACTCAAAAGTCTCTCGTAGTTTCTGATACCCACGACACAGGACTTGTATCCTAGTGTGGGGTCAGAGCTATGTATATGACTGTTAAGTGTATTTATTCATTATTAATTTATTGCATAGACCTGACCAACGAGGACGCTGTATATTCGACAGTAAGTATCTTATAATAATGGCGAATATATTGCCATTAATCATACACATTTTAAGAGTCTGTACTGTTGAGAATTTCGTAACTAAAACCCAACAGCACTACTCACCCCGGGATTAAATTTGTCAATTTATGCCGTGGCACAATGTATGTAGTTAAGAAGACAATCTTAACCGACTTTATGCAACGAGTTTACTAGGAAACCCTGATTTTAGTCAGGAATTACACTGGAAAAGTAAAAATGTTGAAGTACAGACACCAATAACTGTTTTCGAAGACAAAACAAAAGTAAGAAGTAACGTAGGAATAAAAAAAATCGAAAAGTATCATACAAGTAATATGCGCATTTATTTATCTAGTATCAAGTAGAGCAAGTGAGTCTCTGAAGTATCTTCAGGCAGTAGCTTTCGACAAAACTGTGTCAAGTACTATTTCAGCAGTTTGGTGAAGTCAGACCAGCCCAAAATCGATTATGCATAATCATTCTATAACCTAAGGCCTGCCTGGCCGTAGGACAGTGGATGCCATTTTTGCTATTCGCCAGTTATGCGAAAAATACAGGAGAGCACATAAAAACCTGCATATGGCATTCATTGACCTCGAAAAGGCTTATGATCGGGTTCCACGTGAAGTTGTATGGTGGGCCCTTAAGAAGAAATGTGTGCCTGAGAAGTACCTGCAGTTGATTCAAGCCATGTACTGTAAATGCAGTACTCAAGTCCGGACAGCAGCTGGTCTTACCGCCAGTTTCGATGTCGCTGTTGGTGTGCACCAAGGGTCGGCTCTTAGCCCTTACCTCTTCCTGTTGATTATGGATGCTGTTACGGCAGGTATACAGGAAGAGGCACCCTGGTGCATGCTGTTTGCTGACGACATCGTGCTGGTGTCAGAAAGTGGCCACGAGGTGCAGAACAAGCTGGAGGTGTGGCGGCACAGACTTGGAAATTTTGGCCTTAAAGTCAGCAAAACCAAAACACAATATATGTTTTGCGACTATGGCGGTCTTTCAAGTTCTGTGTCCGTCACACTCGATGGAATGTCGATACCAGTTTGTTCCGAATTTCGCTACCTTGGGTCACTTTTGCAAAGCGACGGAGATATAGACCGGGACGTAAGGCAAAGAATCAACTCAGGATGGATGAAATGGCGACAGGTCTCATCCACAATATGTGACCCCAGAATGCCCCTCAAATTGAAGGGCAGAATATACAAGTCCATAATAAGACCTGTCGTACTGTATGGATCGGAGTGTTGGGCTACGAAGAAGACGGACGAAAGACGACTGCATGCAGCGGAAATGCGAATGTTGCGATGGATGTGTGGTGTAACACGGTTTGACAGAGTGAGGAATGAATATGTTAGAGGAAGTCTGAAAGTAGCTCCTCTGATAGAAAAGCTGAAAGGAAACCGTCTGTCGTGGTATGGGCATGTTATGAGGAGGGATGAATCATACGTAGGAAGAAAGGTGATGGATATGAAAGTTGATGGATGGGCGAGCAGAGGAAGGCCAAAGAAAAGATGGATGGAGTGCGTGACTGAAGATATGAAAGAAAAAGGGGTGAATGAAGACATGACGGCTGATAGGGATGTTTGGAAGGATAAAACATACTGCGCCGACCCCAAATGAAATTGGGAGCAGGGCAAGGCAATGATGATTCTATAACCTAAGGTCAATCATGAGAACTATTTTGATTAAGTTTTCTGATGACTAGTATGTAATAACTATTATTATACTAATATTATAAATGTGAAATTGAGTTTGATTGTTACGTCTGCGCACTTAAATTGTCGAATCCTGCGAACGGTTCAAAATGCAGCATCACTGTTCAATGTCAGTTTTTATTGAGACAAAACGAGTGTCATAAGACTGTAGCTTTTACAATTTTTATACTGCAAGGTTCGCGGTGATTTTGGCCTGCCGTTACTAATAGGCAATAAGACACTCGGTATGCTGTGTCACATCATCTCTTTGTCATCAAAACCTTTAAAGACGATTGCAACTCATCTTACAGAAATTATTCATGAAATGCATTTATATGCAAACAACAATCATTCCTCAACATATTTCTTTCATTTGCCTTGCTCTATTTGCCACAGAATTTCTTTAATAATATAGAGCAAAGATGCACATAATCTTTTCCGTAATGTCACAATAAAATGTTGCCTCAATTTTTCTTTCCATTTCTATTAGAGCACAGCGATGCACTTAAAAGTAGTAGTAAATTTAAATTTGCAACAATGAAATGTTGTGAAACGCATAAAATTGTACCGGCGCAAACGTAAGTGAACGGAGCGACTTCATTCAATTGAGTACATTGTCGATATTAAATGTTGAGGATTTTAGCGTAGGTGGACTTTGTAGGTTATAGCAATTTTCAACCGAGGGTCTCTTATACACAAGTATAAGTAGAAGAAAATTCTTAGTGTCCACAAAATGGAAGTTTCAATTTCTAAGCAATAAGGAAGATTAGAAGGATGTCATGGGACTGATTGAAACTCAGTGCTGCCTCTAGGTGGACACGTTAAATGTTAAAGTAGATATGAGGAATGCCATAAGTTCTTAAAATCATAATCGCTTCTGAATGAGCCTCAGGAACAGTTTTTTTAAATATACAAATAAATACACTCAACAGCCACAGACATTGTTCTAACACCACACTAAGAAACATGTGTCATGGGAGGGAAGTAAAACCCTCCACTTTTATCAAGTTCGGCCGCATTTGGTAGTTTTTGAGATTAATCCGTGTCCAGTTTAGTCTATCTTGTTAAACCGATATATTTTTATCGGCTCGTGAGAAAAAATCATAAATGTTCTTCATTAATTTTGTTTTTAGCGTATGCCGATAAAAGTCGCGATCGCGGCGGTCGCGGGTTCAAACCCACCCCAGGCGCATACTTCTGACTTTTCGAAGTTATGTTATGTGTATTCTCAATGAATTATCACTTACTTTACTGGTGAAGGAAAACAGCGTGAGGAAACTTGCATACCTAAAATTTCTTAGTAGTTTCTTAGGTGTGTAGTCCGCCAATCCGCACTACGCCAGCGTGGTAGGCTAAGGCATAAACCCTCTCAGTAGTAGAGGAGGCCCGTGCCCAGCAGTGGGACGTATGTATGTATTATGACGTATATGGAAGATGATGATGATGATCGTATGCCAATATAAAGGAAGTGTCTCAGTATTTGAAATCGTATATTTGATTATCCATTTATCATAAAGTATATTTAAACTACATGGGTTTCCTGTGTATAAAATTAGATCAAAAATCCACCTGATATTTTTGCACAACTCGTATTTCAAGATTTTCACTCCGCATTCAATACCGCGGGGCATTCCGCCTGCTTTGTGAGTAAATAATAATATGTACTTGTCTGTGTTGATTTACCACGTTACCGCAGCATTGCAAATAATGGAATGTTAAAATTAGTTCCCATTTAATTAACGAAAATGGATTTATAAATAGACTTTTGGTGCTGGTTCTGTGACAAATAAATCAGTGTACCTACCTAGATTACTATTTTTTAAAGAAAAAAAAAATGTCGTGTTGCTTAGGGAGTTTCTTGCCGTTTCTTCTCCACAGCCATAACACGTTTCGAAGTGTCAATAGTTTAAAAAAGTGTAAAATTGACCATCCAAAAGAACTTGTAAAAGTCTATTTGAATAAAGATAATTTGACTTTGACTTTAGATATTATATTATCTATTACGTAGCTACGTACTATGAGCTTTAATTAAGTCTATACATTATGTCACGATAACTCTAAAGATTTGGTTAAAATTCGAATCATATTTGTAAGTTGGTTTCAAATGCTCCAATGGCCAAATCCCAACGCCTTGTGTACGAGAAAATTTTATATGCATTGCAGACGCCGCACACTTGTTACCCATCTGTCGATAGTTTATAATCATCTCATCGTATAAGCTTTGAAATCGAATAGAGAAACATAGATAGATACATAACATATCGGACAACATATCGGATATTTCTCGATACCATTCGTATTTCACCACGTTGACATGAAAAAGATTTTATTGCGGTTTAAATTGAAGTGCAGTGAAGTGGAAATTGCTTAATTCTCTAGTTGATACGTGGTGTTTAGTTTTGGAAATAACTATGCTACGATGAGCAGAGCATGACAATAATAACATTAACATTTCTGCGAAAACTGTTGTTGTTCAGCTATAGAAAATACTTAATACTAAATCAAGTAAACCATTTTCACAGAAAACATGTCCGTCAGGATAATGTCTAATTGCATTCTTTAATAGAAGGTACAAACTATTATTGTGGCAGAATAGTATATGGCATCTATTTTCCTTGAGTATTTTTGATACCAGCCCCGATCCATTTACACCGCCGCAGTCCAAGCAGACTGCGAAGTAGCTGCGCAAATTAAACGTAATAAAGTAGATAGGAACCACCAACCCCTTTGATGATGTTTGACCTATATTCAGCAAAGTCCACTTATAATTAAAATCATCTACCTTCTTTACAAAATACCTTCAAGCGTTATGCTTCATACAAATCAGACAATTGACATTTGAAGTAACACGCTGGAATATCAAGTTTGAGGAAACTAAAAATTTAATATTATAAATACCGTCAAATATATTTATATATTTTAATACCATAATTTTAATTTTGTTTTTTTTTCTTATTCTTGTAATTCCATGCCCACCCATTTATTTTTGTAAACTACTATTTTCTGGGTTGTCTGGAAGAGATCGCTAATAGCGATAAGACCGCCCTTTGTGGCACTCTTAGAATTTATTATAATTTTATTTTATGTTATTCTTGTTTTTGTGGTGTCCAATAAAGAATTTTAAATAAAAAAATAAAAAATTGCCGTAACTATTATTAATAATTTTACTTTAATACTTGATACAAAACACACAACGAATTGGTTTGTTCATGATTAAATTAGCATAATAGATATCTTTGGAAAAATCAATAGAAAGATAATATAATTGAAGCTTGATCTGTTAGATAGATTAAAAATAGTTTTAATATTAAGCATCCCACATATAAATATGAAATTAAGCATAAGAGAGCTCTTAAAACTTCGTAGTCAAGCGAGCGAGTTAGTCTTGTTTAAATTTCCGCTCTTCAAGTGTTTTTCGATACACAAGCACCCGCTCGTAATCGCAGAAATACAAACTTTCCCACGATTTCGGAAAGCGAAAAACATTGCTTGAGCAATCTGCAATGTTTCGATTATAATTATTAAGTTACAGTTTTTAAAGAACTGTCGTAAGCGTTGAATTCGCTGTATATTTAGTTTTCTAAATGGAAGTAAACATATTATCTGCATTTTAACTACTAACTCCACTTTGACTATAAGTGTGTAAAAGTAAAGTTTTATGACATTGTTGCACATAATATAATATTATAAGCCATTTACAGTCTTATTTATAAACGTTTGATAATGAAACTACATAAGCATGCATTGCCTTGTTTAAGAATACAATAGCACACGACCCGGAAATCGAACTCGTATCGCGAGAATGCGAGGCAGTTCATGTGATACATATACCTATGCACGAAGAAGCCATTAAATACGAGAATATTCTTGTACTATTTAGCATCCTAAGTTATAGTACAACTTCAAATAGGTACAAATCAAAGTAGTCTTCACTGTGTACAATATGATTATTCCAAAGTCAACGGTAGGGCATATATAATATTGTACAAAGCGTATGATCTATCGGGTGCCAACGTAATATATGACCAGATCTGTCGGGTCCCGCTCAAATGGGCTTTGGTACCCAATGCATACAGATCTCTTGTGTTTTGAGGGCGCGGTGATAAAGACCACTGGATGTGGCATGTCATCGCAAGATTGTATGTAAATTGCAAGCCATGTTGCTAAAGCCAATATGAAGAAAGTTAACATGAAGCAACAGGCTGGTTATCAAATGAAATTTTTCACCAAGTAATAAGTTCTCCAGTTTTTTAATCAATCTTGTATCATCTGCATCTTAGTTATTCGTACGGTTTCATAAGTCGCATACTTGTTAAAAAGTCCAGTTTCCGCGTTTTAAAAATACATCTCATATTATAGCTAAACCTTTATCAATATACTTTTTTAATAGAGCACGGCATCAAAAAATTCGAACTCCAAACATTAACTACGCACCAGCGCTAAAAATTGCTAAATTGACGGTATTTTCAGCAATAGCATGCTTGTTAAAAATAAATAATATTGTAACAAGCAATCAAATACAGTTTTGTTTTTCGCCTGCACTTTTGGCAAATTAACTTAACATCATTCCCTTATGAAATGATTTTATCTTGTTTACTTTTCATAAAATAATAAATGTCACTTTTTTACGAATTATTTTATTAAGGTATATTTTTCAATCAATTGGCTGGAACAATAATTACTCTTTAAAATTTAGAGATTTTTTTTATTTATCCTGGCTACCACTAATTGAGTGATTACAGAGCTGTGGTTATCCGTTCAGTCACGGCGGTCACTCCATTTAGTGTCTGTGTCATTCACGTCCACTTTTCAATTATGACGTAAATATCGAGGGAACTTTGTGTAATTTGCCGTATTTATCATCATTTCACTTACAAACTTCAGAATTCATATTTTATTAACCCTCTCAGTTGTTGAGGAGGCCCGGGCCCAGCAGTGACACGTATATAGGCTGATAATGATGATGATGATAATCCCGATTTTGAACAGAGGAGAAATTAATCGAACACACGGCTCATCTGATGACACAGATACTGTAATCCCCACATCTTCGTAGGTTCATAAGTAATCTATATATGTATATAACTCAAAGGTGACTCTGACTGACTGACATAGTGATCTATCAACGCACAGCAAAACCACGGGACGGGCTTAAATTTGGCATGCAGGTAGATGTTGTGACGTAGGCATTTGCTAACAAAAGGATTTTGATTAATTCTACCCCTAAGGGGATAAAATAGGGGATGAAAGTTTGTATGAAACTTTGTCAATTTTAAACCGATCGGGCTGAGACTTTGCATGCATAAAGCTACTATGACGTAGGCCAACTCTGTATCCAACCCTGTAGTCTACGCGGACGAAGTCGCGAGCAAAAGCTAGTCTTGGTATAAATATATATATCGTTCACATCCAGACACCCTATATATCTGTGAATTTAGATCGCGGTCAAACAGTAATATATTATTACAAGCAATTTTGGTGCCAGACTAACTTTATAGAGATTTATTTGGATAATGTAAATAGTGAATTTCATAAATGACGAGTGATCTTTCATATTGAGATGAAATTTTAAATATTATATCATTTTTTTTTTATTACTAAAGTTCTTTAAATGTTCAATGCCAAGAACAGGACTGCAACTGACAGTAATATGTAAAGATTTTATCATCGTCGGATGAAGAACAGTTGCATCTTGGAATCTCAGCAATACGAGTATTCATGTTGTCGTCTCTCCTTGCTCCGCTTCCTCTTATTTTATTAATGAGTGCTAATTTAACTTTCCTCGCGAAATGTTTCCTTTTCTGTAGCAATAATTTGTTTAGTAGATTCAGACAGATACCGAAATTCAGGTTTAAAAAAGGCTCTGTGAATGAACTCAAAATTTTCAGTAGCAGGATCACCTCCCCTCTTTACGTTTTAATAGTAGGATGTTTCGTGCCTCTTAAAAATTGTCGAAACGTGGGTGCAGAAATGCACCTCTGCCATTTGCTTGCCCCTTGGGGAATACATGTGAGCATACAGTGTATGTATGTTTGTATACATAAAGTTATAACTATTTTTCAATATATAAAGGTTTTTTTTTTGCTCAAGTTAAGTTAATTGAATGGTAAGAATGTGAAAAGTGATTGTTATCTACGTAACAAAGGCAAAAGTTGTTAGAGAGATTTGAGATGCATCGCATTCGAAGTTATCTTCCTAGCAATATTTCACGAGATACAATTAAACATCTTCGTGTAGAACAATACAAGATTACGCCAATAAGACTGGTGAATTTGCATTCTGACTCACTTGTGTGCACAAAGATAAGAGGAACTCCTACTACTCCTACTATTACTCCTTACTCGATTTCTTATCACTTATGAAATATCTCATGAGAATCGGAGAAACCACCTCAAATTATAGTCCTCCAGTACCGTCACCTTAAGGTTTATCCATAAATAAATTAAAGCACCTTAGTTTACATGCTCAATGCTGCCTGATATATGTAAAGGAACTATTTATACAGTCAATAAAAATAATAAACCATCAATATGTTTAGAAATAATCAAATTTTTATTGCAATTTGAACAACACAAGGAAAAATCAAACATTCAAAAATTGTCCTCCAGTACCGGCCACTAATTGTATTAATATTTATACCACAAAATAATTGCAAATATATTGAGTTAATAACTCCGATACATTTGCACAAGCCTCATGGGCCCAAACTTTGCAATATCCACACTGAATCCAATCCTCTTCATGAGATTCAAGGCACAAAGGACGAATTGTCTCTTCTTTAACCGGTCTGTTAGAACGGACCATGTTTTCTCTTTATTCTTTGCTGATTTTTGACAGTAAAATTTTACCTTTTTACGTGAGAGCTTTTTCCAATAGAATTTTTTTTCCGCTTACCTGATTCAGCAATTTTTTATCGTTTTTTTTTCTTCTAGGGGTTTTTTGTATAGAGAACTCGTTATAATTTCACTTCTTTCAGCTTTACGGCATCGTTCTGTAGCTCTTCTTTTCGAAGCATCAGGAACCGATGAGAGTTTTGTAAGTGCAACCTTAAAGTCCTCGGTCGATTTGTTCTGTTTGTGTCATGTTTCAGTGTGAGAGTGAGATTGCTAAAGAGGGGCAGTTAGAGTGTCAGTATCAACAGTTCAGGATCCCAGGTGCCCTTTTTACTTTGTCTCATCATCATTTTTCTCTTTTGGCATTATTATGTACCTGTAAGCAAAATAAACCCTTTAAAAAAGTAACTTAAAGAATGGCTGGTACTGGAGGACAACGTTGTGGCCGGTACTGTAGGACACGGAATAAATATTATTTTTGATTGCGAAAAAAATTTTTACGAACAAAAGTTGATTGCAAGCACATTTTTAAATAGTCATATAAATAGCATATACATACCTGTATTGACTTGTTTTAAAATACTTTTCGAAACTTCAAATTTCACCCACAGAACTTTAACTTCGTAGCGTATGTCTATTACGCGCAAGACGATTCTTTGCACTGACGGTAAACACGTCGCGACAAATAAACGCCGCGCGGGTCATAGTTCTTATAAGAGCGCATCATGCTTTTGCTATGATCATCTCGGCACCGTCTATTATAGGATAGTAGAAATTGCCACTGGCCGGTACTGGATGCCGGCCGGTACTGTAAGACTCTCCCCTACATTTTTTTTTCTACATTGAATTTTATTTGAACTACAGCGTTGATGCATGATTAACGTTACGAAACTAACTTTTAATAAGGAACTAAAAATCAAGGTTTCTACGCATTACTTGTAAATATTTATGACACGATTTTTACCTTTAACTTTTCTAACAAAATACAAAAGTTTTGTCTTCAAAAGAACCTAATCTAAGCAAGATATCATTTTTCTTTTCGATTCATTTGCGTGTTTTTTCGCATCTTTTTATTTTATGATATATTATTGTAAGATATAAATCGACTTCGCGGGTAGCTGTTGGTCGTCATCACGCCGGCTGCCTATATAACGAGCGCTGCTGAGCATCAGACACAGTTTACAGTGCGGAAGCTCTGTCCGAACGTCAACGCTTGTCTTGTGTTTTAAATTCACCCTCATTAATGTTTTGTTATTTCAAATTCATGTTAAATGTTATGTCAATTTATGTTTGTTACGATCCGTGGTCGAAAAAATATTTATGTTAAAATCAATTAATATCTAAAATTATATATATTTTCTTTTCATAATATTTTCAGTTGAAAATAAATAAACATCCAAATAGCTTTTAAAGCATATTCCTAAGGACTGCCTCGCGGTGGGACCAAAACAAAATTGTTGAAATGAAGGCGAGGAAATGCACATGTGCCTACCTGTTTTATGTACATAATATGTATGTGTGTAAAGCACTATTTTTAGTATATAGTATCGTATCGTCAGATATTTTAAATAATGGTTCGGCAAAGTAACATCATGAGCGATGAATGGTAAGTGCAGTGTAGTTTAAACACAGTATTAATTGGTCCGAAAAAATTACAATCACTTAATAGTCGACAAAATTGTGTCGGCTTTAATTTCACAATTTGATTCCTCTATTTATTCTTATACTACACCTAATGAAATTAAATAGCATTGCTTCACATTTTGTATTTTATATAACTTAATGGCCAAAATTGATCCCAATTTCTCTGAAATTCTGAAGTCTTCTGTTGTTATTTGCCCATTGGGACGTATACACGCCGTTAATCTGACAGTATTGTCATTTTGAAGCATGGAAAGCCTTTTACGTGCATCGTTTTATTGACTAAAACAAAGACTGATGTATCATTTTCTTCGTAAAATATGTAGAAGAAAAACCCCTGAGATCCGTCGTGGCTTTGCGACGTGTTTTTATAAGCATATAAAAATATTATTTATCAACATTTTTGTTTTGAATATATTCCAATATTATTGAATATACTCCAGTGGAGTTGATATTACAGCCGTGAAAAATGCTAAACACGTTATTAATTAAATTATATATTATCCGATTAAACTTGCGCACTTACGCCAGTATTCCCGGAGGGGTAGAAGGTATGCGTTTTTGCATCCACATTTCGGCTATTGTATTTTAGTCCCACTTAATGGGGGCGAGCCTATTGCCACTTTTGGGCATATTTCCTAAAGGAAAAGCCCAATAACTTTAAATAATTTTGCCTGACACAGATCTCAACTCGTAACTTCCAGATCGCACGGCACATACTACTACCGCGATACCATGAAAAAATCATTTAATCCTTTAATATTTTGAAGTAATTATAAGTAATCATCACTTACATACTTGAGTATAAATTAAGTCACATACATAGATTCGAACCCATAGTCAGAATAAAGTCTTTTGTAGTGACTAGTGAAACTATAAGTAGGCATTTCGATTTCACCAACACTCGGATCAGAAACAAATACTTATATAAAATAAAAGTACATGACCAGGTACGAGCGTTCCCACTTTGATGATATATGAGGATCATCTAATCTGCATGGACTTTATGATTAGACGCGCGGTGGAAACGAAATCACTGACCACGCGTTTTAACGATGAAGGAAACACCGAGAGGAAACCTGCACACGAATATTTAGGAATTAGGTCTCGCAGCACAAGTATGTGCCGTGTGATCCAGAGTTCGATTCCCGGGTCGGGCAAAGTGTTATTGGGTTCTTCCATTAGGAAATTCTCAGTAGCAGCACGGAGTCTGGAGTTGTATCCGAAAAACGGCAATAGGCTCGCCCCCTATTACTGATACATACCTGGCGATATGTGGGTGCAGAAATACCTACCCCTTCGGGCAGTACTGGCGTGAGGTTATGTATGTGTATTATGTGTATGTGTAGTATGTTTTCCGAGCGCAATAAAATTCCCTCTAATTATAATCAGATTACTTTTTATCACGCGTGATTAACGTTGCTGCAATTTGCTGTTGAGATTAAACGTTGATGTCAAATGCGAGCAAAATAAAATTTACAAGATATTAAAAAAAATCTACCACTTAGCTTAATTTTACAAGGCATCAGTGGAGTTGTGGTAAAAAAACATGGCGGTCGTTCACTAGTTAATTGCTTGCTAAAACTACGTCCAAACTGCATTTGTTGGAATAACCATCAAGGTTTACAGATAGAAGAATAAAATAAGTGGAACAATGTGGTTTTAAATCGAAGTTTTTAGCTTTATTTAATCAATGAGGCTTTTTAATCAAAGGTAACAATAGAATTTTCGACAATGCTTTGCTTTTACGTATTTTAATTTCAGCACCAAAAATGATTACAGTGAAATAAATGGCATAAAAATACGCTGTTTGAAGTCAAATTGTCTAGAAATGCTTATTTTGCAAACAAAAAAATGTTTCATTAAGTGATATTAATATCTATATAATGAAAATATATCCCCGGCTACATTTGAATTCTTGTTTGCGTGTGTGGATGTTTGTATTGCGAATGACGCAATAATGCAACGAAAAACCAAAATACATACATATTTTAAAACATTTTGATATCAAAAATCCTGTAAAAAAACTTGGCGTACAATTTTATGAAATCATATAAATGCCTATTTTATTACCGACTAAATGTTCGCAGAATTTGATAAATAAAACACTCTGTGTTATGAATGAAATATTTTAATGTATGTTACGAATGAAATATTTTTGCAAATAAAGTATGGGAATATCGAAGCCCAGAAGGTCTCTTAAACTAATGTAAAAAGCAATATAAGATCAGAAAATACGGACTTATTTAAAGAACCCGTCCCCTTCATTTACACTAGAGCTGTTTATTGAACGAAGTATCAACTTTGAAAGAGCTTGTTTGCTTGGACGATAATAAAGAGCGCAAATGAACGAATGTTGGAATAAAAAGATGAAGTGAGTGAACCTTTAACCAATTATACATACGTTAAACAATATCCAAATTATTAATCTACAATATTATAAATATTACCACGGTCTATTTAAAGTTATAGTCGTCTTTACCTAAGACGTCGTTGGTAGACTACTGACTAGTTCGCAGTTAAATTTTTGTAAGGGATGAAAAATAGCTTGTATGTCAATCCTACCTAAAATCTGAATCAAAATACAAATACAGTGACACTCATTCGTCAATTCAAACTCGGATTTTACGATTTTGGGATGGATTTCTGTCAGTATTTTATCCTTGTTTGCTTGCTTGGCAAAATGTGTACGAGTATAGACATGTGACGCGTACGAGAGGTACGCAAATGGATATTGCCAGAAGAGCAGAGAAGGGTATAGAAGCCCATTGCCGTTGTTCGTAAAAAAAAAACATTTTTTTTTCTAAAAAACACACAATTCAAAACCATTTAACTCACAAACATTTTGTCACGGACCTTAGAATTGTATGTCATATACTTATGCCGCAGTATCAACGAGGTAATAAACATTTATATATTAACTAATAACTAAATAAATAAATAAATACACCCAATAGTCACATATGCATAGTTCTGACCCCACACTAAGATACTAGTCTTGTGTCGTGGGTATCAGAAACTACGAGAGACTTTTCGGTCTCACAAACACCCAGACCCGAAACAAATACTTGTGGATCACACAAACATTTGTCTCGGTGCGGGGATCGAACCCGCGGCCTCTCGTTTCGCAAGCTGGTATCTAGCCAACTGCGCCACGGGGCTGTCAAATGCGCTATAATAGATGTTATGCCGTCTAATGCACACACCGCTGACTTTTCGAAGTTATATGTGTACTCGTATTTATAATGAATTATCACGTACTTTAACGGCGAAGGAAAACATCGCGTGGAAGCTGCACACCTAAAAGTTATTAGGAATTTCTTAGGTGTACCGTATCCAACCCGCACTTGGTCATCGTGGTGGACTAAGGCCTAATGCCTCTCTACTGTAAAGGAGACCCGTAACCAGCAGTTGGACGTATAAAAATTACGCTTAACAGGCGCATCAATCGACGTGTTAAAAACAATGATGTTTTAGCATGGACGACTCCCTTACGAGTTCCAGCGGTAATCACAGAAAGCAATACACAGGCGAGTTATCGCTGCGCTTCGACGACAGTCCCTTACTGTGTTATGCAGATTCTATTAGAACAGCGACTCAGAGCATCCGCTTACATGCACCGCGGCGTGTGATCATGATACGCTATGAGCACTGATTGAACGCGCTTCGTTGCGACACTTGTGGCGTTGCATTCTTCATTTTCATACAGCTATCGTATCATATTGGTCGGAATAGTTAATTTTGAAAGACTTTTTGATATATTATATGTTAACCTAAATATTAATATTTAGTAATTATAAATGTACGAGTATTTCATTATATTACCTTACAAATTTACAATATTATATTTTTAAATTATTAAAAACTTCTGCGTACAAACCTTTTACTAACAATTATTGGAGTAATAGTAAAATTGCATAATGATTATTTTATTACTTATAAGTATAATTAAAATTGACAATAACTTTAATGAGAATATAATCTTGATTAATATAAATTGATTATTGGACTTCGTAAAAATATTTAAAAATAAGACCGTCAATTGATGTGTATAAAAATGATGTCGCTGAGCACGAAAGTGTGAACTGAAACTTGAAGTGTCAAGCTCAGTCGTTGGAATTGTCAGTTGCAAGACGGATTAATATTTTAAAATATAAAAGTTAAAAATATTAAAGTTGAAGACCTACTTGTTTCTCAACGAGTGCTACCCTTTATATAATATATCAGCCTACATTTATGTCCTCTGCTAGGCAAGTGCCTTTTCTACAACTGAAAGGAATAGGCCTTAGCGTACCACATTGTCTTAGTGTGGCTGGCAAACTATATATCCAAGAAATCTTTGAGAACTTTTACATTTACCGGTAAAATTAATTATGAATATATACCTACCCAAGATTATAAATGTCTTAATTTCGCCGAGAAGTTGCAAATTTTACCTTGAAAACCAATTAAAAGTAACATTTTTGTTTTTCACTTCGATATTTCAATGCAATTATAGGGCACTCAACCATATTTTATAACTTATCGGAGAGAAAAGGCACTGAGTACACTTTCCAGTATAGAAATATATTATAGTCAATGTCTCGAACCGTGCGCGTTGTAGATTTTACAGCTGAAACGGGACTTGATAGCCGGCATATTCAGTAAGATCTCTCAGTACCAGGATTAAGCATGATGCAAGGCGTTTAAGAGCAAAAGCACTCCACAATGCTCACCATAGCTTAGAAACTGGCTCTAAGCTGGCGAGGAGGACTAAAGCTAAACATTTATAGCCTCTTGATCGTAGAGGCATGAGCTCAATTTTACGAAATCGGTACTTGTTATGTTATAAGCTGCTATAGATATATATTAATTGTTAAAGACCATCCAAGATCTTAAATGATTAAACTAGTATCAAAGTATCAGAATTATACCCTTACATACACACATGAATGTATCCCTAAAAATATAGACGATTACAATCTACGTAGAGAGTCCATAGTCGTTTTTCTAACACATTTCAGGACTCCATACTGCTACTGAAAATGGAATTACTCGAGATTTCTTACACGCACACGCACACACACAGTTTATTTTTTTTTATCACATATACATACATAGGCGCTCGCCCCTGTATTCCCCGAAGGAAAGGGTAGAAAGAGGTGCATTTCTGCACTCACATTTTGCCAACTATATTTCGGTCCTACGTAATCGGGGGCATGCCTCTTACCGTTTTTCTGGCACACTACCAAACTCCAAATTACTACAGGGAATTTCCTTAATGGCAAAACTTAGTTATACTTTGTCTTACCCGGAAATCGAATCCAGGACCTCGAGATCACACGTCACATACCTACTTATGCCATGGGTTTTGAAACGCGACCGCCAAGAAACTCGACCGTGCACCCATACCTCGAGGCCATCGCTACTACCAGGTTACCTTACTCTTTAATAAAACTTGCTGGAGTACATATACATATATACTTACCAACAGTCATCTGTTTTAAACTCGGCATCCAGATGGCTAGTTTCATTATGTGGTTTCAAACTGTTGGTTAATATTACTTGATAAATGACATCGGCTTATCTTGATCGAATTCAGCTCTGATTACGATTTATGACTCATTCGATTACCATATCTCGTAAATTAAACTGCAAAACGGGACGAAGCAATGATCCAATTTATTAAATTTTAAGATGAATTTCATCAAGTGTTTTTTTCATGGACTCTTTAAGAATCGATCATGATTTAGCTGTTATAAATTGGTCGTATAATTCACGCCAATCAATTCTTCTGATTTGAGAATAAAAATATATCGTGTTCTTTAGTTTGACGAATAGCTTGCTTCATGTTATTATCAAATTAAATTACTGTTGGCATTCAGCAAATTAATCTTACACTTTCCTGCCTTTATATGTATGATATACTCGTATTTGTAATAATTCTATTAGTGATAACTTATATGACTTTTAGCCTGTCACTTCTAGGCTGAAGGCTAGGCTAAGAAATTCCTAAGAACTTTAAGGCGTGCAGGTTTAATCAAGATGTTTTTCTTCATTGTTAAATTAAGTGATAATTCTTCGTAAATACACACATACCTTCGAAAAGTAAGAGGTGTGTGCCTGGGGCATGAACCCGCAACCGTCGAGATTCTCAACCGCGTGCCTAAACCTTACACAATAATAACTGTTTAAACAGTTAAGATAGTTGCATCTGAGCAAAAACACCCATACCTGTGTTCCCGTAGAGGTAGGCAGAAAGGTATTTCTATCGTCACTAGATTATTAAAAGCTACAAAAACAGGGAAAAGCCCATAGCCATGTTGATTCGATTTCCCGGACAATCTCATTTGGCCTTGAAATTGAACTCGCGACCTTTTGATCGAAATACGACTAGTTTGACCAAAAAGACTATCTAGACACGCTTAAATATAATATTCTAATGTATCACCAATACTTTAAATAATTTATAGTGTAACAAAAGTTGACATATTTTAAAAAAAATCCAAGAAGGATCTTTAATCTTTAATCTCGTCGATGATACAGCATTAGCCTATAATTCTAGTCAGATAGTAATAAATTGTTCTTTTTTAGTCTTCCATCGGAAGTTTCTCGTGAAATTAAGCTTCGATTTTCGAGTCTCTAAACTATTATTAAATTTTTCCATTGCGAAATACTCTGTAATAGACTCGTCCCCTTTACCTGGGACTTAAAACACAACCGGCAACACGAGGATACAGTAATGCACCTTCAGGATACAGGCGATATAAAAAAGCCAGATAAAATATTTGATTAAACAGAATTTAATGTGCTTGATTCAACCCGTTCGACGCTTTACCTGATTAACAGAAAATCGAAACGAAAAGCAAAATATTTAAATCTAGATTTATGCCTGGCTGGCTCAAAGCTGGAGGTGCGGCAAAAAAGAAAAATAACCTCGCCTGCGTAAGGTTTCTTTAATCAGATAAAATTTTCCTACTTTTACTGAAGATGTAGTTGCTCTCGCAGTATAAAAGTTATCAAATCTCCCTGAACTAGTCACCACAAAAGTTAAACTCAGCAAAATGCACTTAGCGTTGTAAAATATTCCACTTTTGTGAGTATGAAAATTTCGTAGGTAGCCGTATTTTTTAATGTGGGGCCACCGATGTCACCTGACATCCTATAAACAGAGCGTTTGAATTCGAACTTGATGTTTTGAGCCAATAATAATTCATTAAATTTCATCTTACTCTTATCATAGTCATATTTTGTCTCCATCATCATCATCATCAGCCCATATATGTACGTCCCACTGCTGGGCACGGGCCTCCTCTACCATTGACAAGGGTTAGGCCGTAAGAAATTTCTAAGAACTTTTAAGTGTGCAGGTTACATCACGATGTTTTCCTTCATCGTTAAAGTAAGTGATAATTTATCATGAATACACACATAGCTTCGAATAGTCAGAGGGTGCCTAGGATTTGAACCCGCGATCGGCGAGATTTTTCACAGCGCGCCTAAACGTCGAGGCCATATTTTGTCTAAATTTCTGTTATTTTCTACCCCCAAATAAAGCAAAATATTGTGAAGCCAAACCTTACCACCGTTTGTGAGTATGACCCATATATTGAATATAGTGGCAATGTCAGGTAATCAAAACTTTGAGCACATAACACTTGCCGAGTTGGAGCTTGTATCTCTAAATAACGTCTTTGATAAATCGATATGTATATATATAGTATATATATTAATTGCGAATCTCTATACGGCCATTTTAATCCTTTGACATAAGTATTCTGCGTGCAGTCCAGAGAATACGGTTTTGATTTCCGGATCGGGAAAGTGAAGATAAAAATTGTTATGGGATTTTTCCATTACGAAATTCTTAGTAGTAACACGAAGTCTGATAACATTTCATTTAAAACATATTGCAATGAGTACATATGATATTTGTTCGTAGTATACTGACACAGGATTGTATGCAATCGGCATAATATGGGTAACAGTAACACTTTTATGATATTGTATCGTAGAAGTTTTCTCTGGAATTCTTTATTTTATTTTGATAGTATTCTTCTCTGGGGGCTTAATACAAAAAAACATGCAAAATTTCACAATGTGTGCTTGGGTGGTTATGACCAATAGTGAAAAACAAATCTTATGACATCAGACAACTTTAGTTTTACTGATTGGGATTCATTACGTTCCTTTTATTCATCCGTATTTCATGGCCCCACACTTGGCGGAGACAAAATGTGGGCCGAGCAATAGCTGGCTAAAGTTTCCGACGACTGGCAAAGTTTCGTAACTCGAGATGTATTCAGTGTAACAGATATGTGTTCTGCATATCCCTGCGAAGATTGTGTTGATGTTTTCAGCGTTTGTCTACTGCGCTTCGAGAGAAGTCAAATATAGTTATGACTACTTTGCACGGATCCTGGTCCTAAATGTAGCTACTTGTAGCGATTAAACGATTCCTGTACTGGCCTTTGTAGAAGATTTATTCAATACTTGACTAAAAGAAGTTATTAAACTGTGTTACAAACTTTAGCTTCAAGTGGATACGTATGTATGGGAAACCAATGGGATCTTTAACAATTTTTTGATTTTTGATAAGGATAGAATTTTGCAAACACGTGTAAATGACATGAGATTTAAATACACTGTCTGATTGACTGCTGACTAAAATATAACTATATCAGGCTTTCGCTAAACATGGGTGTGCCTTATGATTTAAAGGTTCCGAGTCTGATTCCCTGGTCGGGTAAAGTGTAATTGAGTTTATTTATCAAAAAAATCTCAGGTCCAGCACAGAATCTGTAAAAGTGCACGAAAACAGGATTTAAATTGCCTCTACTAAGTAAAACTTAGAATAGGTATTGACTAAACCTTAGTGCAAGAACTTCTGAACCTTATCTATTCGGAAATACATTTATTTATTAAAATGTATTTTAAAAAGTAATGTGACAACTAAATGCAAATGAACACAGCTTGCATATTACTTTAAAAGTAGTCTCAAAAAGGAGCAAAATTGCTGAAAAAGATTTATAATAATCGATTTTTAAGTGGTTTAATAAAGGTAGGATAGTTTGAATGTATAATCGCCATAAGCTTTGGCTCAAAAGGACTATGATGCTGAAAAATTCTAATAATGCCCTCCTACTGAGAGCGTTCACTGTGTGGAAGTAAATTAAACCGTTTGAGTGTTGCCAAGATAAAAATACTCTACTATTATGATAGATTTCGAGATAATGTTGATAATTTTTTTACCGTGAGGTATCTCAATATTGGACCATATACCTACATCTTAACATCGGTAACTTATTTGGATACCTATGTTCCAAAAGTAATTGAAGTAAAAATTTCAAATAAAAAAATTGTAGTAGTTGATCACTATAACACGACATACATATATATTAATTAAATATCATATGTGTATCTAAAGGAGCTAGTAATTTTATTGTATAAAAAGCAACAGCCCTTTGATTTGGCACAATACTTTTTGATCGTATGACGTATAATGAGGACGAAGGATATTCCATAAATTTCCTTATCCATTTAATACAGATATACATAGGTATATATATATATATATAGCCTTTGAAGTATGCTCGTGATTTTTAACGCATATATTCTACGTCAAGGTGTGTTATTCTGATGAATTATTAATTTCGTACGTTGGCAACACTGTTGGTAGTTCCTGCCACCCGACCCCCTCAATTAAAGTGTCGTTGAATTATTCAACGTCATAGTGGTCTATTTTTGTGACGTCAATAAAAATTTAAATTAGGGTATTAAAATCGATCCTTTAAGATTCATAGTGTATTAAGGATTTATAGGCGAGGTTGAATATGCAGTATGTTACGCCAAAAATGGTGAACGGATTTACTAGGAAATTCTCAGTCCCATCACAGAGTCGGGAAATGTGCCCAAAAAACGGCAATATCCTCGCTCGCTTTAATGTGGGATTCAAAGATACGGTTGATGAAAACTGGGCGTAGAAATGATTACTCCTTTGGCAATATATTCATGGATTAGTACTTCACTTAATCAATACATTCAAATTTTCAATTTCAAACTCTTTACCGAATGTATCATTGTCATATAGGCGTGAGAATGTGCATGTATTAATTGATTTGTATTTCACTTAATCAATACATAATGTAGGTAGGTACATAATTTAAATTTCAAACTCATTCACCGAATGTATAGTAGTACGCTTTTGCTCGAAGGCGAATTTCTATGCGACAGAGGTACTACCTTTTTTCCGCGGGGAAAATCCATTAACATGGTCCATCCCAACCCCGGAGGGGCGAGGGTTTGTCGGAGTCACCGGCGCTTTCCAACCCAGCATGGATGATACCGCCCGTGGATGTGTCGGGCGCCGACTAAAAACCCCGCAACGGCCACCATCGGCGCAAACGAGACGGCCCCAGTATACCCTGAAGCAGAGCTATGCATTGGACCGGGACCGCCTCTGCGCGGTGCCAAAAGGCACACCAAAATGACGTTTGTTACAACACCTCGGGAGACAGTGGTACTACCTGGCTGAGCCTAAGGTATAATAATTATAGAGCGTGTCTATTACTACCCCATGTGCATTACCAGACCATGATAACAATTTTCTCAAATTGGTAATCAATGCTGCCTCCAAAAATCATCACGCAGTCAAGAATATTATGTTTAATAAAAATGGATAATTGTAACTATACCTCTTAGCTATCAAACCTGTTATAAATTCATAAGTCTATTAATATCTTTTATGTTCTCTTATTTCCGTTATAACTATCTTTTCCGTGGCTTTATAAGATCCCGCCTATTTAATAATTTTCATTCCATTTTGCCCGATCTTCTACATCCAGAATATTAAGTCCTTATATTCCGTTTTATGAAACATCGAAATTACCCTGAGCGTTTACTCAAATTGAAAGGAAGCACAGGTTGAACGCCAACAATCACAAAGTCATAAACGTAGTACAGACACACCACTTATCAATGCCGAGGCTGAACGTCCGTTAGTTAGCCTTACACTTCACAAATGTATGCCACCCCATAAGCTACGTACGGGGTTCTGCAGCCAAGATAAATAGAGGTGAGTTAGCCTTTGTCGTCTAGGCTAGGCATACACGCTATGTCTTCCTGCAATGTAGGTATCTGTGTTTGAATATTCGTACGCAGCTAATATTGCCATAAGGTTTCGAAAGTGCTCGTACGGCTTCTCATGTCTAAGAACATTGCAACTTGTGAATGGACTTCACCGTAGATTATCGCAATGATGTATGTCTTATAGTGTCCCTCTTTGTTTTTTGATTAGCTTTTATTAAATAGTCCATTTCCTAATGTAACTTTTTTGTTTCTTCTCTGTATTTTTGTTAATAAATTTAACATAACATTTTTTTTTCTCATGTGTAGGTATAGGCTCAATGCATATGGGGCATTATTTTTTGTATCTGTGTGCATAGTGACGTAAAATTTAAGTGCTTTAAATATAAAGCACTAAAATTTTACGTATTAAGTATAATAATACTTAATATAATTTATTCTACACTTCGTAAAATTAAAAATAAATTATTAACACAGTAATTTTTAACTGTGCAGTAATATAAATATTACGTACATTAGTCCATTTTTATTGTCTTGTATTAAAATATATGATTACTTAAATATTCTTCTTCAGTCTCGCGTTCTTTCCGATAACTATACCTCAAGTCTTAAACTTAAAGACTTTACGTGTAACTTTTCGGTAAATTTATTGTTAGAATGAACACCTGTATACTTATGCAGAAGATTAAACCACTGAGTCGATGATATTCAAAAGAGTGAATGAACAATGCCTCATGGTCTCGCGGTACAAGTATGTGCCGTGCGATCTAGAGGTCCTGGGTTCGATCCCCGGGTCGGGCAGAGTGTTATTGGGTTTTTCTATTAGGAAATTCTCGGTAACAGCACGGAATCTGGAATTGTGCCCGAAAAACGGCAATAGGCTCGGCCCCTATTACGTGGGACTGATAAATACTTGGCGAAATGTGGGTGCAGAAATGCACCACTGTCTACCCCTTCGGGGATTATAGGCGTGAGGTTATGTATGTATGTATATGTGAATGAACATAATACAAATTGGGTGGTAACTTTTTACCACAAAATACAACTTAAAGTATTTTGAAGAATATCCCTAGACGGTCGTAAATTCTCTCACAATTAAACGTTTGACACGTGCAACGCCTACGCGAAGCAAAAAAATGTGAGAAAAAGTTTTAAAACTACAAAAACACCGACAGATGTTTTGCGGCTAATATGTTTCAGTTTAAGGGATTATGTGTTTCTTAAACAAATATTTAAAACGTTCATTTGTTTTGTTAGTATTCCATTGACGCGGTGTGGGGTTAATAAAATTGATAGTTGTGTCATTGACTCGAATAAAGGGCGAGCTGGTAGACGTTGAATTAAGTTTTGAATGGATTAAAGTACTTTAATAATTTCAATGGTTAGTTGACAATATAAATGGCATAAAATAACAATAAAGGTATATTAAAGTTAATTGTGAAAGCCATACTAATCTGCAAGTACTATGAAACGCATATTAAGAGATGTTATTAGTATTATGTTACAACTTCTATGGAATATAATCTAGAATATGTTTGAAAAAAATATTTTTTTTGTTAACCTTATTGAAGTAAACAGCTAAAAAATACCTTTAAAATGCAGACTAGACTTAAGCATACAATCTTCCACCAAGTTTTTTTATTAGTAGGTATATTTTATACCAAAAAAACGGTGAGATTCATTTGCATGATGGATACGATTAGTCTTGTGATAATAAAACGCTTGAAATGCAGCAGAACCATAGCAACTAATATATTTTAAATCTTAAATGCAACGTAGTCATTAAGGCTTAAAAGAACCGATGACAATAAAATCAACAACAAAAATCATATCCGGGCGATAAAATTGCAAATGTATTCCTCTTTATCGCACCATTTAATGTTATGAGCCCGGTTTCCTTGCCTTACTAGCGCCTGTATTTATCGCTCACTGTATTACACATACACTAAGCAAACTTAAAATATTTACTGCGAAAATAGTTAACTTAAAATTTTCAACTCTATTCCATTATACAGAAGGACGGAATTGCAAGAAATTTTATAGTTGCTACATGCACGTTTAACTTTGCACTGAAGCCGCAAGAAATCATAGCCGACTCAGAATCCTCAACTAAAACCACTGCCTTATTTTTGGCACTGAAACAAATGAATAGTTAAAATTTATATGCGTTGTAAATATTTGTTGGAGCTTTTGTGATTAGTGTTTTAGTTGTATCAAGAAGTTGAAGTTTTCATAGGGTAATATCTTAGCTTGTTTTTACTTTGTTCCACAAATTGATCTGTTGATTAATCTATCGTAGCTATTTATTCGTGTACTTGTGACTAAAATGCTTGTCTGTGAATGACTAATCTAACTAGAAATTACATTATACAGAAACAAAAGCATTTATACAAAACTAAGACTTACTTACACTAGAAAAAAGTATTTTTTTATAATTAATTATCAAGCGACTCAGAAAATATATCGGAGAAAAGTATATTATAATTTATTAGTCGACCTGCGAACAAACATGTTAGATCCATAATTAGTTCGAGTTAATAGTAATAATAACAGTAATTGGGTGGAGTCGTTTACAATAGATACTATCCATATTATAATAAATAATGTACTTTGCAGTAATGATATTGTTTTTCAAATGTGAGCGATTTAGGCATGCAATTTTAGTAATGGGTATGTTACTAAAAAGTTTGTGGACGATACAACCGGAATTGTGTGTCGGGTCGGTCAATTGACAGAGGTACTACACGGTGTCACGGGAATTCCCCGTGACACGGTTTTGGAGGCCCATGCCTGGCACATGTTTCATTCTCTTGAACGGCTGCTTATGTTGACTGCTCTATAATTTGTTTCTATTATTATTGCCTCTTAGCAATTTTAAATTTTGTGTTTTATTTCAATAAACCTAGAAAATGATTTTAGTTTGAAAAAAGGTTTCGCTTTTATAAAATTTTCGTCACTAAAAATTTTGTTATCTATTGCATGGATGAACTGTTCTTTATCAGAAAAAAATGCAATGAACTATAATGCAGTGTAAAAGAACAACATTAGAGTAGGTACTTTATTCGTTTTTCTACAGTGATCTTGTAAACAACCGGATACCGAGAGACTAAAATACTTTGCTGTCGGAACATCACTCGCTACATACATACATACTGCATTCGAAAAATATGCATTGAAAGCAAAACCATATGACTAACATGTAAATTATATTGAAATTTTCTACACAAATAAATAGTTCGCTGATGATTATTTATACGAGTATATGATAAAACTCGGCACCACCACTGGGTACGGGCCCCCTCGACAACTAAGAGATGATTAGACATTGGTGCCTATATGTGTGAATATTTATTTGATGCGATTGTAGACGGCAAGCTTGCAATCCACTTCATGGGAAACTGTTTTAGTCACTCACAAAATTTACAATGTAAGGAGTAGAACAAGACGCCCCACCCCCAACCCATCCGTATACTTAAGCACCGTACCATGCACCAAAACTTATATTACGAATGAAAAATTTTGTAACTAGAAATGTCTTAGTTATTTTTCTTTCTAGTGTGATGGATTTTGTAGAGATAATTTTGAGAAGAAACTACCTTTCGTGCTCAGACGAAGAAATCTTCGTAAAAATCTAGAGTTCTTATTTATTTGTCTTATCACTTCATATGATTATAAGAATGTCAAACCTTATAAAAATGTCAATGATATTACAATAGGTAAATTGTAGATACCACTAGTAGAATCGATTCCTAGGTATCATTTCTTAAAATAATTTAATAATACCGATAATATTTCAAAGAAATATAAAACGACAATTCAGGTATATTAATTTTCTTTTGATTTTGATTAAATTGTCTTCATGCAGTTGAAAAACATTCTTCCATTCTTATAAAAACATCAAGATGTATTTTCGCTTTATTTCATCATTTCATAGATAGTTTAGGGTAAAGTTCGCACATCAAATTATCGTTTACCTCTCTAGTAATAAATTGTCATTCAGTAATCACCCTTATATTGATAGATTTAAAGATTATTGTACAAATGTTCATATTTCCAGAAACGAAATATAATGTTGGCATAATAATAGTTTGCATTCAAAACACGTACGTTTGGCGTAGCTTGTGAATAGATATCAGGAAAAACGATACGGCCCTCTCGATGCCAATAAAACTTGATTTATACAAAACACTTGCAAATCCAGTGGAGTTCGCAGTAACTATCCTGAGTCTTAGCTTTGTTTAAAACGATCGATATCGGTTTGAATTTAGCGTAGAACTTGACTCGTGGTAGATATTACTTTAGAAATAGAAGATATGGATTTCGATATAGTTTCAGAGGCAACTCAGATTCAATAATAAACCAATGTTTATTTAATAATTACATGTATAAAGACTAAGGGTCAAGTATGACAATAACTATTCTGCCGAACACCATCTCGAATGTCTAAATATTCTGTGATATTATTTATTTATTTACTTTTTCTTGTACAATACAAAGAAATACATGGAGAAACTAAACTAAATATAAAGTACAAGTGGCGGTCTGATCGCCCTAGGCAACTTCTTACAGACAACCCTTGGATGGATAATATAAGAGAAAAAATAAATAAGGTAGAATAAAGTGTATAGAAACGAAAAAGAAAACAACTAGGTATCGAGTAAATAAAATTGTGTTGCTAACCTTAGCATAAGACAAGAACACAGTACGCTTAACCAACGAAAGAAAATCCAGTCAAGAAGCCAGATAAAAAACAAAGTTCTTGGGTGGAGGTCACATATCCATAAGTACAGCGTTGAGCGTCCCCTCAGAACTGTATGTACATTGTACGTAAATATAAGTGTTGACCGAAATTGTAGCATATTTCAGTGAGATATAAAATTTTTAAGAAAAAATCAGCTGTTATAAAGCTTATTGTTTTCAATGTATGAGCTTCTTAAGAAAAAAAAAACTCATTATTAATCGGTTCAATTTCGAGATCTTTCTTTGGCTTCATATACCTGTTTTGCTTTTTCTCGAAACCAAATATATTACGGATTCCTTCAGTGTTCTATTAGTATCTATTAGTATGTACACAATCGTTAAGTAACGTTAAGACACCTTTCTGATAGCGGTTCAGCAATATTATTCCATAAGGCCATTGGGTATATGTGCCAATGCTAACATATTACAAATCGATAGGTGTAAAAGCCTGGTAAGTTGTTTCCCTGAAAGAAATCACACATCTCGCACACTCGATACAATTCTGTTTACTATTGTGACTATTCCTAAGCTTTACAACGTTGTAAGGTAAGTAGCATGTTGCACGAGAACACCAGGAGCATATTTGTAGAAATTGTATAATGCTTTTTAAAGTAATATTTAATTTAAATAGATAAAAGTATGATATGTTTTTATTTTTTTAAATAAATACAACAATTAAACATTTACTTTTTCTGTAATAATTACACTGTCGATATAATAGTATAAGAAAAAAACATGAGATCACTTCCAGATTTTATATTAACTAAATCATAATCAAGCAATTTCGTGTGATTCTAAGCTCAGTTATATTGATAGTCTATAATTCCAAGTTGTTGGAAGTGGAAAAACAGTAAGAAAAATGTAGATGAATCTCGTTGCACGCTATGAAATCTCATTGACAAATCTCGCTAGTAAACCTCATGTTCTTTTCTTAACCTGGGATCGTTAAGCGTAACGTGGAGATACATGGCTATATGAAAGTGTTAATATGTCGTGGGACAAGAGATTTTATTCCCACACAACGTGATACTTTATTTAGGAGCACTAAACTTGGTATTATTATTTAAACTTATTTATATTTATTGTTTTGTTGACATACGGAGCCGAAACGTGGACACTCACCAAAGGTCTGGTCCACAAATTCAAAGTCACTCGGCGTGCTATGGAGCGGGCAATGCTTGGAGCTTCTCTGGCGGATAGAATTCGTAATAAAGTCATCCAATCCAATCTAGCGAACATTGCCCGCAAGTGGAAGTGGGCCGGCTATGTTTCCCAACGGTCCGACGGCCGGTGAAGCAGACAAGTGTTGGAGTGGAGACCGCGCTTAGGCAGATGGAGTGTGGGACATCCTGCAGCACGATGGTCCGACGACTTGAGAAAGATGGCGGATAGCGGATGGATGAGACCGCTCAAGACCGGGATGGTTGGCGCCTATTTCGGGAGGCCATCGTTCAGCAGTGGACTGCGATAGGCTGAATATATATATATTTATTGTATTTTTTTGGATTGTATTGTATGTTTATGCACCAAAAATTATTCTGCTATGTTCACCTCATGGTTGTCTGGAAGAGATCGCTTTAAGCGATAGGACCGCCATTTGTACGTGCATTCTGTTTTTGTATATCTATGTTTACCTATATATTTTTTCTTGCTTTTGCTTTGTTGTGTGTGTACAATAAAGTTTATTTCTATTCTATTCTATTATGTATCTGTTATTACTTTGTCCTGGCCAGTATAAAAAGTTAGAACTTCATGTTTCTTATAAAGAGAAAACTGTCCGATCGAGCAGGTTCGCATCGTAAAGAAAAATTTATTTTACATTAATAATTTCAATTATTATCAAATAACAAACAGTCCTAAACGCTTTTAACATTGTTTGCACATGTCATAATGCAATTAGGCAGTGAAATGTATAGAATATAATATTTATTAAATTCCACCGAAGTGTATTAACTATTAATTAAATCTAAATATATTTAGTCTCATTTTGTATATTTCGAATAATGTCATTGTTTTGCTATACAATTTATTTATATCTGGTTTTGGTCATGTAATTATATATTATGACGAGCCAGAACGATAATTCCCAAAGCAAGGTTGTGCATTTCAAACGGTTCCTTAATCTGGCCTCTACACTTGCTTGGATAGAGTTGGCCAATGGAGACTGTAATGTCATATTATTTTAAATCTGTTTTACAGTGCCGTGGTGCAATTGATTAGCCTGCGAAACGAGAGGCCGCGGGCTCGATCCCCATAACGAGACAAATGTTTGTGTGACCCACAAATAGGTATTTGTTTCGGGTCTGTTAGTTTTTAAAAGCCTCTCATCGTTTTTGATACCCACGGCAAGATTTGTATCTTAATGTGGTGTCAGGACTACCTACATAGGGGAAAGTGGGGGAAACACGAACACCTAAGGGGAAACTTAAATAAATAAGTAGAAATGTGATCACAGAGTTTCAACACTTTTTTTTTAATTGTATGACGTTCCCTTCATCGTTAACGTATGTAATAACTCAGCGTGAATACACACATAACTTCTAAAAGTCAGAGGTCACATACAGAGGGTTGACAAACAAAAACACAAAGTGAAACGTGGATGTAGAAATGCATCTCTATCAGGAAAGATACTGAAACCGCTCTGCTCATGGTTCCGCTATCAGCGCCGCTAATAACTCGCCGCAGGCTAAACGCAGTGACAGTTTGAGATCAAGTATGATAGCAATTTCCTGGACGCATCGAGTTTTAATATAAGCTTTGTATCGAAAGGGACTGGTGAGTGGGACAAAGATTAATTTTTACAGACGTGCTATAAAACTAAATTTGCTACGTCTATTATGTACTAACAACGAAAAAAATACCTTTGTTTTAATATTTACCATTATTTATTTTATTCGTTGCACATAACGAAAAATTTTATATTTCACAGAAAATTGACGCAAAGCAGCAATGCTATTGTATCAAAATCAGCCTGCATTTTTTCTCTCTTCCGTACATGACATGGTAAAAAGAGATATTGCGAAAGTAACCTCCCGTTGCATTTCTTGAACAATATTACTGGAAACTTCAAAGAATATCTGCAACTACATGGATGAAGGTAAATATTACAGAAATATTCAGTGACTCATCTATGTCCAATATTTTTTAAAGTTTAAAGTAACCTCCCGTTGCATTTCTTGAACAATATTACTGGAAACTTCAAAGAATATCTGCAACTACATGGATGAAGGTAAATATTACAGAAATATTCAGTGACTCATCTATGTCCAATATTTTTTTACTCTTTAGGATGTGGGTTGCGTGACAATAGAAGTCCGATTTGTGCCGATTCAACAGTCTTGATCGATTTATAATTATTTTAATTATTCTTCAAATATACTGCCCCGTGGTCTCGCGGCACAAGTATGTGCCGTGCGATCTAGAGGTCCTGGGTTCGATTCCCGGGTCGGGCAAAGTGTTATTGGGTGTTTCCATTAGGAAATTCTCAGTACCAGCACGGAGTCTGGAAATGTGCCCGAAAAACGGCAATAGGTGCGCCCCCTATTACGTGGGACTTATATTACGTGGTATGTATCAACATACCTGGTGAAATGTGGGTGCAGTAAAGCACCTCTGCCTACTCTTTCAGACAATACAGGCTTGAGGTTATGTACCTATGTATGTATGATAAAATATAATTATGTACGTCACCAATGGCTTTAATATATTCTGACATGTTCAAGATATTTTGTTATTTGTGACCTAAGCAAACGTTTTATGAAAACAATCTTAAAGTTTAAATGCTATCAGTCAATCAATATTATTTAAGCTCAGAACTTTTTTCTTCAATTGAAACGTTATAACCAGGTTATCTCCATCATTATTCATTCATTTATTATTAGCTAGCTGTGAGACCCGGTTTCGCACGGGCGTAATTTAATAAAATTAAGCACCCTTTTCTAATTTTGGTATAGGACCAAAATTAAATTAAATCGATCCAGTGGTGTAGACATGAAAGCGTAACAGACAGACAAACATAATTACTTTCCCATTTTTAATATTACTGTACATTAGGACATTCAACAGCTTAAAGTTAAACCTATGACTTGATTTAACAACACAATATGTTTCAGAATTGTTTCGCCAATGATAGTATTTCACTTGAATTGAAGCCCATTATTAGACTTAGGGGTCTCAAAAGCTTTCAGAGCGATTCCTCAAAGGATGTATGGATTAAAAGTTATTCTGCATCCTTAATCGGTTCGCCCGGTACTTTGTACCGGCACTTTTTATCAACGTGCTCATTATATTATAGTCTCTACGCGCGTTAATTATGCTTTGTCTATTCAAATGTAGGAATAGATTTAAATCCAGTATTTTCAGATAAGAGTAAAGTATCAAGTCATGTGAATCCTAGTAGCTAGATGTGGTATGCCAGTGCTAGTCACGGGGCAGCAATAAGGTACTCAAGACGTATTTCATTTGTTACCTTCACTTGACACGCATAATTTTTCCTTCAGTTAAGTTTACAAAGAGAATAATAAATAGGTGATAAAGTATTGTAAGCCGCAATGTGTAACAGTTTTTTATTTAATTAAAATATCATGCTGATTGTGGTCGGGAAATTGTTACGTCTTTCGTCGCTTAAACTTTACAAGAGACTTTATTGCACAATGCAGTGGTGTGTTAAAAAGCATCATTCAACTAAATGTTTACGGTATTTTTATTATTGAGGAAAAGATAAAGTTCTTGGCCGCTATACGCATAGATGACTACAGTCATATATATGCTTCAGCATATACTGTAGCATTGGCCTCGAAGTTTAGGCGCGAGTTTGAGAAACTCGGCGGTCGCGGGTTCAAACCCAAGGCACACACCTCTGACTTTTCGAAGTTATGTGTGTATTCACAATGAATTATCACTTACTTTATCGGTGAAAGAAAACATCGTGATGAAACCTGCACACCTAAAAGTTCTTAAGAATTTCTTAGGTGTGTAGTCCGCCAACCCGCACTAGGCCAGCGTGGTGGACTAAGGCATAAACCCTCTCAATGGTAGAGGAGGCCCGTGTCCAGCAGTGGGACGTGAATGGGCTGATGATGATACTGTAGCATATGCTACACCCAGTAATTTTTATTCGGCAGTGGTACACTACTCGATGTGTCCAATTTCAAACTGAATACGTTAATTTAGCAAATGCAAAATAAAAAACGCCAACCGGATAACGTAGCAGAAAATTAGGTTATAACATTCATAAAACTTACACTAAATACGAAAAACCACAATATCTCATGTGATATAATGAGACAAAAATAACTTAATACGACAAAACACCTGCACTAAACTGTGAATTTTTGAAAAATACCCCTAAAGACATTTGTTTGGATCTGTTTAACATGGTTACGCAAAAATAAAAGCGCTGCAAACTGCATTCGCGATTTACCATTTTAAATTTGTACCACACAGTCCAGAGCTCTAAGAAAAATTAACAAAAGGGACAAAAAATATAAACAGCAAAAATGGCACCGTCACAATGGCGAGCGAAAAATATAATAATACCTTAAATCCGCTCAAAGCGCTTATTGCGGTCGACAATGTCGGCTTTAGTTTAGAAATGTCGAATGCTTATATCGAATCATTTTATGTCTACGAATTCCATCCGGATGGATGATTGCTGCTGAAGATCGTGATAGTTGGCGCTTACAATGTGAGGCCTTTGTTAAGCAATGGACGGCGATAGTTTAAGTATATGTGTATATGTACGAATCATGGCTTCATTGGAAATTAAGATCGTAGAATTCGGTCCATGTTCTTCGGTTATTTAAAAATAAAGAATTGATATCCGATCTTGTAATTCTGGCGAAACGAAGGCGTAAAAATGCACTTCTGCCCCCCTTACTATGTATTCAAGTCTTTTATTACCGACCCCTCCTTCCTAATTCAAAAATAAATCAATGACTCGCAAAGCATTTAAAAAGTTCCAGTAAAAATGTTCGAGATACAGTAAAAAAAATCTTGAAAATATAAGCTCAGAAGTCGACCGGATAAGAAAATAAGCTTTGAGCCGTAATAACTAGGAATTATATTCGAGCGTACAGCGGAATGCAGTGTCGCAATTCTGATTTAGTCCGCATACTTCGCCCTTGTATCTGAATTCATAGCAAATCATTTTTAGTCTTATATTTTAATTTTATTTTATGACGGTTTCAAATTGCGAATGATCTTGTATTATTGTTAATATAAATGTATTTGGTTTTAGTGGTACTGCCTTCGTATCTACAGTTAAGCAGTTTAGAAAAATTTTATAACAACAATAAGGGGACTTAAAATATGCCCGGAAAACCGCAATAATTTCGACTTTATTGAAGCCACAGCATTGCTGCAGAATGGTGGATGTATAAATACGGGCGTTGCGGTTTGTTTTTATTTTAACACCATTATTGAAGTCGACTTGTACTTATTATGTATTTGTGTCAAACATTTTTTATTTGTCATCGTTTTATAGTAATAATTCATTTCGTTAGTCCTTTTTTCTATTGGACAAATATGGATTATTCGATTTTTGAAATATCCATTCTTCGCTTATCATTTCTATTCGTCCATCAATTTGTTACTCAGTAAAGCCTCATTGGTAAATAAAGATGTTTGGATATTTTCCTCAGAGATCCAAAACCAGTCGTGCTACATCGCGTGTCAAAACACGCAGTTTGCTTCGGCTCTATGCCAAAATCTATTAAGAATCCTGTTAATGATATGGAGGCACATCAATATTATCGTTTCAATAAGTTAGCGCTCTGCTGTGTTGAGGTGTTTTCCAAAAATATAGATAAAAAATTAATTAAATTGATAAATATTCTGCATGCGGTCTCATTTTCTAATAAATATTATTCGAAAACAAATATGCATTACCTAAGCGCATATGATTATCACAGAATGAATTCGCATAATTTTGAGTTATTTCTTCATTTCAGTTTACATGTTGTTGATTAACATATAAAGTTGGTGTGCTACTTGCTAAACATAATTTTTGATGAATGCATTGCGCGATGTTTAATTCATAAAAATATGGCGTCAGCTGATTAGCATAGGAATTTGTGCTGGTGTCGAACAATCCTTCAAACTTCTCTATTAACTATATACTAGAATTGTAAAATTTCTAGCTAGTGTTGAAATTTTAACGTACTTCTTGATCTTTTTTTAAGTTATAATTATGATGTTCTAGTTAATTTTGTGGCACTTCTATAGCAGCCAATTTAGATCCCACTGCTGGAAACGTTCCTTCTCTACAACTATGTCCTATACATAGTTCTTAAGAAGCTGTTTAAGATGATTCCCATGTAACTTCTACAAGGCAGAGGTGAGTGCCTGGAGTTTTAACCCGCGACAGCCGACATTTCGACTCGACTACGCACCTAAACCTCGCGGCCATAACGAATTTCCTTAGTGTATGCAAATGCACTATTTACTAATTCGTTTGCTTAAAAGTTCTTACATCTATAGGTCTAGAAAATCACTTGCATTCTATGGTTGAAGTCGTATTCGCTTAATTATTGGCATACATATTCAAATACAATAAATATTACCATACATAAATACATAAACTCACGCCTGTATTCCCTGATGGGGTAGGCAGAGGTGCATTTCTGCACCCACATTTCGCCAGGTATGTATCAGTGCCACGTAATAGGGGGCGAGCCTATTGCCGTTTTTCGGGCACATTTCCAGACTCCGGGCTGTTACTGAGAATTTCCTAATGGAAAAACCCAATAACACTTTGCCCGACCCGGGAATCGAACCCAGGACCTCTAGATCCCACGGCACATACTTGTACCGCGAGACCACGGGGCAGTATAAATATTACCATGTCCCATTATTAAGGAATAAGGATTTAAAACAATTTGTCATGGCATGCTACAGGTCTTTCGTAATAAATAAATCCTTTTTTAAACAACTAATGGAACAACTATTCCTAATAATCCAGTCAATATAAAAATTACTTAAGCAAAACCTAAAACCTTCATCACATAATCTGTTTTCACAAACAGCATATGCGTAGTTAAACTAACAATCAACAGATATTTACATAATGTATTATTCATAATGTTGTATTTGCAAGGCAAATACCAAGTATGTGGTTAGTAAATTCTCTATCAAATATTTACCACGGCGTCTGCGTTTGTCGTACGCCATGCCCATCTCGCTATCTAATGAATAACGTTGTTTAAAACTGGGCTGCCGTGGCTTAGCTTAATGAAATAGACGTGAACGCATAGAGTACTTTAGAATTACTTACATTAGTGTTTCGGACACATGCAGGTGATTCGTAAACCTATACATCTAAATTGATTTTTTGTCTACTAGGTAAAGTATGCTCTCTAAAGAACCACCCAACAGTCACATACACAGTTCTGACCACACAATAAGATCGTCGTGTCGTATGTTGTGTCATGGGTATCAGAAACTACAACAGACTTTTCAATCTCACAAATATCCAAACTCTAAACATCATCATCAGCTAATATACGTCCCACTGCTGGGCACGTGCCTCCTCTACAACTGAGAGGGTTTGGCATTAGTCTACCAAGCTGGCCTAGTGCGGGTTGGCGGTCGGCGTAACAAAATCCTAAAAACTTTTAGATGTGCAGGTGTCCTCACGATGTTGTCCTTCGTTGTTAAAGCGTTGATAATTATTCATTATGAATACATACGAGTAGGTACATAATTCCAAAAGTCAGAGGTGTGTGGAGCCCGTGACCGCCGAGATTTTTGACGCTCGTGCTTACCCTTGACACCATCACTACTAATTAATTAACTAACGTTTATTTCAAGAAAACTCTGATTGACAGGGTATATGAAAAATCCCTTTAATGCCACAATTTTCTTATACTTTCAAGACTAGTTCTATTGCTTGACAGTGAATTAATTATTGTTTCTTTTTTTGTATTAATATATTTGGAAGAAACGAGCAAAAATGTTTTAATATGCAATAAAAAACAATGTGACCGAATAAATCGATAAACAAGGTCTACGGACTCGTGCAGCACTAAGACTATGATGGCGCGGGGGATGTATGGGGTGTGCGGAGTGTCCCCTCCCCCGCGCCTCAACTCTTACCCTTTTACTATATCCATTTCATGCTCATAAACATCCCAAAATTTTGTCTCAATCTTTATCTCTCAGGTGCCAAATAGGATTAATCCAATTAGGTTCCTTTCAACTTTTTTCATAACCACAGGAATGTTAGACAGTGATAGCTGGTGACATCTGTTCATCCAGACTAATACACATTCATTTATAGCGCGTCGACATTCCGTCCAAGATGAAAGTAAAAAATATGGAGTCATCTCGGGCGCTCCGCAAATGACGTGTTAAGCCAAATGTCTCGTCGTAAGCCCTTTTCATCTTGTACAAAAAGGAGATGAAGAGTCTGCAACGCTAGCATAGTTGGGTGTTTAGATAACATTTTTCAATATTCTTTAATGAGTCTTACTTTTATTTACCAGTGTATGTTCTAGCCCCTTAGATTAGCGACTTATACTAAAGACTAGCATTAAACATTCAGGATAAATGAAAATTTATTTTGGGAATTCTTTTAAGAGGAAGATAATTTTAATGAGATTTTTTGAAAAAAATCTGACAAAGCTTCGTGAACTATGTAATCTATTCAGCGTAATAAAATTATTCCGAATAAAAAATCATTGGTCGTAATTCAAGGTTATCGCACGCTGTTATTTCTTCAGTACAGTGATACCCACACGGTCCCTTGATTTCTGAAGGTCCTGTATACGAAAACAGAACATACACAGAATATATCGGAGCCAAAGCCGAAAAGGCGGTCACGTGACTATATTGGACGTACTATAAAGATAGCTATAAAGAAAGATTCAATCATAAATTGAATCTAAGATCTGTAGAAAGAAGTTTCGGTGTATGACTACTATATTTTTATTACACTCTTATCCTGGTCAAGCCAGCTCATTCATTCTCCAAAAAACCGTTGCATATGGCATAGCTTTACTACAAAAAAAATATCGTCCAGATTTCAATAAAGTAATTTGAAAATTCAATGTTTCATATTTTCGAGTTCTTGACACAGTACAAATGTATAATTTTATTAATGAAAAACATGTACCTATCCACTGAACAAACAATATGAATTTCTATGCCTTGTGCCAATAATGAAAGGCTGTCATCGACCCTCGTCAAATGTAACGGATCCGCGCCTTGACACTGATCTTACATCATTTATTTGCCATAGATGATTCCTTTAATGAACATGTCAGTTGCTATGGCTCGGAAAAATCTTAGAAAGATAAAGAATGGATTATTTTATAATAAATGCTATCTTTCTATTTTAGACTCAGTTTTTACAATTATTTATTTCACAGTACATTAAACTAAGCGATGGTATTTTTCCTTTCAAACGATGTTTTAATCTTTATAGTATTTAAAAGGTCGTGATGGCCTCGACGTGATGGAATCTCGACGGTCGCGGGTTCAAACCCCAGACACACACCTCTGACTTTTTAGAAGTTATGTGTGTATTCATAAAGAATTATCACGTACTTTAACGATGAAGGAAAACATCGTGATGAAACCTGCACACCTAAGAGTTCTTAGGAATTTTTTAGGTGTTTGATCCGCCAACCCGCACTCGCCCAGCGTGGTGGACTAAAGCCTAAACACTCTCAGTTGTATAGGAGGCCCGTGCCAAGCCGTGTGACTTATATGGGCTAATGATGATGATGTATAGCATTATGGGTTAAGAATTCCAACACGCTATCCTCTGCCTTTCGTAAGAGCTGACTAGGGGTGGCTGGGCATACTGCGGGGGCGGTGTGCCATAACTGAGAGCAACCCCGAGATGTGCGGCAGAAGGGGTAGTCTCTTGACTGTCGTGGACGCTCACAATGAGTGAAATAATGTGAGTGGAGGGTATCTCAAGTCCTCTCAATTTATGAGGAGTGCTGAATTGGACGATGCGTCAGACGGCAGCGGGGTACATTTCAAGGCGCTTCTCGCCCTGAGATGCCATGACGGGCGAGGTTTTAGTCGGTTTGCTGGCGTAGGATATAGGTTAGGGACCCAACTAGGCTAAGCGGAAAACTGTTCCGCACTCTGAGTGGGAAAGCCAGAGACCCCTACTTACCTCTTTAGGTCTCTCCCGAAGTACAAAAAGTGAGCACTTTCCTCTCGTATAAAAAAATATATGTATGGCATTAGCATGGCAGAATAACTTTAGTAAAGTGAAGGTATTTCCCTCCTGCCTTTTCTAGATACAGTCGTTAGAATATTCCTAACAAAGTTTCTTACAACTGGAATTGAAAATATTCTTTTCAACTTCATTTTGAACTGCTTTTATGACTGCAAATTGCTACAACAACTTGTTAACGATAAAATACATGGGAAACTAGGCTGTTGTGTAAATAAGGAACAGTAAGGCGCTAATATTTAGAAGCAGCGCAATTACGTGGGATACAGAGTGGTTTTTTGTTTGCAAATGGTAAAGGTTTTTAATCAAAACTTAAAACCCACGTAACAGGCAAATAGCCTCATAATATTCTACCAAATCAGATCCACCAAATAGTAAGCCCAAATTCCATAATAAGTATTCATAAAGAAAGTGAAAGTGATGTAAAATTTAGAATGTATATACCTTTATTTTATTAGAATCTTTAATATTTAACCATTGTATAATTTTATATTTAATTACAAGAAATGACTTTAGAAGTTGGACGTTATTGTTTTAAAAATCAAATTGCCATACTGTGTCTCTCTTTACTGCGCCTAAGTTGCAAGCTATGACGCAGATAGCTCGGTAACTGGCGCTTAGAAACTGAGCGACTTTATTAACTACCCACCAAGTGTCAACTTCAGTGTTGCCAGCGTTTAGGTTGTCATGGCAACATTTCCCTAACAGATACCATTGAAATTATACGCGGGAAACAAGGCAGTGTAGGCGTGAAATATTAACAAGATATGGTGACCCGAGACTTCACACGAGTAAGCTTATTCGAGAAACTATTAATTATGATGCTATATTGTTTTGCTAGAAGGACGTATCCGCGTGGATAACCGCAGTAAACAAAGCACACAAGCCGACATTGAAACGCACATGGGTGGGATTTTGGAATTACAATACGATAACAATGGAGAAGGATAACTATTTCCCACAATTTGAAATTTTGTGTATATTGAGCTGAATTAACACTGTTGCCTATAGAAATATTAAATTGATTCGTGTTTGTCCATATTACGATATGAATCTCTTTTGTTTCGGATCGGAAACGTGAGACTCTATACAATTGTCAGCGGGATGCCTTTTTTACGTCTTGTTTTGTTAATGTAGGCTAGGGATGGGTAAAAAATATCGATATATCAAAATATCGATATTTTTTCAGAAAATAATCGATATATCAAAATATCGATATTTTTTCAGAAAATAATCGATATATATCGTCGATATTTTTATTTTGATAATATCGATATTCGATATTTAATTCTAAATATCAAATTCGATATTTTTTTTTAGTTTTTTTTAAATTTTACTTTGATCGAGTTAAAGTATAGATTTAAATTCGCAAAAAAAAAAAACTACAAGAGCTACTCTCGAGCCTCGAGTTTACGACTATTTACGAAGCTAGGGAAACTAAAATTCTAAAAAAAAATATCGATACGATATTTTCTAAAAATATCGATACGATATATATCGATATATTTTTTCCATTTGCCCATCCCTAATGTAGGCCAAATCTTGCAACAGACTTTTGACAGGGTCTCCAAGCAATTCAACCTTATTTTGCACACAAGGGTATGCAAGGTAAAAATACTTATAAAAATCGTCGTAGTGGCCCACCTAGTGAATAGCTCCCCGCCGAGTTTTGAACAAGCGGGAACGCTGACAAGCCTCGTTAAAACTATAACTAAAAACATCCTAATAACAAAAACCAATGACAAATTACTCGAGCCTTCTTGATTGCACGATGCACAATTATTCCGCGGTATCAACGAGTCAACAATTCAAGTTATTGAATTTTTAATATACCTAGACTCAGTAATATAGCATTAGAAAACTATGTTCCATACTCCATTATTTTAGCAAGTATATAAATGAAGCAAATGCTTTTATTCTATTCTATTCTATTCTCAGCCTATCGCCGTCCACTGCTGAACGAAGGCCTCCCCAAGTAGGCGCCAACCATCCCGGTCTTGAGCAGCCCTTATCCATCCGCTACCCGCCACTTTTCTCAAGTCGTCGGACCATCGTGCTGCAGGACGTCCTACACTACGTCTACCTAAGCGCGGTCTCCACTCCAACACTTGTCTGCTCCAACGGCCGTCCGTCCGTCGGCAGACATGGCCGGCCCACTTCCACTTCAGCGTGCTAATCCTGCGGGCAATGTCAGTGACTCCGGTTCTCTGGCGGATGACTTCATTACGAATTCTATCCACCAGAGAAACTCCAAGCATTGCCCGCTCCATGGCACGCTGAGTGACTTTAAATTTGTGGACCAGACCTTTAGTGAGTGTCCACGTTTCGGCTCCGTATGTCATTACGGGTAGGACGCACTGATTAAAGACTTTCGTCTTGAGGCACTGAGGGATCGACGACTTGAGAATATGACTTAGCTTCCCGAATGCCGCCCAGCCCAACCGTATTCTTCTGTCTGCCTCCTTCTCGAAGTTGTGCCGGCCTAGTTGAATGGTTTGGCCAAGATAGGTGTATTCTTGGACAACTTCGAGAGTGGCATTCCCTACGACTACAGGCCTCGGGAGAACATGACTGTTAAACATTACCTTCGTTTTGTCTATGTTCATCCCGAGTCCTATTTGTCTTGAAGATCGGTCAAGGCTGTTGAGCATTTCCTCCAGATCCTGCAGAGATTCCGCCATCACGACGATGTCATCCGCGAATCGCAGATGAGAGATGTACTGGCCGTTAATGTTGATGCCCCGTCCTTTCCAGTCGAGCGTCTTAAAAGCGTCCTCCAATGCGTTGGTAAACAGTTTCGGAGAAATTACGTCTCCCTGTCTTACCCCTCGCTGCAGTTGGATTGGCTTCGTGCTGTGTTCTTGTACTTGGACGGTCATCGATGCGGCTTCGTACAGACTTCTCATCACCTGGATGTAGCGGTAGTCGATCAGGCATCTCTGCATGGACTCCAGAACAGCCCAGGTCTCGACGGTATCAAAAGCTTTCTCGTAGTCCACATACGCGAGGCAGAGGGGTTGGTTGTATTCCTCAGTTTTTTGGATTATTTGCCTAAGTGTATGTATGTGGTCTACGGTGCTAAAGCCCCTCCGAAACCCGGCCTGCTCCGGTGGTTGGAATTCATCGAATTTTCTGGCGAGACGATTCGTAATGACCCTCGAGAACAACTTATAGACATGGCTCAAGAGTGCGATGGGGCGGTAGTTCTTCAGTAAGGTGTTATCGCCTTTCTTGAAGAACAAAACCACCGCACTCTTGCTCCATGCCTCCGGCGTTGTGCCAGTTTGGATGACGGAGTTGAAGAGCTTAACTAGTTCTCTCAAGACAGGTGTACCTCCTGCCTTGAGAAGCTCAGTGGTTACTCCGTCATCTCCCGGTGCCTTGTTGTTCTGAAGTTGACCGAGGGCCATTCTAATCTCGCCCAATTCGATGTCGGGAAGCTCGTCTGAGTAGTGGCGAGTCAGTCTGGCTCGCGGATCATCCGCGTTGCAGGCCACAGGTGGAACTGCTCTTTGAGCATACAAATTTCCGTAGTACTTTTCGACCTCTCCGAGAATTTCTGGAATTGAGGTGACGGTGGTGCCTTGTTGTGTTCTGAGTTTCGTCAGGTGACAACCGGAGGTGTGGGGCTTAGCGAATACTTTGGAGCCCTTGTTTTGCGCAATGGCAATTTCAACTTCCAAAGCATTCGCGCGCCTAATGTCGCGCCGTATAAGCCTCTTCACCTCTCGGTTTAGTACCTGACGTTCAGATGGTGTGGCGTTTATAAGTTCTCGTCTTTTCCTCAATAATTCCAGAGTCTCGGAGGAGATTTTAGACTTACGCCCGCTGCTCGTTGGTCGAAAGTATTTGGAGCCTACTTCGCGAATGATCCGCATCAGACTATTGGAGGCGTCATCAATGCTTTCAGTGTTTTCCAGTAGGGCGAATCGATTCTGTAGTTCCAGCTGGAAAGCTTCACAGCCGGCTTCGATCTGGGGCAGTGATGGACGAAGAGTCGACCTCATTAAGCGCGCACGTTCGATTTTAGTGTTAATATTCAGAGTGCCTCTTACAAGTCGGTGATCACTGCCGGTATTAAACCTGTTGATCACTGAGACATCTCTGAATATTTGGCGCTTGTCAGTAATAATGAAGTCGATCTCATTTTGGGTCAAACCGTCAGGGCTACGCCAGGTCCACTTCCTTTGGGGCTTCTTCTGGAAGAATGAATTCATGAGAAAAAGCCCCTGTGCCTCGAGGAAGTTGACCAGCATTTGCCCTCGACTATTTCTGCTCCCATAACCGAATGGACCTACCCTCGATTCGCCGTAACCCTGTACTCCCACTTTGGCATTGAAGTCACCCATAACAACATTGTAAGAAGTGTTGGTACGAGACATAGCCTTCACTATGTCCTCGTACATGGCCTCGACTTCGTCGTCAGGATGTGTAGACGTCGGGGCGTACACTTGTATAACCTTGAGAGAGTATCTCTCGGTTAATTTTAAGACAAGGTACGCCACCCTTGCCGACACACTGCCAACTTCTACAACGTTGCTTTTGAGTGACTTGTGGATCATAAATCCGACGCCTCCTTGGGATGGTTGGTGTCCTTCTCGGAAGTAGAGTAAGTGACCGGTAGGTAGGGTAATCTTGTCCTCCCCCTGTCTACGGACTTCAGATAACCCCACAATATGCCAGTTGATGTGACTTAGCTCTACTTCCAATTCTGAGACGTACTCGTTCAGCCGCAGAGAGCGTCCGTTGTACGTTGCCAGAAACAGTCGGTTGTGGTACCCTGCCGTAACCCGGGGATTCTTAGCACCCCCCATCTCGCCGTTACCATGACCGGTACCGTGGTCAGGAATAGCGAGACTGCCGGGAACTGGGGGCCGCGAATTGATGGGAGTTGCCATTGGGGGATTTTGCCATAGTCACCACGCTTGGCAAGCGGGTTGGTGACCGCAGTGGCTGGAAAGCTTTAGCCGACGGTGCTGCTGCCCACCGAAGGTTTTGGTATTTAAGGCATTCCAGCTTGAACGAGTGGTTATGCCGCCACTAGTCGGCCGCCAGAGCCACATCTGTTAGCTAGCAGGGTGTACCGCGTGCAGGTAGGGTTGGCAGTTGGGGACGTGAGATGTTATGCGCCCCCCTTACACCCCCCTTACACCCCTTTATAAATGAAGCAAATGCTTTAGATAAAAAATATGATGAGACTAACTACACACCGTAATGACTCGCTAACTTACTGGACAGCGTCCTTTAATTGCTAGCAAAGTTTCCGTGGCCAGACTCTGGCAACTTGTTCAACGTACTGAAATTAAATTGAATCTAAACTTGGTCTAATTTATCCGGAAATACATATTTTTTATGGGATAAGTTCCTCTTACCACATTACTAGTAATGATATCTAACGAATTTTTAAGTAGAGAATTTTTTGTACACTATTCTTGTAGGGTAGCAAAATGGTCTCAAATTTGCTGTTGTAATAAACAATAGATTATTTCTGATAAATAACTTTGAAAAGGTAAAGAGGTATGTACCTGCTCTAGGTACCGATTGCAACTCAAGATCTTTTGCTTGGTATCTATCTTCTATTTGTATATATGTATATACATATTACCTATATATTTGTTCGAAGGACCATCAATCGTCACTCGATATCTCATACCGGCCTTTTTTTCTTTTTGGCGAGGGGAAAGCTAATTATGAATCTACTTCCCGCAAGCTCCGGGGGAGGGGGTGGAAAGCATATGTCGGGGTCACCGGTCTTCCAGCCCGGCACACCTACCAAAACCCGCCTTTTGCCATCTTCACGCCAAGAAGGGCGATCACGTAGTGTGGACGAGAGGTGTCCACCAATAATCCGCTTCTGCCAAGACGCCGCCGAGACAATAAGCGTCTCGGCCGTCTCAGATTTCTGGGGGACGCAGTAAATACCCTACTAATTTGGTTCGGACGCCACGGTTGTGGATCGGCGCCCGGAAACGGACACAGGTTACCATGCTTCCGCTCCCTTCGGGGTTACTTTCAGTGAGAACGCACGGCCCCAGCATCGCGTTCAACCACCCCAAGGGCCCTTTTAATCATCTCTTACGACAGACAGAGGATATAGTGGTGGGATTTCAACGCCCCCTTACTACAGGGCAGACCTCATATCGGCCTGCTGGGATGCTTCTTCACGCTTCGCTGAAAAGACCCAGGATGGAATTAACTATAAACCATTCAATTCAACCATGATGATGGTTTTTAGTATCTATAAATTTTAAGAAGTAGCAAGATCAAAATTAATACTCATTACTGATAGTTCATATTACTGACTAGTATTAAAGGACTATTCGATCTCATAAAACTCAGAGTCGAAACAAGTTTTAATTCATAATACCAACATTTCAGCAATGGCCACAGGGACAGTGATTTATTCCTTGACGCGCAAAATATCATTTATAAGCAGTCAGTATATGTTAGGAATTTGCAAATGCCTTTTACAATTGTTAGACAACTACTTTTGTAGGTCGAAACTTCAGAAACTAAATTCATCATTCTTGTTCTCAATCTATACACGTAATTTGTAATGTAGGTTCACTTGATACACACCACAGTAAGCCACAACTAAAAAAAATGTTTGTACTCGTAGTAACTGAGCAAATTCCGCATAAACAGATGATGATTCCTCCTAATGGATAGTTCATATTTTATAAGAATGAAAGTTATGTTTAATTTGATAAAATCTTCTTTTTTTTCGAAAAACATTGGTACAATAGTTAATTATTATTGCAAATAATTTCATATTTTATTAATACTAACCAATAATCCGGAATACTTCCTCCTAAAGCAGCTGTACAACGGCTATTGACGATATTGATATTGAACCAACAAATTCGGTTATTCTTCGAATTTCAAAGGATTTCAGGTACGTACGTACACGCAGACGTAAATAAAATTGCTAACAAAACTTATATATAATAACTATAATAAATATATAGATCGGCGTCTATTGGCTAGACACCACTAACGAGAATCCGCGGGCTCAAACCCCACACCGAAAAGACTTGCAGATACAGGTAGGCACGACACAAGTCTCTCTCTTAGTGTGGAGTCAGAACTGTGTATATGAATTTTGGATTATATGAATTTATTTATTACAAGTACTTATACACGACAGAAACGTGACTTTGCGTCGTGTGATCGAAATATGCCCGCGGCGTGAATAATGTAGAGGCTTAATAAATGAGCTTCGAACAAGACTTTACAAATGATCCAAGAGTTCATAGGTCGATCTGCTTGTATTAATCTGTGAGATAGAGTCTCGCTGACAGGCCACGGCCGGGAGAAGATAAATAAAATCAATTTGTTGGATGGGATTCGGCGAGAATCGTCGGGACCGAAACGTGATTCCTTCATCAGAGTTAATTAAGATGTGGAGTGAATCCGGCATGGGCGAGGTTATTAATTATTTAGGTCGTTCAGTTAAATTAGAATGCAATATTTGTATGGAGTCAATAAAGTCGTGATGGCCCCGAGGTTTAGGCACGAGGTCGAGAATCTCGACGGTTGCGGGTACAAATCACATCTGACTTTTCGAAGTTATGTGTGTATTCACAATGAACTTGCTTAAACGGCGAAGGAAAACATCGTGAAAAAACCTGCACACCTAAATGTTCTTAGGAATTTCTTAGGTGTGTAGTTCGCCAACCTGTACTAGACCAGCTAAGGCCTAAACCTCCTCAGTTGTAGAGGAGACCCGTGCCCAACAGTGGGACGTATATGGGCTGATAATGATGATGATGATTTGTATGGAGAATAGGTGCCATAATGGAAAAAATGGCGTAAGTAATCAATCTCAAAATAACAGTACAATCGTGCAGTGTCATAGCAATGTCAGTGCAATTTCACAATGCTGTTTCATTTAGTCTGTGAAAGTAGTCGCAACATGCTCTTTTTGCTGAGAATACTATGATAATCATCGATGGCAGTGACATTTTTTTTATACATATACGAGGGCAGTCCGATAAGTACTTAGCCTACAAAAGAAAAACGAAAATTTTGGAAAAGTGGCGATTTATTTCTCATCACAGTCTTCTTTCAACTCGATTCACTTGACCCAGCGATGCTCCAACTTCTTTAAGCTGTCTGAAAAGAACGTTTTCTGGAGGTCTACAAAGTAGGCCTCCGTGGCGGCGATAACCTCCTCATTCGACTCAAATTTCTGTCCGGCGACGGACTTTTTCAAGTTTGGAAACAAAAAGAAGTCACACGGGGCCTAATCTGGAGAATACGGTAGATGGAGCAGCTGTTCGTAGCCTAATGTGACCAATTTGGCCGTTGCGACGGCGGAGGTGTGAGCCGGTGCGTTGTCATGGTGGAAGAGCACTTTTTTCTTCGCCAAATGGAGCCGTTTTTTCTACAATTCAGCGTTGAATCGGCCCAATAGTTCGGCATAGTAGAGCCCTGTGACCGTTTTGCCCTTCTCCAGGTAGTCGATGTAAATCACACCTTGTGAAACCTAGAAAACGGTGGCCATCACCTTTTCGGCCGATGGGACAGTGTTCGCCTTCTTCGGAGCACATTCGCCGGGTAAAGTCCACTGTTTCGACTGTTTATTGGTCTCTGGTGTGTACCAGTGAATCCATGTTTCGTCGACGGTCACGAAACGACGCAGAAACCCCTTCGGATTGCACCTAAACAGTGTCAAACACTGCTCTGAAGTTGTGTCACTGATGCGCTTGTCGTCCGAAGTGAGCAAACGCGGCAGCCATCGAGCCGACAGCTTTCTCATGCCCAATATTTCATGCAGGATATGACCCACGCGGTCTTTTAAGATGCCTACTGTCTCAGCTATCTCGCGCACCTTCAATCGGCGGTCTGCCAATACAAGATCGGGACTTTTCTCACGTTATCCTCCGTGGTAGCCGTTTTTGGGGCACCTGGGCGTGGCTCATCAAAAACTGACGTGCGACCACGTTGAAACTCGTTAAACCAATTTTTGACGGTCGCCATTGAAGGAGAAGAGTCACCGTAAACAGCATCCAAGCGCTTTTTGATATCGCTGCGCGATTTCCCTTCCAAAAATAAGAATCAAATCACCGGCCGATATTGCTCTTTTTCCATTTTTCGAAAATCCGCGGACACGTCCGCTTACACACGCGGTCAAAACAAAACTACAAATCCAATTCGGCTGAAATTTTGACAATAGCCGTCTACGAAGATGTGCTACATGATGGTAAATTTATCTTACGATAGTGGTGCCATCGGGCGGTGAGGCTAAGTACTTATCGGACTGCCCTCGTACATACATACGCCTGTAATTTCCGAAGACGAAGGCAGAGGTGCATCTCCGCACCCTCATTATGCCAGTTGTGTTTTCGTCCTACGTAATACGCCTATAGCCGTTTTTCGGGCAAAATTCCTAACTCCATGCTGCTACTTTCGTAGATAGAAAATCCTAGTAAGACTTTTGCCCGACCTTGAATTCTAAGCCCCACGGCAAAAATATCATTGTTCAAATGATGAGTCTCGGTTTAAAAGTCAATAAGTTGGTTGAAATACGTGGGAATACGCTTATTTCTTTTTTACTATTAGTTTCCGCAATCTGCATGTTCAACTTAAGAAACTGAAGGTTCATCTAATAGGGTAATTAGAAGCAGTAGAATATAGAAGGCATTATATAAGAGGGGATTCTAATAGGAGACAGAAAAATAGCAAGCATATTTTTCGTTAGATCGTAAATGAACCCCATTGGACCTTAATGGCTATCACGGGAAATTAAAATAATAATTAGCTTAGTCATTAAAAAAGGTTGATTATGTTTAAACAAAACAATTTATTCTAACATCATTGCATTAGGTTCTGTAACAACAGATTAAGATGGTTCCTAGAAGATACAGTTATTTCGGAATTTCGGGCCGTCGAAATGATATTCTATAGTAACACCATACAGAGAGAGCCGTCTATTGAGTTAGTCTCCGTCCCTCCTTCTGAGATACCACAGCTTTGACAATATTCCTGTAGCTAAGCATTGTTGTAATCTCTTGTAATTTTCATCAAAAGCAAAACGTGCTAACCGACAACATAATTTAAAATAATAACCAAGTGTATTACCGAAACAATAAAGTCTCAAATCAATTTCATCGACAATATACAAGGAAGATTAATTACCGCTTTGGTCCGATGGATAGATTACTGAAATTAATAAACGCCTAATACCCTAAGTCATTTGATATTATATTGACGTTTTGTGTGATTTTCTTGAGATAGTGTTGTAGTTTTGCAAAGATTATAGAATAGTTTTGTTTATTAGGAACCCATTAATTACTGACTAGAATTAGGTTTAAGTGTAAGTTCTGGCAAAATAATACGTTGTTTTTTATATCTATGACACAGTTGTGTAATGTTATTATATCATAACTGTTTTTCTTAACAGTAAATAAACATCGAGCGGCAAAATATATTTTATTACTATCCGGACATTGGAAGTTGTATATTAATATAGGTCGAGTCCTGTCGATTTTTGAGTAAAAAATGCACCAACATTCTTGACTTAATATGCAAATGCCTCCTTATAGGTACAGTGATTTCGATTTAAATTAAAAAAAAATACATACATAAACTCACGCCTGTATTCCCTTAAGGGGTAGGCAGAGGTGCATTTCTGCACTCACATTTCGCCAAGTATGTATCAGTCCCACGTAATAGGTGGCGAGCCTATTGCCGTTAAAAAAAAATAAGTTTGATAAAATATACCTTTTATGTTAAGTTCCAAGTAAATAGTATATTACTATGTGAAATTTTGCCCATAACTGTTCAACTATTTCATAATGATTGTGCGGCTGACGATAAACAATACAAACATTAATTTTAGATAATATTACTTAGACGAATCAGAAAAATGTAGGTAAACATAAAACTAGCAATCATAACATCACCAAATAAAACGGCATTAAAGTAACAAAGCGAGAAATTGCAATCAGAATAACAAATTTCAAAAAGGAAGTACAACAAAAAAGGCTGTAAAAGCTGACAATATTTATTTTAACAAGCTCCAATAAAAACTCGCCAATAACTCCGTCCGGAAACAAATTGCTAATCGTTACACAAAGGCGTGTTGAAATTACGTTTCGCTGGCTTTAAGGAAGCTGAATGCTCGCTATGGGCAATATTCCGTTGAAAATTGCGAATATATTAAAACAAATTGTTCAAATTAATATTTGCGGCCGCGGCGCCTACACGTCGGATAAGGATTTTTGATTAAAACCATGATAAGTGTTTGTTCGGTGGTATTGAGTGTATTGTTTGGATTTTAAATGCTTTGCTTTCATGACGTTATAGGGTTGCTGAGCGAAGGAATTTTTCAAATGCTTAACCCGGAACAAAAGCAATATAGAAGGCATCTTCTGCTGTCGTCAATGCTGAGGGAATGAGAAAAATACGCTTTTGTGATGAAATTAATAATTAAAGAGGATTAAAGCTTTAATATTAAGAAATTATACGTCTATTGGCATATAAGACAAAATTTATGATATATTTTTTTGTACTTATGCAAAAATGCTTGTATTATCGTATTTATTAAAAAGAATAATTTATATTTTAGTTCCAAGTGGGTACCTTTTAGATATTATGGTTCATCATTCATCAATCTATAAAAGACAGCTGCATGGAATCTCTTCGTCTCTCTGGAATATGAAATGTGAAGGTATAATCATAAATATATGTGATATACATAACGGAGAGTCTTGGGCGTTATTGATTTTAAATCAAACAGTCACACTTTTGGAGGTAATTACAAATTTAATCGGAAACAAACTTATGACAGAGCTCCGTTCGGTCCGGCGTTCCGAGCGAGAATGACCCATTCCTCGATCGGGCGGTTGTTTTTATACCCTACGTTGGGCGCACAGTGGGGATGCGACGACTCTTCGACACGGCCGTCCTGATGACCACACGTCCTCGTGTGGAGTGCCTGGAATGAAAGAAAATTCTCGAGCAGTACTCATTCTAGTCGTTCGGCCATTCCTGGCCCAAGTGGATGGGAATTAAAGGCACTCTGATCAAAATCATTACAGGTTTTAATGAAAATCGTAACAAACTCCTTCTCTCAAAGCTGACATGTTGAACAACACCCATACTCATTCAAATAATAGGAAACTCATTAAAATATCACAGTGCTCATACTCTGACCTCCATCCGGTTACAAACATCAAACCAATCGACCTCTATCCGGTCTTCAACACGTAACCTCTATCCGGTTACAAACAACACCATCTGGATAATCATTTCGAGCCTTTATCAAAATAATCTTAAAGTAGGTCTGTTTAACATGTTACTTTATTTTTCCCTAGTCACAGTCTCATCAATACGCTTTCCTTTAATTTTACAGGCTACAGATTCTTTAATTAGAGGACACTCAGCATCAGAGTCGTAATGAAATGAAAATTGCTCACCAGAGTCACGTAGTAGGTGTTTTCATGGCTTGAATCAGCGTCAGAAAATTGCGGTTCTGTTGTTCCAACAAACGCATCCAGTTTTTCATCGCTAGCGTCTTCATTTTGAACACGTGGGTCGTTGAGGTCCATCCCAATTCTGATAACGGAGAGTCTGGGCCGTTATAGATTTTAAATCAAACAGTCACACTTTTGGAGGTAATTACAAATTTAATCGGAAACAAACTTATGACAGAGCTCCGTTCGGTCCGGCGTTCCGAGCGAGAATGACCCATTCCTCGATCGGGCGGTTGTTTTTATACCCTACGTTGGGCGCACAGTGGGGATGCGACGACTCTTCGACATACATATTTATTATGTATTTAAATTAAATAGACTGGATTTCCTCGAAGACTACAAGCGCAATCAAGACAAACCACTTAAGAGTTTTCTACAATGAGTTTCTTAGGTGTGTAGTTCGCCAACCCGCATTTAGTTAGCGTGGTGACATAAGACCTTACCATCCCTCAATTGTAGTGGAGGCTTGTGCCTAGTAGTAAGACGCAGATGGATTGATAAAGATTGGCAGACATTCAATATAAACTAAGCGATGGAGAGAAAAGCCAATAATCCAGATCAGTTGTTCCTATTTAGTGAGGCCAATGTGCAGTTGTAGGCTGACATGATGATGACGTTAACAGAAAAAAAAAATGAGCAGAGTGAGAAAAAAAAACAGCAAAACCGAAAGGGAATTCGTGTATTTGAATAAAAATAAATAAAAGGTAATGATTTGTTAATTTTTGAGAAACGTATATTGAAGTTTGCTCAGAAAATTGCGTCTGGATTCTCGGGAGTCTACTTTTCCCTGAGTTTTCTACTAACTCATTCTCCCACCCAGAGCGCGTTGAAAGCTGTTTATCTGAATTTCCAAGCTTGTTAGAAAGTTCCGCGAACTGTTTTTAGTTTAGCAGTGGTAGCTGAGTTAATTTGTTGCACTAATGGATCCGAGTTTGAATCGGGAAAAACCGGGATGACGTTTTAAATTTCAAACAATGTTGAGCTTTTTGTTTGTAGTTTGTTGTGGGAAACTGGTAACAAGGATATTAATGTTGTTCACATAGGTGAGATGTCTTAATACGAAACCCGCTACAAAATTCTAATTGTGTAGAAAAAATAAATGGTTGTGCCACGCTGTAGATTTATGGCTGATTGCTGGAAGTCCATTTTACTGGAGATTAGTTTTTGCATCTGCTCGAGTAGTGAATATAATATAGAGTTACGTTTTTGCTAAATCTCACTCACAAAATAAAACGCAATTGAAAAAATCACGCAAGTTTTTAGTGAGACTACATATTATGGCCATTCGACCAATATACCTATACAGTAAGTTGTTTTACTTACATACTTGTTACCTACAACATTGCACGCGAATGTTTCAATTAAAAATGTTTTGTCCGGTTTTTGTCAAATTTATCATAATATGCACTGTTCGTAGCGTAGTAGTAGCGTGTCGTATAGCCTATAACCATCCTGGATATTTAATTGACTCTTCATCCGGTGCTGGTGGTGTAGGATATTCGTATCTGCCCGGATGGCGACCACCGTACACAGGGCGTAAAACCCGCCATAGTGGCACATGCAAGTGTGCCGCGTTCCGGGATCAGCCAGTGTATATCCGGTTTTCGGGGGGGCTTCAATCATGGTGAAAGGATGACCGTGCCGGCAATTTTTTTGGCCGGTTTGTCGCGGTTGGTCCTTTGATCGCCATGATTGATAGTCCCCCAAACTTCTTCACAATAAGGTGAAGAGGTATTCGGCCGGCATGATTGTGTCGACCAACGGGAGACCATCATCTCTCGCTGGTCGGCACTTTTTCTGGACTCCATTGCGCTTACCATCAGGTGCAATGGGGTCACTTTGCCGTGCCAAAAAAAAAAAAAAAAAAAAAAAAAAAAAAAAAAAAAAAATCCCAATAAAATATTTGAACCACTAGTTCCTTCAGCTTAATAATATTAATATAGATTTGCATTTCTGACTGGCGTTGTAACCGCAAAAGTCAGGGCCAGGCCCGCGCCATGCTATGCCATAGTAGTAAGTATTAAAACAAGCCTATGCCCTTATTCCGCGTTCAATTCCCGTTTTGGGCAAAGAGTTACTTAGTTTTTTCACCATAGAATCTCTGCAGCAGCATGGAGTCAATAACGTGGGTCTTAAAAAACGTGGTTACAGAAATGAACTCTAAAATCCGGACTAAGAGCATAAGTAAGTGTGTATGCTCTTGTCATTACATATATATTATACTTTACATATATAATATGCACATAATAAAAAATCCTTTTCCATATCGGGATTATCGGATATCGGGTTTTAAAATTAATTTATGTTACTTACGTGACCTTACGTCTTTTATACATTTTATATAACGCCATCTACACATGAATGCATGAATCAAAATGCAAGTTATACTAGTAAAATTTTATTGTAGTCTTGCAACCGCTACTTTGTATTAGTGTAGCTTTATATGTATAGATGGCGCTTGCTGGTTAATTTTATTTTTTAGATTTAAAGGTAATAGAATTTGTATTCATTTAACACGTAAGTAACACGAATAATACTAGCCCGATAAAATGGTGCATTACTGATTTGTAATGGTAATTACCGATTCAAATATGTTGTGGACTTGTCAGATATGATAACTTGGTATTAGTCCCAGCCCCTTAATATTGGGATTTGGTCTGACTGATCCCACAGCGTATCCCACTTACTTAGTTCTTTCCACGGTGGTCACTACTAAATTAATAAATACGAATGTAAGCATTTATTGCGGTGATAGCGAAGGCAAATCACAAAAAGTTAAAAGAAAAACAAAACTTTTTAAAAACAAGCTTTTATTATGTTCTTGTTAATTAAAATAATTAAAAATTATACTCGATAAAAAATATCAGTCCTTTCAGTCTAGTTAAAATATCAGTTTCAGTGTAGGTTAAATAGTTATACTTAGTCAATTGAAACATTTATGATTTATTAACCACATACGTCTACATCACAATAATCCCTTATCGAAAGTAGGTAAGTAGGTACATACCTATTAGATTTTTATTAAAACTTTACACCTTGTATTAAATCTTTGCGTTTTTTTCATGTTATATTTTTGAAAGTAAATTAAAGCTACCTACTGCTTTATTTCCTAATTTTAATTAAAATGTTATTTCAAGTTTATCAAGACGTTAATGGTAGTTCAGTTCCCTCTCAGTTGTAGAGGCCCGTGCCCAGCAGTGGGACGTATACAGGGGGAGTTAACTCTTGAATAGTCCAATGCGTGCGAAGGATTTTCGAAAAAGGGACAAAGTTCTATAAAAAAAAGAGACAGTCATATCAACCCGCACGTTATAAAGATCCTACTATTTTCGTAGGATTTATAAACTAAGTCGATTGATTTCTATGCATAGATCAATTTATATTATTTAATTTACTGTTATAAAATACATAGAATGTTTATAGTGCAATTTATGTGTTAAATTCTTATTGTAGCCACTAGCCGTCGCAATAATACAATATCTTCCAAATAATAGTTTTTTTTTTATATCTGGTATCACAGATGTTTGTTTACGATTTTGTACAGTTTGCTATGCCGGTTAAGTTTATTATTTTCTTGTGAATTTAGTAAAATTATCCTCTAATAGCAAATGTGTCAATAACGTGAAACATTGATTGAGATTTTATGTGATGCGCGAGTCAAGGACGCTACTGCGTTATTAGATTTGTGATATTTTCGAGATAGAGACTCCATTGCGATATAGACGCTTTTAATAGATATAAAATTGTGTTATTTGTGTTGTGTCTTGTGCTATTTTGGTCAGTTGATGCTACAGTAAGACTTTCCGTAGTTCTTTAGTTATCATGGTCGGCAAAATAAGTTTAACCTGCTCAAAGTGCGGTGTAACTTCGACGGAAGATTCTTCTCTGACCTTCCATCGATTTCCTCTACCGTCTGTACATGGATCTTTGAAGTAAGTATTTGTCTAAGCAGATATATACGCGTACATGTAGACCTAGTTCAATTTTTCTTATTATGTTATTTGTTTTCAGAGCAAGAGTTTGGGCAAAGTATTGTTATCCCAATAATGACTTCTGACCAATCATTGTTTATGTTGTATAACCAATACAAGACCCTGTGTGGCAAACATTTTGATGCTTCTTCATTTACATGCAGTGAAAGAAAAAGATTGAACAAGTTTGCCATTTCATTTGAGGCTCAAAATATATTGGCCCAAGTATGGGAGGAGTTACAAAATCATCCATTAGATGCACAGGAGATTCAAGTAGAAGTGAGTATTATAACTTAATGTTTTACATAATGCAATGTATCATTATATTCAATGTTTAAAAAAAATATGAAAATTCCTACATATTTGAATAAAATTAACAGCCTAATCATACACTTACTTACAATTTTACTACTAGCTCCATCCTGTGGTTTAACGCTTGTGAACAGTGATGAAAATAGATGATGATAAATGGACTCTTTATCCTTTCCCAGGGTTCAAGGCATCTTCTTACCAAATTTAATTAAAATCCGTTCAGCCTTTTAGTTGTGAAAATAGAGACAGAGAGAACTACTTTCGCATTTGTAACATTATTGTGAAATATTGTAGTTCCAATTTTTGTTACATATTCATATAATATGTGTCAAATAATATTGATATTTATGAGTACTCCTTCTTTTGAAGTTGGCTAAAAAGAGTTATCTATTTCAGATGGTCCCAGAAGTTCGAGCCAGTATATCCCAGTGTATTATTTCAACTACAGACTTAGCTAAAGGACGAGCACTGCCTTTTAAAGTATTTTATTAATTATAAATTATTTGCAGATGAGTTACCGCCAGATGCTACGGCAACGACAGTTATAGCTGACATGGACAAATTATTTGATGCAGTTAATGGGGACACACCAGACAGGAAACAAGGGAAACCTTTGTTGACAAATATATCCTCAACCAGCATTCATTTGGAACACTTCATGAAAATGAAGAAATTTTTCAGACAAATTAAATTTTTGGATGCACGAAGCAAGCCACCATCACAAGAAGGCTGGTTGAGGACAATGAATACAATTGAGAGGTTAATGAATAATTTAAAAAAATATAATGTTAAAACATTGTCACCGCGAAGGCTTAATTAACCAAGACCCTCTAGAAAATTGCTTTGGGTGCATACAAAATAATTGTGGTTCAAATCCAAACCCCACTTCAGTGCAGTTTGTGGCAGCATTAAAGACAAGCATGGTAACAAATTTAATTAACAATAACAAAAACCGGAAGTGTGCTGATGATGAAAATGATTTATTGAGCAATTTAAAAAAAATCCTTTATAAAGGCACCAATCAGCAACAACAAGAAGAGACTTTGTCAACACCAGGTTCATCTCATGTTGATGAAGTCTCTTCATTTGATTTAATGACTGAAGGTGTAGATGAGATGGATGACTCCATGCCTCAGTGTTCGGGAGTAATGCAGGCATGTGCATACATATGTGGGTTCATTGTAAAAAATATGAATTTAAATTGTGCACTATGCAAAACAATAATTCTAGCCGACTCGAACACTGAGGTATGTCATATATTTACATCACTTAAGGAGTATGACGAAAATAAATCTAGTCTGAATTACGTTCAGCCCAGTTTCGGCGTTTTCGTAGAGAATGCTGCCACAATGATAAATAATTATTTAAAGGAAAAGTCACATACAAATAAAATTAAACAAAATTTACTAAACACAATATGTCAGCAAATAAATAGCAACTGGCTGAAGGGGTGTGAAGCTCATTACAAAATTAATTTTCAGAAAATAGTACATGCCACAATATTCATATGCATCAAAAGGTACTGCACATTAAAAAATAGAGAGTTTGTGGAGGAAGCCTCTAAACAATCATTAATTAGAAAAATAAATATCATTAAAAATGTTTAAATTTTTGTTTTATTTAAAGCAATTATTAAAGGCAACATTTTAATCCTACTACCTATGTACTGCCTACTACTTTTAAACTTTCCCGCGCCTAGCGGTTAGTTCCACATTTAAATCTTCCCGCGTGTAGCGGTTGATTCCACTGTTAATAAACGACGGCGCTAGTGCGCCATGTAAGCATTTCCAAAGTACGAACCAACCGTTCTTCTCGGTAGAGTATTATTGTTCTGTGGACGTATATGGGTTGCTGATGGTGATGATGACATGCATCTATTGATTATATTTTGTAGTTTAATTATGCAATTTAGACAATTATCAACAGTTGATTTTTAATATATTAAATTATTCAATCTTTAATATATTATATTAAAATGTTCAGACATTTTAATAACTGAAGCATTGAATCTATTTAAATATATCAGAAAATTACAGTATTGTTGAGAAGAGTATATTGTTCTGTTATCATCGAATGACTGCATAACTAAATGAATAGGTTAATTTTATTGATATCTAATTGGAAAGAATTGATGTTGGCAACTCTTTAATTTCCAACTCCTCCTTTATATTTTTTCTGTTCTGATTAATTTCATTGCTGGATCATGACAAATTAGGTTCCTTTAGATTCGCTGCGCTTCAGTAAGTGAGCGTTAATACTGTGCGTGCCGCTGTTGATCCTGGAGCACAGGAGTTACAGTGCCGGTGTTGTCAAGTTAACAGCAACATAGTCAAAGAAAAAGTCAATGACCCTCAATAATACATTGCACTAGTGCATACAAAGCTGTGATAATTAATTATTTCTCAATATTTTACAAGTCTTTATATAGCGTCGGAGCCAAAGGACAACTTTAATTAGCGGTGTGGGTTTATGGTTCGATACATTGTCCTGGATGGCCGAGGACGCGAACGCTCACTTTACGAAACTACAGTTAAAACGGCTGTTAAAATCTGTTGTGGTTATAGAAGATGGAGTGTTCAGACGTGACAATGTTGTACAATGTTATTATTGACGACAATTTTACCTTTTATATCTGATCATCAGCATAACTTGATTAATTGATCAATACTGTTTTAATGGTCCCGCAGCATAAGTGTTCGGCGTGTTTAGAAGGTAAAAGTTTCGATTCCCGGATGGGGCTAGTGTAACTGGGTTTGTCATTGCAATTTTTTTTTTAGCTAAACGGAGTTTGTAAATTTGGCTTAAAACGGCAATGATGATTTAGTTTTTTGTTTATGACTACATAGTCAAATAAATGTTTATATTCAAAGGATGTACATTAAAGTACAAATAATTATAAAAATAAAAAAACTATTCATTACCAAGTTTTTTACCACAATTGTTACAGTGTTAGGGCCTCCTTTTAAGTATTTCCATACTTGTGCTAGGAGACCCTGCTATCTCACAAACATAAAAATTTGAAGTAATTATATGTAGCATATAGGTACAACAACATATTTAAAAAAAACTAAAACATTTGACATAAAATCAATTCTAACAAAAATTAAAAACAGATTAAAGTAATAACGTTTGACATAAAATTAGTTCTAAGAAAAATTAAAAAACAAATAAAAACCAAAAACATGAAAATCGATTCTAGTAAAACTTAAAAACTAATAATATTTGACATAAAATCAGTTCTAATAAAAATTAATAACAAATAAGTAATAACGTTTGACATAAAATTAATTCTAAGAAAAAGTTTAGACAAGTAAAATGTAACAAACATTTGACATAGAATCAATTGTAATAAAAATTAAAACAAATAAAAAAAACAAAAATATGAGACATAAAATAAATTCTAGTAAAACTTAAAAACAAATAAAAACTAAAAAACATTTGACATAGAATCAACTCTAATAAAAATTAAAAACAAATAAAAACCAACAACATGAGACATTTAAAATCAATTCTAGTAAAACTTAAAAAACAAATAATATTTCACAGAAAAACAGTTCCAATAAAAATTTAAAATTAAAAAATTAAAGACAAATAACAGAATCAAATTCTAATTAAGTATATAATCTAATTAAATATAGTCCAATTTAGTAATAATATGTGTGTGTGTGTGACTTTGAGTGAATACAACATTCATACTACAATCAATTCTACATTTCTACTTCACAACTTGCAAAATATCTTCTGTTTCATCATAGGTTTTTTCCAATAGCCAGTCAGTTACTGCATTTTTACAATCAAAGTTCGATTTCGGATAAATATTGAGGTTCCTGTTAATTGTGTTATACAAACGCGTGGAAATAATTAGATGCTGGTTCCTTGCAAAAAGGTTCTGGTTGCGGTAACTGTAAGAATGTTAAGATTTCTTTTAACTGTATTTGAGTCAAAAATCAATGATTTGTGTGTTTTTAAAACTGTTCTTAAAACGAATAATTTCCTCACACTAAGTGTCTTACTGGAGGAATATAGCAACTCTGTGGGATACCTGTAGGGTCTGAAGTACATGACTTTTAAGAGCGCCCTTTGCGCTCTTTCTACTTGCATAAGTCGAGTTTTGGGAGCCACACCCCAAATAGGAATGCAATATCCTAGAACAGACTGCGCTAGTGCTAAATATATTTTGTGTAAAAGTTCTTTTGTAGCGACATGTCTCAAAGTTTTAAAAATCCATATTAATTTTCTGATCCAATTACTGATATTTTCAATTTGTGGTTGCCAAGATAATCTCTGGTCTATCATTACTAGCTATTTGATGCTACGGCCTAGGTATTTGATGGAGTTCACTTTTGCAATGGTGGGACATTTACAATTATTATCATGGTCTAAAGATGAATTATGTAATCGAATGTTAAAATCGTCGCTAGGCTGCGTTCGATCACAGATGGAAAAACATATATAGTTGTTTTTTTGGTATTAATTGTCAGTAAGTTTGACCTAAGCCAGTGAGACACTTTTGCGAGTTCTGATTCCGTTTGGTTGCGTACGCTATCCCAAGTTTTTCCCGAGAAAACTACGGCAATATCGTCGGCATAAGAGAAGATCTTAGCGCCATTGATGTTTAATTTACAAAGGTCGTTGATGTATATGAGAAAAAGGGTAGGGCCCAGGACGCTACCCTGAGGAACACCAAAATTTATATTTGCGTATTTACTACTGTATTCTCCTATTTTTACTTTTTGCTTCCTATCTGTTAAATAGTCTTTAAAAAGTGTGAGACAAGTATCTCTTATGCCAATGTTTTCTAGCTTTTTTAATAATGTGGTAATATGGACGGTGTCGAAGGCTTTTTTTTAAGTCAATATAGACGCACAGACATTTGTTGCCACGATCTAGTTGATCTACTATGTAATTGTTGACTGCAGTAACAGCATCTTCAGAAGATCGACCATATCTAAAACCGTACTGTGTGTCCGAGAGTAGGTTGAAATCCTCAAGGTATTTTATCAATCTTTTATTTATAATTTTCTCGATTATTTTTGATATTGCCGGCAAAACTGAGATTGGTCTGTAATTGGTTACCTCACCTTCGTCACCGTTTTTGTAGATTGGTGTTATAATTGATTGTTTCAATGAAGATGGGAAAACACCTATTTGAAAACATAAATTGGTTAGGTGACATAAAATAGGAACCAATTCTTTCTTGGCGAGTTTAAGGAAATTGGTTGGTATTTTGTCCCAGCCTGGAGCACTATCCGATTTGAGATTCATGAGTATGCCGTTTATTTCATGATCATCTGTTTCCAGAAGAACAAAGGAGTTGACTTGTGCGTTATTAGTGGTAGAAATTATATGATTTTGATTTGATAGAAGCGGCTGGGACAAAATATAATCAGCTAATATTTTACCGACATTTGAGAAAAAGTCATTTACAAAATTTATGGATTCCGTAGGAGAAGTTTTGATATGTAATAGTTTAGAATTATCCGACTTATTTTTATTCATATTTGTAATGGATTTAATATTCTTCCAAAGGATTTTAGAGTAATTTGTATTACTTGATAATTGTTCTCTATCAAAGTCTCTTTTATGTTTCTTTATTAAGTTGTTACAAAAGTTACTCTATCGTTTGTATGTAATTTTAAGAATTTCATTATGAGGATCTGAGCTGATAACTACAATCACCTGTATCTTAGAGTTTTTAGTCAAATTTCACACGATTCTACCAAATATTTGGTCCACCAACACACATTTTTAGCGCACAACTCTTATTTCTTTTTCATTTTTCTGTAGTTTCTTTGTCTTTCTTTCGTTACAACAAAAAAAAAATATCTAGAATTTTTGCTATGAACTATCTCTTTTACAATATTTTATAATCTACTATTTGTGGTTACAATGTCCGCAAATGGGCATTTACAGTTGATAGCCATTGTAAAATATATAGTAAATGGCTTAGCATTTTGTAGAAAAAGAGCTTAACCTTTTTGAGAGCCTTGGATTCGACAAACCCGATCTAGCATTGATCAGGTACTTCGAAGTTTGTTAGCATTAAAAAGATTTGGTATGCAATTAAGGTACAGCAAAAGTGTTTATAACATTTTAATTTTTCCTTCTCGTTTAGGGTTGCCTGTAATATATGGTCCGTAGCAATAACGCCGTCAAATTGTCTCCTTATGTGGTATTTGTTCTACATGTAATTTAATAATGGTGACAAATTGAGAACTACATTAATTGATTAATTGAACTACATTGCAAGTTATACTGACCTCATTCTGATCTTATAAAGATATTTCCCAGAAGCCATGAGTACTGTACTCAAGGAAGATAATTGTGATTGTCGTCATAAAAATATTTACCGTACATTATGCATTAGTACAAAGAATTGCATGCCTTTTTATTCCTGGCAACAATTAGCATTTTACGACACGATAAAAATATTACACCATACTTATCAATTAAAAAAAACAATTAGAGTCCGACACATGTTTGTATTGCATTGTTACTTTGAAACATAAAGGAAAAAAGTATTGTAATTAAAAATGAAACCAAGCGGAGGCAATTAAGGCTTTTGATTTTAAATGTACAGCTTCCTCAACAGTACAAATTTAAAAGTATAATTACTACTAAGTTGAATCGTCGATCTTCTGATCAGGTTTTGGAAGCATTTTGAACGTAGGAACGTCCTGATTCTAAATGAGGAGTTGGTGAATAAAAAATAAAAAAAAACGTGTCAGCAATGCGTCCTCAACAAGAACGGTTCCTAATATTAGCACGAATGCTGGCAAAAAAAAATCGTATCAGAGAAAATTTATATGAAGCCTTCAGATCATCTTCATAAGAAATAGCCCAATTTGATAATTAATAAACCATGCTAGTTCCGACTCTTGGAGAGGATTTTGATGCCGGTGGTATTGTTAAAGAGCTCAGGCTGAAGCGCTTCTACTTGAACAAGGTATCCAAAAATAAAGTTTATATTTATTGAATCGATAAAAAAAAAGTAAGCCGTGTATCTTTTTTTTTTATTAATATTAAACTACACAATTCGGGAATTTATTTCTTAAAAATAATATCGTTGCGCCGTCCTGCTGGTATGTAACTGCACGCACTCTTTCGTCTTCAAAAAATTAAGGCCGATTATGCCTCGCGCTGACATCGCATGATTACGATTCTGATGCTTGCGTTTCGGATTCGTTGCACTCCTGTAGCGGCAATTCTGCTTATTTACGTGTCCATTAAGATGAAAATGAACTTCATCCGAAAACAAGGTGTTGGTAAACATGGAAAAGCCGTCAATTGCCTGATTAACGAAGTCAAGCCTCTCACCGGCATCTTGGGGCTTTAATTCTATGCACATTTAAAGCACTTGTGCGCTTTCGAATTGAAATGTACGAGTCGTCACGAACAGACTGATTAACACTCTCCACGTTTTCTATAATTTTTGATGACCTCGGTCGCCCGATTTTGGTTTTCCAGCCTTCTACCGGTCTCTTCAAACTTTTTGACCCATTTTTGAATAAGAGAAATGTTTCACGCATCATTTAAATGGCAAAAACCTCGAGGCTTTTGAATACTGCAGAATCTTACGCGCCGAAATCTTACAGTCGACGAATCACCGTTTTTGTAAAAATCTCGCACATACAACGCGCTGTCTGCTACTGAGAAACGCTCTCATAGCGACTTAATTCCCAAGCTACCGATTGAAATAACCCCCGCGACCCTAGGATACGTTGCGTTCACCGACACCTTGTATGTATAATACGTTTAAAATTTTCAATTTGTTCAATCACTGAAGCACACAGCTTATAGACTGTGATATATTGTTTTTTATTACCATTTATTTATAAAATGATTGTAAAATAACATTGAAACCAGGTCAGGTCGCTGGAAGGAACTGTTGTAATAAGTTGCAAAACTGCCATATAACAACTTTGCATACCATAAAATAAAGATAAATTGTTTTATAATGCATAGTGACAATGACCTTTAAGATGGTATATATTAATGCTTTCTTCATCGTACCCTTGACAATTCCATATTATGATGTATTGAACGTCCGTATTTTCAATTTCCGTTAGAGCAGACAAGTGTTGGAGCGGAGACCGCGCTTAGGTAGACGTAATGTAGGACGTCCTGCAGCACGATGGTCCGACGACTTGAGAAAGGTGGCGGGTAGCGGATGGATAAGGGCTACTCATGACTGGGATGGTTGGCGCCAACTTGGGGAGGCCTTCGTTCAGCGGACGTGGACGGCGATAGGCTGAGAATAATTTTCAATTAGACAATTAATATTGTAGGCTACTAATGTAGGCAGCCGAAAAGTCAATAGCTTTGTACAAAAATGTTAAATATCGTCAGTTATGTTACTATGTGTTCAAATTACTGTACATATTACATACCGATTTTCATCAAAGAAACGTGGATAGTATCTATTATTATAAATAATATATAGTAAAGATTGGGAAAGATTTTGACTTCTTAACTTTCTTTCTTTCTTGACCGTTTATTTTTTGCTATGTAAGATCTCTGCTTATTCTCGTATGTTTCAATGTCCAGGTATAAGAAAATTCAGCTATATATACCTAGTCCAGCCATAAGTTCTGTTACAAATGAAAATGCATTTTTTTAAATGAAGTAATGTAATAGTAATAAAATATATACCTACATATTTATTAAGGTATCAGCAAAAAATAAAAAAATATTCTATTCGAAATGGCCACCTTTGGCTTTTATACAGGCCTTTAATCTGTTTGGCCACGAATATATGGATTTAACCCACACTAGGTCAGCGTGGTGGACTAAGGCATAAGCCCTCTCAGTTGTAGAGGAGGCCTGTGCCCAGCAGTGGGACGTTGGGCTGAAGACGATGATAATTATAAATTATCTTTGCTATTGAGTCATTTATAAATAATGAGTCTATTTTGTTTTACATCACCTCACGCTCCGTTACAATATTTAATCCAAATATATATATTTATTTACCTATATGTTTTTATTTATAGTGATGATGTGACATGACGTTGAATTGATAAAATTAATATTTTAATATTATTATTGGTGATTTCTGGTGATCTACCAGAAACTGATTGTTTACTAAAATTTAATGACGTTTATGGTACCAGGAAGCAATTAATCCAAAAACAACTTAAAGGTAACTTAAATCTATATAAATTTATCATATGTATTAGAACGTTTTATTTCGATATACAATAGTTTCACAACATGTTTTTAAATGTGGTTGATGACGCAAAGCTGCTTTTGTATATCCTGTTTAAAAAATGAATTTAATGTTATTAAAGACAAACATTTCCATTTAACATAGTTTAATTTTAGAAAAAATATTTACTTTTTTTAGGGTTCCGTACGTCAAAATAAAAAATCGGAACCCTTATAGGATCACTCGTGTGTCCGTCTGCCCGTCGATCACAGTCAATTATCTCCTGGTCTTAAATATATTTTTGTAGGAATTTTAATATAAATACTTTCCAAGTTATTCAAGAAAATAGACGAAAAATGACCATTCCCCCCCTTATCTCCGAAACTACTAAACCTAAAATTTTGAAAAAAATACAGTAATTAGTTTTCTACTTATAGATTATAGGAAAACCTATGAGAAGTCAATGATATTAAAATAACATGGTAAATCACTCAATATTGTGCGTACCAACTTACATTTGCAGGTGGAATGTGTGGGAGGACTTATTTTTCAACTCCAATGTTAAGTTTAATGACTAGTGATATTATCCAATGTGCCAAATCAACGAAGAATCAAATTTATGAAATTGAACTACCAAGATTAAATAGTGTGTAAAAAGACAGTGGTCAAAAACATTGACGTTAAAAAAAATCCTCCAAAAAAAACTTAACAACCATAAGTGTTAAATGTATGTGGTGATTAGGATAACCTCAATTTTTTTATTTTTTGTCGGGATATTTTTAACATTTATTTTTTTAACATAATCGTAACGTTTTTTTTTAATATGTTTGTAATCACCGTTAGTGTTGTTTTGATTACGATCTTTTTATACCCTGTATAAAAGCTCTTGATAATTGTTAGCCAATACAAACAAAAAAATAAGAATCGCGAACATGAACTGGCTATACAAATAAGGTGAATGAGTGAGAACACCTACGCACTTAAGTCCGACATAAATAAATAGCTGAATCAAAATGCGAAAAAGCAGCGAGTACCAGCCTAGATAAGATTCTTGATCGTACGCTGTATCGTAGATGAAATACGTTAGTCTTTACAACCTATTACTTTGCTTTCAATTGCGATTCCTCCGTGATCGGGAGTCGGAGATTGTAGCAGATAGTGCACTCGTCTTGCAAGGACATGATAAACGTAACGCAGTAGTTGCACACACATGACCATTATGCGTAGAATTTTAGCCTCTGATACACTATATCGTCTGCTTGTTTTATATTAATCGATCATAATTTTCGTAACGTAAGAATGCTAAGTGAGGCAAAAATTAAAGAAGGTATTTTTATCGGTCCTGACAAAAGGAAATTTGTCAATGATCTTGCTTTTTTTATCGAACCTCAGACCTATTGAAAAATATGCATGGTTGGCTTTTGTTGACGTCACAAAAAAAATTCTCGGCAATCACAAATCATCGGATTTTCATGAAAAGATTAATCGGATGCTGGATGCTTATCACAAACTAGGATGCAATATGTCATTGAAAATTCATTTTTTACACTCCCATTTAAATTTCTTTCCTGATAACATGGGTTCAGTAAGTAATGAACACTGTGAAAGATTTCATCAAGAAATTGCAGAATACGAGAAGCGTTACCAGGGTAGACGGGAGCCAGCCATGCTTGCAGACTACTGTTGGAGCCTCCAGAGGTATACTGCCACTACCGACTATAAGTGAAAATCCCGTCGTTCGAAAAAAAGTTATTTTTAATGTAGAATAACCAATTTATGTAACTAATTATACTTATAGATAATTTTAAGTAACATCAATAAATGCGTTTCACTATTAAACTTGATGTGATAGAACAATTTTATTTCGATATTTTACATAGTTTTAAGGTGGCAAAACATAATTACTTACTGTGACCCCAGTGAAGCAAAAAAATAATAATAATTTTGTTGCATAGTGTTACCGTTATTTTTGTTCTGGGACGTGATATCTAAATATTAATTTGGTTTCTGTTGTTTACTAAGCATACCTAATACAAATCACCACCAGGGATGTCAGTGTTTTTTTTGATGTTGCATAGTGTTATTGGTTAGGTTCTTGATCAAAGTGATGTTAAGATGAATGGCAGAACATGTAGTCACGTAACTGTTGCAGCTTTTTTTCGAATAAGCAGAAAATGGGCAGCATCCCTCCAAAATATAATTAAATGTGACCCTGAGGTCGAATACCTGATTATGAACAGCTCGACGAGAATGTCAAAAAACAGTATCGATCGATATCAAAGATATCCTTACAGCCCTTAATCCGCAAAAAAATTATCGATGGTTTGTTTCGATTAGGGGAAGATGACAGGTTCCAACTTAAGCAAAAAAAGGATTTACTTAAAAAAAATTGAGGGAACCCTACATTGAGATGTACAATGTACATGTACATGAGTGTAGGAAAAAAAGATTTGATTAATTATATTGACATGTTTATCTTGATGCCATAAATATTTCAATAACACTTATAATGTAAGTACTCTCAGGTCCACTCATATTAACGTAGGAAACGTTAAGATAAATAGTCTTAAAAATATTCATATTTCACAATTGATGTTTATGGTTAATGCAAATGTTGCGATGGATGTGTGGTACAACACGGATTGACAGAGTGAGGAATGAATACGTTAGAGGAAGTTTGAAAGTAGCTACTGTGATATATAAGCTGAAAGGAAACCGTCTGTCGTGGTATGCGCGTGTTATGAGAAGGGATTAATTCATATGTAGGTAAAAAAGTAATGAGTATGAAAGTTGAAGGATAGACAAGCAGAGGAAGACTAAAGAAAAGATGGATGGAGAGCGTGAGAGAAGATATGGAATAAATAGGGGTGAAATGGATGTTTGAAAGGATAAAACATACTGCGTCGACCCCAAATAAATATTCGGAACAGGGCAAGGCAATGATGATGATGTTTATGGAAGTAAATCTATTGAAATAACTACACTTTAACTAGCACTGATACTGATACTTGCATGTAAATTTTAAGGTGATTAAACTGTATATTGGAATAAAGAACACATTTCAAAGTTACTACTTTACTTTAGTTTTACTTTACTTTTAGAAAATTATTTCGAGCTTTCACTTTACGACCGCATAATACCATTGCGAAAATCCAACCTTAAAAATAAACGATCATTTTCCGACTTAATATTATTAATATACATATAAATGGACGCTATTTGAATTATTGGTAGTTTTAGAGAATTTTGCAACTATGTCAAGTTCTACCTCTAATTCAGGGTTAACTGGTTCACGTCAAAATATGGAAAAAATGTGCGCTCTTCTTTGAATTCGCTTGAACATTTGTTCGGATTTTTCGGGCACATTCCCAGACTCCGGGCTGATACTAAGATTTCCCTCATGGAAAAACCCAATAACTTTTTGCCCGACCCGGGAATCGCACCGGGAACCTCTAGATCGCACGGCACATACCTATTTGTGCCGCGAGACCATGAGGCAGTTTTTATTAAGTATTTCCGTTTATTTTTTTTATTTGGCCTAATTGAATTGACCCTGTTGCAAAGATATCTTCGTAAGAAACTTAATTTTACTACTCGTATTAATATTATGATGTCTGCGACCAATGTTTTTTTTTTAATAAATTACATTTACCTCCAAAAATTCCAGTAAATTTTTGTCTACTTATGTATGAATATCCGGATTAGCCGAAATATTATTGTTCTAAAATCTCATACAAAAATGCGGTGCCACACAACTTTGCATTCCTATTCAATTCCATAAAATACATATAATACATAGATACGTATGTATATATAGTCACGCCTGTATTCCCGAATCTTCTATGAAAGTACCGCTACTGAATACATACATACATAATAATAATCTCACGCCTGTGTACCCCCCACCCCACTACCCCTACGGGGAACCGTAGGGGTAGGCAGAGGTGCATTTCTGCACCCACAAGTCTCCAGACATAGGTCCCAGTGTCGTAGAAGTGGAATCTGCTACTCAGAATTTCCTTATGGAATACCCAATAACCATTTGACCGATCCGGGGATCGAACCTTGGACCTTTAAATCGCACGGCATACTTAGGCTGCGAGACCACTGGGCTGATAAAACAATATTTTTACACATTACCGAGACATAATTAAGATTTTATTTGTTATATTAGGCATGTTGTTTAATTTCATGTGCTGTACGTATTTACACACGAGTACATATTTGATATTATAAAACGGTCTGTTTATTGCCATCGAAACGAAGATTTTTATTATTTCAAATATCTTCCGTTTTCCAATAAAAACAATATTAGTTAAATTAAATACATCCTTGAACTATTGTACATTGTGTTGTTTACAAGTTCTGGTCATAAAAGCAATAAGAGTTAAGTGAAAAATAACATACATAGGTACATAACCTCACGCCTGTATTCCCCGAAGGGGTAGGCAGAGGTGCATTTCTGCACACACATTTCGCCAGGTATGTATCAGTCCCACGTAATAGGGGGCGAGCCTATTGCCAGACTCCGTGCTGCTACTGAGAATTTCCTAATAGAAAAACCCAATAACACTTTGCCCGACCCGGGAATTGAACCCAGCACCACAAGATCGCAAGGCACATACTTGTGCCGCGAGACCACGAGGCAGTAAAAAAAATAATATAATTGCAAATATTTTGTTGCGTTAAGTAGGGAAATATCATCATCATCATCATAATCATCATCAGCCCAAATACGTCCCACTGCTGAGCACGGGCCTCCTCTACAACTGAGAGGGTTTAGGCCTTTGTCTACCACGCTGGCCTAGTGCGGGTTGGCGGACTACACACCTTAGAAATTCCTAAGAACTTTTAGGTGTGCAGGTTTTATCACGATGTTATCCTTCACCGTTAAAGCAAGTGATATATAATTCATTGTGAATACACACATAACTTCGAAAAGTCAGAGGTGTGTGCCTGGGGTTTGAATCTGCGACCGCCGAGATCGCGACTTTTATCGGCATACGCTAAAAACAAAATTCGCCTGTATTCCCCGAAGGGGTAGGCAGAGGTGCATTTTTGCACCCACATTTCGCCAAGTATGTATCAGTCCCACGTAATAGGGGGCGAGCCTATTGCCGTTTTTCGGGCACATTTCCAGACTCCGTGCTGTTACCGAGAATTTCCTAATGGAAAAACCCAATAACACTTTGTACGACCCGGGAATCGAACCCAGGACCTCTAGATCGCACGGCGCATACTTGTACCGCGAGACCACAAGGCAGTCGATAAAATGTAGATGTTGAATTAAATAAAAACCTTTAAAATTATTTTAATTAAAAGCGAAAAAGTAGAAAGTTAAGCTATTTTACAACAGGTATATTTTTTCAATTTATATTTTTTTTATCGTAATACGTCAACGAACGTCGCCGCGCCGTGGCGCCTGTCCACCCACTGGCCGAGGACAGGACGCACTACCTCGACGGACGCTTTCACGCCTAAACCATTCGACCGATTTATATGATTTATTTATATTTTTATGATATTCGCAAGGTGGCTGGCAGCGGTTGGATGAGGAGGGCTGAAGATCGAGCCCAGTGGCATGCCATAGGAGATGTCTATGTCCAGCAGTGGACGTACGAAAGGCTGCTGATGTGATATGATTTTTTGTATGAACTTAATAAGACTCGGTGGAGTAAAATAGACTACAACTTTTACTATTATCTTTCTGAACCCAACCCTGTAGTCTACGCGGACAAAACCGCTGGCAAAAGCTAGAATAAAATAAATAAATAAAGACATAGATTAGTATGCACGTATTGAATGGATCGTTGGAAATCTCTAAAAATAGGGCCCAAAAATCTTAATGTCACATTATTTTCCTAAAGTTTTTTTTTGTTTTAACTGCATATTTTTATCTCGCACACCTTCTCTACCTGCATGTGATAAATTTAGAAACACAAAAATCGTACCAAAGGTCGGATTAAACAATATACACATTCGGAGTCATGACTTATTACTACTTCTTTTATACTTTACGTATTTAATTTTATTTCGTTAATTTTACTTCTTTTATATGTTCCACACCAGTGCAGTGGCGCAAAAACATCATGTGCACTTAGCGCAAAGACCAGATAAACTGTTTTAAACAATATACTTAATATTTTATGTCTTTTTGGGCATCTAAAGTAGAAACATCATGAGCCCATATACTTGTCACTGCTTGGCACGGGCCTCGTGTACATCTGGGAGGGTTAGAAACATAGATCAAGATTTTAATTTGGTTGCGTGTCATAAGTATGATAGCCGTTAGTACATTTGCCACGTGGCACATCCTGTTTTTGTTATAGCTCACTATCGGTCTGCGTAAATTTAAGCGTTGCCTTTAATATGTGATGCCAAAATTGTTATGTTAATTTATGCTTCAATAAACTCGTGTATTTTGGTCTCTATTATAATATTATTAAAATTTTTGGAAGCGGGTTAGTGGTATACTCAATATGCATGTTCGGAAATCAACACCGCTGTATGAATCGACTGGCTTAACCTTGGTTTGAAAAATTATTACAAACAGTAAGCGTATATTTCAAAAGTCTTATTTGCTAGTGTTAGGTTATAAAATTATCCGTCTACATTGTATTAGTTACCACTGTCTCCATAGTGCAAGGATTGGTAGAAACTTAGCTAATATATCAGTAAGTAGGTATCAGTAATCAATATTAATAAGTATGGTTCAGCCCGATTGTCTCTTTTCAGGCGCCATCGAAAACCACTTGCCATCATCATTTGATGCGCTGGCATCAAATTCCTATTTAGTTATGATAGTATGAAAAACATGGGTCCCAGAAAAAGCGACAGTATCGCTGGTGCTTCCATTCGAACTTCAACTTACATTACACACACATAAAACCTCATGTCCATATTTCCCGTAGGCCTAGGCACATTTCGCCAGGTACGTAATAGGGGACGAGCCTATTGCCGTTTTTGGGCAAATTTTCTGGTGCTGCTAGCGAGACTTCCTATGAAAAATCCTAATGACACTGCTGAATCCGAGAATCATGCCTCATGGTCTCGCGGTACAAGTATGTGCCGTGCGATCTAGAGGTCCTAGGTTCGATTCCCGGGTCGGGCAAAGTGTTATTGGGTTTTTCCATTAGGAAATTCTCGGTAACAGCACGGAGTCTGGAAATGTGCCCGTAAAACGGCAACAGGCTCGCCCCCTATTACGTGGGACTGATACATACTTGGCGAAATGTGGGTGCAGAAATGCACTTCTGCCTACCCCTTAGGGGAATACAGGCGTGAGTTTATGTATGTATGTATGTATTTATTAATCCGAGAATCGATCCGGGAGTCTCTAGATCGCACGGTACACACTTGATAAGACCTCGACTAATATTAATATACTTCGAAAAATGTCAAGTCCCTCTTTATTTTTTACCAAAACATTTTTTTTTCTTTACAATTATAAATAATATATTAATTTTACCGATAATATTCTTGTATGGGTTAACATCGATGTATTTTGCAACATCAACATTCAACATTAATCATAATTTATTTATTTTTTATTTTTATTTATTTTTACTAATTTATTTATTTATTTATAATATTTAAAATAACAACAATTCAGAAACAAGAAAAGTTAGAATAAGCGTATTGTAACTGTGTCGCAGACATCAAGCACCCTTCTAGTTCACAAAAACGAATCTAAAACAAAATAACAAATATTAAGGACATATTGTACGATTAATAACATAATAATTTTTAGAATAACATAATCGAAATACAATTAATAACATAATCAAAAGACAATTATTAACATAATAACATTTAGTAAATTAAAATTTAATAGAATGACTGACTTATTTCTATGTTATCATAACCTATTATAACATCAATTGCATATATCTTCAAAGCTTGTTCACACCTTTTCGATTCAATCATCAATTCAATGTATCATCAAAATTATACCTACAGTTATGGTATCTATTTAGCTATTACAGCTTCTAAACACACGCATATTTCACGAAGTAATCTGGTACCAGTATTACCAAGGGTGGCGCCGACCTCAAAAAAGGCACTTTAGCACATCTATTATGTTTTTTATGAGATTTTCTCTCTTTTCTCTCTTCTTTTTAATCATAAGTTACATAAATTTTGTAAATTATGACGTGTTAATCAAAATACTACCAACATTTGATTTAACACGTCATAATTTACAAAATTTATGTAATTATATAATTATACAAGAACTTAAAAAATATTATTTATTATTATAATTTTATACGAAATTAGTTGTTAATGTTAAGAATATATTTTTTGTCCCTATCCCACCACACACCCACCACTGTAACTCCTGTGCTCCAGGATCAACAGCGGCACGCAGAGTATTGACGCCGAGCAATGAAGGGGACCTAATTTGTCATAATCCCGCAACGAAGTTAATTAGCAAAACAAAAGAGGAGATAAAGGAGGAGTTGGAAAACAGTTTCAGAATATATTGCGAACAGATAATTCGTAAGCAAAGTAACAAAAAAATACAATTGTAATCTGTTGTTATCATAATTATAGTCTATTTAGGGAAATTTTATCCAAAAGCTTTTTTTGTTATTTAATGACAGCATAATATGATATTAATTTTGGTGACTATCCTTATCGTAACAATTTTGACGTCACACAACTTACGTGTAACCCTCTACGCCCCTCAAATCCTTTATTAGGTATTCACACAAATTGGACTTGAGAAAAAAATTCAAATTTTAATAATTAATAAGATGTGCTCAAGGAGCACACCATATAAACATCATGTACGTACGTAAGTCACAATGCCCGGTTATTCGCCTTTAAAATACTCAATTTCTGTGAGATCATACAAACGAGTTGGATAATTCTCTAAATATTTGTTTTGTTGTTGACATTCAAAATGCCATTTATAGTCATTTGCTGAGTGTAATGAAACATATCGTGTATTCTAGAAATTTGTAAACTTGAAATTCAAAGCAAAAACAAATGGATGAGATAGTGGGAGTGATGGCCTCGAGGTTTACGCGCGCGGTCGAGAATTTCGGCGGTCGCAGGTTCAAACCCCAGGCACACACCTCTGACTTTTCGAAGTTATGTGTGTATTCACAATGGATTATCACTTGCTTTAACGGCGAAGGAAAACATCGTGATAAAACCTGCATACTAACCTACAAGTTCTTAGGAATTTCTTAGGTGTGTAGTCCGCCAACCCGCACTAGGCCAGCGTGGTGGACTAAGGCCTAAACCCTCTCAGTTGTAGAGGAGGCCCGTGCCCAGCTTGACTTTTTGCTAGAATTATTAATGTTGATAAGAGTTTCAATATAATATCGTCATCGTTTTTTTAATACGTTTTTTTTTTCAAACGAGTTCATATTTTTTAAAAATATGATTTAAAAAAATTGCATACATTTAAGACTCCCGGAACCAGGTAATATTTTGTTTCTACTACACCAATGATTTGTCGTTGCATCGATTTCTTGCAGGATACCATGTTAAAGGGTTAATATTTATAATCTCCTAAAATTCGACGCACACGAAAAATGTATAAAAAAATGGGTGGTGCAGAGAGCCGCTAAAGAAGTTTAATTTTAGAACGATCTGAAATTCAAATGAACCAAAATACTTTGGCATATGTTTTAAACAAGCTTGTATGCGGAATTGACGTAAAACACTATCATAAAGCGTGCATTGGCTGGAGTGTTGGAATACGACCGCGATGTTTACTTAAAATTATTTTGTCATCCTCGGGCCACGTTAATTTTGGTTGAAATATTCGGGCCTATTCATGGAAAAATCCCAACCAATCGTTGTTATATAAACAATAATCTTCTCATGGTTTGCTTAAGTAAACGTTTTTTACCCCATTATCATTTAGTTTATAACAAAAAGGAATTTAAAAAGTTAACAATAGGATGGCATAGAAAAAACAATCATAGCGGAGGTCGCATGATAGATTTCAGGCCACGAACCTCTGGCTTTTGAGTTACAATGTGGACTCGTAGTAAATTTATTTACTACTAGCTGACCCGGCAAACGTTGTTTTGCCATATATATAAAATTCTCGTGTCGCGGTGTTTTTTGGCAAACTCCTCCGAAACGGCTGGACTGATTTTTATGAAATATTGTGTGTATATTGTAGGTAGGTCTGAGAATCGGTCAATATTTAAGGGTTTAACATTTAGGGGTATGTTTTTTTCTATTGACTTTATTTTCTTTATTTTTTATGATTCAGCATTGATAAATTATTATAATCATAAATTTTCACCCTTCTACGATCAACCTCTATCTTATACTGACCATTTTAATTTGATTTTTTTTTATTAAAATGTAAATAAATGATAATAGCACTGAAAAATTATAATGATACGTATAACAGTCATTGCTTTGATCGATATACAAATTAAATAAAAAAAATATGGTCAAAATTGTATAGAGTGAGATATACATTTACATCTATATATGTATATATAAAATTCTTGTGTCACAGTTCGAAACAGCCTCCGAAACGGCTCGACCGATTTTGATGAAATTTTATATGTATATTCAGTAAGTCTGAGAATAGGTTATCTATTTTTTATACCCCTAGGGTGGTCCAACCCGAATTTTTTATTTTTTATTTTGTGGACATTTTTTGTTTTTATTTTTTTGTGATTCAGAATTGAAAAATACATATAACTCCAAATTGTCACCCTTCTACAAACAACACCTGTTTTGTAATCGCTATTTTTATATTTTTATAGCTTTTGCCCGCGACTCCGTCCGCGTAGATTTCAGGGTTGGGCGCAGAAAGATAATAAGTGAATCTATAAATCGTCCCTCAAGTGCCCAAAATGGCACTTACTGAATTTAAAAAAAGGTCAAATCAATTCAAATGGTTGAGTCGTAAAAGTAAAACTCTGACAGTTATTTTCGTATTTTTAATAATATTTTTATCCCAATGGGAACATTACATTTTCCCGAGATAAAACATAGCCTATGTTACTTCACAGGGTCTTATTTATGGTCATACCAAAATTTTTGTTTTTGCGTGAAAGCGTAACAAACATCCTACATTCACATTTATATAATAGTAAGGATAACCATTCCCACCTATGTTACTTCGGTGGGTCCCACCTATCTGCATACCAAAAGTCATTCAAATCTTTTTTCAATCATTTTTCAATTCTTTTATCCTCCGTATTTTTTTTTAATAAGAAGAATCCTATGTCCTTTTTTATATCTCGAAGACTTGTACACATACAAATTTTCATGATAATCGGTTAAGTAGTTTTGGCGTGAAAGCGTAACAAACAAAACATTAACATTTATAATAGCTGACCCGGAAAACTTCGTATCCCCTAACAGTCATTGAATGTTACATATTTACATATTACCTGAATTTTATTTTTGATTATATTTGAAAATTAAATGCATCAATCGTGTCTCCGCAAGTCATGATTTAATTAAACATGTACATATGGGATGGGATGTAGTCGGTTTTAATTCCCTTCATTGAAGCATCAGTGTGGTGGACTGAAGCCTAAACCCTCTCAGTTGCAGAGAAGGCCTATGCCAAGCAGTGGGACGTACATATATATGGGCTGATGATGATGATGCACCTTGTGATATACATTTTTAATATATTTTTTAATTGTCTAAAAGATCACAAACATCTTTTGTTAATCGTCATTGCGAAGGCATGACGAATCGGAAACTGAATTCGTTTAAACTCAATGGTCATACCCGTTAGGATCAATCAAATCTTAGATCAATCTAATTGATGAATTCTCAAGCACCAATTCATCTCTAAGTTGTCTTTTCAGTATCGTCACGTGAATAACATTACTCAACAATTTTCTTAACACCAAGCGCATTCCATTGCATAGTTGTGGGTGTTTTAGATTTCAAAGCGTGATGACTACCGAACCTGCCTTCGTTTGTAAATCAGGTACAACCAAGGAGTTTAAAAATACATTTCTGAACGCACGCATAAATATTTGACAACCAATAAATATGTCAATCCCTTTTTATTACTGACATTATTCTACATTTTTAAAATCTGAAATAGGCAATTATTCGAATATTCTGGATATATGTTGTCGATTCAAAACCTTTATTTAAATACGTTCTTTAATTTGAGGGGACCATTAACCATATTGACGGGATAAACATAAATTGTTTGACAGAATATTAGGTAGAACAGTTTATATGAGAAAATTAAATTGTTGTTTTTACCATATTCCTCGCAATTTTCTTAACTTTTTCTTTCATAAGAACCTTCTCCTAACAATAGCAAACACAACAAAAACAGAATTAGCGAAATCGGTCCAGGCGTTGTTGAGTTATGCGCTTACCAACACATTTTGCGATTCATTTTTATATATAAGATTTATCATCGTGTATTGACTTACAATAAACTTTATTGTAAGACATTCATTTGCCATCACAATAGTATTCTAAATATACATTAAAGTTTTCAATTGGACGGACAGACAGACGTACAAGCAGACGGACTGAATATCTGATGTTTTTGCGGACAATACCTATAGCAAACGTTCAAGAGATATTACCTCGTAAGACGTATGTATATGGATGAAATAATAATATGTACCTATAATGGAAAAATATTAAACGGTAAATTAGTAAGAAATTGGTTGCAGTTAAAATTTAATATAACACGTCCAGTGCCATTATGGTCTTTTGATAAGTAAAATTTATATTAAATTGACCCTTATTTAATAGGGTTATTGACATTGCAAGAAATTAACAACATTACCTTGTGACGTGAGTTTCTTACTTCAAGCATTATGATTTTGGTAATTGAAATTAATTTATTGCATTTTCTTGTAAACAACTAAGGTTTTATCCAACAGTATTTAATTTTAACCATTAAAAAACTCTATTTTTATTTCGTTCGGTAAAAAAATATTTATTATCTGGGGGCACGGTAGGTAACAAAGGTACCTTTTCTCGAAGCGCTTCGTCATTTGAAGCCTCATAAGTTAGATTTAATATTTTTACTATGTACCCCGTGTATGGTTAATTGATCTTGTCAATCAGCTGAGCCATGTTACTTTTTGGCAGTTGGTTGGCGTTGCAGAGTTACACCCAGTATTGTGAATAATGGGTTTCTTACTAAAATCATTAATTTTTCAGATGTTTACGCCTGTGTGGAAATATAATCACTTTGGTAAGATAACCTACCAAAAAAACCAAAAACATTTCTTTTCATTTATTGTTTCTGATGGAATTCGTAATTTCACACTATTTAAATGTTAAGGTGTTTTTAATGTAATATTTTTTTTCAAATTGATAATTTTTGTCGACTAAGAAAGAGCATTATGATCCGAATTCATATTAGTCTCCGATGAGAGCATGGTGCTCACCAAGGTCTCTGGACGATGCTTCTGTTTTAACACAGTTTCCCAGGTACTGCGGGATGACGCAAAACGAGGGCACGAAAAAAATACATGTTTGGCATCTTCGTTTACACCGACGCAGGATGGACACTCGGGAGACGTGTCATGCTTAAAACGATACAGGTATTCCCGGAAGCACCCATGGCCTGAGTGTGTGTGGATGTGTGAGTGTGTGTGTGTGTGTGTGTGGATGTATGTACAATAATTAAGTATATATTAAGTCTTCTGTTTTTTCATAGGTTAAAGATTGAAGCCATTCGACGCATTTAATTTTGCATTTATGTAGTACGAGTGGATAGATATTCAATAGACTATTAATCTAGTTGTACAGTTTGGGACTCAGGTATGTGTAATGTTGATGTGTGATTTTTGTACGACGATATTCGATTTTGCAGATCCGGTCAGATCTACGATGGTTAGTTACAAAATTAAGATCAAAGCCAATTTGTGAATGTTTACGTAGAATTGTATTCAGAATAAATAGTTGACGTACGCTTAGAACTACACAAAGAGAGTACAGTTCAACTGTAGGGATGCGAAAATGTTTGAACTTTGAGAACTGCTCGCTGTGCTCGTTCTAACCTCAGCATAACAGCTTTCCCAGACCCACCCCAAGCTGTCATGCAATATGTTATTACTGATTGTATTAAGGCATAATAAACTATCTTAAGGTAGTCAAAATCTAAAGTTGATCTCAATTTTTTAAAGACAAACATTAATTTCCTAACTCGGGAGACAATATAATGAATATGAAATTTCCAGGTCATACAGCTATCAATTACTACTCCAAGGTATTTTATTGTACAAGTTCTTTCAATAAATGTGCAATTGCAGGGTGTCGGATTACTATCTTTATAGCAGTTGTGAGCTTTTAACTGAAATGATGAAGGAGGTTGGAGTGAAAGGGAGTAAAAGCTATATATTTAGTTATATATACATTTAGTTATTATCATTATAAACATACGAGTGCATATTATGTATGATAATTATAACCATTTATTATAAACCGGTAATAACATTGTAATAAATTTTATTTTTTATAATAATGTTTCAAAACAACAGTGTTTATTGATGTTTTACAATGAAATTAAGTATGAACAAAAACCATAAATAAATACATCCACATTTTGTATTTCAAGTTTTTGGAAGTACATCTGTATCTCAATTTAATATAATGAATGAAATATAGACGAAATACTAACAAAATAAAAGGAATATTATAACATTTTAATTGTACTTCATTATCTTTTATTTTAAATGTTGTTATAATTAATATATTCATGTGCAGTAAAGTGTTATAAAATAAAATCAATATTTCCATATTTTTTTCTAATTAAAATGATGGAAAAATAACAGGAAATGAGGCATTCATGATCAAGTGCCCCATCTACAAACAAAAAATGGCGAAGACCGAATTGACAAGGAAATATGGGAATGCTTAATTAAGCTTTAAGAGAGGTTTCAACGAAGAACTGGCTTATAGAATCGTTTGACCAGTCCCCAACTACTCCAATACTATAACAGCGTACGTATTAAGAAAAGTTAATATTGAGACACTGAAAATACTCCGGAAATGCCCTGGAATATTGAAAGTTGCGCTGTTTCATTACATGACGGTCATGAGCGCGGCCGTGATACTGAACTATATAAATAAATTGTTCTTAACAATAATATGTACATTAAATAATAATAAACTGATAATATACAATACCCAATTCAAATTTTTAAGGCAAACGACGTCGTCATTGTTATTTTAGTGCAAGACCTCGTACTCCAGCTCGAATTTTCGATTTTGCCTCAATTAGGTACTTATGTTTGTCACACCGACTTGTTCGTCCCAGTCGTCCCCGTAATACTGAATAGCCAACCTAATAGCTTTCCTCTCGTCAAACAAAAAGCCATCGATGCTATCTCTATCACGGCCTTGTTATTTTAGTTTTCTTTTTATTCATCAGCTGAGTCGCCAACTGGTTTATCTGTCGTATAAAACAAATGAAGCCAATTATGACCAGAACTCACGTCAGGGTATTCCAAGTTTATGAATTTGAATTCGATAATTTGCATTCAGGTAATCACTGGGATTTTGTATAAATAGGAAGTAAACAATATTAAATGTTCTTCAGCTGATGCTAATACATATATGAATTCGAAAGTAGCTCGATGTTTGTTTCGGTTAATTTGATCGTGTGACTGCGGATTATTGGGCATCATCATTATAATTATGGTAAAAGTTCGAAATACCGGTGTCTTTAACGGTAATTTTATTTGGATATTATTCATGTATATTGTTAAATCCTTGTATTAACGTCATAAATGCATTGACCTTGTTTCATAACATTTTTCTCTTGAGAGTATCCTGTGTTTTGACGATGATCATGTAACTCAAAAAATAAGGTGAGTCTGCCTCTCCTTGTTCTTTCACGTGGTCTATTCCAGGCAATATCGGCCTATGCCGGTATTACAACTTTCATAGCAGAAGATACCCTCTTAGCAGTCAAAACAATGATTATTGATGATTTGAATAATTGAAGACTTAGTCTAAACTTCTAGGTTTTAAGTCATTCAAAATAAATAAATAAATAATAATAGGAAAAAGAAAATAAAAAAATCGTCTAGATGTGGCCTTGGGTCTAAACCCAAGTCTCGCAAGTGCAACTCAGTTCTTCTACCGTAAAAAGTTGTAAGATCCATGTTATACCAAGTCGATGAATTTATTCAGTCCCCGTTTAAGAGACCTTCTGTCTTAAGTTATTATGCAATTAGCTTACCAGACAACATCTTATAGTGACCATAATGAATGCTTGGTGACAGAAAATTCAGGTTTCTAGGTTTATCCACAACGAAGTTATAGGGTGTCGAAAATGGCCTGAGTTGTTTCGAGAAAAGTATAGTACGGCCGTGCCGCTTTTTTGCCCGACTTGGCGGGGGCACTGCCGTGCCCCCAGATAATGTGAATAAATTTGTTAAAAAACAAACACAAAATTGATTTATTTGGTAAGTCTAGTTGAAGGTTGCATTTAGAATTCGGGATCTAAAAAAGTAGACATAAAATAACAACACAGTTGATGAGTAAATGGGTTCGATCCCTGAAATAAAAATATACAAATCACGATATCATCATCAATTATATCAGCTCATATATGACACATTGCTGGGCACGGGCCTCCTCTACAAATGAGAGGATTTGGGCCTTAGCCCACCACCACCACCACCACCATCACCACCTTAGCCCAGTGCGGGTTGGCGGTCTAGAATCACGATATATATATACCTATTTATTACAGTTCTTGATGGTTAAAGTTCAAAAAGCATTTTTGTAGTTTTCAATATCTGAAAGTTAACAAGACACAGTTAGCCTTTTACCTGGGAAGATTTAAAAAATATCTACTAGGAGCACGGGGGGGGGGGGGGGGGGGGTACATATGTTTTGAATTCTCTATTGACAACAACGTCAGACGTGTAGAATTATAATGTCAGGTAATAAAAAAATCCTAGCTGAAAGGTTAGTTGGTCCATAAATTTTATCGTCATTGTGATGTTGATAGTTTTATTATCTTAAATAAACTATGTTGTTTTTTTTTTCGTATATTTAAGAATAGAATAATGCATTGCAAACGCTAATGATAAAATAAATCGTTGAAATTGATGGTGCTAAATGTCTAGCGGATAAACAGCAACGCATGAAATTTTTCAATCCAACTCTTCCAATTCATTCAAAACATCCTGCACATTTGCATCCCAAGCTATCCCTTCTTTTTGCAATCATAATAATGTATAATTGTATTACTACCGGTTCTATTGATAGTTTATATTTGAATCTGACGATAACGAACAGTTTCCGAATTCGAAAGCATTTTAACGAGGAATACATAATATTGTTTGAGTGACTTTAAAAATAGAAGATAATGCAAATGACTTAGTAGACTTAGGAATAAAACTTAGCAGGCCCTTTTCTTAAGTAATATACTAATATTCCTGTCCAGTCCTGCTAAGTTTTATTCCAGGCCACACCTTAAACTAAAATAAGAAAAAATATATGGTTTAGCATTTACAAATATTCATTAAGATAATTAAAAAGGTAAAAAGCAATAATTTAAGCTATTCTGTTTAGTAAAACATGTTTACTAGTCAAGGGATTGATGTAACCTTCCTTCCACTGTGTTTCGATCAAAAATCCAGCGAAATATTCAGATCAATCGTTGAAATATGAAAATGAATAATCTTTTAATCAAATACTAAAACATACTTATGTATATACTTACATACATAAACTCACGCCTTATTCCCTGATGGGGTAGGCAGAGGTGCATTTCTACACCCACATTTCGCCAGGTATGTATCAGTCCGCGTAATAGGCAGCGAGCCTATTGCCGTTTTTCGGGCACATTTCCAGACACCGTGCTGCTACTGAGAATTTCCTAATGGAAAAACCCAATAACACTTTGCCCGACCCGGGAATCGAACCCAGGACCTCTAGATCGCACGACACATACTTGTACCGCGAGACCACGAAGCAGTCAAATACTAAAATACATAGATAATTGTAGAATAACCATTTTCAATCATAATATTATTTTGTGTTATTTTATTTGTATACGAATTTATAAAATTTAGCTATTGATATTAGCTAATATTGAGCGGAGAAAAACGCACAAACAATAATCACGTACGCAGTATGTTAATCGCGTCTAAGCGACGCATTGTCATAGTTTATTATGAGGGCACGACTTCAGGTCATAGCATTTCATCGTGATCTAACGAGACGCGCGCCTGCTTCTTAAGCAACCTCTCGTACCGGGAGCATATATAAATTTTTATTTTTATATCGAAATCGAAATAAAATAAAAATAACATAATTAAAAAATAACATTTGAGAACTTTTTTCTTTTTGACCAGGAAAAATATAAAAAGGACTGTGATATATTTTATGTGATTGTGTTAGACGGGTGTTTTACACGTGTGCTCGGGCGATTTTGTGTTTCGCAAGGAGAATATGAACGGTAAGTATTTATGTGCCATATACATTCATTTATTCGTCTCATACTGTTTGGTAATATGAATACATATTTAAATATGTCCTTTATGCAATTATCGATTTAAATTTTGAGGCGTTCAATAATAAGGATGCAATCTCTAACTTATGTTGATCTGAGATTCTAAAGCTTGTATGCTCTTAATAAGTATAATAATATAAAAGGAGCCATAAAACAAGTTTTGTTGCATTTTGGTCCGGTTTTTTGTCAAGCTTAAGTTATTTTTAGGGCTGTGTAAATTTTACTTCAACTTATTTGGTGAGAATGGCCGAGAAACTAAATTATTCGAATGCTTATATTATGAGTGGATTGTGGCGATTTTACTTAGACATGCCAATTGTTTTTCTGCACGTTCCCAACCAAAATTATTAAAGTTAATTTCGGTAGAAAAATTAATTTTTCAAAACCTATTATACAAAATATAATCCCCACATGCAAACCAGTCAAAACAATAAATTATCAGAATAAAATTTTATGAAATAAACTACGAATTTTGATATTTAATACAACAATAGAATAAAACCTATCAATGTGAGTTTAAATTAGGTTTCGTTCCAATTAACATTTATTATTTTTTTGCTCAACGTTTTTTGTTAATTTAACTCTCTTGTGCCCCAGTGCTGGGCAAGCGGCTTATAACTGTTTATGTTACTGATTTAAATAAGACGCTCTTGTCACATGGTTATCAAGTAATTTCCTTGCACGTCTTATTATGGAAAAACCATCCAATTAAAAAGTTCAGTGGTAGAAAAATGGCTTATGTCAAACCTTCTTATAAAGAAATATTTGGAAAATTCTATCATCGTATTTTTTTTTCTTTTTTTTTAATAAATACACCCACCAGTCACATACATAGTTCTGACCCCACATTAAGATACGAGTCTTGTGTAGTGGGTACCAGAAACTACGAGAGACTTTTCGGTCTCACAAACACCCATATTTGTGGATCACACAAACATTTGTCTCGGTGCGGGGATCGAACCCGCGGCCTCTCGTTTCGCAAGCTGGTGTCTAGCCAACTGCGCCACGGGGCTGTCTCACACGCTACATAGTGATATTTACCTATCCATTAACATAAATTATATTGTAGAATGCCGTCTGTAAATCTCGTTTATGCGAATTTCGGCCAGTCATCACTTTTGTCGTAATATATGTAATTCTGTTGTCAAAACAAGAAAGTTGGCCTTGGTTGTTGTTTAAGGGTCAAACAAATCAATTTTTTTAATTTATGCATATAATATAGTATTGGCCTTGGTTAGTGGCAGGAGTGTAAGTATAATAAGTGTTATATAATGTATACACACTGAATACATAACATAATTTTGAAGTCATCAATGTAATATTAAAGCGAATTGGAAGACAGAGGTAGAGCGGGTTCGATTCCAGAGTGCTTTTTATGCTATGTATGTTACTACTTCTCATAACTTAGTTTTACGATGAATATAAACATAGTGACAGTAGGTATTTGTATGTCTGCGAGCTTAGTGAACTAATTTAAAAATATATTATCTAAGATATTCTAAGACAGACTATTCTTTCTAAATATTTAAAATAAATTAAAACTGATTCTTTTATTAATATAAAAAAGATATGCTTACTAATGTGAAATTAGCCATATAATTATTTTTAAACAGAACCCGTTGGCTTTGTGATATATACTGGCATAAATACAGATGCTAGAATAATAAAATGCAATTTACCATTAAAAGATGCTATTATACGACTAAAGAATTTTTATGTCTGCACATGTTAATCTCAGCAAATGCCAGTCTGTTTTGAATTGCTTTTTTGACATAAATAGTCCGTTTATGGAGAAAGATATTCTCGCATGTATATAACATATCGCTACAACCCAGTTTGACCCAATTCAGAGAAATATCTATAATTGTACTATCGAGTCTATAGTACACGTTTAATTATGAGCTAGTATTACGTAGAGATGAGTTTATACTGCCTCTATACTGACGGCCTCGTGGTCTCGCGGTACAAATATGTGGCGTGTGATCTAGGTTCGTTTCCCGGGTCGGGCAAAGTTGTGTTATTTTCCATTAGGAAATTATCAGAAGGAGCATAGAGGCAGAATAGAGGGCGAGCCTATTGCCAGTTTTGGGCTTCGAGCTGCTACTAAGAATTTCTTAAAGAAAAACCCAATAACATTACTCTTGTTATTATTCTTAGAGTGAAGAAATTCCTAGGCGACTCATGACAGCTGTGTGCTTCCAACTGCACCTAACCATTTTTGTTCTAATTAATTTCGTTACGGGTGAAAGTCAGGCTGGGTCCCCATTGAGACACAGGTTTCTTCACAAATTATCGTCATTTCTTTTCCTCCGTAAATTTTAGTGTAGGGGAGTTGCAATAGGAGATTATTTTCAACTTATAACTAACCATGTAATGGAGTAATAAATCATTTGTCTTCGCCAGCAATAAAAACACGTTGTTAGTACTGTAGTGTACAACTAGCGTCATTTTATTACTGATCTCTGTATGTACCTATATAATAAGGATAACGAGTTTTTCTTTACAACTTCCTGACGTGTTACTACTATGTATCATACACCAGTTTTTATGTTAGAATACTTGTGTATAATAATAATAATAACACTGGTTGTTTTTTTCAAAAGCATTAGCATACATAAAATTGGGCGCAATAAATTGGCGGTGTTATCGCTAATAGCGATCTCTACCAGACAACCAAGCAAGGAGAGGAATAAATCTGAAGGGAGGGACGGTGCTTACGGCCTAATGCGGGTTGGTGGACTACACACCTAAAAAATTCCTAAGAGCTTTTAGGAGTGCAGGTTTCAGCATCATGATGTTTTCCTTCATCGTTAAAGTAAGTTATAATTCATTATTATAGATTTTCGACCGCGCGCCTAAGCGTCGAGGCCATATTTTGTCTAGATTTTTTAATTGTAATTTTCTATATCATTAGGATAACTCTCCATTGTAGAGGAGGCCCGTGCCCAGCAGTGGAACTTATATGCTCTGATGATGATGAATTACTTGTAAGTTAACATAATAATGCCCGACTCTCCGAAACTGAGTCGACTGACTAATCCTGGAAAAACGACACACTGTTGACAGCCCCGTGGCGCAGTTGGCTAGTAACCAGCTTGCGAAACGAGAGGCCGCGGGTTCGATCGCCGCACCGAGACAAATGTTTGTGTGATCCACAAATATTTGTTTCGGGTCTGGGTGTTTGTGAGACCGAAAAGTCTCACGTAGTTTCTGATACCCACGACACAAGAGTGTTAGTGTGGGGTCAGAACTATCTATGTGACTGTTGGGTGTATTTATTTATTATTTATTTATTGTAGAATATTGTGTATAACAGAAACTTGTTTCCTTCTACGAACTACCCAAAAAAATAACTTCCTAAAATACTTTCAACAATCATTTCTTATTTATATTGATCCGACGGATGTGAGCAAATAGATCCACAACATTTTTTGTTACGCACGTACGTCGTTTATTATAATTCCAAACATTAAATGACGTCGAATCTACTGTTATGTCGAGTGTACTTTACGCAGCTCAATATATAGGTATCCTAATATCACGTCTTCGAATTAAATTATAAGCGTGTTTTCAATAGCACAAGAATTAGATAGTAAACTAGTTGCAAGAGTTTTAGTTAGTTTTATCAGTAAGAACCCTCACTTCATTTACATCATGATAAATACATATACATACATACATACATACATAACCTCACGCCTGTACCCCTCACCCACATTTCGCCATTATGTATCAGTCCCACGTAATAGGGGGCGAGCCTATTGCCACTTTCCGGCACATATCTAGACTCCGGGCTGTTACTGAGAATTCTTATGAGATTATTTATTTATTTATTGAAATAATTTATAACATCAGTTACAGTATACACCAATGCGATGCTATAAACAATAATCGTAGGTACTTAATAAATAACTATATTACAACTTATTTTCAATGCACATATATGCGGCTCCAATGAATTTCGGAAGGTTACAATTAAATATATCAACAAATTGAGCAATCACATTTAACGTTCGAATAGCCCGTGTGAAGGGAGCGTAGTTAAAAGGATTAGTTCTACCGGTAGGCACATGCAACAACGGTTGACTGTGACGAGAAAAGATGTAACCGTTGGGAACCCAAAGTTGAATCGCTACCAGTATATCATGGTGGTGGACCAACCCACGCAAAATTTTCCATAGATATGTGGTGAGTGATACTTCTCTCCTTACTTCCAGCCTATTGTATCCAACCATACCTATTACAAATAAACTTGGATACATAAGAGGGTAGTAGGGATACACTCCAAACTGTTTTAGGTACAAAAAGCGTGTAAATTTATTTTGAATTTTCTCAATCATTAGTATGTACTTACTTTCATAAGGATTTCCAAATCATAGAATTAGTTTCAAGGTTACTACGTACAAGAGCATTAAACAATACTTTTACTACAGTAATATTTTTTAAATCTCTACACTGTCTAATAACAAAACCAAGCTTACGAAATGATTTTTTAGATACCTCGACAATATGTTTACGAAAGTTCAGTTCAGATACCATTTCTATGCCTAAGTCTTTAACATGCGTAACACGTGGTATTGGTGCAGTTTCAATGCTATATCTGTATTGCAGTGGGGCGCGTGACCGGCTGTAACTTATCACACAACTCTTGCTGACATTAAAGAGCAGCTTATTCTCTACGCTCCACTGTACAATCCGACCAATATCTTTTTGCAATTTGTGACAATCCGAAATATCATTGACCGGTAAAAAAAGTTTGAGGTCGTCAGCGAACAATAAACATTCGGCGTCCTCAACAACAGTTGGAAGATCGTTGGAAGATCGATTATGATAAATTTAAGCTAAAATCACATATAATAGTCAATTAAAAATATCGCTTCTTTCTAGTTGAGACTCAATAAAAGCTGGCAAAACGAAGGTATAGTAATTAACTTCTAGAAAACAAACGTTAGTGCATGTGTATATACTTTTCTTAGCAAGTATAAAAATCCCGTTCAGTCGCAACGAAAGTCATTCGAAAGGAGAGTATAATATTAAAGCCAACATTTTATAAAACAGTCCTTCAATTTTACAACTCTATTTAACTGAGCTGAATTTTATCACCGTGCATTATCGGAAACCGCGTTATGAAATAAAACAGGCTCGGAAGTTCGACGTAGTTGAACTTATTGAAAATTATATTTTTATTTTTTATATCCACAACCTACCTGTTTTGCGTAATGCTACACTTCATTAGCAATCGACCAAGGTTGTGTCACCGAGCACGGGTAAAAACATTAAAACACAACGATCCTTAGCACGAAAGTCGATCAGTGAAGGTTGATCACGGCCACACATTATTCTTTACCTATATCTTGAAATCACGAAGTCTCTATTTTTTGCATTAAATCTAGATAAATATTTAGTGTTATAGTATTTAATTAAATGAAAATTTGGATAATGGCAAATAGAAAGGAGACTTCCTTCATAAAATTACAATTAAAATACGTACCCACTCTTACCTCTGTATCCCAGAAATAAATAGATATGGGTATATTTCCAGCTACGAATAAGTAGTGTTTTTTTTTGTAGTTAACTTTACTATTACGCTACGTATGATTTTTGGTATGCAGACAGATAGGTCTCTGACATAGGGTACTTAGTTTTGTAATTTGCGCCCGTGCGGGCTCCATAACCAGTAAATAATATAAATATTCAGGCCATTTACTCCAATTCATTGTTTGTTTTACTTTATTCTGTGCGGGAAACCCCGCAGTACGTACACTGTACAGTTACTAAAAAACGTAAATAAATCAAGCAATGCTGATTCATGAAAAACAAAATATTAGTAACGATAAAAAATATATATTATACGCCTTGATCCAATCATTTTTCATTGACACTGAGTAACTCTGTTTAATGACAGTTGAACACGCTATAATAATTTTGTTTTCTTATAATTTGCAGTCACGCTCATTATACTCTTAGGTCGAACGCACAAAATGTTTGTGACTCGAACATAATTCGACCTATCACATGAAATAATGTTTGCATAGTCCCTATACGGACTTTATTGCATTTGATGGGTTTATCATCAGTCTAGCTATCAAATCAGACAAAAAAATTACATGGCTGTCGGGAACTTTTCACGTGATAGAATTTATGGACCAAAAATTTTAAGGGAATTAATGTCCAATAAAATATTACATTTATATTGTATTAAAAGTATGGATTTGGAGATTGAATTAAAAATCCCTGTATACTTGACCAGGCCATTGTAACGATTAAAGCGAGCGGAGGTCTGACCCTGATGGTTCCGGACGAGCCAGTATCAGGCCGAATGTGCTATTTTATTTTTGTTTAAGATTACTTCTACTTCTTATTTGACGAATTGAATGCATACAATAGATCGAAAACAATGGCATTAAATCGGTTTTATATTGTATTGATGGATCATGCTCAGAGAATCTACTGTCAATGCTACTTAACCTCAACTGCCTACGCTTTCAGGCTTTCATTTCACTGCACACATTCCCAGCTTAAGGGGCTTGCAAATATACGATAACTCGTGGTAGTAACAGCTAAGTCTTGGGTTTTTATAGTTTAGAATATGTTGATATTGGTACTATATGGTTTCGTTAAAACCCTTACACACGGTACCATAAAAATTCAAAACGAGCATTTAAAAATTTACGTGGAAGTAATTATCGTGCTATTTCAAGTTTCTACCATTACACTTGGTGTACCATTTACGTTTGTTTTTATTGTGTTTTATAATATTTCGGGGCCCAATTTTCTGACCAATTTTTTTTATCATAATGTATGAATAAAAAACTTGTCATACTTGTTAAATATTTTTCTTTTTGTAAAACAAAATGGCCTCGAGGTTTAGGCGCGCGGTCGAGAATTTCGGCAGTCGCAGGTTCAAATCCCAGGCACACACCTCTGACTTTTCGAAGTTATGTGTGTATTCACAATGAATTATCACTTGCTTTAACGGTGAAGGAAAACATCGTGATAAATCCTGCACACCTAAAAAGTTCTTAGCAATTTCTTAGGTGTGTAGTCCGCCAACCCGCACTAGGCCAGCGTGGTGGACTATGGCCTAAACCCTCTCAGTTGTAGAGGAGGCCCGTGCCCAGCAGTGGGACGTGTTTGGGCTGATGATGATGATATAGGTGCAGGTACGACGTTTCATTGATGCTGAAGGCATCAAAAGTACATATTATATACGTTCTGACGTTTGCCAAGATTTTCAAGAGCGAGAGTTCCTGGATCTCATATTTAATTCTCTGAATCTATTTACCACGTTTCTCGTGGTCATTGCAACTGTATGTATTTGGGCTGATGATGATGATGATGTGTATACTTGGTATATACATACCTATATGTTTTATGTATGTATATAGGACAAAGGTATATATAATTTAAACACCCCCAAATCTTCATGATCACTCGTTGAATATTTTATCATGCCTGGTTGTCTGGAAGAGATCGCTTTGAGCGATAAGATCGCCGCGCCGATTGCCCACTATATTAAAAGTTGTACGTTGTATTGTATCTTTGTTTAAATGGTGTACAATAAAGTGTTTATATATCTATCTACATTACTAAGTGAAATAAATTCATTGTGTATATAATTGTTAAAATTTAAGATTTGTATTTATTATTAAGTACAAATCATAGTATTAGTACCAAGAAACAAGAAATTGTTATGAAACTATTTTGGAATTATGCATATTCTTGCTAATAAAATTTAGGATTATCTACGCAGAACTTGGCATTCACATAGATCTCAATTATTTTTCCGGAGTAGTCATTGATGCATATTTTATTTTTAATACCGAAATTTGCTTCAATTTCACATTTATGCATTGAATGGAAATTTTATATTTCAAAATCAGGTAACGGTAGCGGTCAACGACATCCCCGCTTTTAAAATTTGCACCCATTACGGGCTTATTAAATGTCGATTTCCATAAATACCAGTACCTATATTATTAACTCGTTTTGGTGTTTGAGTATACACTGTACAAAAAACTAGTTTGTAGATTAATTGGTCTATTAAAGATCAAGCCTAACAAGTCTAATTTTGAGTTATTTTAAAGTCAAATATAATTATCTACATAACATTGGCATAATATCAATAAAAACTTTTTTCTTAGCGCGTGTAAATCACCATATTTTATGTGCATAATTTTTAAACCTGAATCTAAAGAATATTTTAGATACGTAAATTGTTTTTTTTTGTAACGCATAGTTCGTTAATCATCGCCATTTATTATCATTCGCCATCACTAGACGTCTTGTGGCTGCTTATGATCATCACCAGCCCATAAACGTCCACTGCTGGGCACGGGCCTCCTCTAAACTATGAGGTATACCCTTTGTCTTAGGCTTATGATAATGCTGGTGGTGGTGAATAAATTATTGTTGGCAAGTTAGCTATTTACAACATAAAGCTTTTCCTATTCAATTGTGAGACTTTTTCCATGTGGCAGGTTTATCTTAAAATACATAGTTGTTGCCCGAAACTTCGTATACGAATCTTTAGACTTTAAAAGATATAATTTTTCCTCGTATTTTCCACATTTTTTTAATGCTGCTCCGCTCCTATTGGTCGTGGCGTGATGATATATAGCCTATAGCTTTCCTTACTGTCTGCCTTACTGACTGCCTCGTGGTCTCGCGCTACAAGTATGTGCCGTGCGATCTAGAGGTCCTGGGTTCGATTCCCTGGTCGGGCAAAGTGTAATTGGGTTTTTCCATTAGGGAATTCTCGGTTACAGCACGGAGTCTGGAAATGTGCCCGAAAAACGGCAATAGGCTCGCCCCCTATTACGTGGGACTGATACATACTTGGCGAAATGTGGGTGCAGAAATGCACCTCTGCCTACCCCTTCGGGGAATACAGGCGTGAGTTTATGTATGTATGTAGCTTTCCTTAATAAATGGGCTTTTAAATATAAAAATCATTTCGAACCATTAATTCCTGAGATTAGGGAGTTCAACCAAAAAATAAACTCCTTATCGATTGCGAATATCGGTTTCAAACGGATTCCAGTAGACCATAACAATATTTTTTGCGTATTAGCATTAATTATAGTACCCAAGGCGGAACAATTTAATGAATTTACAACATAAATTATTCTTGCTAAAAAACATTTCGTTAAAGTCAATTAATCGTTGTGCTTGAGGTAATTTCTATAAAAATGTAAGAAGTCGTGTTACTCGCAAGAGCATATGTAACATAATTTTTCGTGCTTTAAGTACATTAATGATTATTCGAGTTTGGAAATAAACTGATAGCTCGCGTCTCATAAAAAAATAATAAGTGAAGCTGCATCTACAATATACATAAATGTTAATGTTTTATTTGTCTTTTATCAGAAAAAGAGCCTTTAAATGACCCCAGTCTCTTTTTTATTACACAACAGAAAACAAACAGTAGTATGAATTAAATTACAAATAGGTTACTTAAAATATGTTGAATACATACATATGTATATACTTTTTTTTTTCATGGGGAAAATCCTCTAGGATCCCCGCTTGCAGGAAACAAACGGGGTATGCCGGACTTTTACCGGCTAAAAACCCCATGGTAGTCTCCCTCTACACTTTGGAGGTCTTCGGGAACTCAAAAATGAACGCGCCGAAGAGAATACATACAAAAAAAAAAAAAAAAAATACATATGTATACCTGCTATCCACTACATTTTCCACGAATTACATTGACTATATTATAATCGCTGTAAGAGAACGTACCACTTTTATCTTATTTATTTCATAATATGCAAGTGAAGGACTATGTATTAAAAAATATACTAATATCCATAGCAGTTTATGATATCATTATTGCAATGTGTTGTTCTTTCTTTAATCTGATAATAGCAATCAATACTTAATTTCTTGATCCATATCCACTTATTACCTCACAGATGGTATTACGCATAATCACTGACGTCTAAAACATTTATTAGATACTGTTTTTAAACAAAGTTGGTCTAAATCTCACAATTTTTGGCTAACAAAAATGTTCTAAGCGGAAAAATTCCGCGTGTTCTCGAAGGTTATACCATTTTGTAAATCAGTTAGATAAAATAATTTATTTCGTAATATTTAAATAAACGTGTTATTCCTGATATTACAAAATTAAGGCTCGTTATTTTTAAAACTTGAACGACAAACCGCACTTTGTAGTCGATTTTATTCTTGCAAAATACTTCAGAGACATTTTTAAACATTGATTGATTAAATTTATGAAACTTGTAAAACTTAAAAAAATACGAAAATTAAAAACACTCTAGGTTAAATTTATACAAATTCAACCGTTACGACAGTTCAATGCTTCTGCCAACTAGTTTTACATCTAAATTATTCCATTATTGCAAATCTTTCCATCGTCTAACTTTAAAATTATCATCAGACTGTTTATACTCATATAGTATAAAAATATTTGTTTGTTTGTAAAATTATTACAAATTAAGTGAAAACTTCTTTAGCGGCGCTGTGCACTTTTTTTGGGATGGGTATAAAATGTTGAACTCGCGTCAGATCACATGACCCTGATCAAAAATACGTAAGACGCATTATGTAGTATAAATTGTTTACGATATTTTTTGTGTACGATAGCGCAATAAATATTGTATTTTACCACGTAAATGATAGTAGGTACTTTTATACTGATAAATAAAGCAATTCGTGCGGAATTATTCTCTAACCGTACCAAAATTATTCAAAAATGCACAATGTTAATGTTCAATATTATTATTTTCTAGAAGTGTATCGAGATCCAATCGCTACCCTATTATTATTAAAAAATTGCAGGTACTTTATTTTTCAAAACGCACACTACCAGGAGATCTAACCCTCTATTCAAAAAAAACATAAAGTGAGTTAAGTAGGTAAATGAATCGTGTTACCTTACTCGCATTCGCTCGGATAGCACACACAGAAACATAAGGCTTGCCGCGATATTGAGACCGGTATAACGCCTTTATCGCTTCTGCAACCACATTTGCCAATTGTGTTTTGAGTACCACACAATAGGGGCGAGTCTTTTTTTCGGGTTTATTCCTGAGCTGAGAAACATAACACTTCACCCGACCTGGAAATCAAAGACGGCACATTTAGATCATACTACACACACTTGTGCCACGAGACTGTGTATTCTGAATATATCCGTATGTTCGGTTGGTTTGTATCTGAAAGTTCATCAGCCCTCCTGTAAAATCTAGTGTAACATAATTGTTAGTGCTCATTGCTATAGTTAAAATCAGAAAACTCAATTTTGTTTTTTTTTAATATTTGTAATTTTTTAGCTAGGTCATATTATGTTATTGCTGTTTTCGCTGAGGGTTAAAATGTCTTATGTCACAAGTCAAGTGGGTAGTAAAACAAGTTTGTTAAATCATATTATATTGTGGAATATTTTAATATGTACCTTATTCTAGCAGAGCTATTTTTAATTCGCCGTAGTTGTTAACAACTTTATAATTTGTTTACTTCCATAATAATGTGGTATTAGAGGAAGATTTTAATATTTATATGAGGAAATATTAAAAAAGAATATGACTAACGTATAAAAATATGTTTCGTCAATCGTCATCAGCCGCATGTCCATTGCTGATTTTTTTTTTTTGATTTTAATATATATTTTTTTATTGTACAAAGGAAAACAAACAGTAGTATACAGATAATTACAAGAATCTTACTTAATATAAATTAGATACATATACTACCGACTACGTTTTCACGGATTACATTAAATAAATTAAAACCGTTGTAAGAACGCGTGCTATCTAAATTTATATTCATACAATAAATAAATGAAGGATTAAATAATCTTCAATAACATAAACACAGAAAATATAATAGTTACTTAAAATATGTAATATTTTGTTGGCTGCATCGTGATCTCGCGGCACATGAGAGCAGTGGCGGTACTTCCATAGAAGCCCAAAAGCCCAGTTTGCCTTACAATAGTCCGAATAATAATGTTTAAGCTTTAAATCTTTATTTAACAAAAGTAATTTGACATATAAATGAGATTATACTGACCCCACAATAAACAATTATAAACTAGACATTACAAAATTAACGTGTAACTATTTTGGGCTTCTATGGAAGTACCGCCACTGCATGAGAGCTGTGGGATCTTAAGGTCCTCGATTCGATTCCCAGGTCGGTAAAAGTATTACTTATTGTACTTTTCCATTACGAAATTCTCAGTAGCAGTACGAAGACTAAAAATGTGCTCAAAAAAACAATAGCTCACCTCTATTACAAGGGACAAAGAAAACACAGCGAAATGTGGGTGCTGAGTTGCACCTGAACCCTCTCAGTTGAAGAAGAGGCCCGTGCCCAGCAGTGGGACGTATATGGGCTGATAATGATGATGATGATGAGTTGCACCTCTGCCTACTTCTCAATACACATACAGGCGTGAGGGAGTTGGTATGAGTGCGTTTGTTAAATATATTGTAGGTACTTTTTCAATTCAACTACAATGCCGTGCAGTAATATGATTGTGTATACTCCTATACTGGCAGTGGTTTATAATCGAAAAAGAATTAAATAAATCAATCGGAAAATTTCCGACTAAAGAGCCCCATATTACGTGGTACGATTCGTCTATACGATCGATCTGATGAAAATCGTGAAAAACAACTAATAGTAACGATCGATCATTTACTTGTTTGAAGCTGAAGGGTAAGGACGTATTCAAATAATTAAATACGTGCCCCAAAAAATGGAAAATGAACTTCCTTTCCTTACCTGTGTGGCGGTAGCGTTGATTCGGATTCAAAAGAAAAAAAGAAAGCCTAGAAAAATATGTGTTAAGAAATGGCTATTAAAGCGAAATCAGCATTCGCATGTAAATGTTTTTTGTGAGGTAAAATCGAATCGTTGATCGTAAAGAGCCATACTCTGTCGATTCATTGTTACGATATTCATGATTGGATGGTTTTTTTTTGTGATTTCCGACATCATCTTCGATTAAGTAAATCGTTAACGATCTTGTCATACACCATCGATTCGTCGTTTCGATCGGTTTGACGCGACGTTTCGTACAGATAAATCTTACCGTGTATGGGGCCCTTAAGAGGCAGTGAATGACCAAGGTATAAACAAATATTGAGGTTGAATAGTTTTTTGTTGATTATCGTAGCTTTTTACGAGGAATGGCATAGGTGTCATAGTTTCCTTGTTTCCGACAGTAATGTATACATGAAACAGCTATGATTGAATATACAGGATGTAAAAAACCGTGATCGAAAACTAAGACAGGCAATAGATCTTACGGTGTTTACAAACAGTATGACATAAAAAAAATCCTTCCTTATCACCACATATATGTACATTTAATAGTTGTGGTTGTTAAGAAACGTAAAGCAAAAATATTTTTGTCGACATTTTTTTTAACGTCAATGTGTTTGTAATCATTGTAACTATTGTCTGTCTTAATTTTCGATCACGGTCCTATTACACACTGTTTATATATTATTTATATTTATAATTGATTCATAATTAATTTTATAAATGAGTGGGCCGCGTCAAGATGTTGAGTATTTTTTTTTATTTTTGTTTTTTATATAATTATTTTTATAACTATAGGTATATCAAATTCGATTATTTTATATAATAAGCATTTATTTATCATACCACGGGCGGAATTAAATTGAAAAATCAATATCTCCTAAAATATTGTCCGTAGAATGCTCATTGTGGGCTTATTTTTCTCATTAAATATTCATCTACAAACAGATTCAACAAAACTTAACATCCGAGTTGAAAAATATGTTCTCCCACACATTCCACCTGCGAATGTAAGTTGGTACGCACAAACTATACAAATTATTACGTACAGTCTTCCGCATTTATTACTAAACCAGTTATTTAAACAAACCCAAATAATCTATTATTGAGTCATCAAAAGATATATGACGCGAATCCAGAACATTCGCACCAACCACATGTAAACAGTATGATAATGACATTGGCATCTTTTACATCTTTGCAGCAATAAAAAAATAACTACGTATAATTAACTCTCCCATGATCAGGTTTATGGTCTTTCCGTATCGTTTGTGATAAATCTTTTCAACGCAATGTGCGTGTCTTCCTGGAATCGATTACAATAACAGCTTGTATTTTGTGTAACTATAGATTGCCTCGTGGTCTCGCGGTACAAGTATGTGCCGTGCGATCTAGAGGTACTGGGTTCGATTCCCGGGTCGGGCAAAGTGTTATTGGGTTTTTCTATTAGGAAATTCTCAGTAACAGCACGGAGTCTGGAAATGTGCCCGAAAAACGGCAATAGGCTCGCCCCCTATTACGTGGGACTGATACATACCTGGCGAAATGTGGGTGCAGAAATGCACCTCTGCCTACCCCTTCGGGGAATACAGGCGTGAGTTTATGTATGTATGTGTAACTATAGATCTATACTGTGACGTAGACAGAATTCCATATCAAAAATAAAACCCTGGATCTCTCGGTCGTAGAACATACAATTCGCATCGAATATGTAATGCGACTAATAAGTTACAAAATGATGTGATGGTAACATCAAGTTTAGTAGAGAAAGCTCATGCCCAGCTGTGCACATATATGGGCTGATGATGATGAGGATGATGATGATAGTGACGATAATGATGATGAACTATCAAGTCAGTGACAAAGTAGCTCACGCATACGACCGATCATCATCATCAGCCCTTACACGTCTACAACATAGAGGGTTTAGGCCTTAGTCCACCACGCTGGCCTAGTACTGGCTGGCGGACTGCACACCAAAGAAATTCCAAAGAACTTTCAGGTGTGCAGGTTTTATCACGATGTTTTCCTTCACTGTTAAAGTAAAAGATAATTATTTGTGAATACACACATAGCTTCGAAAAGTCAGAGGTGTATGCCTGGGGTTTGATCACGCGACCATCGAGATTCTCGACCACGTGCCTAAACCTCGAGACCATCACTACTTACGATACGACCCATCAATGGCGCAAAATAACTTCGTATTACGTAAAACACCACGGTCCACTATAATCGACCTTTACCTACATTTACCAACAGATAATTGCTTAGAACCTGCATAGCTATTGTTTTATTAATGCTGGACTATCCTGACTTTACTCGTCTATAATAATTTCTAACAAAATCAGTATGACGCATTTATTTTCTAGTTACAGACAATACCACAGACTGTTAAATTTCTTTGGAAGGAGTATATATTCCTTTATAAATGTGTCACTTGGCGAAACGAGAGTGCAGAAATGGCAAATGCAAATGTGTGTGTGTGCAAAATATCAAGGAATGTGGAATATTATTAAGCATTATTCTAGAAATTTTTCTTCCATCTACGCATTACTACGACTCGACTTTATTAATGAGTTCAGTTTGAAACCATTACAAATTAACAAAAAACATACTGTATATGGTAGTTATATAATTATACAAAAAAGTACATAAAATCAGAAATAATTCTTGTTTTATTTGCGGAGAGTTTTCATGCTCTGCTAGATATTATGAAGTCAGAAGCAAAATGATGAACGGTTATTCTAAATAAAAAAAAAATACCAGATTAACATGAGGAAAAAAGCAATAATTAACTTTCTTGTTGTTGCCAGTTAGGTTAACCATATTTTCTTACTAACCAGCATTCAACAACTTCGGGGTTGTTAGGCGTACTACGGGGGAGGTACGCCCTTACGAGAGTTGTACAATTCTAAGATGTGCGGCAGAGCGCATGGCCTCGTGAATGCCGCGGACGCTCACACCATGTAAGCGTCCAAAATAGGGCAAAGTGGGGGATATCTAAAATCCCTCTATCGCAGAGGAATCCACATTTGGGCAGAGCGCTGGGCGGTGACGGGAACCAATTAAGGGTGTTCGCCCTGTATTTACCGTACCGCACAAAATGCGCAAGACGGCCATCGAGAGGTTTTAGTCGGTATGTCGGCGTAGGATTTTGGTTAGGGACCCAACTCAACCAAGCGAACAATAGCTCCACGCGTTAAGTTGGAAGACCGTTGACCCCTACAAACCCTTTTCGACCTCCCCCGAGGTACCGAACAGGGAGCTTAAGGCGCTTTTTTCTCGTCAAAAAATTATTCAACAACTTCAGTATAAATATTGTCGTGAGCACCTGATGCGGATTTTTTTAGAAGTATTTAATTACAACTCCTATTACGGTTGTGGCCTCTGTTAAATGATTATTACCGGTGTACATATTACATAAATAATTATAATGTGATTAAAACGTTTTAATATGAATGATTTTTTTATGTGTGTATTTTTGTGGCTTGGTCAAAAAACACTGTCGATTTTATACCGGTTTCTTCTAGTAAATAATGGCACAGCGCTAATAATATTTTTTTTATGGTTGACATTTAAATTTGTTCCCAGCCTCTAGTCTTATTTAAATCTACCATTAGCAAAAATTGTCAAAGGAACAAAAAAAATGAATTATTTGCTTTGATTGACATTTGGAGGACCAAAAATCTAATCTGCACGATTTCTATTTATCTAATTCATGAGAACTATAAACTCCGAACATTCCAGAACTTGTACAAAGAGTTTTTGTTTAAAATTTTATACTTTAATTCAGAACTTTATCTGCGAAATAATCAGTCATTAAATTATTTATTGTTATCGTGCCGATAATCTGTAATTAGAAGCAATAATAAAATTACATCTCATAGGTTATAATTAAAAATATCAACTGAAATTATAAGCTATCGTTTTGGATTGCACCACAGAATAATATTGCTTATGCAAATTCGCAAAAATAAAAATATGTTTTATTTTTGTGTTTTTAATTCCACATAGTAACGCGTCGGAGAACATTGTGATTATACAACCGTAAATTTAACGTTTGGCTGACTTGATAAATATTTATAAATTCAAAAACGCTAAATAAAGGCGTAAGCAAGGCCGTTTGTATTAATCAACTCATGAGGCCAAGAGCATGGTAGGTGTCATATTTTTTTTTATACACATTCATGCCTCTAAAGTGGAAGGCAGAGCCTCTGTTTTACGGTTACATGTAGTAGAAGTTGTCGTTTATCGAGCATTATCAGGCTTCTTAGTATAACGTAGAATTTCCTATCAGAAAATATGCTATAACGCTTTTCCCGACTTGAATAACAGACTTGAACAACTTTCGATCGATTTTCCAATTTTCGCGTTTAGGTCCATCCTGCGTTAGATTGGATTTAATTTGTTAAAGTTAAACAGGTGCAAAATTACGATAGTGTTCTACCATTCAAACATCCTTCCATAGAAACGTTAACACGTTGATGGTTATGTCAATATCATAGATACCTACTATTTTGGTTAACTTTTGGTTTCATTTAATAGCTTTTGATTAAACCGAAGATGAAGAATATTACGTTGAGTTTACACCTAAGAGTCGAAATATTGATAAGGGTATTGTCAAGTCAGACATTGTATAATCATTATTTGAAATAGAATTCAACATTCGTTATATGTTTTTTTGCAGGGCGGTTGCAAATATTCAATTGTGAACTCTTCCATTCCGAGTCCTTTCGCACCGCCCTTAATGTGCGTGTAGGCCACAGAAAGGTTTTAGTCAGAATGCTAGCGCAGGGGTTTTATTAGAATCCCAAATTTAACTGACTGATGTCTGCATCCATGTATGCTACAAGGACACTTTGTCTTTCATTTTCTTAAGAAAAAGTGTTTTGTTCTAATGAATAGAAAAAGTATGATCATGTTTACTAAACAATTAGAAAAATCTACCATGGCGCGAACTGGTCCAATTATAAAAAAAACACATCATGCCTTTTATACAAAGAAAAAAATAAGTATGTATTTGATTACCCATAATATAGAATACTCTCGGGGTCATTTTCAGTAAGGACGCGCTGCCCCCGCAGCGCGCCCAGCGACCCCAAAGGCCCCTTTGAGTCGCCTTTTACGACAGGCAGGAGATACCGTGGTGGGATTCTAACGCCCCCTTGTCACATACAAAGACCTGCCCCAATAGAAAGATATGTTTTGAGAGCATTATAAACTAGACAACTTTTTGACCTCAACAACCTACGTTTCTCTAGGATAGAAGCAAATTATTATGAATATATTATTACTCATCGACAATTATAAAGCATCGTCTCTTATTAGTCTCTACGGCCTTGCAATGAATCCATTCACACGTATTCGCAGACACATATAAAGTGCACATAAAAAATGACAACAATATTAGTCTTGAGGTCAATGTCTTGTTTCGTAACATAACGGTTCCCATTGTTACCTATGAATTAAAACACATGACGAATGTCACTTCGAGGAAATCTATTGTTTTTTAGTTGTTTTTTATTAATTAATATTGTTATGAATGGACTCGAACGAATACACATTACTTATTCACCTTTGAATTTAAGGCAGATGTACACTGTCCTGTGGCAAGGGAACGATAGAATCCCACCACGGTATCCCCTGCCTGTTGTAGAAGGCGACTGAAAGGGGCCCTTGGGGTCGCTGGGCAGCGGCACTTTGGCCTGTGTCCGACGCGGGCTCACTCACAACCGGGGCGCTCAAACCGAGCTAGTGGAGGTGCAACTGCGCCCCCTACAACTCCGAGACGGCCGAGACTATTTCGTCTCTCCAGGCGGCTGCGGAATTACGGTGGGCGCTTCTCTCTCAAGTACCGTGGTCGCCCCACTCGGCGCGGAGATGGCCACCGGGGGGTTTCGGTCGGTATGCCGGTTTAGGAATTTTGTTACGGACCTAGCCCGGCACTAACATCTGCGCACATGACGTCGCCGCGCGCCGGTCTGGAAGACCCCGACATACGCTTCTCGCCCCCCTCCCCCAGGGCTGGCGGGAAGTAGAAACATAAACAGCTTTCCCCTCTAGAACAAAAAAAAAGAGGTACATACATACCATACGTGTGTGCATCTACGTTTCGCCAGCTTACGTCCCACGCAGTTGGAGGTGAACAACAAACCTACAGAAAATTTCCTAATAGAAAAAATCGGTAATATTTCCCGACCAATTATTGAAACAAAGACTTGCAATCGTACACAGCGCCATTATTCCTCTAATCTAAGAAGTGTTTTATCCGACACTACCGACAAGTGACTTAAGTTTTCCCCGCTGTTTAAAACCCCATAATTGAGAAATTAATTTGTATGAAGTAAGTTATTACTTTGACAGAGTGAGATATATTAGTTTAGTTATTTTTTATTGGCAGCTTCCGTTGCCGAGTTGATTAGACACCTGTTTGTGTGGCCGTGTGTTCGATATCCGTACCGAAATAATTTTTTGTGTGATCCACAATTATTTGTTTTAGGTCTGGGTGTTTCTGAGACGGAAAAAGTGTCTCGTAGAATCTGATGCCCACGACACAAGACTTGCTTAGTGTGGGGTCAGAACTATTAATTTGACTGTTTGGTGTATTTATTTATTTATAATTAAGCGTAGAAGCAAAATGATGAAAAGAACAAGTAAAATTGAAATAGAAATTGTACGGAAGTATGACAGTGACGACGCAGTTATGATAATTTTAACATTGTTTGGACCATTAATTAAATTGGAGCTACTTTCGACAAAGCGCATTAGAATAACTTTTGACTATCGTACGAGGAAGCGTCTGGAATATTTAATATAAATGAATAAATAAAATCCAAATGCGGAAATCAACCCAGTGATATTTTATAACCTACTTACTGCGCCGATGACGTAAGTCATAAATTAAAACAAAATAATATAATTACTTAAATCAAATGACGATCCAGTCATTATTGTCTATGAATAGTCTTTAAGAGGATTTCAAAACCACTTCAAATTACTTCAACTATATGTACAGTTCATTCTAATTGCTTCATTCTATTCATGTTGATTTTCTAGTAAAATTTATTTTATTTATTATTGTGACAAAACATGAACTGACAAGTCTGTATAATTAAAACCAGGACTTTTAAGATATTAAAGGACTTGGTTTTGTTTTACATCTTTTTAGCAATCCCTGGCAGGAGCATTGATTTGGTGAATACGACTCACTATTAGTCCCACTGTCTCAGTAGCAAAAAAATATGGATAAACTACTTAATGATTTAAATAAAATTAAAAATCGATCCCAATACATGGACTACAATCCATTGTAATTCAATGATTTTTAGCTACGTTTTTCATTGAATTTACTACATTTGAAGGTCGCAGGTGCGTTGCGGCCCTTTCAAACTGGATCAAAAAATTAACATGGAGAGGAGGAAGGGGAGTTTTCAATTTGTAGCTTCGGGCTATATCATTCGTTGAACCAAATATTTTTTAAACAAAATTAATTTATTTAGTCGGCATCGTCATATTGGGTGTCTTCATTTGACTAGATCTAAGGAATTGAAATATCGGTGATGGCAGTGAGGTCTTCGTTCCATTACATTTCAAATTGTATGTAATTTGAATGTATACACGATTAATTATAACTTTCCTTAAAGGTGAAGGAATCCATGGTCAAAAAACCTACAAACCTAAAAATTCGTTGCTATTTTCAATGTGTAGTTAAGCAACCTACACTACACCAGCATGGTCGACTAATACTTCTTAAATTTAGCTGATGCCCATAAAAATACTATTTTTATACATCGTGGGTTATTGTAATTATTATATTCATCACTATATTACGTCCCCTGCGGTTTCATGCAAGTCTAATATGATTATCCAGGATAAAGTGTTCTTTAAGCTATTTGAGAATATGCTAACTTTTGCAGAAATCAGTTCAGCGCAGGCGTGATTGAGTGATAAAAATATTTATAATATTCTTCATTTTTTTTTAATAATCTAAAACCATCTTAGACTTAACAGCTTAAATTATAGAAATTATATAATGGTTAACTTTTATTCAGTGATTGAGGAAATTAAAGGCTCTCAACAAACATTTTATTTCAAGTATTTACGTAGGTAAGTAATAATATAAATATAAATTGACCACGCCGTAGAAACTTTAGAAGGTATGAAGGGGCGGCTCAACCGGCGACGAGAAAATCTTAAAGAAAACCTATTTGCTGCATACCTACGGCGAGACCACGAGGCAGTCAATTATTATTTTATAATAAAGAACACGACTCGTCTCGTATGTAGAAGAGGAAGACTATCGTATGTAGATGGAAAAACCCAATAACAAAAATCTGATGACAATCATAATTAGCCAACTATAATGAAAGAATCTTGCTTTAAAAAATGGATAACACGCAAAAGAGCTGACATCTTGCTGCGGCAAACGCGAAAATTTACAAACCTCAAAAATTATAGATCAAGTGACGAAAGAGTCACTTAATATTATTTAAACAAAAACGCTTCTGTCAGAGCAAAAAAAGCATTTTTTTTTTCATAAGACGCCGATATGATATATATAGGTAATACAGAGTTCACTGCTTTCTAAATCCTTGAATGAACTGTAGAATGCATAATCAATTAGTCAGACTTTAAATCAGGGAAATCAACACAAAATGCACATACGTCACATTTACGTAATTCAGAAATTCCGATTAATTTGGTTGACATTATATTCGGCTCATTTACATTCAATTAATGTGGTATTTTCCAGCCTTTCTTATATAGTTTGCAAACAGCCTGTGAAAGCTTGTATAATACAGCATACATTAATATTTAGACATCAATATGTCGTGACGTGCAATTGACGTCACTATAAGATCGAATGATACAATGATAATAGTGTAGGTCACATATGTATATTTTGCATGGTACCAGGTTTGTCTCATAGCCTGGTGTCTAACCAACTATTTTTAACTTATTTTTCATTACACTTTTAATTCATTTTTTCAAATACTGTCAAGAAAATGCCTTTCCTAATAATATGCTACAACTACTTGACTAAATACCAACAATTAGTGTTGGAGTTCTTAAATATTAATCACGACTCATTGTTGTCGTTTCGTGAGAACTTGAGCAACGCCGCCATAGAATGTTTGTCATACCGTTTTTTCTTAAAAGAAAACTAGTTAATTAATTATCGTATTGTAATGTAAATTAAATATTTTTTACAAAAATATTTGAACGATGATGTCACGAAAAATAACCTATCTGTAATTACAAAAACTCAATTATTAAATACTTTTAATGAATGAAGATTCAATCCACTTAATATGGCCAGCATCATGCATATAGTGCATATCAATTCTTTGAAAACAAATATAAAGGAGACAATCTCACATGTGACATGTGACTTCAAAACCAGTTTCCTAGAAACTGGTTGTACTGAGGTTCTTGTAGGTTATGAAAGGTAAAATATAGTCGTTGTATGGGAGCCCAGTATACTCGTAGGCCGAGTCCCTGAGCAGCCGCTGCGTCGCTATTCTGCATGGGGCGATCAGGGGCTACTGAACGATCTCCTACGAGACGGCCTACGTTCTGGCCAAGTCCCTGCCGTGGGACTTTGACGCCAAACTCTATAATAAATAGCTAACCAGGCTGGAGTATCCCAGTGATGGTACGGACCGTCGAGGCAGTGCGTCCTGTCCTCGACCAGTGGGTGGACAGGTGCCACGGCGCGTCGACGTTCCGCCTGACGCACGTGTTGTCGGGGCACGGTTGCTTCGGCTACTACCTGTGTCGAGTGGCACTGAAGGAGGAGTCAGCCGTGTGTCACCATTGTGATAGCTGTCCGGACGACACAGCCCAACACACACTACAAGAGTGTCCAGCCTGGGAGGTGCAGTGTAGCACTCTCCGCACTATTGTTGGGGGTGACGTCTCGCTCCAGCCGTTGTATTTCAATGGTCGGGAGTCCGAGGTCGTGTACAGCTATGCTCTCCTTTTGCGAGCACGTCATGTCGCAGAAGGAGAGCGCGGAGCAGGATCGCGAGTGAAGAAGTTTCGCCCGCCAAAAACGTCAAGGAAGGAGGCGCTGGGTCAACAGAGACAATTAGACTCGGCGCCCTGTCCTGTGAGAAGGTTAGAACGTAAGAATCTCACCACGGTATCCCCTGCTAGTCGTAAAAGGCGATTGAAAGGGGTAACTGGGCGCGCTGCGGGGGCAGCCTGTCCTCACTGTAAGTGAGCCCGAGAGGGACGGCGGCACCGTGGCCTGTGGTCGCTGGTACCCACTCACAACCGAGGCGCCTGAACCAAGCTAGTAGGGGTGTAACTGCAACAACAACCCCTACAACTCCGAGATGGCCGAAGCAATTACGTCTCGGAGGCGCACCGGGCGGCAGTGGAATAACGTTGCTTCTCGCTCAGGTACCGTGGTCAACCCACTTGGTTCGGAGATGGCCACCGGGGGGGTTTTGGGTCGGTATGCCGGTTTAGGGATTTTGTTAGGGATCCAGCCCGGCACTAACATCTGCGTGGACGTGACGTCGCCGCGCGCTGGGCTGGAAGGCCGGTAACCCCGACATACACTTCCTGCCTCCTACCACAGTGCTGGCGGGAAATAAAAACATTATCAGTTTTCCCCTCCAGAACAAAAAAAGAAAAGGTATAAGAGTCATAAACTCCATGTCCCTACTACTTAGAAGAAATTCACATAGGCGACGATCAAAGAAACAATACAATACACTATTATAGTATTTTATACCCTACCGTAAATTTACCGTTCAAAATTACGCAGAAAGATTTTATCCCACAAAATTCCAATCCCAAAGAAATTATTTATTCATAACCGATTAATTATTAACTACCCCTCGGAAGATTACAATCTCTATAATATCAATATGCAATATATACAATCTGTATCATAATCTCGATAAATCACATTTCGCGTAGATATGGAACAATGCTAAGACTTCCAAATGTTGCTTTGTTGTATTTACTATTGCCTCACTATTAGGCATAGATGAATCAGATTAAATTCCTGCAGGCTGAACTTTACGATGGCCATGAGATTTAAACACGTAAAGATTTATTATTGGTTATAAAATTTCGCCTGTCCAACGCACCAAGGACCTTGGATGAATGTTGAATTGAACGTTTATGAAATTTCTCTCCCTGATTTTGTAAAATCCTAGTATGTTACTAATATTGTAAATGAGAATGTTTGTAGTTTTAGTCTCAGTTACAAGAACACGATTTTTAACATTGGCCATGGCAATACGGTTGCAATGGTATTTGACTATCGCAGTGCGATCCTAGTAGAAATTCGTCTGATTCCTTGAGTAAGAAAACGGAGTAGGGTTGTTTTACATCTGGTAGACCCCTGGTTATGCTTCTTATATCTGTAATATGCAGATGTTAGTTTTAGGCTGACTTAGCTCTTGCGATTTCCGACAGCTAGTCAAGTACGGGCTTCGGTCACAATAATTTATTACCTAGTAGATAAACACGACTGTGATCATATTTAGCGCAATAAAGATTGTCTGTAATCTGGTGTATATACTTTGTTCTGATAATAAAAATAACAATGAAATTAATTTTTCTTGTGGTTCAAAGGAAAACTACGTCACTGTTCTACCTTTTTATAGAAAATCGCAACAAAGCGCTCCGCTACTACCTTGTAATTTAGCTAAAATTCTAATTTGTTAAAAATAAATGCATTACTAAAAATAAAGAAATTTCAATGAAATATGTATTGTAACATGTACATATGTATGTAGGATGTATTAAAAGTTGTACTCCCACGAAGGTGATAATTTTGACGAACTCAAATCCAAACAAAGGAGTATTTTAGTATTTGCTTGTAAATCCATGCGAACCACCTGAGTACTAACCTGCAGTTAACCTCACATTTATGTGAAACGTTTAATCATCCAGTCGGTACAAAACAGTAATTTACATAATGCCATATCCAGCAGCCATTATTCATTGTCTGAAAGATACCCTCTAATTTTTTTTTATTAAGAAATTCTCCTTTGTTCTTGATAAGGCTATGTCAAATGTCACGTGTAAATTTTGGTGCCTCTTATGCAGGTATCCTTGAACCCACGTAAATGTTATTTTTTTGCGTCGAAATCTGTGACTTAAATATTTTCACAGAAAAAAAATGGAAAGATAAAATGAATACCGAAGCATAGAATATTTATATGGTTTGAATGTAAATATGTTAGCGCCCACTTATTCATTGGTTGTTAAAACTTATTTTTGATAATTCATTATTTGTTTTTTGAGTTGTTAAAATTGGACAATTTAGACGTTGTCAATTTTTAAAATTTTATTAAAAATATCAAATAACTATGCCACACGTAAATTAATGACATATTTATATTACTCGCCCATTGCATGCATGCACTATATGCATGAGGATGCATAGCTGCCATGCCTGTTGATAAGCCAATGTCGTTAATAGAAATAATAATAATAGGCGAGTAATTTACAAATGTCATTAATTTACGCGAATGAGTAAGGACTCATTAATAGATAGTAATTAAACAATTGCAACATAAAGGACAATCTGCCCCATTCACGCCTAAGCAATTAATTAACGCCAAATCAGCAGCTAATGGCAACCATGCTTATTCAGACTGCTTGACCTCCATAAAAATAGGCGACCTTTCGTAGTCTGATGGTGAAATTTGATTACCTCCAAACAAGTCGCATTGTGGAATATTAATAAGGTTGTAATTTTTTTCTTAATGCCTCGGTAATCTGACATCATTGGTGCCTGATGACTAGGATAGATCCTACTTAGAAGTAGAGTTGTGACTGGCAAAAAACGACTATCTCATCTGACGATAGAATATAACTGTAGGTATATAGCTTAGAGGTGCAAGATTAATATTTAATTCATAAACTTTTAAGGACTTAAAACTTTTTTAACTTTAAACTTTTTTAAAGAGGACTGCCTCGTGGTCTCGCAGTACAAGTATGGGCCGTGCGATCTAGAGGTCCTGGGTTCGATTCCCGGGTCGGGCAAAGTGTTATTGGGTTTTTCCATTAGGAAATTTTCAGTAACAGCACGGAGTCTGGAAATGTGCCCGAAAAACGGCAATAGGCTCGCCCCCTATTACGTGGGACTGATACATACCTGGTGAAATGTGGGTGCAGAAATGCACCTCTGCCTACCCCTTCGGGGAATACAGGCGTGAGTTTATGTATGTATGTATGTACTTTTAAGGAGTTGCCAAACCAGATTCATTAATTTCCGGTTTACTATAAATATGAAAAAAAAAATTTTTACAAATTTCAATCCATTTACAGAAAAACAGTAAAAATACTCAAATAAACACCGCTTACTTATTGCTCATTTGTTAACTACATTAATAGCGATCAAGAATGTAAATATCAGGTGTTAAATTATTATTTTAATTTGCTCGGAACTATAAATTTAGACAAACATTTATTATATCAGATTCTATTCATTCGGTAGTGAGAACTGGTTTCCTTCCATATTATGACCAAGTGAGTGAAGCTTAGGTATAGTCTAAGTCATTATAAAATAAGCTTTTATTCAGCTACAGGCGCCACGCATCTGATTAAGATTATATTCGGTTATTACAAATATATTTTTTTTCTCTAGTGCCTGTATGGTCTGTGTCACTGCTATCAGCTTGTGACTGCTGAACTTTATTGTCTACCCAGTAGTATTGGTATAAGGCAAAATAAGTTCTTTTAAACTTTCATTTTTTCCTTCCAACTACATCAACTTCCTTGACTAAGACATGTGTAATTACTTGAACGTGTCTTTTATTATTTAAATAACGTGGATAATACGCAGCAACCTTGTTATACTCTTACATTTGGTCAATTCGTTCGGGCTTCATTATCATTACATTTTACTAACATGTATCACTGTTGGCCACATACAAAGGCCTTTGGAGAGAAGTCCAAAAGATGCGGGTTTTCTTTAAGTACAATTATATATATTATGTATAATAATTAAAACGAAGCTAAATACTCTAACCAATAAAAATAAAAAAGCATCACGCTCCTGTTCAAAATAGACACGAGATTTACATATTTGATTGAACACTAAATGCATCAAATCATGAAGCAAGTCAATAGAAAGAGATATCAGAAAGTGCTAATAGAATTTGTGTTATGTAGTTTTGATTTGTTAACAAGTAAATCCTAATTTATGTTTTATGATTTTTTATTACACTTCCACAACTACCCAGCCGAAGGTCATTCAATATTACATGTACAGAGGTTAACATAGGTTTAATTACCGCGGGTAAAACTATGTCAACTTAACATCTGGCGAGTCAACGGTCAAACGCGAATGTATTGCTTAATAAAAAAAAAACTATTAAAGATGTACATTGTTGTGATAAAAACATCAGTTCCGAACCATGCCATCAGGTCTACTAGTTTTAGGACCTTTTGTTTTTTTTTTCGTATAAATACACAGCGTAGTGACAAGAACTTAGATTCTAAGTGCGTTGGTTTGTAATTAGAATATATCACTATACAAGAATTTAATATTTGAAACCATGTACATAATTATTGCTTTTGCATGTTTTACAATGGAAATGTACCCGAAAAACTGCAATAGGCTCGTCCTTTTACTAAAGACAAAGCTGCCGATACGTAGGTGCAAATTATGTATGTTTCAATTAAATTAATGTTTTTTTTTTCAAATTTATTTTTACTACCACAATTATTCCGTCTTTATAATTATCTTGATAGTACTATTTTTTACTTTGAGAATTAATTTCACTTTTTCGATATGACAAAGAAAACATTTGATTTAAAAAAGTCTGCTTGAAAGATTTTTTGGATGACATTAATTAGTCATGATCAATGAATCTAAATCGCATCCTAGCTTTCACACAACAAATTATATTAAACAGAGTATAATCGACTTTGGAAAGAAATAGTTTTCTACTTCCCCCAACTGAGGAAACCAAAGAGAGAATATTGGACTATCAGGTGTTAACTTCACATACCAGGCAACATGAGAAGTAAGATGTACATATTTAGTACAACCGGTAAGTTTTGTGAAAGCGGCTAAGAATAAAATTCCAGTTTACCCGATTGCTAGTACATTTCAAAACATGGCTATCGGCTTTATGAAAATATCGCAATATATTTTTACGATTTTATTTTTATTTTATTGAACGTAGCACTGAAGATGTAGCAATTTTTACTAACAGAAATCTTATTTAACTTAATTTTTTACTTTGTAAAGTTAGGGCTTAGTTAGTGTAAAATAGTTTACGAGCTTAGTTGAATTAAATGCACTTAACATAGTACTAAAAATGGCATAGTCCAGACAGTGAACCATCATAAGAAAGTTCTAGGCTATTTAGAACCCCATGGGAACTACCAATCCTGGTATACCGAGTTACGTTGGCTTCTATGGTTATTACTTTGGGACACATATTTACAGGATACTTAAATTGTGTTGTGCTGATAAAAAAATTGTATGCGACGAATAGTTGGAGAAGAAGCACACTACTGAGGCAAATGTATCTATTTTTTTCAAAATGCATTTCTGCTTACATATTCGCGATTTCAGTATGCAAAACTTTATATTATGTTTCTGGGTATTACGAAACTATATCTTGCAGGTTCTCATTCTTAGAATCTAAAGAAGAAACCTCAGAATCTATAATACTCGTAATGTTTTTTTTTATATCAAGGACATTTGTGTTTTTATATAATATTTAAAATCGTTTACGGGAAAGAGCTGATCAAAAAACGTAAAGAATGTTCTTTAATACATGTCCATGGTCTAATTATACAGATTACTTTGGTCAGTGAAATAGTAATGCCTTGAGGTTAATGGTCTTGTATATTTATTTTAGTTTAAGTAATTTTTATTTGAGATCGTTGGAATCAAATGTCGGAAAAAGGACTAAAGATCTAGAAATACTTTCAAATTTATTGAGCAGTTTCGGATTCCGAAACCCAGTATCTGGGGGCACGGCAGTGCCCCCGCCAAGTCGAGCAAAAGCGGCACGGCCGTACTATCTTTTCTCGAAGCAACTCAAGCCATTTTCGGCACCCTATAACTTCGTTGTGGATAAACCTAGAAACCTGAATTTTCAATCACCAAGCAAGAATGGTGTAATCTCTGAATATTTCAAATTTTATTCAATTTGAACCAGTAGTTTAAGAATAATAACTAGTCAAACTTCCCGATTTTGTCACTCACTGACTCACTGACCGATCATCAAAACTCTAAGGCACTTCTAGCCGACGTAGAAGCTTCAAATTTGGAACTTAATTAGTGTTTAGTGTAAAACATAAGGAAAAATTAAAATATCTTGCAATTTCGGTCTAGTTTTCTAGATACACAAACTGCATAAATAACTTTGTAATTCCATATATAAAGAATATATAATAATAAATAGGATTATTATATAAAGGATTACAAAGTTACATTTGCAGTGAATGCATCAGTGCACCTGTATATGTATAAAACAATGAAATAATATGTATAGAGAGATAAGTAGTGATGGTATTGAGGTTCCGGCGTGCTGTCGAGAATCCCGGCGGTCGCGGGTTCAACCCTAGGCACACTCATCTGACTTTTCGAAGTTATTTGTGTATTAGCAATGAATTTTAACGGTACTTTAACGGTGAAGGAAAATAACGTGAGGAAACCCTCATATAGGGTCTAGTAATTTATTCATTAAAAAAAAACTTTTTAGTGGGGCAGTTAGTGCCGTAAATTAGTTCAAGATATACCTCTGAAAAACTTGATGGTGTAATATTCTGTTTGTACATTGAGAGTGCCTATATATAGTGAAAGAGAGATAACAATTTTACATAAGGATTAACTTTAACTCACGTTTGACGTGTGCGGCCCTAAATATTTCTAACTAACGCAAAAAATAATAATAATTTTAAAATAAAGAACACCACGCGGCTGCTCTCGTCTCGTATGTAGAAGAGGAAAACTCCTACGTACAAAAAAAAACGCTCATAAGACAAAGAGTGGGCTTTAAGAAAATCCGTTGTTAGTATTCAAGAAGTAGAAGGCACCGAAAAGGAAAAAAGGACTATCTACAAAAAGAAATGAGATCCCATAAAAAACAAAACTTGTAAAAAACCCCAAGTCTCGCAACTCAGTTCTTCTACCGTAAAAAGTTGTAAGATCCATGTGATACCAAGTCGATTAATTTATTCAGCCCCCGTTTAAGGGACCTTCTGTCTTAAGGAATTATGCACTTAGCTTACTAGACAAAATCTTATAGTAACCATATCAATATTAAAAATATTTTATGTTTTAAATTAATAGCAATCGCACTAAAAGTGAGATACATTGTGTTTTAATAGAAGAACTGAGTTGCGAGACTTGGGGTTTTTTACAAGTTTTGTTTTTTATGGGATTTAAATGTCAGTATCAACGTCATCGATGACCAGAAGTTTTAATCTTTTTGCTTTAAACATAGCTGTTTTATTATTTTTACATACATACATACATACATACATAAACTCACGCCTGTATTCCCCGAAGGGGCAGGCAGAGGCGCATTTCTGCACCCACATTTCGCCAAGTATGTATCAGTCCCACGTAATAGGGGGCGAGCCTATTGCCGTTTTTCGGGCACATTTCCAGACTCCGTGCTGTTACCGAGAATTTCCTAATGGAAAAACCCAATAACACTTTGCCCGACCCGGGAATCGAACCCAGGACCTCTAGATCGCTCGGCACATACTCGTACCGCGAGACCACGAGGCAGTTATTATTTTTAATCTTTCACAGTCCAATTAAATGAGGATTGTTTTATATCATTTAAAATAATTCTATGAGGTATGATTAAATTATTATTGTGTTTAATCATGTATGTATCAAAGCGAGGGTGGGTGTTTGTTTTCTTTTATAAAGGAGTCGGTTTTTGAAGGCAAGTTTTTGATAAGAAAATCTGTTTCAATCCTGAGGAATAAGTTTTTGTAAAAGTTCTCGACTAAATGTACATCAACGCGATCAAAGTCGTGGGCTAAAGATAGTAATATTATGATAAAATCAAAATACATAGCGTGCCAAAAGAGCTTACTGTGACCAATCGCATAGATCATTAATTTACATATAATTTTATTCATTTTGATTCCTACTACCTATTTGACAGCCCCGTGGCGCAGTTGGCCAGACACCAGCTTGCGAAACGAGAGGCCGCGGGTTCGATCCCCGCACCGAGACAAATGTTTGTGTAATCCGCAAATGTTTGTTTCGGGTCTAGGTGTTTATGAGACCGTAAAGTCTCTCGAAGTTTCTGATACTCACGACACAGGACTTGTATCCTAGTGTGGGGTCAGAACTATGTATGTGACTGTTGGGTGTATTTATTTATTATTATTATTATTTATAATCGTAAAAAAAAAACACGCGCATATAGCATTAGTGTTCGATAACAAGCTAATATTATCTTTAATATAACGAATAACCTATATCGTATAGTACTAAAAATCCTGGCACGAATAACAATTGTTTTTTTTTCTACTATAGACTCGCACAACATAAATTTAGTTTTAAACAAAATTAATAATACAATTATAGCTTTTTAAGTAAAGTTTAAACACAATAAATATCAAAATATACGCTTAAATAGGTTCCATAAGACTTAATTTATATAGTTTTTTACTATACTACCCTATTCTGCGAACATTGCACCTTGCCGTTTATATCAACGAGTTTTTAGATCGCGAAGGGTTACTGATAGGGTTTTGCTATTCTCCATTATATACAGCCTTCAAAAACAATATTGTGATTACCAAGTATGTATTTGATACTGAAAATTTCTGATTTAAATACATCATTTTTCATCCATTTCTGGTGTGGTCCATGCATGTGGTACTCATTAAATAGACATTTTACTCTGTACTACCGTTAATTCCAAATAGCACACCTTAGGCCCTAAGACAAAAAAGGCAATGATGGTTTAAATGATGTAACAAATTAAATCCACTCTGTCTACGTCAAACTTTACAATATTTGATGTGACTGATTGCCCCTAATGACCTAAAGTGAATTTAAATTTTAATTAGGTGATGACAATTACATTGCAATTTCTACATAAACTTTTGACATACCGTGACTATTGTATTTACCACAAAAACCACTGTAGCAATTCGCTGTGTTCACTCTAGAATTGAAAACGAGGCAATATAAGTCAAACAAATTATGACATAAGGTTTGTTTTTGATTAACAATACGAGTAAGACGTAGAAGTTCGATGGTTTAACTATAGTGACTATGGTATGTAGTATGAGCGTGAGAAGTTGAATTTTCATTGATGAAATTAGATTGATAATTAATTGTCTTTTCTTTGTCTAAATATCGTATGGTACCGCGTTATTTAGAGCTCCTTCGCATTTGCAATGTAGGTACATATGTTGAAATAATTGTTGATAAGGATTGATCCATTGTTTGTTTAGGACAGAATTGTCACATTTGCAATTCAAATAATTAATATTAGGACATATAATTCAGGGGTAGTACAGTTCTACATTATTTTTACAAATTATTTCAAGTATCAATATATTGCAAACTAGGTGTGCCGGCGACTTCGTCCGCGCGGAAAGTTTATTTTTAATTATTTTTAATAAGAAAATTTATAAACTAAAAGTAGCCTAAGTTACTCCTTATTACATCAGCTATCTGCCAGTGAAAGCCCTGTTAAAATTGGTCCACCCGTTTCAGAGATTAGCCGGAACAAACAGACAGACAGACAAAATTATAAAAAACGTTATTTTGGTATATGTACCGTGTAAACATCCATATACATTTATTAAAAAGCGGTTATTTTAATATTACAAACAGTTAACAGACACTCCAATTTTATTTATTTGTATGTATAGAGTATAGATTATAAACCAAAGCACAAAAAGCAATTTGATGACATTACATTAGGTATATTATATACCACTGAGCATGAACCATCTAAATACAACAACACTTATAACATGAGCTTTGTTTCTAAAGTTCCTACTGTTTAGCCGAGCCTATCACATACTATATGAGTTGTATAGATTAGAAGGTTCAAGCAAAGAAACCAGTGGCGGTACTTCCATAGAAGCCCAAAACACGATAATTTGTAAAGTCTAGTTTACAATTGTTTATTGTGGGGTCAGTATATTCTCATTTATGTGTCAAATTGCTTTTGTTTAATAAAGGTTCAAAGCTTAAAGATATTATTCGTAATTTTGTAAGGCAAACTGGGCTTTTGGGCTTCTATGGAAGAACCGCCACTAAAAGAAACAGATAAATACTTTTTAAATATGAAATAATACAAATGAATTCTGTTTTAGCTTCTATAAAAAAAACTACATTATAATTTTCACGCCAGAATATTTCATTTACATATACTATTAATTTATGTGATCAATGTTTAAATATGCCTCATGTAGACACAAAAAAAATGATTAATTGTCTTATTATCGAATAGTAATTTATGCAATTATTGACCTTGAATGTTCAAATCTGGTGATTTGTTTATTCAAAATTCACGTTGCTTTAATATAGTCTTGGAGTTTCTGTCATAATATTTATTGGTTTATGCTTGCAATAGTTTTTTGTCTTGTCTTGTCTGTCATAACTAATTTTTTTGTATTAGATCTACAATAAGGTGCCATCTGACTACAATATTGAAAAGGTTATGCGCGAAATTTCTCTTTAGACTTTACTCACTTTGCCAAAAAGGAATTCGGTTGTGGAAAATGTTCTTACAAATAATGAAGAGCACAAACTATGAAACCATGCAGGAATATCCAAGTCACCCTACGGTGACTACACTACGTGATATGTCAATCATTAAATTACTCAACAATCACGAAGTAAATAATTTTGGGAATTGCTATCTCTCCTAATTCTATGCAGTTTATTGAAACCTTTGTAATTTTAGCAACAGTATACTAGTTTATATTTTACCCGTATTACATTGAGACGTATAGAGTAGAAGTTTAATTCTAAACTCATTGGTCAGGCATGTTTATGTCCTTATTAGATACTAGCTGTGCCCGCGACTTCGTCCGCGCGGAAAATTAATTTTTATAAGAAAATTTATAAACTAAAAGTAGCCTAAGTTACTCCTTATTACATCAGCTATCTGCCAGTGAAAGTCTCGTTAAAATTGGTCCACCCGTTACAGAGATTAGCCGGAACAAACAGACAGACAGACAGACAGACAAAACAGACACTATAATTTATTTATTAGTATAGTTAGTATAGATAAGTAATAAAATTTAACTTGAAACTTTCTATATTAGGTTTAAAGACTGTCTTAGGTCTTATTACTTGTTTATTATAACTGTGTGTGTTTATTATAAGACAAGATTTTTTTTTCTACTGCTTATAAAGATTTTATCATCAGCCCATATACGTCCCACTGCTGGGCACGGGCCTACTCTACAACTGAGAGGGTTTAGGCCTTAGTCCACCACGCTGGCCTAGTGCGGGTTGGCGGACTACACACCTAAGAAATTCCTAAGAACTTTTAGGTGTGCAGGTTTTATCACGATGTTTTCCTTCACCGTTAAAGTACGTGATAATTCAATGTGAATACACACATAACTTGAAAAAGTCAGAGGTGTGTGCCTGGGGTTTGAACCCGCAACCGTCGAGATTCTCGACCGCGTGTCCAAACCTCGAGGCCATCACGACTTATAAAGATTTGTTTATTGTAATTAGGAACCATTATCCAAACCTATACTTTTTAATTTAAACAATGTAACACTATTAATGCATAAAGATATAATATTATTATGATGTTTCGCCATTTCTTCAAAGAAAATCTCATAGACAAGTCTGACACACTAACTCACACAACTACCGTACCAGATCGATTAAAGATTCATGGAAGCTACGCTTTTATGGTCATTAACGTATAATGTTTACACATGTTAGAGAATATTCATTGCGAAACTATTAGAAATATCATCGGAACTGGTTATATCCATAAAGAGATAATGGAAATCTCTGTGTGCCGTTCCATTATTCAATGATACAGTTATACATATACTCTGATAGATGAAAAACTCTTTATTGCTCTCTGCTTTCCTATACAGGAATTCATCATCATCATCATCATCAGCTATCAGGGTCTCCTCTACAACTGAGAGGGTTTAGGGCTTAGTCCACCACGCTGGCCTAGTGCGGGTTGGCGGACTACCCACCTATTTCTAAGAACTATTAGGTGTGCAGATTTCTTCACGATGTTTTCCTTCACCCTTAAAGTAAGTGATAATTCATCGTGAATTCACATAAATGGAATTATAAGCACAATGTGAACAATAGGCGGTCTTGTCGCTGAGAAAGATCTCTTCCGGACAACCATATCATCTGCGTACGACTTACGAGTATGTGTAAATATACATACCGAGAATCTTGTATAAAGGCTGCCTCGTGGTCTCGCGGCACAAGTATGTACTTTGCGATCTAGAGGTCCTGAGTTCGATTTCCGGGTCGGGTAAAGTGTTATTGGGTTTTTCCATTAGGAAATTCTCAGTAGTAGCACGAAGTCGGGAATTGTGCCCGAAAAACGGCAATAGACTCGTTCCCTATTACGTGGGACAGATACATACCTGGCGAAATGTGGATGCAGAACTGCACTTCGGCCTACCCCTTCGGGGAATACAGGCGTAAGGTTTTGTTGGGAAAGTTTATTGCCCTTGTGTGCATTTAATACCTATGATAGATTATTATTATCAATTATTTATTTATTTGTATTTATCGTTGCTGTTATGTCCATAATCACGTTAATACCAACATTTCTCTCAAAATCGTATGATCTGACTGTAAGAGCACTGATGTAGCGTCATCTAATAACTTTATTGCAGAGACCTAAGTTAGTGTTATAAAAATACCTATACACAGGATAAAGGCGTGGTTGTATGTTTGTACGTGTGTTATACTATTGATCGACGTCAGTCGAAAAATAAAGGATCTGTTGCAAGATCGTCTTTTTTGATATTCAAAATAGTATTAAATGTTGATAATGAAATTGGAAATGGATGAAGACTTCATCATCTACATTAATTATACGACAAGTTGATAAATATTCTGACCGCATAACAGCTTAGCTTAATTAAATTTTCCTTCATATAATTCAGTTCTAAATTTGAACAGCCTAATTAACGTTTTGGATGTTGTTTGCGTGGCATTAAGTTAATATTCTAAAAGCCTCGTTAATTCCTCGGCATAAGTTTGCGGCGTGGGATCAACTGGTCCTAGAATCGAATCCCGGAAAGGGCGAAGTGCGGTTGGTTTTTCATTAGGAAAATCTTAGTAACAGTACGGAATACAGAAATGAGCCCGGAAAACGGCAAATGACTCGTAACAACGTAAGACTTAATACACTAATACACAGCTAACAAAACGTGGGTACATAAAAGGCACACCTCTGACTTCCCCTTCAAGCAATCTTGTAACTTAGAAAAAAAAACCGTTTTATTTCCATTGGCGCTCTCCACACAAAGTTAAGGAATTGAATAATGAGGGATTTTGTTAAGGTTGGGTACTTAAAATCAATAAAAATGTGAAAATCGCGGGAAGCCACTGGATACAGGTTGCTTACGTCAGAATACTTTGGAAGTCTTGGGGGGGGGGGGGGGGGGGGTATGTCCAGCAGTGGACGACTTTAGGCTTCCATTTTTTTCTTCCATTTTACCAAAATTGTCCTCCTTCTAGATAAGTAAATATGTCAGATTAACGTACATGGTTAAGAATGTCACGCTTGATAAATTCATTTACTAGTTATACAATTAGTATGAATGTAATAATGCTTACGTATCTCTTTAAACTGGGTCTATTAACTTATGTCCGCATGCTAATGCTCTTCGGTCAAGTTTATGGTCGAAATTTAAACTTGTTTATATCGAAAGTTGTAGAGAAGGCCAGTGCCCAGCAGTGGGACGTGTGCAGGTTCCCTCACGATGTTTTCCTTCACCGTTAAAGTAAGTGATAATTCATTATGAATACACACATAACTTTGAAAAGTCAGAGGTGTGTGCCTGGGGTTTGAACCCGCGACCGGCGAGATTCTCGACCGCGTGTTTTTAAACCTCGAGGCCATCACAACTTTTTAGTTTTTTCTATATGTATAATATAATAACCCGGTGTACCCATTTGGGGCTCCTTTTGAGGCCATAGGAAAAGGACGTAAGGCGTTTGTCTACCGCTAAAACATATTTTTTATGATTTGCACGTCATTTATCAAGGGTCACTGGACGTCCCGTATCTAAATACTAATGACTAAAACGTAACTCTTCCGTTTGAAAAAGAATTTCTTTCCCATCCCATATGCTGGGAGGCTAATAGCAGTTCGGCGCAAATACGTACATGGACATTTATATGGCGAATTTTCCTAGACATTTTAAGTGTAAGTTTCGTTGACTAACTTGCGATAGCGAATTACTAATATCAACTAATTAGTTTCTTGTGTAATCGAATTATTACACGCGAATAAATACGAATGTAATTCATACATAAGAATACATTTGTTATTTAACATTTAACATTAGGACGTATTTACGTCATAATGTTTGTAAACCTTGACAAATTTGTTGTAAAATGATTACTCGATTTTTTTGACATTATATTTATTTATTATTCTTTTCTATACTTTCCATGAGCGATATCTTGTTGTTTAGAAATTATTACTTTTGGCCTATATATTGTATTTATATTGTATGTATTATGTTTATCTACATGAAAGCTACTGTGGTATAGTTAGTTGGAAGTCAACTGTGACATGGAAAGCAGATTTTTATATCCTCACGAAAAAACGTTTCTCCGACCATTAAATATTGTACAGTTCAAACATTTTTGCGACTGGTAAATTGTTCGTGGTTGTGTTATTTATTATTTAAAATATATTTTACCACTATAATATTGTCCTAACATTAGGATATATAGAGACATCTTGATTAATAATGGGAGACAATAATGACTTAATTACAACATTAGCTATGGATTAGCTATCGAGGGCAGTCAAAGGTAAGCAGTGCAGTTTTTTTTAGTTTTATAAATAAATAGTAAATTTGCTTATCTCGGATGCATGTTAAACATCAAGAGACATCAATTTATAAATTTTCTATATTAGGTTCCATATTCCATCTGTCTTCTATTTTATAATTACATATTTCAACCGTTATCGAGTATAAAGATAGCAGTCAGTCTTCATACATTTTAATGGCATTGGTTATAATTGACTTTATATTACAATATATAAAATGCAAAATTTCTTTTTAAATATGTAGCATCGTTAACTTCGTTACATAAATACATATGGAGATATACGAGTAGCTACATTTTAGACACGTACTTTTAACAGATTGTCATTTTTTTTATAGTATCGTAACAGGAGTAAAGTATCGTACGAGCAATCGTGAAAATAATAATTATTTTGACTTTTTTTACTAATATTACAATATTAAAAAAATACTTAATTTTGTGATAATATTTGATTATAATATTTTTTCCCCGTAATCTGATATATAACAATTTTTTTTGTATTATTAAACAACCGATTCAGATGCGTCGCTTCATTTTTATTATATGGGTGTGCCTAGTGATAAGAGGCAGCAATCTCTCATTACTTAATGTTCCGTTTGTACAACATCGACCTTACCATAAAAAATAGAACTTTTATTTATCGAAGCTCTCAATACTTCAACCTGTATTTCACCTTTGTCCACTAATTAATAAAAGCATTCCATTGTCGCTAATCGCATGTCGCATAACCTTGAATAAATATTCAAAAAATTCGATGACGCGACATAATTAACAAGTAATTATCTAATAGTCATTGTATCTATAATAAATAGGATTTTGGATTGAAAGTGCGAGTAAATCGCAGGTGGGCGAGACAGCCACAGGCGGTGTCCTCTGAAGGCTGTCGACTTTTTTCGCAATACAAATTTACTTTTAATGTAAAGATATTTTTATGTGCCAGTTTCCGATTGTTGTTTGGCCAAGTGGGTGTTTTATCTAACGGTGTTTCTCTATAGTTGGGACATTTTTTTAATTCGAAATTTAAAGTGAGCCGTGATTTTAGTGTGAACTTCAAGGTATTTTATAGTGGTTTGCTTTTATTAAATGCTGTGCACTGACGATAAAACTTTGTGTTGTGTGGTATAAACATGCAGTAAAGGACATTTCATTTTACAGGAGCTGCGAACGCAACAACCAACATGTCTTTCGTGGATTCGTACAGAAATTTCATGGAGCGTAACAGCGGTAAGTTGAAAAAAATAATCTATAATATTTTTCTACTTCACTGAGATTTCAATGGTTCTTTTCAAAGAATATAGTTGTTAAGACCAATTCCAATTAAGGTATTTAAAATATTTTTCTCTTGGTAATGAGGCCTCATTTTCTTCAGTAAATAATATCCCTTGACATAAAACAATTGTCATATTTTAAATATTGAAACTGCTTTCAAGAAATGACACAACTATTATTACACTTCACTAAGCTTTTTTCGAAATTTTCCCGTATAAGTTTTATATCAGGATTAGATGTTATATGCTAAATAACTTTTTATATAGTCTTAATCAGATTAAATTTTATATATAAATTAATTTGGTTTTTGTACTCTCTGGTGAGACTATATTTTTATTAATATTATTATTTTTACCGGATTGACGTGTTAACCATAAATTATAAATCCGTTTATTTACAACTTTAAATATTAAATCACATACACAATCAATCATGGCCAAATGGTATTTATATAACGATATTTATAAGAATAAAAAAAAACATTATTTTAAACAGGATACCTATAGGTAAGTCCAATATTAAGAAGATATGAGTCGATAAAGTTCGATTGATTTACAATGTCAGCCATATTAAATGCATTAGTGCAAGGTACAGCTTGTCGTTAGGCTTACCAGAAATAAAAACTTCATTAACTGAACTTTTCTACTGTATTTTTTGGTATTATTAGTTTCTAAGTATTTTCGTTTGATTCATAAGCTAGAGTTGTCAAACCCGCACCATCTTACTTTTTCAACTTCAAGCTCCTACAGCTAATTAGCTGCTGAGACAGACATCTCTTTGCCTAAGATTGATTCGGTTTAAAAATAACAAAACTGTGTTGAACATGCGGTTTCTCAATCAGAATTTCAACTGTAAGTGAATTTTACTAAGCCGTCTCAGACCAAAATGCTGGACTATAGCAAACCCACTTAACAAAAAACTCACGCAAAGCTTGGGGGCGAACATGGGATGATCAGTGCATAAAGCAGTTTTTTTAACTATTTAAATTTATCTCGATATTAATACTGATGATCGATAAATATTTTAGTTTCGCTGGAGATCGAACAGATTGTCGTAGTTTTCGATACGAAAATATCTGTGTGTCTCTGTCTTAGAATTGATTAAGAAAGGAAAGAGAAAATATGTTTTACAAATTCAAATAAAGAATAAAATACATAAATAACCATATATTTTTAAATAACTTATATAGGCAGATATCTGGTTAATGGCAATCGGTATAGGTACTCGTATACAGTAAAAAACAAAAAAATATAATTTTATAGTAAAAAATACTTTAAGAATCCAGTAGCTTTGTTATAGGTATTGAAAGTTTCAAGGCCATTGTTCACTCATATGAGGAGGAAACAGTTTTTAATAAACATTGGCACTTAATAACGTAGGGAGACCTTTAGACTATTTTTCAATCACTGCAGTAACTAAATACCCACACCTGTATTTCACAGGAAAGTTAATAACTACTGATAGTTTTATTCGACCCTAGCATACAGATGTATAATAATTGTTTAATATTCGTAAATCACGAGATACGGCAACATCAAGTGAACAAAATAACTGCATGAACATCATGGTGCTGAGACATTAAATTTCCTTGAATATGGTTGCCTTGTTGGTCTCGCGGTACAATCTGGCACGTATGATCGATAAGTCAGCTATCAAGCCACCAGTTATAAAGGATAAATAATTATTTAATTAATTCATTTGGAAGTACCTACTCAGTATCCTCAGTTTTGGAATGTGTCCGTTAAATTATAATAGGGTTGCCCTCTTTAACTATAGCTACCAAAACGTACATATATGTATTTTTCTGCCTACCACGTTGACTGCAAAGGCGTAAAAGAATGTACATACATAAACTCACGCCTGTATTCCCCGAAGGGGTAGGCAGAGGCGCATTTCTGCACCCACATTTCGCCAAGTATGTATCAGTCTCACGTAATAGGGGGCGAGCCTATTGCCGTTTTTCGGGCACATTTCCAGACTCCGTGCTGTTACCGAGAATTTCCTAATGGAAAAACCCAATAACACTTTGCCCGGCCCGGGAATCGAACCCAGGACCTCTAGATCGGTCAGCACCTACTTGTTCCGCGAGACCACGAGGCAGTCAAAGAATGTATAACTCAAAAATAGGTAATCATACTTACCGTATTTCTTAGCGATCTTCCTCCTGTCAGCCAATCAGCCAATATATAAACAATTTCAAGAATTTTTACCTCTGGCTCTGAAATTTCTACCTCTGGCAAAGCACTAAATAATCAAGTGTGGGATCGTTTTTTGCTTCATTAGTACCTACTAATGAAGCAAAAAACGATCCCATGAATACCTATTCATGAACAAAAATTAATTCGTTAAAAGACTAATTTAGTGTTATTGTACTTTTTATCACCTCTCAAATTATTATATTTATTTTAATTATTAGCTCAATATGGCCTTCGTATTTTTATTTTATTTAAAGTCATTTTGTTGAAGATGAAATATTAAAATTACAACTGGTTTTCGGCATAGAACTAGACTTGACCTAGTATATCTATGTAAATTTATATACTTATGAATGAAATGACCGTGATATATTATCTATTTTTCGTTGAACATAAGAATTATAACTATTGCTAGCTAGTTCATTTTCTATTATTTTGAAGGTGAAAACAGACGAATTTATTTGAAATATTTTTGCTACGAACGGCCCTATTTTGCAAAGTGCTTTGGCAAATTTTGGAACGCCGCTGTATCGCCACCTTTTTTTTTATTTATTTATTGCAGCTTGATTCTTATGACCTATTGCAATCTCTATCCATTCATCTGTTCACCTTATGTATGCTTTTGCCACATTAAATAAAATATATCTTGTGTCATAATAAGCCATTTTATAGATTGCGTTCACATACATACAATTCTTTTAAATAAGTATATATATACGGATATCTGCGCACTTATTATACTTCCCATCTGTATAATGTACTAGATCACGCTTTATTTTGTCGCTTAAATAAAATGATTATGTTAATCAATCGGGTATTCTTTATTCATACAGCCTTGTATGATATTTGATATACGAGTATCGTCAATAAGTGCGTGAAGGAACATGAAAATATCGATATAGATTTTCATACATAGATAGATTATAATCGACTTCAACCATTCTATTGATACACTGTTGGTCTAGTCGTCGAATTTCGTTCGTTCGAAAGTCGAAGTCGTGATGGCCTCGAGGTTTGGGCACCCGGTCGAGAAACTCGACGGTCACGGGTTCAAACCCCAGGCACACATCTCTGACTTTTTGAAGTTATGTGTGTATTCATAATGAATTATCACTTGCTTTAACGGTGAAGGAAAACATCGTGATGAAACCTGCACACCTAAAAAGTTCTTAGGAATTTCTTAGGTGTGTATTCCGCCAACCCGCACTAGGCCAGCGTGGTGGACTAAGGCCTAAAACCCTCTCAATGGTAGAGGAGGCCCGTGCCCAGCAGTGGGACGTATATGGGCTGATGATGATGATGGTCTAGTCTTAAGAAATTTCTCTATTCTCCAATTGGGCTTTCTTACTTTTATAAAGCAAAAGTATTCATCATCATCATCATTAGCCCAAAGACGGCCACTGGTGGACATAGGCCTCCCCCAAAAAGTATTTATATGTAGGTAGAATGTAAATATGCATTCAAGTACCCGATCGACATAATCGAAATCCAACTAGCAGGGACTTTTAAAACTAGATCGGCAAAGAGATGTTCAGTAACTTAATAAGTTCAGTAGTGGCTAATTCTAGAGTAACAAGTTGGTTGGGATTTCTTACTAGAGTACACATAAATCCTGTCATGATTTAATATCCTTCAGTAGGCGCAAAGCCCCACAATATTAAAAAAAAATGTTTTGTACCGGTAAGAAGTGAAACTTTTTTATGACATAATATCATTTTTCTACTATTTACAACTTCAGAACAGAAATTGGGTAGAGAAGGCTTAAGAATAATTTATACTTGATTAACAGTCATATTTATTAATACTACTTATTTTTTACCTTCGTATACTCGCGCGCAAAAGCATTACATATGTATGTACCTATGTATACTCGCGCACGATGCCTCACACCGAAAGTTGATCTCGTCTGTGTATATATACTTATTAAGTAATATTATTAACTATTTTCTAAGAAGAGGTTATAATTGAATAAAAATATAAGTAATTTAACTTTATTTGAGAAACAGTCTTTTAAATCAACCTCTTAAAAAGTAACATAATTTTTGGCTCTCTAAATTAAATAACATAATGAAATATTTATTTTGTGTTAACTCAAAAAATATTATGCAATATAATAAAGGAAAGTAACAAAGTAAATAAAATAGCATAAAAAAGTATTAATCGGTAATTAATTGTGTCATTTGTGTAACAATAAGAACATACAATAACTGCATGATCGAGACAAAAATACTTAGGTAGTTGTATCGTGTTTTTAGATTTTTCTTGAAGAACAGAATGAACAACGACCTGCTTTTTTTTTATACTGGCACGGCAAAGTGACCCCATTGCACCTGATGGTAAGCGCAATGGAGTCCAGAAAAAGTGCCGACCAGCGAGAGATGATGGTCTCCCGTTGGTCGACACAATCATGCCGGCCGAATACCTCTTCACCTTATTGTGAAGAAGTTTGGGGGACTATCAATCATGGTGATCAAAGGACCGACCGCGACAAACCGGCCAAAAAATGCCGGCACGGTCATCCTTTCACCATGATTGAAGCCCCCCCCCGAAAACCGGATATACAATGGCTGATCCCGGAACGCGGCACACTTGCATGTGCCACTATGGCGGGTTTTACGCCCTGTGTACGGTGGTCGCTATACCGCTATCTGTATAATTTGAAATGGAATCTTCGTTCATTGTGGTGACAAAAATGGCTGAAAATAAATAAAAAATGATACATTTCATTGAGTAATATTTTAAAATAAAAAATGAAAAACTTAAAACCTAAAATGATGTCACGTATACTCGCATTGGTCTCACGGACCGATAACAGTAAGTAAGTGACACACACACTCGATACCAAAGCTTGCTACACATTAAACAATTGCGAAAAACAAATGAAGAAGCTACTAAAAACCGCAGTCACAGTGTTTATAATTTTTAAGAAAATAACGATTCAGTAGTTTGTTGGTCTGAGAGACCAACGCGCGAGTATATGAAGGTTAATAGATTTATAAACATTTACTGATACTTACAATCAAAAAGTGAGGTTAACCTCAAATAAATATTGAAATCACGCTCACGTGTTAGATTTATCAAACAAAATATATGTATAATCACTCTCACTTTTACTACAAACTAGAGATTGCAACCCGGTATGTTTCCCAACCCGGCCGGGCCCGGTTGCATCCGTCGCCAACCCGGCCGGGTCCGCCGGGCCCGGCCGGGTTTGTTAGCGATGAAACATTTAACGTATTTTATGAAAATTTTCTATATATAAATGAAAAAAGACAATGATTCAAGGTTAATATTCATTTCAAACTGGCTTATGGACAATAATCACTATAATTAGTCTCAAAAAAATGATAACTTTGACTTATGGACAGAAAAGTAACATTAGTACCTATTAGTAATTATTCATTTTTATAAGTTTAAACAAGCAAGTCTTTCTCTTGACTCCTTATCGTGTCTATTTGAAAACATTGTATTATAATAAGAAACTAATAACGCAGTTTTAAGTACTAAACGTGTCATAACAACTTAAATTAGATAGATCAATAAAGTATGGTAGCTTTGGTATAAACAAAACAAATTCTTATTTGCTAAAAGTAAAGTATGTATAATGTTTTTTTCTTAAACTTTGGCCATTAATGTTATTATTACTAATTGAGCAAATAGCGAAATCTTATTGGCTAGGCTGTACCTACTGTAACGACAAACAACCAAAATTGTTTAGTCCCAACTAACAAAATGTAACGTAAAATTGGTTGTGATACGTAGGCTTCATAAGTATAATATAACAAAACAAAAAGTAACAATTATTTTTCAGTCTGAAAGAATGATTGATACGAGTATTTTACAACAGTAACTACTACGAGTAGGCGCTCCCGCGCCGCGATTTACTTATCGGGTCCGCTGACCGGGCCCGGTGACCGGGCCCGGTAAGAATGGCCGGGCCCGGTGGGTGCGTAAATGGCCACCGGGCCCGGACGGGCCCGGCCCGGCCGGGCCCGGTTTGCAATCTCTACTACAAACTCACTTGAATTAGAATAAAAACTTTGATAAAAAAAAAAACAACATGGCGCGTAATCGAAAATCGTGACGACTTATTTTTTACATTGCTATAAAATTTCTCTCATATGTCGATAAAGAAGTTTCACTTCAAAAAAGGACAATTAAAGTCTTAGTATTACTACATTTTATTTATATGTACTCAATCTATCGCCGTCCACTGCTGAACGTAGGCCTCCCCAAGAAAGCGCAGGTCTTGAGCAGCCCTCATCCTCATCTACTTGTTTATAATATTTTTTTATTATAAATGCATAAAATTATTAAAGTTCAAATGAATCACGACGAGACCGCAATGATGGCTCCAGTTGCTAAATATTTCGCCATGTTTGTCGCAACCGTTGTTTTGAAATTTTAGATTCAATTTAATTTAAAGGACATATTGTTCTGCCTTTTGTTTTTTTTAATTTCAAAACTTAAACCTTTACAAGACTTTCACAAGAGCTTCATTCTGAAGTTACTTAAGAGTTTACAAAATTGTTTGACCCAAAAAAATAATCTTAAATATGCCTGAGCTATCGTAAGCCTGATCGCATTTATTCATACAATTTTAACTGAATGATTTTTTGTAGTTCACTATTTACTTGAAGTGAAGTGGTTTGTTTTCGTTCGTCAGAAACATAATAATTGTAAACATTATTTGATTATATGTACTCTACAATATACGCACGTACAAACAAATACTTACAAGAAAATACTTGAATATGTTTAATTAGTTGTGGAGCATACATAATGCAAACTTTTTTTATGTATCAGGCAATGCCAAAAAACCTTAATTTGACTTTAATATGTCACTTCAATGTCTAAATATTCATGTACGTCGTAGATAATAATATTTCAATAATATTATGCCCTGTTATTTCTGTTAGGTAAGCGATTTTAACGATAATTGATAATTTTTAAAACATATTTTTAATTGCTAAACACTATTACATTATTATTACATTAGTAAGAACGACAATTATTCCCTTCAAAGCTAAAAATAAACTGATAAATTGTCCTCGGTGATCCGTACAAGGTCTTAAAAAATGTAAAGCATAAATTAATAACACCTCCTTAAAAGTTCTCTTAAAAAAATAATACATGACAGTACTTAACTATGCGTAAAATCCTAATAAAGTGCAAAAACTCAAAACACAACTTATTTTTAATTTAACTCATCAAATATTTACGAATGTTGCTCAAATACTCATGTTATTGTTTTCATTGTAAAAACAAATATTTCACATTATTTAATAGTTCATTATTCCGATAGGTAACCTATACTTATATTCTCGTATACCTACTGGGGGCAAAGTTGTTGTAAAAAAGAAGACTAATAGTCATCAATAACAATAAATTTACAAATAATCTACCTAAAAACAATCTAGGTAATCGATTTTAGTCAGAAGTTTAATGGAAAACAATGCAAATACTCCGGCCCCAATTTTTATTTGATGCGGTCACTACTTATTTTGTAATCCGGTTTCGTAATATATCCATTTAGTTTTTAGAATCATGATTTTGTTGTCATGGATTGATTCATATAATGCTAATTATTATTATTTACACTTTATACATTTTGTAGATTGATGTCACTTTATACATCTAACACAAACAAATTAAATGAATTACGCACGCTTAATTTAATGATAATTATTCAAAATCAATATTAATTCATTCGCATTCTTCTGTAATTATTATCTTTAGTGCGGAAAGGTAAAGGTCCTAATTTGATTGATTTTAAGAGCATAACTATTACAAATCTAATTATTTTGTGGATTATTTTTTCTGTGAAATACGCTTTCTGTCTGCCTGGGATTATTCTGGTTACTTTATATTTTTTTATCAATTTCTTACTCTTTCAACGATCTTTGGCGCTTTTAAATTCATTGTTTTTTATGACTTCATTTTTTTATTTAAGGCCACATCGAGGCTCAGACTGTATTACACTGAGAAAAAGGCATAGCATTGTATATTCTGCAAACTTTAAAAAATAAGACTTTTTCTAGAGCTTATTCCCCACATTTTCAAACCAAATTCAGTTTACATGTATTTTATATTTAGGAAAATATTAATTCTATTATTAACCAACCTATCTTTGTGTCGAGTTCGTGGACTAGACTAGAGTTGTACCTATCTCACACAACATTCCTGTTTTAAAACATAAACAACACTAATCAAGTGACTAACATAAACACAGCTTCGCAGATCACAAATAACATTAGCCAACAATAGCAATATACTAGCAATTGTCGTTATAAAGTACATCTGGCGATAATGCTGCATTTTGTATGCACCGCATACCAACACGCTGATTTCTACGTGCTCGGTGATCTTATGATACATGTGGTGGGTCTAGTTTAGGGTTACTGAATTTATAGATATATTTTGATAAAGACATGAAACGTAATACCTTCTAAAGTAGGGTCAGTTCTTCTATTCGTAATACCTTAGAAAGATTTGAACTGCCTTATTTCACAAAACTCTAGTAAGAAATACACTTATCATGAACCTTTATTTGAAAAATATGAAAGAATTATATAACATCGCTAATTATTTCAGTAATACTAATTAATTTAATATTTCTTTTATAATAAAAAAAAAAACGAATTAAGAGTGCCCAGTTGGAAATTGGTAAATTTAAAATTACATGGAAAAAAAGATGCGCAAACATTGAAAATAATTTAATTTCCAATAATTTGTTTTATCAGTTTCCTGATAGTTAGACAACGATTTTTTGTGCTATAGGTTTTGCATATTATGTTTGCACTTGCATTAACAACTAAGTACCACCCACTGCGATTAATTTATACATAGCTACAACACTTTTGTATAATAGTAGTAGATAGTATATATTATTATGTGTTTATATAAAAAAAATGTGAGTTTTAACATTGGTTGTGAATTCTTTGTATGCAATCACACTCACAATCACGTCTGTTTCACGTTTCCACATATTCTCCAGTTGTGTTTTAATTCATGGGAATTTAAACAAAAATATACTATATTACATGGGTAATATATATCGTGCCGATTTGTATCGATACTATTTAGATCGCACGGCTTATACTCGTACTCCGAAACCTGCACACCTAAAAGTTCTTAGGATTTTCTTAGGTGTGTAGTTTACCAACAAGGACTAGGCCAGCGTGGTGGACTAAGGCCTAAACCCTTTCAATTGTACAGGAGTCCCGTGCCCAGCAGTGGGACGTATATGGGCTGATGATGATACTCGTATCCGAGATAGGTACTCGTGCCGCAAAACACGCGGCAGTCACAATCAATTACTTTCATTAAAGGAACGAGGGTACGATTACAATGGAGGATACATTTTTACCCTTATTTTACTTCTCCACTTGTATACTAAATCGTCAAAGATCCGCAATACTTAAAAAATCCCTGATTTCAAATACAAGAAAAGTATATTAGTTTGTTACTAGGATTTCGTGTTAATGTTGGTCATGTTTACATGTAACAATTTTATGCGTTAATGATATTATTGCTCGCGCAACAAACGATCAGGTTCACCTAACAACCGTTTTATCGTGATCATTGCAATCAACACACCTATAAAGGAATTTTCCTTATTTTACATATTCTAAAGATTTATGCTATTTACACCTGTACATTGGTGACTCAGAAGACGAACATGTGTAACTGTTTGTAAGTTTGTAGTTATACCTCATTGTGCATTTATGTGGTATTCTGCTAAATGTCTAACCCTGAAAATGTTTAAGTTAAAGAAAAATCTTATTTCTCTCCTTCACCTTTATTTAAGTTGTAATTTGTGTAAATTAAAAGAGTTACGCTTGGAATTAAGCAATACAATTTTACTATTCAGGATTTATCTATTAGCAGACACGCATAATTGTTACAAATATTAATATGTTGTTATAATCCAAAATAGGTAGTTTCTGACCAAGAAATATTTTACATGAGAAGTTGCAGCGAAGTGAGTTCACTGACCTGCAATTAAACTTATGTAATATGAGCATGGTTTTAAGTTTGAGTTCATATCCTAACTTATAATTGTAGCCATATCTATCATAATCCCCAACTAAAGGATTCCACCGAGGATTTTTTAAATTTTTGGATCATCATCATCAGCCTATACAGTACGTCCCACCTGGGCACGAGCCTCCTCTAAAACCGAGAGGGGTTACGCCTTAATCCACCACGTTGCCTTAGTGCAGGTTGGCGGACTACATACCTAATAAATTCTTAACATTTTTATTAGGTGTGCATGTTTCCTCGCTATGTTTTCACTGTTAAAGTGTATGTGACAATGAATTGTCAATACACACATAACATCGAACCCGCGACGACCGAGATTTTTGACTCGATCGCTCGCTTAAACCTCGACGCCATTACTATTTCTATTAAAAGATTTTTGAAATTAATTTTAATGAATATTTTTCCATCGACGATTACTCAGATAAAACGACATAACAATAAAAACCATACAGAAATGTTGCAAAACAAAATGATGAAAACATAAACAATGCAACACCTATTGCCATTCACATGACGGCAATTGCTAACTATCACAGTATTTAATATTGACACACTGATTTTTATATAAGTGTTATTAACTGAGAATAGGTGGCGGAATATTAAGTACTAAATTATGAAATATATACTAAGTACCAGCAGTGATGGCCTCGAGGTTTAGGCGCACGGTCGAGAATCTCGGCGGTCGCGGGTTCAAACCCCAGGCACCCACCTCTGACTTTTCTATGTTATGTGGGTATTCATAATGAATTATACATACATACATACATAAACTCACGCCTGTATTCCCCGAAGGGGTAGGCAGAGGTGCATTTCTGCACCCACATTTCGCCAAGTATGTATCAGTCCCACGTAATAGGGGGCGAGCCTAATGAATTATCACTTGCTTTAACGGTGAAGGACAACATCGTGATGAAACCTGCACACCTAAAAGTTCCTAGGAATTTCTTAGGTGTGTAGACCACCAACCCGCACTAGGCCAGCTTGGTGGGCTAAGGCCAAAACCCTCTCAATGGTAGAGGAGGCCCGTGCCCAGCAGTGGGACGTACATTATGGGCTGATGACGATGACGATTCTAAGTATAAAAGCGATTCTGAATTTAGCATATTTGTCGATTAAAGTTAAATGAAAATATTTTATTAAACTGTTGGTAGCGTTTATTTACTGCGTTTTTAAATATGACTTTATCAATTCAGAGATCTCAAAAGATATAAATCGAAATTAATTATCCATCTTATTTACTTACTTAATTACTCAAATACTATATACCAAAAAAAGTTAATTATTTCAAAATACAGGTCTTGGAAAAACATTTTGTAAGAATGACCGACCACGAGTAATGTTTTTAGATTTAATTTATAGTCACTGTAACCATAAAGTGTAATAAAATGTTACTTTGATTAATGTTTATTACCTAAGCACGATGCTTACATTAATTCTAATGATAGGTATTAATACGTGCGATTTTGCAAAATAAAGTTTGGGTCTAGCCATATTGAAAATATTAATAAAGTTATTGTGTAGAAGTAAAAATAAGTTAAGTTGAGAATTAAAAATATCACTGCACTTATTGTCGTAAAAAAGTGAGTAAGTATAAGTTATGTTTAGATTTGGAGTCTTTAAAATGATAAAAGGGTGAACACATTTATGTACTTGAATTTTTGCAAAACTATTACGCATTTTTCCAAGATAAAGTGGTGAACCGAAAGATTATGAGCCCTATTCGAAGAAGAGATACGCGGGTACCAGAATAACTTGATTAGAATTTGTTCACTTTATTTACATAATATTTACGCCTAAATACAGGGGTTAGGCCTTAATTCATCACACTGGCCTAATGCAGGCTACACACCTATAAAATTTTTGTTTATATCGTTTTTTCTCACCAACTGTACATTTTTCTGAATTTGGTTAGTCTACAGTCCCATATTAGGACTTATAAAATTCTAGTTAACTGAAATACTTGATTAAAACAATAATAATAATAAAAAAATATAGTTACGGTTAGAAGAAAGCGAAGGCACATTTTAATTATGTTTGTTTATTACACAGACCCCAGGACGGAGAATTGGTGGCTAATGTCCGGTCCGGGCCCCTTGTTGACAATCTTAGCCACCTACCTCTACTTCTGCACTTCTGTCGGCCCTCGGTACATGAGGGATAAGAAACCCTACGACCTGAAGAATACAATTATCGCCTACAATGTCTCACAGATTTTGATGAGCATCTTCCTAGTATATGAGGTAAATATGTCTTGCTTTTTATATATAAATCCTCAGGGCCACGAGCTGTTGCGATAATTTTGTATGGTAGTTTCCGTATAGTACATCCCGGCGCAAAGCTTCTCATTGTTGATTAAGAGAGATCACGTATCAAGCTGACCTAGATTTATACTTCACACACCTGAGAAATTCTTTGTGGGGAAGGAGAGATGAACGATTAAGTTGAACAGTATGAATTCATGCTGTTTCTCATAATATTTTCTTCCAAAAATTCAGAATTTTGTGATTGAGTTTTGAGCCCGCCACTAATATAACAATGTCATTGTCTTGGAAGACGGAGAGTTTTAATATATAGGTCATATATAGGTCATAATATAAGGTCATAACACTCTTTAACTGTCTTTGTTCGTTTCATTTATTTATTTGCCTGCTTTTAATTTTAACAATAAAATCTCTTATAATAATATTGAATTAAAAATTCAAATTTGCATAATACTGGTGACTTACCGTCATGCATTATTCAGATAACAATAACACGTTATCAGCATTCCCCAATTTAATATTATTTTGCGACTAAAATTCTTAATTAGCTTTGTTATGTGTAACCGATTTATGTTTTAATGTTAAAGGGTCTAGTGTCTGGTTGGTGGGGCGACTACAACTTCTCATGTCAACCTGTCGACTACTCAGATAGCCCCAAAGCTACGCGGGTAAGGGTTTTTTTTAAGTATCTCTAAGCAACTGAAATAAATATAATATTAGCGAAACCAAAATATAAATGCAACCAACTTTGATGCGAACAACATGGTGTTCATGGTCAATTTGTATTTTTTAACACTGGTAAAGAAATTTAAGGTGTTTAACTTTCAAGATGAATGTATTGATATAAAGTATAATTCCATATTTTAAAAACTATCATTTGTCCTCTATAATATTACAATAACCTAACTTAACTTGTTTCGATAGAATTAGTTAGGATTTAACTCTTTACTGGACTTAATCCTGGTTATGACATTTGTCTCGTGTTGCATACCTCTTTCAATTTTAACCTTTGAATGTATTATTTTGATGAATGTTGCAGGGAATTCCGTTACGTTGAGTATATTATTTTATTTAAGACGTTCTTATAGAACAATAAACATCTGATTAGATACCTATGCGGGTTTTTCTTCTCCATATGTTACAAAATTTGCATATTTTTAAAAAACATCGTTGCGCAAAAAGTTAATTCCAAAAACAGATTATATTAATAAACCTGTTCTAATGAGGTTATATATCGCAGACTAATACTCGTATCAGTGTAATAAAAATCCGAGCACTGATTCATTTATTTTTGACAGCCCAAATATTCAAAATTGACGAATCTTACTAATATTATAAACGCGAAAGTTTGTAATAATGTATGGATGTCTGGATGTCTAGATGTCTGGATGTATGGATATTTGTTGCTCTTTCACGCAAAAACTACTGAATGGATTGTAATGAAAGTTTACAATAATATAGCTTATACATCAGAATAACACATTGGCTATACTTTTTAAAGATAGTGTGTGAATTGTCCAAAATATAACGATAATTGTCAAGTAAGTCGGGAAAAATCTGCTATCTGCGGGCTATTTTGGCGTACGCGTCACGTACGTCAAACATTTTATGTTTATCCCGCCAATACGGTTAATGGTACCCTCATATTAATGAACGTATTTAAATAAAGGTTTTGAATCGACAACATATATCCACAATATTCGAACAATTGCGCATTTTACATTTTAAAATGTAGAATAATCAGTAATGAAAAGGGAGTGACATATTTGTTAGTTGTCAAATATTTATGCGTGCGTTCAGAAATTTATTTTTAAACTCCTTGGTTTTATATGTTATAAATGAGAAAATAACTATATGACTGTTACGCTTTCACGCCTTAATCATTTGACCGATGTGAACGATTTTTGGTATGGACATAAATGGGACTCTGTAGAATAAAATAGACTACAACTTATTTTCTTTCTGAATCCAACCCTGTAGTCTACGCGGACGGAGTCGCGGGCAAAAGCTAGTATTATTAATAAACTTAAATTTGAAAGAAACCGATCTCTTGATACTGATATCTTAATTGTAGATGGCAGCAGCAGTGTGGTGGTACTTCGTGGCGAAGATTATTGAGTTGCTCGACACCATTTTCTTCGTACTCAGGAAAAAGAATAGGCAAATCTCCTTCCTGCATTTATACCACCACTCAATGATGCCGATCTGCGCTTGGATCGGAACTAAGTTCTTGCCAGGTAAGATTGACTAAAAGTCCATTTATTCTTATGTTTATGAATCCTTATTAACCGTTTAAGTTGTCAACCCAGTAAAGCAAATACTATTATTTATATTATATTGTACTGTCACGTGTCTTCTCAGACAAAGCTTCATAGGTACATACATATATGGAAACTGACGTTTTATTTAAAAAAACATAAAATAAAGACTGCCTCGTGGTCTCGCGGCACAAGTATGTGCCGTGCGATCTAGAGGTCCTGGGTTCGATTCCCGGGTCGGGCAAGGTGTTATTGGGTTTTTCCATTAGGAAATACTCAGTAGCAGCACGGAGTCTTTAAATGTGCCCGAAAAACGGCAATAGGCTCGCCCCCTATTACGTGGGACTGATACTGGCGAAATGTGGGTGCAGAAATGCACCTCTGCCTACCCCTTCGGGGTATACAGGCGTGAGCTTATGTTTGTATTTTAACAAATATCGTGCTTTTACTTTGGGTAATGTCAATATTTTTCTAATTTCAGGCGGTCACGGTACTCTTCTCGGCGTTATCAACTCTTTCATCCACATCATCATGTACACATATTACTTGATCTCAGGACTTGGTCCGCAGTACCAGAAGTTCCTTTGGTGGAAGAAGCACCTTACCACCATGCAATTGGTAAGTTGTAGCCCTTTATAATTAATTTCACAATGCCTGATTGGCTGATTTAAAGATCAAAACCTAGAAGCGTGAAATTTTGAACTATTATTCAGAATGTTAATTAAGTGAGCTCAATTTTTGGAAAGGAGGGGAAACAGGGCTAAAAATTTGTATACAACAGTCATTTTTGTCGCATGGATAAATAATAGCCAATTTCATATTTTTTAATTTAGAATTTTACCTTTAAGATTTTTTAGCTATAACATATATACTGTTTTTCTATATTTTGCATTATAACATGAACAGATTTAGAAGACAATTCTTATATCGATTTTCACACAAATATTAATTTACAAATACCTACACATATGTATTATCTATTATTTTATTTTAAAAAAATACACCCAAAACATTAATCTATATAAAATGTAATCATGCGCATCGCGACCTGCCTCATAATGTTTTTTTAATTTGAAAAATAATAATATCGAATTGATTTAATGTTTTATTAAATTAAGCATATCCTTGATACGATAAATTCATCATCATCAGCCCATATACGTCCCACTGCTGGGCACGGGCCTCCTCTACAACTGAGAGGGTTTAGGCCTTAGTCCACCACGCTGGCCTAGTGCGTGTTGGCGGACTACACACCTAAGAAATTCCTAAGAACTTTTAGGTGTGCAGGTTTTATCACGATGTTTTCCTTCACCGTTAAAGTACGTGTTAATTCAATGTGAATACACACATCACTTGAAAAAGTCAGATGTGTGTGCCTGGGGTTTGAACCCGCGGTCGAGATTCTTGACCGCGTGCCCAAACCTTGAGGCCGATAACTTAAAGGTATTAAAATAAATATAACATGGTTTTGTCGAAAATTTTCTGAAGTAAATTTTTAGTCGTCCGCTAAAAATAAATTAGTACCTTGATTTTTGAAAGTTGCTTGTGATTTAAAGAGATTAAGGTTTTTGTATTACAAAATTGACTTAATATAACCTCCTTTAATATGACCCTTTCGCATGAAATGGTTCATATAAAAAAAACATTTCAACACAATCACTTTTTTGGAAAATGTTTTTATTGGAATAGAAAATGCTTTTTAAAGGAAAATGAGCCACGTGCTTGCAACTATATAAATAATGTAATATAACAAACATAGGCAAACGTAGTAGTTACTTGAATTTTGTTCTCACACAATAAAGCTGGATACTTTATTATTTTTTATCATGTGTTTTTTTTACTTTCAGATCCAATTCTGCATCATCTTCTATCATAATTTCACCGTAATGTTTTGCGAGTGCAACTACCCTAAGGGCATCAACTTCCTGCTGGCCCTTAACGCTGGTCTCTTCTTATACATGTTCGGAAACTTCTACTACAGGAATTACGTTAAGAAAGACAACAGGCCCAAAAAAGAAATCAAAGAAGCGCAACAAGAGATCACTGCAAATGGCAAAGCGAAAGAGTGCTAGCGAAGTATAGACGATAGTTAATAATTTTGTGATGTTACACATGTACAATATAATAGTAGGACAATCATTTAGCTAGCTTTAGGAACTCTATTATAATTTACCGCACCATCTTTAGCAGACTATTTGATTGTATTTGTACAAATAATTTTAATAAACGAAAAGGGTTTAACTTCTGATAAGAATTAGAATGGTTGAGATGGTGCCAAACGCTTATGTAAGAGTGTACAATGAAATACTCTTAACTAGTAACATTTTATTCTGTCAAAATTGTAAGCTGGATTGCCTTGAAATCATATCAAGTGATTAAAATTTATTTAAATACATGTTGTAGTACAAACATCTATATTTTTTGTCTATCAAAAGTGGATATTAAAATACACTATTGACGCCTATGTTATCTGTTTCGTTAGATATAGTGCTGTAATAATCATAATACAATTATTTAAATGAAAGCTCGTGTTTTGAAGTTACTATATTTTTTCTAAAAATGAACTTCTATTTATGACAAAACAAAAGTAATTAATGATTTCGCAGAGCAATCTAGATAAATATTCTCACTATAGTAAAACATAAGCTGTGTTTTAGTCATCGGTGGATTAGTAGATTTAAGATAAATATGTTATTTATTTTATATTATAAGCTGGAATGTCTATGAAATAAATTTTCGAACCATTTTTGGTGTTGAAAATTTATGAAATTTAATATCTCTTTCATTTATTTGTAACACTTTATCAAAGAAACTGATGAGTCTGTTTGATTAGATTTTTGAAAATTGAATCTATAATATTTCATTTTAATTAACTTGTTTTGATGATTTTTTAATAACTTCGTAAGTTATAGTTTCTTATTAGAATATACAAAGTGTGATAGTAATGGGTCCAATTTTAAGATATATTCTACATTATTAAGATTTGGCGTGCAAAAATATCGCAAAACATTATTTCGCGATGGGTTAACAAAAATAATCAAAATTATTCCGAAGTGACTACAGTCAGTACAGAGTATGCTCATAAATCGAAACATTATAAATCAAATTCTTCATTATTTTACTGCTTATTCATTTAGGCCACATGCCTAGTTTTCGAATAGGAAGACAAAAAATTCACTTCATTAATAAGTCCAACGAATGCCATGAATCACGAAACCTGGCCTGTAGAGCATCATGTGCTACGATATTGTAATTAGTATTTTATGTAATTGAATTTTGAATACTTAGTGGCGGTATTGTACTACAAATGTGGTAGGAATTTTTCACATATGGTTTTAAATAATAATGAAACTATGCATGACATTGTTTCAGTATGTTACCATTCACAACGATGTTTACAAACAATTTTATAAACTTTCGGGATTTACTTGTTTACTTGTTGGTTTACAACGGACAAACACATCAGTTCTATGAAAACTATTATGTATGAAAAAACTCATGAAGGTGAACTTATGATTGATGATGATGATATCAAAATTTAATGGCTTGACGCTTGAAAATATCTGTATTGGTAATAACCAGATTCAGTCACATGACCATCTTTCTAAACTCTAAGAAAAATGGGATTGCATATTTCTTTAATATTGAAAGAGGAGGGGAGAGGGTTGTCGATTGTATTTAACCGAATGGGGAAGGAAACAATAAATATGGAGTAACGATCAGAAGGGCTTATAAAAGTAAACTTATATGATACCAGTTTAATGTGATGCAGTAGAACCTTGATATACATGCATACATCGACTTGGGTCAGTTGATATGACAGACTGGGTATTTTCTACATAAGATCAAATGTTTCCATACCATTTGTTGTATTTTTTTTCTCTTCCTTGTCAGTCTTTTTCGACCTCGTCTGAAACTTGTATAAAACTATAATTGCTCTACAAATTTTGAAGGTTTAATAAATGAGCTACCATCCGAAATAAAATAATAATAAATAAAAATAAGGAAATATAAATAATGATAAAAATGTGGATATATAAACTAAAAGTGTTACAGATATTATTAAGGAGTATACAAAAAAAAAAACAGGATACAATAAGACTTGTTTTAATTATTAAAAAATTAAATGGGTAAATAATTTTTTGAAGTTTTATTTTAAGCGATTTATTTAACTATTACATATCATAAAAGAATTGAATGTACCAGATTTATTTTACTTTATATGGAAGTTAAATTTCTAAAAAGATCATCCTTAGCAAGACATATTCTTAGAAACAAAATATTATAGGTACATTAAAATCCAAATTCTATAAAAGACATTACTTAAATTTCAAATTGTGCATTCAATTTTTCTATTACATTTAAGGTGTTCTCAAAGAGAGTAGACAAATGTTTAAAAGTGAGTTTTTTTATGTTTTTCACACCTGATCGATTTTGCCGTGACGCCAAATCACAGTTTTAGACTGATAATGGCGGTATAGCCCCATTGCAAATAAGTAGTAGTAGTAGTAAGAGTTTAAAATTTTAAAGTTGCGTATCTGTACCGAGATCAAATTGTATGATTTTTGATCCTTGCAGGTCATTTGCGCGTATCAAAAAAGAACAAACAGTTACAACTATTCTTCGGTTTCCTATCCTTTAATTTGAACAAACTTTATAGGCACTACTTTATAGGCCTTGAGGCTTAGGTGCAAAATCACGGTCGAGCCAAATCTGGACGGTCGTGAGTATGAACCCCAGGCACACACCTGTTACTTTTCGAAGTTATGTGTATGTTCCAATGTGCCGAATTTTCGGAATGGATCGTGAATGGATGGACGCATGCGTCGCCAGCTTTTTTTTTAACTTGGCTGGACATGCTATCGCGTGTCTAGATTTATATTATATAATAATAATCCTTAAATTTCACTGCATTTCTTATGCACTACTATTTAAAATGGGGCCTTAGCTCAGCTCTATCCAAGTACAATGTTAAAAAAGTAACCTATTTAGATGACTTCGAAATGCCTTGCTACAGTAAAAACGCAACAATAAGGTGGAAAATAGAGTAGGGTGTTTTCGTATTTATATCGTTATTATAGATAATTCAAGTCATAATACCGGTTTCATAAAATCTATCTTATCGTTATCAATGAAACAAACCTAATTAAATTAACAAAAATAATATTTAGTTTGTGTAAACGCTGAACATATTCGATATGCATTTATTACGCCTGAAAAACTTAGAGTAGCAATTACGTACAAAGAAATACACATTTGAAATGCAGGCACTCAATGTTCGGAACATAATACACAAGCACTTCGCTCTTTTTATATCAACCATATACAGGATGTATTGTGATCGGAAACTAAGGCAGGTAATAGGTAAGGTCGAGGTTTAGGCACGCGGTCAAGAATCTCGACGGTCGCAGGTTCAAACCCAAGCACACACCTCTGGCTTTTCGCAATTACATGTGTGTATTCATAAATATTATCACGTACTTTAACGGTGAAGGAAAACATCGTGAAGAAACCTGTACACCAAATTTTTTTTAAGGAATTTCTTAAGTGGTTTGTCCGCCAACCGACTTAGGCCTAAACCCTCTCTAGTTGTAGAGGAAGCCCGTGCCCAGCAGTAGGACGTATATGGGCTGATAATGACATCAAAGCAAATCTATATGGGTAGAATATCGTACCACTCCTGGACATAAGGTTCTGATGCTGAGGAGAAGTTTTTAAAAGTATTTGTTGATCACATTGACCTGTTGCACTTTAATGACAAGATTCGCATATATTTAAATTAGTACTTTTTCTTTACTTACAATTTAGAAAATTATCAATAGCAGCACGGAGTCTAAAATATAGCTATATCGTTGCTTCAAATTTTCAAAGTCTTATTCAGTGCGGTCTTTTTGTTATTCAGTGCAATCCCACGATTCAAATAAAATTGTCGTATTTATTATTCCCAACTTGTACTAAGCCTGAGTGGTTGACTGAGGTATAACTCTTTTCATTTGTAGAGGAGTGCCGTGCCCAGCAGTGGGACGTATGATGATGGTTTGATTATAAAACACAACGATAATTCAAAGATGAATAAATAAGTATATGCATTATAAACATTTATAATATTTTGGTTTCATGGTCATGATAGCAAGAAAAAATTGATTTATATAATTAGTACGTGCTCGGAAGTGCATGTGCTTAAAATAGCGGTTAAAGTGACATGGCGTCCAAAAACTTACGCACCTTGATCAGAACACTGACCCTACTCGAAATAACTGTTGCTATGCCCTTCATTTGTTTTTTGGCGTTTCAAGCAATCAAGGTTTTTATTTAGTATTTACGCCAATAACTTGGATGCTTGAATCAATTTGCACACGGAAGATGCAGAAGGAGAACGAAATAAAACAAATACATCCAACAGGCGCATAATGCTGAGATACATAATAATGTATAATTATTGTGTCGTAAATATTAGAGACTACGAGAAATAGGTACGTGTTTACACACGTACATCCGGGATTACATCCCGACATGATGCCATTAAATTTAATTTGCACTCACATATTTAGTCGTAGAAGCAAAGACAAAAAAAATCCTACAGAAGTTACCTAAATAAAACAAGAATTAGTTAACATGGCATATATTTGCAATACTACGGCGTTGTAAAATCACGTTATCAACGCGGCTACATTGTTTTATATTTATTTATTATGTATAGTGCGATGTGGACAATGAGACGCAGATCATGCGATCTTAAATCGCGATTTTTTGAAAAGCTATTGCCGTTTTTGCTCAAATTTTGTACTCTGCCAAGAGATAACGGGTTCACCTTATATTGCTCGTATCTTAGACTTAACTTCGCCAGCAACAAAGAGTCTCCCAAAATACTCGACCGAGCGAGGAAGCTCGTATTTGCATTGAGACACCACCTAATACCATCCTAAATGACTGATTTCATTTAATATTTCCCAGACACCATTTCACATTTGAGCTGGCAGTTAACACCGTGGAATTTTTAGTTGTCGTTTTAATATCTTTAATAGTATTTTGTTTAACTGTTCGCATTGTGATAAAGTGATATTAACAGGTTTATTGGCATAGGTTTACTACGATTGTTTTATTTTAGGACTCAATGAATTAATTTCAAGAAACTAGTTTGCATTTTTTTTTAGAACCAAAGCTTTACCTGTTCTTGCAGTCGATCTGGAAGTTCAATGTAGCAACGCATTATATTTTTTAAACACAATTTTTGTATCAATGCTATAGCATCGACCATTACCTTATGAAATAATTTGCCAGTTTAGGTACTTCTATGAATCCTTGGTTCTAAAATTCTAAATCTCTCAGATTCTCAGATTTTTTCAGTAGCATAAAAATTCTTCACAACAGGCAAACACGCCAATTGTGTCATAATGCTGTTTATGGAAATTAAAGTTGCCATCAAATATGTGAAAAATACAAAAACTTGACAAGTTATCTCACAAAATTCATACCTTCATTATTCGTGCAAAACCTTGAATTCTCACATACATTTACTCGGCATTGACTTTGCCGTTTAAGTATAATAAATTAAAGATAAAAATAATATGGACACTTTGAATTTAAAACAACAGTCAAAACTTATGTTATTTGCGATTGTAAATCGAATAAAAATATATACCTACTGGTTACCAATGTGTTTTTTCCCCTTTGTATTCGAGTTTTTACTAAGATTGTACGTCAGAGATCATGAGAGTATCTATAATAAAGTTGGGTTTCTTTATTCATATTATCCTCATCAATATAATTTTGTCAACAAATAGTGTAGCCGTAGTGGGTAAGAAGCTGACTGTAAAACAGTCCAGGTTCGATCTCCGCAACAAGATTGATGATTATTTAGTATTATTACTAAGATCTGACAATCATTATAGGTACTACCATTTGCTTATTGGACCTTTAGGTGCAGCTGTATTTGTACATTCACGTATCGGCGTCTAAATTTTTATTCATTAACAAAGAAAATAATCAGATTCTGTACTGCTACTGAAAAATTTTGAAATTAGACAGCCCTGTGGCGCAGTTACCTAGATACCAGCTTGCGAAACGAGAGGCCGCGGGTTCGATCCCCGCACCGAGACAAATCTTTGTGTGATCCACAAGTATTTGTTTCGGGTCTGGGTGTTTGTTAGACCGAAAAGTCTCTCGTAGTTTCTGATACCCACGACACAGGACACACAGGACTTGTATCCTAGTGTGGGGTCAGAAATATGTATGTGACTGCTGGGTGTATTTATTTATTTATTTTTTATTATTTCCTCATGGAAAAATTTATTAAATGTCTATATATCTATATCTACTGCTTGTTATACAATCTACACCAAACCGCAGACTGCTGTACCACACGTCAATGCCACTAGACCAATGAGGCAGGCATTCAACAAGAATATTAAAAAGTATTTTCCTGTACTCTTGGCACTAACAACTTCCATGATTGCTATGATATACTTGGAACACATATCAAATTTTTGTTTTTGTACAAATAACAGCAGCACTGACCTTCAACCTTCATATTAACTTCTTCAGTTTAATCTTATACTTTCACGCCCACGTCTGTCTTTCCGAAAGTGGGGCAGAGGTACATTTTTGTACGCACTTCTCGCCAATTATTTTTAGTCCCACACAATCATCATCATCATCATCATCAGCCCATATACGTCCCACTGCTGGGCACGGGCCTCCTCTACCATTGAGAGGGTTTAGGCCTTAGTCCACCACGCTGGCCTAGTGCGGGTTGGCGGACTACACACCTAAGAAATTCCTAAGACTTTTTTAGGTGTGCAGGTTTCATCACGATGTTTTCCTTCACCGTTAAAGTACGTGATAATTCATTGTGAATACACACATAACTTGGGAAAGTCAGAGGTGTGTGCCTGGAGCTTGAACCCGCGACCGTAGAGATTCTCAACCGCGTGCCCAAACCTCGAGGCCATCACGACTTACAATAGTCCATTATAATCGATCTTCGAGAATCTTTTCAAAATCCGTTTTGTTACTAAAATTATCCTAATGGAAAAATTTAAGTACACTACCCTACTCGGGTATAGTGTAGCCCTTCTATATGTGTAACCGGACCTGGCTGATCAAAGCGGAACCCAACTCCTGGCGATAGGACGCTTTAATCTGACAGTTAGTTATTACGGTAAAATATTTATTATTTTTTTTTGCCTTACAATCATCTCTACTATTCAATTTCGAGAAATGAGAAGGACCATATTATAGACTACAAGCCCATGGTAAAAATTAACCTGTGAAATGAACCACCGTGAATTACGCTTAGAAGGCTGTTACTATATCATAAAATAACTCTGAGCGCTATGCCGTCATTTCTGAGCGGTACAGGTGAGTACGAGAGTAAATGGAATTTCTCTGCTACAGGGGTGGAAATACGACTACTTATGAATGTACGGCTTTTATTATAACTTATAGATGATTAAAAATAAATGTCGAAAAACCTAGTGCCGTACTAAAGTGGTGGTACCGGAAGTTAGTGCAAAATTTTAATTCGCCGGTAATTTTAGGAGCAATATAGGTCATTTATTACTGTACGGCATTTGTGTAATTCTTTTTGTATACATATACAGATACTTTACCCATGAACGCCGTACAAATTTTCCAGTGCAGGGGTCGAAAGCCAAGGGACGCAACTCTTATTTCTGATTATATATAAATGATGATGAAATGAAACAACATAAAATTAAATGATCTTCAGAGTACTTCATGAGTAGAAAATATTTTCTAGCATGCCGTACATTTTTTGTGGGACACATAGGTGTATGGGGTAAATTACTTCCCTCCGAAAAGAGTAACTTGGTGACTTTTTTCTGTACGGCAATAACATAGGTTTTTAGCTCTTTAGAAAATCTTCGATAAAAAATAAATGCCGTACAATTTTGATAGTCCGCTATTCTATAAAATAGAAGATTAATCCACCGCCTCAGACCGCTGTCTGTAATAGAAGAAAAAGGGTATAACCAACAGTGCTACAAACAATTGACAAATTTATCCGTAATAAGAAAATTTTAAGAAAATTGGTTTATTTCACGTAATGTTCCATTTAAAATGTACGGCATTATAATTTTTTATTATTATTTAATATTAAAAACAAAATTTATCAAATGCCGTATAGTTATTAATGACCTCAAGGGACATCTCAAATGTTATCGAAGTTTTGATCAGCTGTAAAGAATAATCTGACGTAAAATGTACGGCATATGGTTTTTTTGTTTATCTATATTTGTTACAAGTAAAATAACAATAATCTTTGAAAATATTACTTCCCAAATTACTACAGGAACATTTGAAAAATCTTATAAATCTCGGAAATTTCCTTTTTTTTAAATCCTAATATTTTTATTTGTTACCATTTATAATGAACGGCTATAAGGTACAACGGTAATATTTAATAACATTATATTAAAAAAAAGGTTGCCGTACATAAATTTATGACCTTACAGCAGTAATAACTCGGTAAATCCTGAAATGAAGATACTTATTTATTTATATAAATATGAACTATAATTTTTAGACGGCATAATTACCAAACATTATTGTCCGTATTAAATAACATTTTGAACAAGATGCCGTACATTTTACAATGACCTTATATCATATGGTGTAGGGAAAGGTTTGCGACCCTTGGCTTTCGACCCCTGCACTGGAAAATTTGTACGGCGTTCATGGGTAAAGTATCTGTATATGTATACAAAAAGAATTACACAAATGCCGTACAGTAATAAATGACCTATTTTGCTCCTAAAATTACCGGCGAATTAAAAATTTGCACTAACTTCCGGTACCACCACTTTAGTACGGCACTAGGTTTTTCGACATTTATTTTTAATCGTCTATAAGTTATAATAAAAGCCGTACATTAATAAGTAGTCGTATTTCCACCCCTGTAGCAGAGAAATTCCATTTACTCTCGTACTCACCTGTACCGCTCAGAAATGACGGCATAGCGCTCAGAGTTATTTTATGATATAGTAACAGCCTTCTAAGCGTAATTCACGGTGGTTCATTTCACAGGTTAATTTTTACCATGGGCTTGAAGTCTATTATGTCATGTAATTTGGAAAACCATGTAATTTTCTGCTATGACGCACTTGGTCCTATAAATGTTATTGATCAGGCTAATGACTTGGTATTTTCCTTAATATCAATAATAGGATTTGCATATACTTGGAAAATTTTACTGCATATTATCGAATGTCAACGTGTGCGTCATTATACCTACTTCCTGCAATTATGTTTTTTTTTTGGACAAGTAAATTTGCTCCTGATTATATTGGCCCTGACGAAGGTAAAGACAAGTTCGAAAAGCTTTTTTTTTATGTTTAAGCAAATTTGTAAGATAACACCCATTTACTAGTGAGCACTTGTGAGTGTATTTTTTGTCATTGAGGTTAATGGAAGACATTGAATTAACTATCACTTTTAATGACCAAAAACTTGAGGGAATGCGTTGCTAGATTTGCCATCTAAATACTGCAATGACCATGCTCGGGCTTATGATTTGAAAGAACCCGAAAGAGGCACAATAAAATCTTTGTTCTTGGGCAATATACATATATATAAGTAATTTCAAGATTTTTATTCCAAAAGGCTTAACACATTTGATGTAGTAAATGTTTATGTAATGCTAGCATTTAGGCTTTGAGAACACCACTATCTTTATTTTAATTTCTGACGAGTGATAAGCTAATGGGCTGCTTTTTTAAATGCGCAATAGGAGCCGGCTGGCATTTGTTCTTTTTAAAGTATGAAGGATGAAAAAATATTTATTTGATTATAATTACTAGCATGAGTCCTACTGCTTCGCAGTATATTGATAATATAATTATAGAATATTCCTCAGATTGAACGGTCAACCCTGGCTTACCTCCAACTCAACAAATTTTAAGAAAACATAAGCTATTCCGAAAAGAGAAGGTACATAAAGTTTATCGCAAACAATTATAAGCAAAGTATATACAGTCAAATATAGCTATAACAACAAAATCTTAGGGTTAGGTGATTTCCTTTACTTGACATCAAACTTATATAGTCTACTACCACTACTGTTCCACCAAGAATTTATCCCGACTGCACGCCTAATCCTCAAGGTCACGACGATATTTTTCACATCGCTTTTATATTAGGTAATATGAGTGTCTCGTACACTTTACGAAGGATATCCAATTAAAAATTCATATAGTTGAACACAACGATGTGGGTATCCGCAAAACAAAGACTAAGTAAACGACCTGATAAAAATCGAAGAACAACACTGAAATCGACCTGATGTTGATGGCAAGGTCTGCATTCCATCTGATGTTACAAGAAAAACTGGTTAAGTAGAATATCAAGTATCAACTAAGGAGACATAATTTTCTTTCAATGTTGGTCCTTTTTAGTGTCGAGGTGAAAGCTGATTATTTCCCTATGCCGGTATACCTACCAAAACACCCCGGTGGCCATCTTCGTGCCAAATAGGGCGACGACGGTGATTCCGCAGCTGCTCGGTGCGCCTCCGAAACAAAAATATCTCGTCCGGCTCGGGGGCCGCAGTTTCAGTTGGTTTGGTTGGGCGCTCCGTTTGTGGATGGGCGCCCACGACTGACACAGGCCACAGTCCCGCCACCCCTCTCAGTCCTACCACTTTCGAATTCAGTAATTGACTCAAAAATATATCACTTTATTCTATACAAAATCATTAAGTTGAATGCTCAAATTATTTATAATACCATTATAAATGAGTTAAATAAGCTAAATTGGAACGATTTGTTTTACAATCTATCAGCGCAAGAACGCCTCAATTATTTTTACGACAAAATATACTCATGCACGAAAAAAGTACAAAATTCCAATCTTCATCACGAAACGAACACGTCCTGATGGTTTGCCTGCTCTATTTCTTAAGAAAACCGCTGATTGCTTATGTGTTCCATTATGCTAAATCAATAATAAATGTTTGTCGGAAGATATTTTTCCAGAAGTTTGGAAAAGAGCGTTTATTATACCCATACATAAAACTGGCTCCAAGCATGATGTAGTGAACTATCGCCCCATCTTTATCTTATCTGTGCTGTTAAAGTTTTTCGAGAGATTGGTCCATAACGAAATTTATTCTATCTTGCACAATATAATTATCAGGGAACAGCATGGATTTGTAAAACGAAGGTCTAGCGTCACCAACCTAGTTCTCTATACAGATTACGCATTTAACTGCATGGATCAACAAATGCAGGTAGATGCAGTTTACACAGATTTCCGAAAAGCTTTCGACAAAGTCGATCACAAAATTTTGCTAAAGAAGATTGCATACAACGGCATACGCGACGATTTGCTGCGATGGTTTGCGTCGTATATTTTTAACAGATCCCAAAACGTCGCTATTAAAGGGTTTCAGTAAAATTATCTTATAGTATCATCAGGGGTTAGTTTAAAAATGACATCAGCACTTGCTTTAAACATTCTAAATTCTTACTTTACGCCAATGATCTTAAAGTTTTTAGGACTATAGTCCTATAAGACTTCTTATAAGAAGTCCTGCCGAATGTTATTTATTTCAGGAAGACTTAGACAGATTTTATAATTATTGCAATGTAAACAAAATCCATCTTAATATCGCTAAAGGCCAATCAATAGTTTCACTAAAAACAAAAATATTATACCGTTTAGCTATGCACTAGATGGCAATATTTTACAAAAATCTTCTTCAATAAGAGATCTCGGAGTAGTATTAGATAAGAAATTAATAATGAGTACACTGTTGATGAAAATTCATATTTTTTTTTTTTATTAATAATAGTTTTGTCAGGAATTTTTAGCGAAACCACCTGCGATATACGAGTATTATTTAATATATTAAATTTGATACAAAATACGTTTCACCCAATAAACAGATGCGTGAAGGTCGTTTTAAGTCGGATCCTCTACTATTTCTTCCTACCCTTTTCCTAACTTTTTCGAAAGATGAACAGTATCGTTTTTTTCTAAAACTTCACAATTTGAGGTGAGTTACTTTGATTGTGATACTTTTTAATAGCGTGCATGCTGATGACGTATGTTATATAAAAAAAATAGTTGTATACTTACTCATATACCTATGTGACGCATTTTCTTCGGTTCATTGCTCGTCAAATGACGTACATACATATGCTGTACTCTACAAAACCCGTCCGACTTGTTTTGTAAAATAAGTGACCTTGGACGGTATTCATCAACATATTCCATCAGTAACAGACTTGCAGTCGAGCTATGCTAAAAGGCATAACTATCTTCTCGCTATGTCTGCTTTTCTACATGATGATGTTTCGTAATTTATCACAATCTTCACTGATATCCTATGCCTTTTTTTATGGTTACAAAAATGTATCGGGCATTATGATCAGATGATGATATACTCGTAGATATGATCAAAATTCAAAATAAACAAAGGTTTAAGACCACTAAGACCTTAGTCTTAATACCACACGCAGCTACATAAATATCAACAGACAACATATAGGTATATACATGATGTGGGACACAATATATCAAATCAGTAACAGAAACTGTGTGTTTATTTTTTTTTCAAAAAAAGATAGTTAATTTAATGTTGTTTGTAGCAAAAAGACATAGTAATAGAAATGTTACTTTGCCTTAGATTGAAGAAGCGTACTGACAAAGTTATGGATTTTACTATTAAAGAAATTTAATAATAAGATATTTTTAATTATATACAGGGTGTAAAAAGACCGTCATCGAATACTAAGACAGCTAATAGTTACGGTAATTACAAACACACTGAAGTTAAAAAAAACCGACAAAAAAATAAAAAAAGACGATTTCCTAAAAACCACACGTATAAAATGTATGTGGTGATAAAAAGATTGTTTTAAATGTTCATTTGGCTTATAGTCTTTAAAAATAAGGATTACAGTTTGATTTATCTTTAATTATTTTATATATTTAATATTTATGCCCCAAAACGACATTTTTAATTTAAATGTCCGTTGTACCGTAAACTTTTAGTATTTAACTAGCTAGCTTTTTGGAATATTTAACTAGCTGTACAGTTACATATCGATAAAAAAATTAAATGTATAAATTATGTGATAACCTTTGTTTATATTGACAATTAACTAAAAATTGTGTCAACGTGGCCCTCGCTCCCCTAGTATTGAAAAAAAAAGTTTTATGTAGATATTGTCCAATTTATTTATTTCCGCGATCCATTCGTTTCTTTTACCAAATGCAAAAGAAACAATATTGAAATAATTTAATTGAACGGAATTGTTTAAAGCATCTTCAGAAGTAGTCAACTCATCATGAGACCTCGGTTTAACTGTAACCCTCACATTAACCTGTTATTACAGACACCTAACATCATCCTACGTAGGTAATAAAAATATTCCAATACAATGAATCAATGAACTTTAAGGTGAAGATATGAATAACACAACCTTAAAACTGCTATTAAATGTCACCCTGTAGTTTTTGCATGTGGATTAAAATAAGAAGACGAACAACAACATCGTATTGCGATAAACGTATAACAGAATATTGTTTGTTTGCTGAAACACATATGGCGGGCCAAAATAGTCAGCAATTAGTAGCATTTAGACTGCCTCGTGGTCTCGCGGTACAAGTATTTGCCGTGCGATCTTGAGGTCTTGGGTTCGATTCCCGGGTCGGGCAAAGTGTTATTGGGTTTTTCCATTAGGAAATTCTCAGTAACAGCACGAAGTCTGGAAATGTGCCCGAAAAACGGCAATAGGCTCGCCCCCTATTACGTGGGACTGATACATACCTGGCGAAATGTGGGTGCAGAAATGCACCTCTGCCTACCCCTTCGGGGAATACAGGCGTGAGTTTATGTATGTATGTATGTAGTAGCATTTATTTGAGGAGGGCAATTTGACCGTCATAGCCCTCGATGGCGTTTACAGCGAGTTTCTAGCAGAATATCTTCACTATACTGATGTATTGATATTCTGAAACAGAATAATGCAAAAGTCTATTAAGAAATTCATATGTAAGATTAGTTAAAAATCTAGTTCAAATAATTATACGTGTAAATTTACAATCCCACCACAGTTTTGCGTGCTATGTTTTGAAGTCGCAGTCGAAGCGATAATCCTATTGCTATTCGGCGAGTTCATTTCCAGGAGAGACCTATGTCCAGCAGTGGACGTAAGAAAGGCTGCTGCTGATGATTATGATTTCCAGGCTTCGTAACGCTATTGTGATTTGAAACCAGGATCTCTTGATCTCTGCACACTTATGCGACGTAACCAATAATGAAGTCATATCATTCTTACGTACCTGAAAATTAACGATAGACAGATATGATATTTCCGTTTAAGCATCTCAATTTTTCATTAATCATCAGGTAAACAACGTCTCGCCTAGAAATTTCTTTTCCGAGATTATAACGCATAGAAACGCTTTGCATCTAAAGACTTCTGGAAAGAATAATCAAAAGAGATTTCTATAAATCAGCCTGTCCAATTTGTAGGTGAACGTCCAAAGTTGTGTATACCAGTATTCTTGCTATGTATTAAAAAAAAGTGTAAATAGACTTATCCATTGTTAATTTGGAGCGTCGGATTGATTTCGTTAATGACCTAGGTAGATATTTTGCAGTGGCGGTACTTCCATAGAAGCCTAAAAGCCCACCTTAACCTACAAAATTCAGAATAATAAGCTTTGAGCTTTAAATCTTTATTTAACAAAAGCAATTTGACATATAAATGAGAATATCCTGACCCCACAATAAAGAATTACAAACTAGACATTACACAATTACGTGTAACGCTTTTGGGCTTCTATGGAAGTACCGCCACTGATATTTTGTATCATAATATCAACTACCCGTTAAACCGTTATCAGCTTTAATCACTTCTATCATTATTAAAAAGAAAATATTCATACCAGTTGCTATAATAATGACGCAATGACGGAGGGCAAAATTTTTGCGTAGTGTTTTTTGGTGTATTACAAGATCCCTCTTAGTGAAATTAGTTGCAAATTGTGAGACGTGTCGGCATGTTATCCGTTGAACATACATTCAGATATATGAGTCATTTTATTTCACAAACGGTGCAAAGTGACTATGGCATCTATACATATTATATTATAAAAATAATATTATCTATACAAATAAATAAAATTTACGGCCTCGAGGTTTAGGCGCGCGGTCGAGAATTTCGGCGGTCGCAGGTTCAAACCCCAGGCACACACCTCTGACTTTTCGAAGTTATGTGTGTATTCACAATGAATTATCACTTGCTTTGACGGTGAAGAAAAACATCGTGATAAAACCTGCACACCTAAAAGTTCTTAGGAATTTCTTAGGTGTGTAGTCCGCCAACCCGCACTAGGCCAGCGTGGTGGACTAAAGCCTAAACCCTCTCAGTTGTAGAGGAGGCCCGTGCCCAGCAGTGGGACGTATTTGGGCTGATGATGATGATGTCTGTTTGTAATATTGAAATAACCGGTTTTTAATAAATGCATATACATAGATGTATACACGGTACATATACCAAAAAACGTTTTATTACAGTTTTTGTCTGTCTGTCTGTCTGTTTGTTCCGGCTAATCTCTGAAACGGGTGGACCGATTTTAACGGGACTTTCCCTGGCAGGTAGCTGATGTAATAAGGAGTAACTTAGGCTACGTTTATTTAAAAAAAATCTTTTATTTTAGAAAAATAAAGTAATGGTGCAATGTCCAAGTACTGTGCAGTACCGCATGCAGCTCACGCGGATGCCCAGCTATTGTCAATGAAAATATAACTTAATTTGGAATAAGTAATAATAAAATGAAATTAAGTAGGTATTATAATTAAAAAAAAAAAAGCAAAAAAATTAAAGAGTCGACTGTTAGGCGGAACGAAGTTCGCCGGGTCAGCTAGTTACCTGACCCTGGTTGATGATGTGGGTAAAACCAGAGCAAAGAAAGATGTCTCTTAGCTTTGGGAAGATAATCCAAAACCCACAGTTCTCAGGCTTTAAGTAATAAGGAAATTTTGACATGAAGAAACCGAATTACGTAACGAGTTAACACGCAATTATACTCGTACATACCTAACCAACCTATAGATACCTAATCCATTAATAAAAAACATGAATATAAATAAGAAATAATTGTTTTGACATAAATAATATAAATTTAGCGATGTTGTAAATAGTAAGTGATAACCTAGTTCAAGCCGTAATGGATATCTGAGTGAAGGACAGAGGTTTTAGAACCCAAGACCTCCACGGCTTGTATCGAAGTTGTTCTTTAACTCACAGCTTATAAACGCTAGCCGAACGTAAAGAAAAACAGCGTGAAGAAACCTTATTCGCCGGCTTGGGGTAGTTAGTTATAAACTTGAGAATTTGCAGCATCATAGCACCAAAGGCTTGAAATAATATTTAACGACTGAAAACTTTGATCTGTACGCATTTAATAGATTAATTAATTAATAATCTTAATTTAATAGAAATCTATTATCAGAGAGATTTTAGATTAGGCAAAATAGAGAACTGGTTAGAAACAACGGATGTGATGGTTGAATGATGGAAAACAACGTGATAATTTAGCTAAAGATCAAGGCAGGTACATAAACATGATTTGGATGACAAAAATATCTGACAAAAAATATACCATTTGACATTCAGACGCATTTAAAAGCAACAACAACAACATCACTTATATTATTGTTATTTGTGTATATGTACCTATTTAATTTATGGACTTTTGTCACACAATTACAACATACAGTTGAACGGACGAAATTTAGCACATAGATAGTTTTTATCTTACATAAACAGTTACGATGTTTTATAATCCGGTAATGTTTAACGTCTGTTATCACTTGTAAAAGTAGTTTATAAGGTTAACTATTTTTTATTGGCTGCTTCGGCGCGTGGCAAATATTATGGTATGCAATCGGGTAGTCCATTGCTAGTTCAATCAAACTCTTACTATAGTTTTGCATTTGAAAATTCTCATAAGCATCTATGAATCTCAGAATCTGCTCGAAAACCTTCTACAGGCTTGTTTCTTGAGACTTAAAATACAGTTCGCTAAACGTGCGTTCAAAAATAAACTTACATACATATGTCTGGTTAAGGGTTGTGGGAGTTAGCGTAATAAGTATTTTTAATACTCACATATTTATCATTCCTCTTTGAAGTATACTTTCAGTCTTACGTAGATGGAACTGAGAAAATAATAATAAAATATGAATTTCTAATTACAGCTCTCATTAATTTTATGTATATCGTTCGATGCAACAAACAGCAATGTTTAAAATTACGATACGCAGCCCGCTGCTGGTGCATCTGCTTGGTCAGCAACATGTGAAGCGTTCACGTCAATAGAGGCACGTAGTGCTGGGTAGACTTTTCGCCCATGTTTATGTAGGGTACATAGTAGATACGTTAATTATGTTCTTACAATATTTGTGAACCTTGCTAGGCAGTACCATCCCCATTAGCGCCGTATATGAAAATACTAATGTCGGGAATAAACGTCCGCTAGCGAGTGAAGAGTGTTATCTCTCACTCGACGACGTAATAATGCCAGTTCAAAATCAAATTTACACCTACTGGTGCCCTAGTTTGCTCGAGACACACATCGTCAGCTAAGCTTATGCAGGCGAAATTTTATCAAGAATTTGTAAGTAATACCATCAAAAACATTCAATTAATCAGTGCATTTCCATTATCCCCTATCATCTAAACCGACACTCGTGAACGGACTCGCGAATTGTTGAACGCTCAGCATATTTTGGAACAAGCTATACCTGGGGTGCATCTAAAGGATCATTTTTGAAACGAGAAGGATCGACAAAATAGGTTTCTTCAGCGTTATTTTCATCAGCCCATGTGCGTACCACTGATGAGCACGAGCCTTATCTACAACTGCAGCATTGAGCGGGTATGGCATTCATGTTTATATAATCATAGGCTATTAGGCCCTATTTCGCCCAGGCACAATTTTATACAGGGTGTATTCAGACCGTGATCGGAAACCAAGGCAGGTAATAGCTAAGGTGATTACAAACCCCCTGGCGTTAACCATCGGTATTAAATGTACGCGGTTTGTATGGAAAACGTCAAAATTTTTATTTTTTGACAGAATTTTCTTTAACGCCAGGGGGTTTGTAATCACCTTAGCTATTATTACCCGCCTTAGTTTCCGATCACGGTCCGAATACACCCTGTATAAAAACCTAGCGTATCTTCTTTCCCAAGGTCTCATCTATGTTTATAACAAAAATCATCCTAATCGATTAAGTAGTTTTTGAGTTTATCCATCCCAAAAAAAATTACAAGCAATCAAAATTTTCCATTTACACCCGCGTATTTTCCGTTTTCCTGGGAATAGGGAGATAAAATATATCTTATGTTACCCGCTTACAGTGTAGTTTTCCATGGATGAAATAATTTTTATAATCAACATCGTGAATAAGACTTGAAAACGTAAAAAACAAACTTACATTGGCTTTTATAATATAATTAAGGATAAGTAAAGTATGGATATTAATGTGCAAATCTGCTTTATATATGAGTATAATCGTGACTTCAGTTTTTCTACTACAGCAAAATTGAAGTCACGATATATAACATTTTATAGGTGTTTTGTGATAGTATTGTTGATTCTAATAAATATGTTTACTTCAGGGTTGTTGCGGTTAATTCGATAAGAGAGATTGTAACACACATTGATCATTTTTGCACTGCGCTGTGACTTGTCCATATTGGACAAAAAACCCGACTGCGGTGTAAAAAATATAAAATAATAACAGACTGAAATAAGAATGAAAATATATTCAATTAAGAATGCAATCGTTGAAAACTAAGTTTATTAGCAGGTGGGACCCATTTGGCAATTATAAATCTAAAGAAAATTAATGTGCAGCAACATTCTTATTTCAGTCTATTATTATTTGGAATTTCTACGAATACAGAGACTCCTTATGACTATAGACATAGAGTAATCTTCTGTGGGTAAGTTTTGGCATAAAATGTATTTCTTTCCTTCTGATAGGGGTATACATTGTATTGCTGCGGACCGAATCATCAGATACTGGTACCTCTTTAATCAGTATACTGATTAAAGAGGTACCAGTATCTGATGATTAGGTTTAAATTTTCTGCGTCTTCGACACTTTAACATTTCAATAGAGATATTTATCTTATCGCCGCCAATAAAATACTTACGAGTATAGCTGAGAAGTCCTGATAGTTATATGTTATCTTGATTTTATTCCACTTAAGGATATTTTCCGTGTTTAAATGTCTGATTTATTGCCAATAATATAATATCAAAATCTATATCTGCCTATGATATTGAAGAGATCCTTAGATGCACCATAAATCATCAAAACTGTATTTATAATTGAAGTGGGACCACTTGGAAGTATGACTTATCCCATAAGATTTTTTCAAGTCGATTGTGACGATCCGAGTTTTGAGACTATAATTAATAAAAAATATAATCAAGTTGAGAACCTCATAAATTTTTGAGCCACTTTTAAAAGACCAGACTGATATCACTATGACCATAACTATAGTCCTGAATCATAGAAAATGATGGATTTAAAAATTTAACACACTGTAATAATAACTTTCATGTTACATCACCACGCTTCCCCAAAAAACAATTATAAATTAGTTTGCTCCAACAATGGTTTTTGAAAAAATAGTTTACCAAAATTAGGATTCTTTAAGGGACCTCAAAATTTTAACCAAATTCGAAGTTTGTCGCAACTTATTACAAATGTAGTCCTGAACGGAGATTCTATAGGTTGGGATTTTTTTTATCAGTATGAAAAAAGTATTATTAAAATAGATTGATCCACTTCGCCAAATACGGAAAACAAGAAGCAGGTTGGTAATGGTATCTATTAGATATTACGTCATATAAAAGTGTTCCTAGTAAATAAAACGTGTTTACAAAGCTAAGCTCATTTAGAATACTGAGGTACCTAATGGGCATCATTCTACATGTTTTATTTTAAACGAACTCCACCGTCAATGACACTTGAAATCACTTTTCTTTCCACTATTATTAATTACGCCCCAACACTTGAGGTAACATTACATTTTTTTAAATAAACAGTATCATTCAGTATGATTTCGCTTTTCCCGCGTTGCGCTCGCTAGTGAAAAAAAATAAGTACGGTCCCATAGTGCTCAATATTATTAATAAATATTATTAATATTACTTTTTATTAAAAAAATACCAGTTTCAATCTAACGAAAAAAATACATTTTGGCAAAGCTACATTTTATTTAAATAAATGGCCAATCTGAACTCTCCCAGTTGAAAAACTAAAAGTGCACGCAATTATTATTAGCTGATGTTAGTATTTAATGAGGTTCTGTAGAAGCAGCCCCGCAAAGTTAGGTTTGGTGAATATCATCATTAACGTTTAGGTTGCCGCGGGTGACAAAAGTGTACGGGGACCGATAAAATTCAAAACTCAGAAAATAAAATGGCTTCAATTATACAACAAACTGTGAAGGGATATGAATATTTATTCCAAGACATAGCAGGTAAGTCTTTTTTAAAAAAATTGTCGTCATACAAATTTAATAAAACTCATATACTATATAATTCTGCGGAAAAATTATTACCTTAAATTTTGCGTCAAAGTCGGAGTTTGATATAATTAAATATGTTTTTATTAACTTTTACGTTTTTACTTATTTTATGTATACTTACCAATTTGGAAACGAATTTTAATTATGTTTAATTAACTTATCGTTTTCATTAATAAAATAATGACATTTATTAATTACCGTATATCATAGTAGTTGTGTAAAAAACTACAATGCAACTCTCGTTCTTATAAACACTCTATACTGTAATAACTTATTCTAGTTTTTTTTTAAAGTAACAAAAAAAATTGCAAATAATTATAACTCGTTATTAAATAAATTAAATCGAAATCGATTCAGATTTGCTAGTGTAAATATCCGTTGATATTGTTTTTTATTTATTTAAAAAGGTTGCATTGAAAAAAGTCGGCGTGTTTGCAGTTTTTTTTCATTTTTTTTCATGGAATAAATTACTAATCCTTGCTCTTTGCAAAACAAGTACCATACTTATTTTCATATAGACCCATGGTTTAGTGCATACTAACAATATCTGCATTGTTTTGTGATTTAGATAAAGATTGACATAACAAATCCATAGAAAATCACAGATCCCATGGGGGAAAGTACTCAGGGGTACTTTTGGGTAACATAATTTAGATACTAGCATATTGGCATACCTATTTTTCTTTTTCGACCACAAGCGCCCTTGCCATGCCCTTTGTACGAAAGATTATTGATCTTATCCTCCTTGATCAACCTTTTATGGCCATTCTATAAATATATCGTAATATAACGCAAGCTCGACTACATTATTCTCGTGGATTCTTTTGTATTTGGCCGAAAATCTTACCAAGAGATAAAATTCTACTTCGTCCTATCCCATCAGCATCCGCGTCTATTTTCTGACATATTTTGTTTTTAACCGTTGACGTTCTGGATGGCACTGCACCTAACATCAAGTGTCAGTACTTTAAAATTGGAATCGATTGACATAGAAATGTTATTGTCTTATGTTTCACATAAATATATACTAACAGTGGAGAAGTAGCAAATTTTTTGTCTTCCGAAAAATCCTGATGAAATTTTTTCAATGATAAATGCAATGGAAAAACCCCAATGTTGGCCAAGAACAAAAAATGGGTAGAATAATTCCATCGCTTAAGGTACATATTATTCATCCCGTGGCGATGAACACACGACCACCGCAGACATGCGATTTACTTTCCAATATTACATGATTTAAAAACCCACAGCTATTTTTCATTATAGTACTAATGGGTACCGGTGTAGTGTCTGTAGATATATAAAAATGAATAATGAGAAACTATAAAATTATCTCTTGCAAGTTGAAACAGTTACGTTAGTCTGTTTAAATCGGAATTTTAAATTCTAGACAAACAATTGCCAATTCAACTTAAGAGGCTGTGTATCACTATAATATTATAATAGGTACCTTATTACAGAATAGCACTTTCTTTCAAGTGCAATTATCCACTATTATCTTAATAATGATAAAACATTCATAGATTATAAACAACATCAACAGAAATCGTTTATTTCCATGAACTGTTTCAAAATTAGAATAATGCAGGTTTGTTTACAAAGTATTCAGGGTCCATCTCAATGTCCTAGTGATTTTTAGCGTTTGGTGTGCTCAGCAGAGGAAGACATTATTTCACGCTGGCTCAGTGCCTTCAGCTGTATAAGGCACAGGTCCTGGCTCACATAGAAATTGACTCCCTGGCATTGCAAACAGACGTTGCGCCTCTTTGTGTACTGTATCGTATATACCATGGAGAGTGCTCTGATGAACTTTTTGGCTTAATACTTGCTATTGAATTTCACTACTGCACCAGACGCCAGAAATTTAAGTTCCATTCCTACCGTCTGATTGAATGGATCGCCATAACAGTGCGGTTCAAACGAAGTTTTCTTCCCCGCGCAACATCTTTGTGGAATCAGTTTTACTCGGCGGTGTTTCCAAACGCCGACAGCCGATGATTCCTCTGGTAGTGTGAGTGTTTATGGGCGGTGTTAACCACTTAACAACAGGTGGCGCACTTGCTCGTTTGCCTGCTTTCTCATTAAAAAAGATGACTGATTCTATAAGCGGCCTCAAGTTTTGGTATAATACGGGGAAATGTTTTGAGAGTAAACCTTGTCCACAAGAAGAAAAAGAAGAGACCTTGTCCTTGTCTTGTATACTGTCTAAATATTGATATACTAAGATCTTGGTGCCGCCAAAGGACATGTGTTTGTAGATACGAAGAAAAATATTATTATTAATGTAGATAACGATGGACCACTGGTACCGAAATTCATCCTAATCCGAAATTACTTTAATACTTACTATTAAACCACATTCACGGGAAAATAATGAATGAAAAATTAAAACCAGCCAAGTGCGTGTACGGCTACGCATAGATTAGGGTTCCGTAGTCATCCATTATAATATGTAAATTCATAATTTACGAAGTTTTCCAAGTAAGCGCATTTTACAAGTTAGGCCTCTATAACTCTTGAACTAACAAAGTTGTCTAAGCCGTTATAGTGGCCAAATGGACTACCATCATGTATTTTTTCATATTTTTGATGCCAGCCGTTTAGCTTTTACGACGCCCTAGTTTAACAAAAAAATGCGCCATAAAGTTGAATATCTCGTAAATGGATACTTTCTTTTTACCTATTTAACTGCTGCGTGTTACGCGTGTCGCTGGTGAGTGGTTTAGTTTAATGGGGAGGCCCGGCAAAAGACAGGATCTCGCTATTTGATACAATTTTCCTGCCTTTTTCGGGGTTCAGTGAATTAGATTAGTAAATAGATACTTAAATCAAAAAATTCTCGGAGCAACTTCTTAATGTTTTTAAAGACCTATCTAATATATCCCACACTATGGCGCACACGGGAGAAAAAAATATCATCCCAACTTTACGTGTAGTAGAGGCACCGTGATTTTATTTTAGCATTTTAACGACGTGGCAAATACACATATCTATGTAAAGTTTCATCTTTCTAGCATTAACCGTTTGGAAGGTAAGCCGAGGACGGGCGCACGGATGGATATGACGAAACTATAAGGGTTCCGAGACGTTAACTACGGAACCCTAAAAAGGAAAAAAAACGCATTACGTTTAACACCGTACCCTTCAAATAACAATTTATCACAATTCATTCCAATCAGAGTATCGGACGTGCTAAAATCATTCGATGATATAATAGTTAATACTTCAAAGATCACGCTTTGAACACGTTTTATTTAGATGTTCGTGCTCGAAAACCAGAACATACCATCTCAGATCCTGATAATATTGTGAAATAAGGTCTTAATCGTTAAATTGAAATGAATGAGGTCTATTCATTAGTTTTTCTAGAGTCTGGTGATATTGTGTTGTACACGTGCTCCTTAAGCAAAGATCTAAACCATCGAGATATCCATTGATGTAAAATATTAATAATATTTGTTCATGTTAGAAACATAGAGATTATACAAAATAGAACAAAATTTGACCTGTTAGTCCTTGATTTCATTGATTTTGAAGACCAAAACAAATTACATTTCTTAGACTGCAGTAAGAAATAAAAAAAAAGACAAAATTTAAGTAAATGCCTCGTGGTCTCCCAGAACACATGAGCATATCTAAAGATCCCGGGTCGATTAGTGTTATTGTATTTTTCCATTAGGAAATTCTCAGTAGCAGCACAGAGTCTGGAAATGTCTCCGAAAAACTGCACAGACTCGCCCGCTATTACGTGGTACTAGAAAATAATAGCCATGAGCGTGTATGTATTTATGTCCAATGAATTAGACAATTTTTTCAGTAATAAAAAATGTCCTTTCCCAATATCTCCATACCAAAAACAAAACCAGGCCAGTTTGGCCAAATAGTGTAGACATGACAGGTTCAAGACAGACAGACTACTGATTATTCGACTGCTACTCGCTGAATGAAGATATCGCAAGGAATCCTGCAAATGTAAAAATGTAAAACACAATATATAGTACATTGTTGTTAGTTGCAACTTAGTTTAATCATATAGTTTTACAACTGGATGGTCTTTTGACATCAGTACTTTAAAGTCATGCTGGTTAATTGTCACCATTCAGTACAAGCCATATATGGGGGCACAGGTTTAAGTTTTTAAGGTTAAGTATATTTTGAGTAGTAGAGTAAATTATATATTTTTTTCTTTGTCGCAAACATGTGCTTTACAAAACCTCGATTTCATATTAAAAATACATTCGCACTAACGCCTGTATCCCCTGAGAAGCTAGACAGCAGCGCATTTCTGCACCCAGATCCCAATTGTATTTTTGTTACACATAAAATAGGGCGAGCCTATTGCTTTTCGGACACATTTCCAAACTCTGAGCTGCTACTTAAAATTTTCTAATGGAAAACCCAATAACATTTTGTTTGACCCGGAAATCGCATCCAGGACCTCAAGACATGCATATAGTTGAACTGCCAGACCACGAGGCAGTCGCATTTATTTGTTCTAGTCGCTAGCTATGTATTTATTTATTTATTCACACTTAATGCAGTTTGTATAGATGGACTCAATGCCTAAGGCAGTCGAACCTAAGGTGATGCAGACATAAGATGAGGTAGGTATGTAAATGTTTTTACAACACTATGAACAAATTATATCTAATTTATAAAAGCGTGGTTGACTTAGGCCTAAACCCTCTCAGTTGTAGAGGAGGCCCGTGCCCAGCAGTGGGACGTATTTGGGCTGATGATGAATGAAAAACATAAACAAGATACATAATACATATAATACAAAAAATAAACAGAAAATTACTGTTGTGAACTAACCAGCTGTTCACGTACCTTGTGCTTAATGCACAACGATTTGAGCACATCCTGATCTCCAATGGTAATGCATTCTATGTAATGTGTTTAAAACTCGTTTTATTTAAACTTAGCAATTTTATCCGACAGAATAATATCTCGAATAACAATAATGTTCCTTAACGATAAAAAAAACAACAAAATTACCTGCACCTATATCATACTTTAATGTTTTTGGTATTTATTCCTTTCCTGTCATTGAGAATTTCAAATCATTATATGACAGGCATTGTTTTTATTATTTCTGTAAACATTCATTTGCACCATCATCATTATTATTATCTCATCGTCGTTGCAAACAATAGCGTAATAAGCATGTTTAAGTAAATTGTCTGTAACTTACTTGATTGTGTGATATATTTTGTTGATTCATTGTCAAAGGCCTCCAAAATCTTTTAGTTTTATACCTGCTAAGTTACTTGATATTATAATATTCAAGTTGCTTGAACTAAACGTAATGAAATAATACCCAGATTGTTTTGTTTATAATATTGTACCCCACGAACTACAACACCGTGACCTACGAATGCCCACTGTGAAGCAGAAAATCGTAACCCATACCAAGTCCTATAAAGAACGAATCCAACAACACCCAAATACTCTGGCTCGGTCACTAATGGAGAATCACAACAAAGCGCGACGATTAAAGCGCAAAATACCTCAAGACTTAATCAAAACACAGTAAATATAACCACTGTCTAAACAATGAGGATGTGACACAGGTCACATACTGAGCGAGCCAGCGATGGCACCAACCAATATACTTCTGAATGTCCCACGAAGGAGACAGATTGTAGTAATTAAAGAAAACAAAAAAAAAATAATAATAATATGTGATCATCACTTTTAAATCGATTTCATGTATGTATGTATTAGACGATTAAAGTCGGACACATAATGAAAAGGGTAACAGTTCAATAACCAATGGTAGCCTTTTTAACATTATATGTACAATTTAATTTAACGTATGTAGAATTATTTTACATACACATTTTTTACTATTTTAAAATGTATCATTATTTAGTATCTCTATTGTCCTTGTAGCTAAAACAAATCTAATACGACAGACAACTATTTATACTTTAAAAGATATAATTAATATTATTGCGTGCCAAAATCTTCGTTCCAAACGATGATTCGAGTAAAACCTCGTTTCACATGAATACAGGTACCAAAAAATGTAAACGGGAATAAAAACAGGTTATCTCGAAGTTTGGGATGACCTCAGAGTATTTTTAGTGTGACTTCAAAATAATTTAAAACATTTTTTTTAAAGAAACTCAGATACATTTGCTGTTTCTTCTTAAGCACGTTATTCTAGATTAAGCAAGTGATTATAACGCTTATTTATATTAGCTTAATTGTAATACCCTTGGCTTGACTACGCTAATAGATATAATGCAGAACAAACTTTTAGTTATATGACAAATAATAAAACAAAATCATTGATTTCAATTATGTTACATACACCATCAAATATGTTCTGTATTTTTTTCCTTAACCATAATATCTTTTGCATTTATTCAATCTTATAAGATGTTAAAAGTTCATAAAACACATCCATAAATTATAAAAACAATTACTTAATCATCAATACACTCGAAAATATTTTAAATATGGCACATTTAATGATAATGATAATTGCATAATGAGAACTATATAGTTTAGTTTATTCATAAAATTGAATAATAATTAAAGACATTAATAACCACTAATATCATAAATATTGTGGATTCATTATTATCCATTGTGCGCTGGCATATTATTGATTAAATTATTAGGATCTGTCTATTACGAAATTCCACGTAGTAATAAAATTAGCTCTCGAAAGGTGCTCGAAAGACGGCAATAAGCTCGCCCCTGATTACGTAGGACATAAAAAAGAGCCGGGTAAACTTGGGTGTAGAAGGCCTGTTCTTTTGGAGATACATCATCATCATCATAATCAGCCCATATACTTCCCACTGCTGGGCACGGGCCTCTACAACTGAGAGGGTTTTTTGATACAGGTATACACTATCTACGTATGTACATGCAGACGCGTCTGTCGCATACGGGCAGGTTTTTAATAATAAATAGTTACACCTAGGTGTCGTCACGGAGTCTGGAATTGGGCCCAAAAATCGGCAATAGGCTCGCCCCCTATTACGTGGGACTGATACATACCTGGCGAAATGTGGGTGCAGAAATGCACCTCTGCCTACTCCTTCGGGTAATACAGGCCTGAATACGTATGTATGTCGTCAGTTATTATGTCTTACGTAAAAGAGGCAAGCCTGACGCCATTTACCGGGCGAATTTCCAGACTCCTTCCGTTAAGTTTATAAAGGAAAATCCCAATAACACTTTTATTGACCCTGTAAGTCAAATCGGCAACTCTCGTACGCACAACGCACGTTTATTCCACATGATCGAAGAGGCGGTAAAATGTTATGTTTTTTATTATTAATTTTGAAATTACAAAAGTAAGGGTTTTACTAAGAAATAAATTGGTATAATGATATTGTTGTTTCAAGATAGGGCAAGTCCAATAAAAGAAAAAACAAGGATGCACAACAAGATCATTGACGTCACTGCTACAAACAGTATCTTTATAATATTTTATATTTAACTTAAGTAACAAAATTTAAACTACTGTCTTATTTCAACCCCTGTTGATTCTGTTAAACGATACTCTAAAATATATTTTGTCTATGAATGAAATTAAATATAACCAGCCTCTGTTTATCTAAAATATTCGAAAGTTGATACGCAAAATGAATTCTTATTGTCTTTCCTTTTACTGAAGAAGATGTAATAAATACTCATCTGTCTACTAAGACTTCATAGGGCTCTTATTTATATGCATCCTTTTTTAGTATACCTACCTATTTAAGTTATTTGGCTGCCCCTCTTAGATTTTATTTCCATGTTAAGCTTAGAGTTATTATCTGTTTTTTATAGGGAAACTTCTCTAGCGAAAGTAGTTTGGAATTGTGCCCAAATAACGACAATAGGCAAATTTAATAATTGTGTGTGTGTGTGTGGGGGGGGGGGGGGGATAAAAACAGAAGGCAATGTTTTTTCACAGTTACGAGACCACACTGACACCTCATTCGTGCAAAATAGTCTATTTAAGAAGAAATGATGAAAAGAAAATGGAAAAAAAAATCTAATGGTAAGAAATGATTACTCACACTCGTAGGTCGTGGTCATCTATCGAGTCAACTGTGTTCCTGATTAGCAGGGACACGGTCTGTCAGTCGGTCTGTCGGTCACTGTAGCTGATAGGTTACGGAAGGTCAGGAATTCCCACCGAACGACCGCTTGTAGCAGTGGTCGCTCGCACGTTCTCTTCAATCGCGAGATTGCTCATGCCTCATTCGCATGGCTCACGCGTTTCGCAATCGTTACCGTCCACGTTCTGGACAATCAAAAGGATCGACCTCGTCTTCACGGTCGGTCGCTTAGATCTCCACATTCAGCGGGTCCTCAACCCTGGTAATGTAACCACCGTATTTTTCCTTATCTGTGTTTTCCCAACACAGAAGGAGAGTTAAGTGTTAGGTCCACGAGTATGATTACTATTATCGATGTTACTTTAACAGCGGCCGTGTCGCAGTTAGCTCAACACCAGCTTGCGAAACTAGATGGCGCGGTTTTGATCCCAGCACCAAGACAAATGTTTGAATGATCAACAAATGTTTGTTTCGGACCTGGGCGTGTGAAAGACCGAAAAGACTCGTATCTTAGAGTGGGATCAGAACTATGTATGTGACTGTTGGGTGTATTTATTTTATCTTTTTCTAGGTGATACAATATTGCCTGTCAGCTCGAAACTTTACTAAACTGAGTCCGGACCGTGTCACACTTGTGTGGATAAACTATATTTGCCTACAATGTTTGCCTACTATGATTACTTAGCAAGGAAAAACGAAAATAAACATATTGCAGTTAGAACTAGAAAACGTAGTGCAAGTTAAATATAATGGATCATTAAAACATTGAAGATCAAACATATGTTTTAACATTTTCAATTATGTTTCGCATAATTATGTGCGAAACCAAATTTATTATTTACTTGTGAAATATTGCTTACAAACAATGAACAATAATGCACGAACTTGTTTTAAATTTTTGTATTAGTTGATTAATTTTATTGTTTTAATACTTAAAGTCCACTGCCTTCTCACAATTATGTGTAAATTCCACGCAAGTTTTCTTTTCATTACTTGATCTCAAAAATTATCTTTTCCTACCAAACCTTTTATAGCAGTTTTAACTGGTCCGTAACTAAGAAGTGTTTTTTTTTTTTTTTTAGAATTGACAACCAAAATTGCACTAGCAATATGATCGAAACTTGTGAATTCAGAACGTCTTTCGTCTTTTTCGTAGATACAATCACACGGGCAAAAAAAATCGATCTGAAAGTGGTTTACTATGACTGGGTTTTCCTTGGTACTTAACAGAGAGCTTCACCTTGACTTGTTTATAAATACAAAAACTATACCTACTTAGCATTGACTTTCGATTTTTAAGACGGTACGATTTCGACACAAATACTATGTTTATGAATAATTTATACATATATTTTTCTTAGCTAAATTATTTTCAAGGAGTGATGAAAACGAAAGATGTAATTGAAATTCTTTTTCTTGTTTTTATCGCGTGTGTGCTGTGCGATCTAGTGGTTCCGGGTTCGATACCCGGGTCTGGTTAATGAAATTTGCCCGAAAAATAACAATAGTTTCACCCCCAGTGCCTCATATGTGCGACCGAAAACTCTGCTGCGATATGTTGGTGCAGAAATGAACTCTGCCTATCCCTTGCGGATATATGCATGCAAGAGTATGTATGTACCTATGAGGTACAAGATACATGGTTAAATAGTATTATCTCCACTCAGAGAATCCGTTGTTATGTATATGTATTGATCCGAAATTTAAAAAAACCGGCCAAATGTGTTGCAGGTTAAATACATACAAGACTGCCTCGTGGTCTCGCGGTACAAGTATGTGCTGTGCGATCTAGAGGTCCTGGGTTCGATTCCCGGGTCGGGCAAAGTGTTATTGGGTTTTTTTCCATTAGGAAATTCTCAGTAACAGCACGGAGTCTGGAAATGTGACCGAAAAACGGCAATAGGCTCGCCCTCTATTACGTGGGACTGATACTTACCTGGCGAAATGTGGGTGCAGAAATGCACCTCTACCTACCCCTTCGGGGAATACAGGCGTGAGTTTATGTATGTATGTATGTATGTTAAATACATAATGGCACGTGAATTTAGATGGCCGGTTTGCTATTTATTACTATGAATAAATTATTTGCATAAAACGGTTTAAACAATGTTGTTTTCGAAGTAAACGCATTTTACTAGTTAGGCCCATATGACTCATGAACTAACACTCCAGGAATTGAACCAGACAGACATTGCAGACTTGAGCCGAGACACAAGTCAATCAAAAATATCTAAAATGGTTCGTTTTCTATATTCTAAATCACTTAACATCTTTGAAGTTAAGGATTTTATGTTTTAATCCAGTCAACGAACTATGTGTGTAGTATGTGTGTGCTATTTTTTGGCGTGTTCAGTAACAAATATAACCAGTCTATTCTGAAAGATGAAGAAGGGGTAATATTCATTTAATGAATTGACGCTTATAGCGTCGATGATAAGTCGTACGCACGTACGTCGTAAGTCGTGTTTTGTCGAAACACACATCAACTTAAAGCATTCTCATTGAAACACACTAATCTTGACGTAATGCCAAATCTAAATATAGATATAATATGGCATGAAAAAATATCGCAGATTTAATTTACGTGTGACATAGTGGGGTGTGTACCTATCTACAGAGATTTATTCGAAATAACGAAATAAACATTTAGGGAAAAGTCCTGTACACGTAATTACGTGTACACGTGATCTGATCAAGTGAGAAACTAAGAAAAGAAAAAGATCTCTATCGCCAATTAAAAATATTTCCGAGCAAAAACCAAACGGAACGAATTCAAGAAAAATACAGAAATTAATTTGAAAAATATACGTACCAATCAATGGCGGTACTTCCATAGAAGCCTAAAAGCCTTACACGTTAATTATGTTATTCTAATTCTAATAAATAAATAATTCTTCTAATAAATAAATCACGTAATTGATTGTTAACGTGATCAACAGTATTTTGCTAAGAAATGTAAAACACAAATTTAAACCATTTGGCAATGGCTAAGCTGTTTTTCTAATGAGAGGAAAGCGCCTTAAGTTCCCCGTTCGGTACCTCAGGGGAGGCCGAAAACAGAATGTCGGGGTCTCTAGCCTTCCAACTCAACGCGTATTGTTCTCTTGGCTCAGTTGGGTCCCTAACCAAAAATCCTACGCCGGCATACCGACTAAAACCTCTCGATGACCGTCTTGCGCATTTTGGGCGGGACGTTAAAAACAGGACTATAGGCGCCCTTCATTGTTTCTCGCTGTATCTGTGTTTCGTGTGAGCGTCCGCGACATTCACCAAGCCATGCACTCTGCCGCACATCTCAGGATCGCACCTCCCTCGCAGCATGCCCCACAATCCTGATATCCCCCATTTGTCGCCTCTTACGATAGGCAGGGTATGCCGTGGCGTGGCAATCCACAGGGCGGATGGCTAAGCTGAGCTTCTGGCACCACTACCATGAGGAAAGGCGAATGATTACCGAATAATCTGTTTACTCTTCATAGGCATTTCTAGGTATATTTACAGTTTACACATTTCTTTGCACAACCCTCTATCAATCTCGGACATTTTTTCCTGTTACTGTATAATTATCATTAACAGCCTTTTTCACGTCCACTGTTGGACATAGACCTCTCCTGTGGCACGCCACTGGGCTCGATCTTCGGCTCTCTTCATCCAACCGCTGCCAGCCACCTTGCGAAAAAAATTCCAGTACGAAAAGTTACGAAATAAAATTTGCAGTAGCATGTGTAAAAATAACAGAAGTCGCCTCATAGCGGAAATCACATCGAAAAATAGCGTCAAAGGCCCCTTAAATCATATCCTTCTTCTGTCTCTCTTCCTTATTCTATACATTCTTAAGTACTAGGAGTGCGCCAACTGTTGTGTTAAAAAGTTGCCTGTCAAACTATAACGGCAAAGTGACCAGACTGACACCTGATTATAATTGCAGCGCGGTACAAAATAAGTTCATCATCATCATCATCATCATCAACAAAATAAGTTCGCCTGGCAAGAAAGGATTACGTCTGGTACTTGCATTATGTCGAATTTTACACCTTACGTACCTTGAATCTTAATGACACGCAATTGTGTTCAATTCGATGTCCAGTGAGAGGGTGGTATCACCTTAATCGAGGCAACTTATTCATTCATAGGCTAGACATTAATACGAGATTCATACAAGATTCCTACGAGACCACAAAGAGGTCCCAGTCTAACTCATTTGTGGATTAAAATCCAAGTTGACTAAAGGTTGGCCATACCGTTTACGCAAGCCACAAAATTTTTTTAATCATAGAAATAATTCGGTAAGAAAGGACACCTGCAGGAAAACATTTAAGTAATTTTAATATTTATGTATTTCACAAAACTGTATCACAGTTTAAATAGAAGAATCAACCTCGAGTTTTATATTGTCTGCGAAATCTTTGAACTAAATAACGAAGTGTGGAATGAAACTTTGTACTGTTATTTTATGTTTGAAAATTTGTATCAATATTCATTTGTATGTTTTTAAATTTTAATGTCAATGAAATAGTTTATATACATTTAGGAACTTTTATGTTTTACTGTCAAAATAAATACCTACAGCTAATGTGACATCGATTAGTATAAAAAGTATTTTTTTTATTAGTTCAATGACCCTCACTTTTGGCCTTCCATATTGTTTTAAGTTAAACATCATATTATCGTGCAAAACTCTTTAATGTGGAGGTTTCCTTATGACATTTAGGTATAAAATTGGGACAACAATATCTATTTATATAAAAATGAATGTTTGTCTGTATATCATCGAACTCCTCTTAAACGGCTGGACCGATTGGGATTAAATTTTTTGTGCGTGTTCGAGGGGATTCGAGAATGGTTTAGATTCACAATTGTACCTGATAGTTGGCGCCGTTGTCGGTATGTCAAACGGTTGGACTGATTGAAATGAAATTTTCTATGTATATTCCAATGGGACCAGGATGATTTCAAAACACATTTTTGTTGCACTACCATAATTATATCATAAAAAAATGTGGACTACTGATGCATTGGACCAATCAATGAATTTAAAATAATATTATTTTTTACAGATCACAGGACAAAAGACTGGTGGTTGATGTCGAATCCTGGACCTATTATAACAATCCTGGTGTCATATCTATACTTCTGCAGCTATGCGGGTCCCCAGTACATGAAAGACAGGAAGCCATACAACTTGAAGACTGCTATAATGATTTATAACTTATTTCAAATAGGATTGAGCGTATGGTTAACGGGTAACGTAAGTAAACATGGTTATCGTTTACTAATTGGCACCTTTAAAGATATCATCAATTTTCATTATTCATTAGGTACATTATAAATTAAAAATAATGCACACAACAGTCACATATATTGAGTGCCTCGTGGTCTCGCGGTACAAGTATTTGCCGTGCGATCTGTTCGATCGTCCTGGGTTCGATTCCCGGGTCGGGCAAAGTGTTATTGGGTTTTTCCATTAGGAAATTCTCGGTAACAGCACGGAGTCTGGAAATATGCCCGAAAAACGGCAATAGGCTCGCCCCCTATTACGTGGGACTGATACATACTTGGCGAAATGTGGGTGCAGAAATGCACCTCTGCCTACCTCTTCGGGGAATACAGGCGTGAGTTTATGTATGTATGTATGTAATCACATATACCTATAGTTCTGACTCCATACAAAGATAAATGTTTTGTGTTGCGGATATCAGAAACGACGAGAGACTTTTCGGTCATATTTATGGATCACCCGAATATTTGTCTTGGTGCGGGGCTCGAGCCTGCGGCCTCTCGTTTCACAAGGTGGTGTCTAGCCAACTATGCCACGGAGGCTGTCCACAATAAATCTGCTGCTAGACACAACATTGTTACAATATTAAAATATCAGTTTCGACAATGTACCTAAGAACAATATATTTCTTCGTTTTACTTACGGAGAGAAGACGTAAACGACATATTAGATAGCTATTGAACGGTTTGAATCACAAATCCAGGAGATTATAGAGAATCAGAAACCTCTGTTATATTCTAAATACTGTGTTTGTTTTCAGGGTATCTATTACGCGTTCAAGACCGGTTATAGCTTCAGCTGCCACTCTATAGACTATTCAGATGACCCTTTAAGTATTCAGGTATGTAGTATAGAGTGATATCTCTCGTATCATGAGAGAATAACGACAAATTATGTCCAAGCACTAAACCTTGCCCATTAAATAAAATTAGTTCGGAGAAAAGTGCTTTATGTATAGGTTTAATGTAAAACTATATATTACATCACATCGTTATCATCATCAGCTCGTAAACATCTCGCTATTGGACTTGGGTCTCTGCTAAAACTGAGACGGGCTAAGCCCTAGTCCACCACGCTGGCCTAGTGCCGGTTGGCGGACTATACACCTAAGAATTTTCTAACATTTTTTAGGTTTAACTACGTGATAATATGACTAATCAAAATTCTTAAGAAGATCTAAGGTGTGTAGTCAGCCAACCCACACTAGGCCTGCGTGATGAACTAAAGCCTAACCCGTCTAAGTTGTAGCGGAGGGCCGTGCATAGCAGTGGAAAGTAGGTATGTGGGCTGATGATGTATGTATATTTTCTTGCATCTTTATCGAGGATTTCCTTTATAATAAAGAAGAAATTTGCATTTGCATTACTAATGAGATTTGTACCTGATACAAATACATGTCTTGGTGTTAATGTAATTAACATTCATTACAGCATCTTCATCTCCAGGATTTCAATATCCTTGTCATCAACATGTTGCTTGATGGAGGAATATCACACAAACTCAAATATTGTACAAAATCAGCCCTACAGTAGATTCAGTAGATTTAACAAGAAAGCGTGTAAATACATTATTAAACTCAAGTAAATGTTTTCAGGAATATGATTTGTAATTTAAAAATTAAATTTATGTAAAAATATTTTGATTAATGTGTATGTAGATATTTACATATTTTCAGGTTAACATTTTAAGATCATAGATCAATGACGTTATAAGCTTTAGAATATATTTTAAATAATGTTTGACAACAGTATATAACCTTGTACAATGCAAATTTGATATTCGTTTGACTTATCATCGCAAAAGCAAGAAATGTGAGGACTAAATTTCATTTTTTTATTGATAGAGACTTAATGAACTAATATTCATCATAATCATCATCAGCCCATATACGTCCCCCTGCTGGGCAGGGACCTCCTCTACAACTGAGAGGGTTATTCCTCAGTCCACCATACTGGCCTAGTGCGGGTTGACGGACTACACACCTAAGAAATTCCAAAGAACTTTTTGGTGTGCAGGTTTCCTCAGAACGTTTTCCCTCGCCGTTAAAGTACTTAATTATAATGAATACACACAATTAATTAATTTAATTTTACTCGTCCTCTATGCATGTATGTTTATTCATATTTTATGGATATAAAATATCATCATATTGTGAGAATGTTACTTTTAGCTAAAAATTACGTTGTTTTTTCTGTGATTGAGTTTAGTTCAGCTTCGTTATATACAATCATAGTTGTGAATGGATATTTTCATTTTTATTTAATTTTTTGGCGTGTTTTTTAAAGTCTAGTTAACATTTTGAAAAGGACAAACTAGATCTTATAATTGAGAATGGGCAGTGATATACACCGAATATTTTGCTCGCAAACGAGTCCACGGATTTCTTATTAACACTCATACGTCATATTAATTAAATGATAAGCACTTAGTACAAAATATCTTGAATGAATTACTTAGAAAGCTACAATATTTACCTACATACTTACCTAACCAAAAAAAAATAAGGCCGTAATTTCTTAACTCTGTCAATATTATTGTTGTAATTAGATAAATTTTATAATCTTATATTATTTAAATATACTAATGAAAAACGTAGCGCCATCTATTGTTATGTTGGGAAGAAACACAAGTCCGCACAATTTATATAATCTGTATTCTGTTCTCTCTCGTCTTAACTCTCTCTGATTGTGATATACCTACGTTGTAAAAATGTGTCCATCTTAAATAAACTAAAAGTGCAAATAAAAGCCATTTATTATTTCATCAAATCATTTCAACAATTATAAGTCGTCAAAACATATTTTGTGAAGGATTCTAATTTAAAACATGATTTTTCCACAGTGGGCATCATACGTATGGATATACTTAGTCGCAAAGATAACCGAACTACTCGATACGGTCTTCTTCGTTCTACGGAAGAAAAATAACCAAGTGTCATTCCTTCACCTGTACCACCACACGCTGATGCCGATGCTCTCATGGATAGCTGTCAAGTACTCCCCAGGTAAGATGGTGAATCAATCAAACCCTTAAAAGAAAAACTAGTCATTGCAGCACAAAAAATTCACAACTATTGAAGGCTTGAAGCTGCTTATGTGTCACGTATTTTGACGTGTGCCAGGGTGCCAGGTTCGATACACGAGTCAGGCTGTGTTATTAGTTTTTTTTTAAGAAATTCTCAGTAGCAGCTTGGACCCTGGATCGTTCTTAAATCGGCAATAGGCTCGACCAGTAAAATATAGTAAGCATATCTGCTTAACTCGTCGATGTTACAGACGTGTGTTCCAGTTACTAATTTGACAAATATATATTTATATATATTTTTTTAAAGTCGTGATGGCCTCGATGTTTAAGCACGCGGTCGAGAATCTCGACGGTCGCGAGTTCAAACCCCAGGCACACACCTCTGACTTTTCGAAGTTATGGGTGTATTCACAATGAATTATCACGTCCTTTAACGGTGAAGGAAAACATCGTGGTGAAACCTGCACACCTAAAAGTTCTTAGGAATTTCTTAGATGTGTAGTCCGCCAACCCGCACTAGGCCAGCGTGGTGGACTAAGGCATAAACCCTCTCAGTTGTAGAGGAGGCCCGTGCCCAGCAGTGGGACGTATATAGACTGATGATCATGTTTTTTTTTTCAGGTGGTCAAGCAATCCCAGAAGGAACTATTAACGCTTTCATCCACATTCTCATGTATGGATATTATTTCCTAGCCGGCCTCGGTCCTCAGTACCAGAAATATCTTTGGTGGAAAAAACATTTAACCTCTCTACAGTTGGTAAGTTGTTCTAAATTATTCATTAGCGATTGTGACGATTCATTACTTTAAAAAACGATGTACGAATGAATAGGGTTGTGGTCGATACATAACCTTGGTGGTGGAGGGATTGAATACCAGGGACTCGCACCTTTGTTTCCGGATGTATCTACTTATTGTCAATGCATTACCAACCACTTCAACGGTGAGGAAACGTCGTAAGGAATGCTTTATGTCTGAGAGTTCTCCACTAACAAACGCTTTAGAGATGTGGTGGACTAAGAACTTTCTTCAGTGGTGTTCACAATACATTCATAATACAATACAATTATTGAAGATGGCTACAAAAAATATTCAATTTAAATGACACGAATACCCACTTATAAATGCAAAAGTTTGTGTGAACACGTAATTGTTACTTCTTTACACTCAAATTGCTCGACCAATTTTGATGAAATTTTGTAAGGAGATAGCTGAGACACATTGACACATAGGCTACTTTTTTTCCGAGAAAATTTTCGTATAACTGCTTAGCTAGTATTATATAACAGAAGATACTTTTTAATTTTCAGATCCAGTTCTGCATCGTATTATATTTAAACATTACCGGCCTATTCTCACAGAACTGCAACTATCCAAAATACTTGAATGTTCTCGTCATCATCAACTGCACGGCCTTCTTGTATATGTTTGGCATGTTTTACTACAAAAGCTATGTTAAGAAAACCTCGAAAAAAGAAAGCCTACAGGCTGAAAAGAAAGAAAACTGATGGAGTATTGTAATACGACCCCAATGTGGTGTTTATAACATAATTTATTAGAAAAAAAACATATTATGTACTATAGTTACCTATTTTCATAATATTACTGTGATCAACGCATAAATAATAGGAGAGGTTAAAATAATTATTGTATAAGGCGATACAAATGTCTTCACATGCATATAACTAAGCTGTTTAAAATTACCATTGTTGATAATAATAATACTATTTTTCTTCTAAAAAAAGGAAATTAGATTTAGATAAGCAAAATAATGTCTTAAGTGCCTTACTTTATAAATATCTACAATATGAACGTTACGTACAAATGGGAGGGCGTATTAAAAAATTCAAGCTTATTATTTGCATTAAAAAAATATGCATAAAGGGGATACGAATTGTAAATTAAAACGTTATAACGCACTCATAATGCAATAGTGTTGTAATAGAAAATAAAAATACTTTTTTAGAATTAACAAAACTTATTATTAACTTCCTATTACTGATTTAAAGATAAATGAATGCTTTAGGTGCCTTATTGCTAAATTTAAAGAAATTATGACTTTTTATCAATCGCTTTTAATAATAACGGCTGCATCATATTCGTCATACAATATTTTGAGTTATAACACTATTGTATTATCAGATCGATAATATATTCTCAATATTTTTTGTATTTATAATGGTAATAAGGTTTTTCTTATAAAAATATTATAACAAAAAATCATGAGAAGCAAAGGTTTTTACGAATATCGTATACTGTAAGTGCAACTGTCGTACGTTATTTTTATTTGGTTAAAATAAAACGAGTTGAAAAAAGAACGATTTTCATTGTTAACTTTCATTCCAACGCTTCCGTGCCAATTAAAAAACACAAATGTCACATAGTATTTTTATACTGGGCCGGTAAACTAAATACAATTGGAACCTGACGGCAAATGGAATGATATCTCTGGATATGTCTGAAGTGTCAAGATGCGAAAAAAGATTACAAGACATGCCAAGGCATTAAACAAAACACCAAGGTATTTCCTAATATGACAATTTGCAGAGCTATTATGGCAGGTTTTAGACAAGTGTCGGCTCAGATTCATTTGATTAGGTACCCAAGACTCGATAATTACTATTTCTTTCTACTTTGGTAAAGGCGTAAAAATCTCGATCTTGCAAGTATTTTAAACCATTTGGCCGCATCTAAGCAATAAAATATATCATAAAATTGCAATCTTAAAAAGTGTATATGAGTGAAAGCAGATGAAGTAGACGTAACTAAGAAACTTCTTGAGAAGAACTTTCAACGCCGGTTTACTTACGATGTTTACCTGAAGTTGAAGTTCGTTACGATTTATTATAGATGCACATATTCCAAAAGTAAGATTTAATACGTGTGTAAAATATTTTGGCGTCTGACCGTGCGCCTTATTTGCCACACATTTTTTTGTGAGCATATGCCTAGAAGTTGTTAATTGCTAAATAATTTTTTGCAGGGGCTTAATAACATTTTTTTTTCGCATAAGAACTATGTACATGGTGCCTTTGTCCATTTCTTTATGTAACTTGAATAAGACTATGTTATAATAATAATAATGACAAGAATTCCATAGAACGAAATGTCAACAAATTAAATAAATAAATAAATACACCCAACAGTCACATAAGTAGTTTAACTAAAGACAAAAAAATACGCTTTTATATAAAATTCAACTACAAATAAAAAATAAAAAATAGTTAACAAACCTAAATAACACGCTTTTATAGAAAATCAATCTAAAAATAGATTTTTTTAATAAATTTGAATTTAAAATAGTGTAAAAAAATTGCAAAAGAAGCGTGGGTGCATGCTGTCAATAGTTATACATATTTTATTGACAGATATGAATAGAAAGATTATCATTTTGATCTCGTAATATCTTAAACCCTCTCAATGGTAGAGGAGGCCCGTGCCCTGCAGTGGGACGTATATGGGCTGATGACGATGATGATGAATATCTTAAAAAGCACCCCACGCTTTTTATTACAATAAAACACCTTTTTTACACTACTTTTTTAATTCAAATTTATTTTCCTATTTTTTAGATTGACACATATAACCTCACGCCTCACGCTCAGACTCCGTGCTGCTACTGAGAATTTCCTAATGGAAAAACCCAATAACACTTTACCCGACCCGGGAATCGAACCCAGGACCTCTAGATCGCACGGTACATATTTGTGCCGCGAGACAACAAGGCAGTTTTTAGATTGATTTTCTATAAAAGCGTGTTTTTTAGATTTTTTTAAACTATTATTTATTCTTGAGAAACGTCGAACTTTGTAATGAATGTTAGAATTCAAAGGTGACTATTTTTAATACCCTTTCATACTTGAAAAGTTTAAGCCATAATAAAACTGTTGGCGAACCCTAGTAAGACATACATATTCCATTCATTAACCAGTTAGCCTTGACTTTTTGAATTGTGTATAGAAAAATATTTCGTTACAAACTTACCTCATTTGTTCTAATTGTCACGATGTTTATTAGCACACTGCATTAAAAATATCTAACCAACTACATGGAAATATTTTTCTTTTAATTTATTTATTATTACAGTTCATTCTTATCATAGACATTCCTAAAATTTTAGACGCAATAATTTTTGACACTTTTGAGGATTGCTTTCGACATCTTACAGACATGACCCCTTAAAAGTAACAATGACAAAGCTGTAATGAAAATTCTAATTGGATTAATTAGATTCAATTGAATTCTAATTAACGAATAATATAGTAAACTGTGGTTAGTCAAACAAAAGTTTTCATAGGTGCTAGTTACAAAGTTAACATGTTAATGTTTCGAAAAATAAAAAATCTGTTACCGAATTTTGAGTACACAGAAATCTATAAAAACGAGGTATAATACAAATCAATAAAATAAATAAATTTTTAAGTTATAAATATTATTCTTTTTAAATAAAAAATATTTTATCAATATGTTGTTACTGAGGAAACTTTGGGAAGTGTACAAATTGTTGTTTGAAGACATTGTTGGTAAGTAACCAATTGACTATAAAAATTTGTTTTCATTAAAGACGTAAAATTTATATGGAAACCATTAATGGACTAAGTAACAACTGTTAAAGGATTTTTCATGCCTAAAGCATCATCTCTATATCCTTAGTAGTTTTTTTTATACTTCTTGTACATTTACATTCGTATTAACCTAAACTTTAAACATACATAATGATTTATTTAACTATACTTTCACAAAATATTTTGATATAATACCGTTACTTTCTTAATAATAATATAGTAGAAGAATAAACAAACTCTACTGAATGTATTGAACCGAACAAACAAACAGAGTAGGCGTGTACAGTTGTAAGTGGAGTGAAGAATGAACATGATAAGAAAATTCGAATACTAAGCACTAGTCCTTCTGTTTACGGCAAAGAAATGGCGGTTAGGGCCCTAGCATACGGCGTATTTTAAACGCGCAGTCAACGCGCAGATGACGCGCGTAAACGAGATTCGAACGCAACCTTGTAACCCTAGGCACACGGGGTGATCATGAAACGTGCGTATACGCGCTGACACAGCGATATAGACGCGCAGTAGTCGCTCGTAACTTCTACGTTTTGATCATATCAGTTGTACAATGGCGTCGGTTGAGACTACACTGCTTACGCTGGGTTTAGCACTGCTTTTAAAGAAGAAAAAACGTAAAAATAGGCGCATCTATTGAATGGACCCATTTACGCCTTTGCCCCTTCGTACGCGCTTCAAACGAGCAACGAACGCTCTTCACACGCACGTTTGTATCGCGTTTTACGCGTGTTTGAATCTATACAAACGCAAAAATCGGGATCTACGGCGCCGACGACGCGACGCGACGGCGCGTTTTAAATACGCCGTGTGCCAGGGCCCTTAGGTTCGCTGTAAGTCATTTATTTATTTAATCTACTTATTCGTTTTCGATACCTTAGTTTCTCTAGTACCTTCCTTAGTATATCTTAGTAACTCGAGTCTCTAAATCAGTGGAGAATGTAAAGAGACAAATTTAAAAAGATGTAAATATGTAATCTCAAAGAATCTGAAAAAAACATGGACAATAAATATTTCAATTCTTCCTGCTATCTTTGGTGAAATAAGTGTCATATAAGTACTGCTTCGATATTATTAGCGATACCTATTTCTTTAAAGAAGCTTTGAAATGAATTCGAAACTCTATGATAAATAGACAACTGCTGCTTTTAAATAGCCCATACATTATTTATGTATTTAGTATCATGTAGCTTCATATATCGCCAAAGGTCAAAGAGCTTACAGTTACTCCAGTGTCATTCTTTGGAATTTACATTTATTATTTCAGCCAAATTAAACTTGCAATTTATATAAAAGAAATCTAACTACATTAATGTTTCATTCATAAGCTTTTTTATCCCAACAGTTATTAATATAATCAACAGTTTTAATATAAAGTAATTTTATATCTAATTCGAGGGTGTTCGATTCGAACGTCGTGGAATAGATCGACTTTTTCAATTGATTTTAATATTGAGAATTTTTTCAGCATCAATAATTATACGGTATTAGATATTGATACAATATAATACAATGCTAATTGCTTTATTTCCAGATCCCAGAACGTTACCATGGCCTTTAGTTGCAAAACCATATCAAATAGGCACGGTGCTTGCGTTATATCTCATGTTTGTGTTGAAATGGGGACCTAATTGGATGAAGAATCGTCCTGCTTTTAACTTGGATAAAGTTCTAATATGCTACAATGCGGCCCAAGTTGTATCGTGTGTTTATATATTTGTAAATGTGAGTATATTAAAACAGAGACGTTTAAATATTTCGATAGATAAAATTAACAGTGTTTTAATTCGGATATTTCAATAAATAGATTAACTTATATTAATTTTGTTTGCGAGTCAAAAATGTAGCATAAAATATATTTTTATCTATAGCTTCAGAAGTCTGTTTAGAAGTTCATCATCAGTCCATATACCTACATCCCACGGGTCCCACGTGCTGCTGGGCACGGGCTTCCTCTACAATTGAGGAGGGTTAGGCTTTAGTCCACCACACTGGCCTAATGCGGGTTGGTGGACTACACACCTAAGAAAGTCATACATACATACATAAACTCACGCCTGTATTCCCCGAAGGGGTAGGCAGAGGTGCATTACTGCACCCACATTTCGCCAGGTATGTATCAGTCCCACGTAATAGGGGGCGAGCCTATTGCCGTTTTTCGGGCACATTTCCAGACTCCGTGCTGTTACTGAGAATTTCCTAATGGAAAAACCCAATAACACTTTGCCCGACCCGGGAATCGAACCCAGGACCTCTAGATCGCACGGCACATACTTGTACCGCGAGACCACGAGGCAGTCGAAGAAAGTCCTAAGAACTTTTACGTGTGCAGGTTTCATCACGTTGTTTTCCTTCACCGTTAAAGTAAGTGGTGTGTGCCTTGGGTTTGAACCCGCGACCCCCGAGATTCTCGACCACGCGGTTAAACCTTGAGGCCATCACTACTTAGAAGTTAAACGGAAGAAAGTAGGAACGCGGGAAGGAAATGTTCATATTGTACACAGCGATCATGTTCTATGGTTAAATAAAGGCTTCCATAATCGGCATTGTCAGTCCACAGTCAACTGGTAAAGCGTTACATTCTATGTTTCAGGGAATATATTACGCGTGGGGATGGACGTACAAGTGGATTTGTGAACCTGTCGACTTTTCTAACGCACCCGAAGCTATTCAAGCCGCATGGATCACATATTTATACTTTCTGCTTAAAGTAATTGACCTTATGGATACGGTAAGTCTCTAAAGAATGCATTCAACATTCTTCACTCGTCATATTAAATTCCAATATAAACTGTTTTAAACGATTGCTACAATACAATTAGGTATTTTATTTATGAATCAGCAATACTTAATTAATTGAAAGGAAGTGAGTGCATTAGAATATATTATACAAATGGACAAAGCAAGATATACTATTAAATGCTTTTCATTGTGAATAAATTTACACCATTGTTTATTTTTACTGTGATGGTGACAAAGAACAATATTTAATTACATTTGAGTAAGTCTTCCCGGTTTTTGAAGTAAATTTTTACGATGCGCGCGCACACCGTCACGAAAAACCGACACCATGAAGTTACGAGTCTTTTCTGACATACAAACACCCAGACACGAAAAAAATGTTTGTGAATCACACAAACATTTGTCTCAGTGCGGGATTGGAAGTTGGAACCGGCGGCTTCTCGTTTCTCAAGCTGGTGTCAAATTCATTAGTCTTCCAAAGGTTCCTGCTGGTTACCGTTTTTGATATATGCATAAAAATCTTGTAGCCCTGTCTCTGAAAGAATCGCTTTGTAACTTCAACATAGATTTATTAAAAATCTTATAAGTTTTCGTTATTTTGTGTAATTCAGACATTTATTTTGTCAGGCGTAAAACCTTTAGGGAAACAGAAGCTTGCTTTACTGTACGCGCATTGCGGCGCCGGATTTCATTTTGCTTACACTGCATCGGTTGCTGCTATATTCGAATCCATTTTTAATTTCAAATAAAGAATAGTCTCATAGAAAAAATATATTGTGTCCCAAAGAAATACACATATAATATGTATTACGTAACAACGTAAGTAAATTAAGTCATTAATGTCAAATTATTAAATTTCTTTGGGACAAAATATATTTTTTCTATGAGATAACCCAGCGCGATATCGGTTACGTATTGGCAAACCCTGTATTTCATTTGTGCACGAACGGCGTCAAAAATACCATTATCATACTAAGTCAGTATTTGATGAGTAATGAGTATGTACAATAATCCGAAAATCTTCAAGTAGTTTTTCATTGTTATCATGAAAAAAGTCATCAACAATTGAATGATAATAAAATAATAAGTAAGAATAATAATTCTTAACTCTGTATGTATCTTCTTAATAATTCTTAACCCACCGATAATATAAACAATATTCCAAAGCTAAATAATTAAAATCTATCTTTGCTCTTTAGACAGTTTTTTTCTACATAGTCGTTAATAAACAAAATTTTAACAAAACAAAAACCGCCTTCAAAAAAACCTATTCCAAAACAAATTAAAATGCACTAAAAAGTAAAAAAATAATTGCGTATTCTTCTATAACTTAATAATAATCAACTTACTATTTCTCTTCATCAATATATAGGTACGATCTATGTGTTTACGACGCAAGAAGCTAGTTAGGTACCTATCCACTTCAAATCTAACTCAACACATAGGTACCTATGAATAACAAACAATGATTAAAATATTTTTTAATGTTCACTATGTAAAATGTAATGTAAAATATTAGACTACTTAAAAGTCAATCAAATTATTACGATAATATAATGTAGTTTTAATTATTGTTATTCTTGGAGGCGGTGTCAGCCAAGGTAGGATTCTCGTATTATTATTCATAATCATCATCAGCCCATATACGTCCCACTGCTGGGCACGGGCCTCCACTACAACTGTGATGCTAGGTATGTATATTGTAGTGTTTCCGTAGCTGACACCGCCTCCATAATAACCTCCTCCTTTTTTTGAAGTCGGTTAATAAGTAAATTACTACAACATGTTCCATGTAAAATACATCATACAAAAAATTGGCGCCTGTTTCCATGAAGTAATGAAACCACAAGTACATAAGTATGAAACAATAAATGAAGCAAACAGTTGCTTAAGCATAAATTGTTAGATATTTGAATTCAATGGAATTTCACTAGAATTTTAATTTGAAACTAATTAACTTGCAGGTATTTTTTGTGTTGAGGAAGAAATCCAACCAAGTGTCGTTCCTACATATTTATCACCATACTGGCATGGTGCTGTTGACTTGGGGCGCTGTTAATTATTTACCAGGTATTATTAATGTCGTTCCATTTCCTAATAGAGTAATGCATAGGTAAATCTAGCTGTAATTACTTTTGCATAATGCTGAACCTTTAGCGAAATAACAATTTGTTTATACAGGGGCTTATATTCAATGTAAATTGCTGAAAATTTTATTATAATCAAAACCGTAATTCAAATACTTTCTATTTCCACAGTAATATTTATACATAAATGTAAATTTAATATTTAGGCACACGCGTGTAACTTTTCTAAGTTACGTGTGTATTTGTAATGAATTATTGTGAGGGAACGTGCACACATACAATTTTACACATAATTTTAAAATTGGAATATCTTAGGACTTAGGACTCACCCCTTAGAAGTAGTGGAGGCCTGTGCCTAGCAGTAGGACTTACATAAGCCAATGATGATGAAGCTGGAATATAATATTAAGTGCATAATCGACAAATTATAATCAACAATCAAGTAACGAAATGACTATTGAATATCTTTACTGTGTCCATAGTTGGCTTTTAAATTTACAGGAGGACACGGTTCACTGGTAGGAGTAATCAACTCCTTCGTACATATCGTTATGTATTCGTATTATTTGATAACTGTAATCAAGCCGAGCACCAAGAAGTCGTTCTGGTGGAAGAAGCACATCACGCAGTTACAAATCGTGAGTAACACATGAAAAATATTTGAATTTAAGTGAAATCATTTGCAACTCACACTCTAGTTATTACATACATACATAACCTCACGCCTATATTCCCCAAAGAGGCAGGAAGAGATGCATTTGTGCACACATATTTCGCCAGGTATGTATCAGTCCCACATGTGACTTTTTTCGGGCACAATTCCAGACTCCGTGCTGCTACTGAGAATTTCCTAATGGAAAAACCCAATAACACTTTGAATCGAACCCAGGACCTCTAGATCGCATAGCACATACTGGTCCCGCGAGACCACGAGGCACGCTAGTTATTAAAACCTCATATTATGTCTCGACAAATGCACTACAAAATTAAGAGTAATTTGTTAACAAAATAAGGCAAAACGCAAATTCCGTGTTTAAATTTATTTATGGAATAAGAACAAAATATTAATAACTTTTGATACCTTAATACTGATTGGTCGTTAATTAATATGTTCAATGTATCATTTGTGCTATTTTCTCACGGATTGTGTCGATAGCCCCCAGGTAATTGTAAAAAGGGTTTTCGGATACTATTGTCTAAATATTTTGGTTACTTTCACGCTTTATGTTCATTAGCTAAACTAATGTTAATTAATTATTCATGCAAAGCAGTGGCGGTACTTCCATAGAAGGCTAAAACCCAGCTTGCCTTACAAAATACCGAATAATAATCTTTAAGTTTTAAATATTTATTTAACAAAAGCAATTTGAGATATAAATGAGAATATTCAGACCCTACAATAAACAATTACAAACTAGACATTAAACAATTTTTAATGCTTTTGGGATTCTATGGAAGTACGACCACTGATGTAAAGGTAACTTTGCCTGTCTGTTGCGCTTTCAAGCCTAAATCACTGGATCGATTTAGATGATATTTGGTATGGAAATTATCGGACATCAAAAAGAACATAGATTACTTTTTTCTATAAAATTGTGCCCGATTGAAAGAAAACCCAACCGCCAGCATAGTATAAGTCAAGTCTCGATGCTTTAAAGTAATTTTTATGTTTTATATACGTAGAATGATCATTTATTTTCAGCTGCAATTTTTCTGGTGCGTGGTACACATGACAATAATAGTTTTCGTGCCAGACTGTGCGTACCCCCGGTGGACAAGCGCTATATTCCTTCCACAGAACATATTCATGTTGATACTCTTCATAGATTTCTACATTAAAACTTACATTCGAAAGCCTAAATATCCTAAAAAAGTCGAAGATAATGTTGTTCACTCGACCTCGAGTTTTAATGACCACGTGAATAACAGCAATGTAGTAGATTTAAAATGTTCTGAGAACGGTTATAAATGTAAATCAAAAGAAAACGGAACTCTATGTAGCAATGTAGACATGAATCGTAAAATATGCGACGTGAGTTCGTGTAAGGGCGGGAAATGTAATTGATTGAAGTTAGATATAATTATGTAATTCTTGCTAGTTTAATTTTCATCTTAATTATCTATATATATCGTTTTTATCTCGAAATTTGTTAAGGACAATGATTTCGCCGACAAGTTCCTTATAAAGTGAGAAAAAGTTATGAGAACTTGCTAAACCATTATCTTAACAAGATGTCATAAATATCAGTGGCGGTACTTCCGTAGAAGCCCAAAAGCGTAACACGTTAATTGTGTAATGTCTAGTTTATAATTGTTTATTGTGGGGTCAGGATATTCTCATTTATACGTCATATTGCTTTTGTTAAATAAAGATTATTATTCGGAATATTGTAAGGCAAGCTGGGATTTTGGGCTTCTAAGGAAATACCGCCACTGATAAATATACATACATAGATAGATCCAGCTGCAATTAATAAAAAACATCGGGTAATAGTATATACTTATAATACATACATACATAAACTCACGCCTGTATTCCCTTAAGGGGTAGGCAGAGGTGCATTTCTGCACCCACATTTCGCCAAGTATGTATCAGTCCCACGTAATAGGTGGCGAGCCTATTGCCGTTTTTCGGGCACATTTCCAGACTCCGTGCTGTTACCGAGAATTTCCTAATGGAAAAACCCAATAACACTTTGCCCGACCCGGGAATCGAACCCTACTTAAAATACTTAATACTTATAATAACAGTACTTATAATATGTAATAACAATAACATAAATGCCAAGATAGAAAAAGTTTTACAAAATCAATAAAATATTGATAAGTAGTAACTTAAGTTCATTTACTTTATATTTTCGGTTATTTCTTCAAAATTAGTCTCTTATGTTTTGTTATTGTTTGGCATATTTTCTAAATAATCTGTTGTTGTTTAACCGATTCATTAAATATATATATTTAGATTTATTTATTTACATATTAATTTGTTACAAATAGATGGGATTTCAATATCATTATTGTCATATTTATGTAATGTTCAGTATAATATAATATACATACCTAAATATAGGAATATGATGTAATTTATAAATGCCACTAACTTAATTACTGTTTAAACATGTCATATACGAAATAATGTAATTAGCCATAAGTCCTAGATTATGATATTTTAGATTTAAGCCGGCTATACAATAAGTTTCAGAAAAATGAGGAAATAAATCGCAGTGTGTTATTACAATTATTCCTTAACCCACCCACTCCATCTTGATCTAAAGGTAGTTGGTAAAATTAGATAAACTTAACTGGACGTATATATAATAATAAAAATTTATTTGTACAAAAACATTACAATACAACATATATTTTTACAATACACATAAAATGAGGGCTGTACAATATCAGTGTGCAATTTTATGTCTCATTGACTCCCAAACTAGGAATAAACCTGTAACTTGGGGGTCATTGATTCTCCTATATGGGCTGATGATGATTAATATTGTGTACGTTACTGCTTCCCGGCATTTGGGACAGCGGTACCACTCCGATCTCAATCATAAAGATATCTACCTTACCGATCGCAGTCTAAGCGATGTCCCCGACGCCTCCGCTTATTTCATTACACTTATGTTCGTTTTGCTCTCAAAATTGCATTTGTTTCTGCGCTTGCCACTAATCGTCCCCACAAGACATAAATCATTCGGTACATTTTTTATTTATTTCCTATAATCCTATAAAATGTATGAAATTCCCACTAACGACTTCAACAAGCTCTTCACATTTTCATTCACGATCCCTATGCGGGGTGGGTCTGAACAGATTTTGAATACAAATAGCATCATTATGTATCCCATAAATGTTTATATCATTTGATTTATGTCCAAAGTTCCGTGGTTATCTATTTCAGATATGAGTCTTATTTAAGTTCACTTTATTGTTTTGTTATTTGAACTATTAAATTGGTATATAATTTATAAGTAATGTTATGCATGGTTAGATTTTTTTAGTTAGCACTTGGTCTGCCAAGTCAGGATGTTGTCAGTCGTGGGGTTTAATCAGATGATATGATATTTGAATTTTGTGAAAAGTAACAGTTTTACTGACGCGTTTTATAGCTGAATAAGATTTTTAGAGGCTCAGTTATTTACTTTCTTTATGGCACACCTGTCAAGCTCATTCTTTGAACGTATTAAAATAAAATGTGACTCTCAGGTGAAGTGATCTACCGTTTGTAGAACTTGTAGCATGTTAACTTTGCGTTGCGATTGCCATTAGGCAGCATAAGGCAATATTGCTCGAAAAATATTTTAAGGCGTAACATTTATGTACCCGTAACTCATGCAAAACTTTGCCAACACGCATCTCAGTTGTAGAGGAGGCCCGTAAACAGCACTGAGACGTATATGGGCTGATGATGAACTCACGCAAAACTGTATCATTAGGATACACTCACTCCTGTATCCTAATGGGAGTAAGTACACCTCGTACTTCCCCAATCACATTCTACCAACAAAGACTTGCCCGTATAGTTCCCCTAATAAGAGATGTGCCTATTACCGTTTGTCGGACATATTCCCAAACGACGACAGAATATCTGAACGGAAAACCCCAACAACACTATATAAATATAATATAATATAACGCGAAAATAAAAATAAACAAGTAAGGATAGTTGTCTACAAGCAATATTCATGGGAATTCTATATCAAAGATGAAAATTGATTTGAATCACATGGTTGAGTTTTCAAGTACACATAATTGTCCGTAAAGAATATCTACGTGAGATATGCTAGCAGACGCAAAGTCATATGTCTAATCTTAGTGCAACATAAAACAAAAAAATGTGTAGCATCGACCCCACTTACATTAGAAATAATAACTCATGGGAACAAAATTGTCAGTAATAATCACTAGATTACATAGGTTGTTAGTGATGCAAAAGAATGTAATGTCAAAACGATTTCGATGTTTTAATACAGTAATTTATGTTTAATTTTTGCGCACTATACTTGGTGTCGGTCAAATTTAATGGAAAATTTACCCTTCGCAGCAGACAAATTCTGAAAAATATTTTGACATTCCACTTTACTAAGGTGAAGGAATTAAATCTAAATGACTATTGAGTCATTTATTTTAAGGACGTTTCGTACGATAACCAGCATAAGAAGCTTTTAATAAAAAATAAATAGGGAAGAGGCATCTCTGGCGATATTTTATTTTGTAGTACGAAAAAATTTCATGTATGGTTTATTTTTATTTTTATTATACATTTTTTTCTCAATTAAAACAATCTTCAACCCTCGCCGGTAGAACTATCAATCGATCACTTATCCCCGCCAGGTGTCTCAATTGTCACCTCTCAACCAGCAAACATCACGGAGTACCTAGTTTTTTGGTTTTATTTGAATATTGATCGAAGCAGTGACTGTTATACGTGTAATTTTAATTTTTCAGTGCAACTCTCATGTTAATTTTATTCTCATAGTGAATTTATCGTTATTTTTCAGTGCTATTATTATTTATTTACATTTTAATAAAAAAATTAAAATTTCCAGTAAAAAAATGGGTTGTTCGTAGAAGGGTGAAAATTTAAGATTATACGTATTTATTAATGCTGAATCATAAAAAAAAATTGGCCAAATAAAAAGAAGGGTTGGACCGGGTGGTCAAACCAATATTTTTCATATCCCTAAATTTTAAGCCCTTAATATTTAAGGGTATGAAAAATAGATGTTGACCGAGTCTCAGACCTACCCGATATAGTACACACAAAAACTTCATAAAAATCAGTCGAGCCGTTTCGGAGGAGTTTGTCAACAAACACCGCAACACGAGATTCCTTACTAATATTATAAATGTGAATTTAGGGATGTTTCTTACGCTTAACATCCCTTTACACTACATCTCTTCCCTTTTAGCATTTTGGATGAAATGAAAAAATATTTTAAGAATCTATAAAATGTAAAATACACCACTTAACTTTACTCATATCAAAATCGAATTTACCGCACTGTTCGAAAGGCAAGGACTACAGAACAACAGGCAAGAAATTCTAGTGGTTCTCTTTTCCAATCAAGTTATACTTTAAAATATATAGTCCATATCCTTCAATTTTTTCAGTTGTATGATATTTCTCCTCCAGTCTAGTCCAGTTCGTTGACGACTTGACCAGTATGCGTATTTACAATGAACACAACATAACATATACATTTTATAAAATTAGGTAACAAGAACAAAAATATTTTTTATTCAAAATCTATCTTCAATATTTTTATTAATAATTTTGATCTAAAATTTTACACTTGGTAAAAATCAATAATAACACAATTTACCTCATTATCCTCATTTGCCTCGTTATACTTTCGTGCGAAATCGCGTTTTCATGGCAACGATTCCGGGACGACTCTCGTGACTAGACGTGCACTTTTGGTCTGAACGCGGTAGGAATAACAATTTAATTGCCTTGTAGCAACAAATCTTCTTGAATACAGAGTTCATTTTCAAAAAACCTTGTAATTATTGACACTCTGTTCTTAATTATTTTGGTAAACACCATTTTTTACTAATTCTAATTCGCAGTCATTCATACTGGCCTGCTTCAGTTCACTTAGGGAAATTGCCAAAGGTCGAGCCTTATCGACTACTAAATTAGATAGTTGTTATCGAACGGCTTAGGTGGTTCTATATAGCCACGCAATCGCGACAATGAATAAGCTATGTTTTTCTTCCTTGGACTGAATAATACATTAAAATTATTAGAAGTACCTATACGATTCTAGAAGTAATACACAACGTTCAATCCGGGTACATATTTCCGACTTCGGGGAGAACAAGACCTCCAGAGGCTAATGATCAATGATAAGTAAATGTAAACAGTATTTTCCAAACAAATACATATTGATATGCTCAACTACCCAATTTAACGCGAGAGTCCCTTTCTGATCTGACAACATTTCTCGCGTTCTATTAGACTAATGTTGCCATATGCCATTATTCTTGGCTTACATTGACGAGTACAGCTCCTACTACAACTGGACTAGCATAAGCAAAAAATTAGGTTCTATCAAAGGAGTCTTAATACCCAATGATCTTATTTTAGTATAGCCCGTTTCAAACAGTTAAATGCTTCAGTTTGGTTATCGTCCCAATACAAATTTATATTCCCGGACTTGGCTAACTTTAATTTCAACAACTCGCGCAAAGGCTCAGTGTATGTTTCTAAATTAGAGATCCACTTGCCAGTGTTGTTAAACCCAGTAAACTTGAACTTCCTCACTAGTAAAAGGCTCTAAATGACTGATATATTAGACCTTTTTTTTATTGGTTTAACTTCCTCTGGAGTCAATTTAGATATGCCCACGAAAATATATACTTTGAATATTTCGCATCATTCTCTCGCCTCATCAGCCTCGTTATTCCAAAACAATATCGTCAGAATTGACTACGCTTTAGTAAGGCAAAATATTCTCTAGTGTTTCTAGAAAGCATTCAGGAGAGCATAAAATACCAAACACGAGATGTTTGTGTTTGAATAGACCTTGACTACGTGTGTAAGTTATAATGTCTTCGCTCAACTCCTACTAATGAAAAGAATTCCTTAAATTTTGCTTTGAGAACACTTTGAACTAGCGAAACTTGAGAATTAGCTGTTCCATAGTAGGTAATGGATGTTTTTCTTTAATAATATCGTTTAATAGTGTTGAGAAATTGGTTGAAAAGGCTCGCTCTATTGGAATATGGATTTGAACATCCTTGATTTTAAGAAACGTTTCCGCGACTGCATTTACATCTAGTGCCAGTCTCAAAACCCAAAGTTTAGTTGAAGTGTCTTTTCTAAGGAGATTTCTGGTTCCACTTTTTACCACATAAATCACATACATACATACATAAACTCACGCCTGTATTCCCCGAAGGAGTAGGCAGAGGCGCATTTCTGCACCCACATTTCGCCAAGTGTGTATCAGTCCCACGTAATATGGGGCAAGCCTATTGCCGTTTTTCGGGCATATTTCCAGACTCCGTGCTGTTACCGAGAATTTCCTAATAGAAAAACCCAATAACACTTTGCCCGACCCGGGAACCGAACCCAGGACCTCTAGATCGCTCGGCACATACTTGTACCGCGAGACCACGAGGCAGTCACACCACATAAATCGATTTGATTTTTAGAAACTACATCCATTTTCGACCTCATAAACCCGATCTTTCTAAAACTATAAGTGGATTTTGACTTCGATAGGCCATAAATTTCTACCCGAACGGCTTTGTTTTTATAAGATTTTCCAAGTAGCGTCATTAATGACATTTTCTTATCGAATAATTAATAAGCATTTCTGTTTACACGCCCTCAAACAAACATGTAATAGAGTCAACATGATCTACAAACTCTTTTGGTTTGGAATTCAGTTTAAATTTGTCAACAAAGGGTACGACAATATTTGTAATAATTTTCAACAAATCCACACTTCAAACATTTCTAAATTTTAGCTATACATTATTTGGTGGTCACACCACAACAGGAAAATAGAATATGTTCGCTTTGCTTTCTTAGAGTTCACACTTGTTGCCGTAAGATATAGCTCTATGTCACGTTTCCACTTTTCCCATCGTAAACCAATTAAAGCTGGTTCACCCTCACAGTACATAGACTCACAATTTGTGTGCTTTTGTAAGCACCGTTCTAATATGAATAGAACTACTTTTTTGGATTCTATGAGTACTGTTCCGAATTTCAACATTTACCTTACAATTTATAATAATTATGACATTAATTTACACTACGATTCCCAAGCAAATAGTTAGTAAAAAAAAAGTTTAGATCCCTTATTCAAGTAATAAAAAATCGAAGGAATTAGAAATATTAAGAAACTACGGTCAATACAGTATTTTTTTTTCCATATATGATACTCAATTAATAAAACAACAACTTTTTAACTTTTTCTATTAGAAGAACGTGTACTTGACAACGTACAATTTTTGTATTGAAGAAATTTCACTTTTTTTTTATAAATATTTTAACCCTTGTAGCGCCCTTGTATCCACAAAATTACTGTCTATTTGTTAAATTACCAGTCATTTATTGTACATACTACTTTAAAAAGATAATTTCAGTTATTGTTTACACAAAACTTGTATACTTGAAAAAGTTATTGGAATTAACTATTTAATTTTGAAATTAAATTGTGATTATTATTTAAATATCTGTTTAAAATTATTTTCATTGAGTCATTACATGAAATATGAATACTAAAATTTGTTATAGGTATATTTTTGTTAAGTTTCACTTCTTAGGTGTGTACACTAATACACACACACACCTTTTTCCCTATTGCTTTATTTATGTAAGCCGAAGTCACACTTTCCTCGGCCAATGCATCAAGAATTCTTTCTTTGCTAACTGACGTTAACATCTGTCTATTATAAACTACAAGATTTGAACTTTTTCGCACGTGACAATGATACCCGTAAATAGTATTTAACATATCAACAATGTCAAATAGTAGTTAATTGTACATATTGATTCCTAAAAATCACAATAATGCTTTTAAATGAATTTTCCAACCAAAACAATATTGTACCACGCTATTTGATAGTTGAGTAGGGGGTTTCATTTTGATACTACGCTATTTGAAACAGGCTGTCCCAAATTTTTATAACCAATATCTAATATTACGTAGTAGGTAAGTGTAGTACGTAGCAAGTGGTACGTAAGCACAGGCCTCCGATTTCATGTACCAACTCCATCTCCTGGCAAGATGGAGTCAAAGAGCTACAAAAAAAATGTCCTAGTAGCTACAGTAGTACAGTTGCAGGGATTTCCTGTGAAGCTGTATATCGGCTCTGAAATAGATCGAGCTGATAAAAGCTGAAAATATTAAAACCCAAATAATTTTTGAGGTGACGCAACTGAATCCTCATATAATATAAGACCGTGAAAAATTTAAGACCGTGTGATACACTTTACTGCATTTGGAGCTTTTTAGTAAGATATGAACGGGGAAGTAATTTTCTTATCGATTAAGTATTATAATAATAATCTTATCGAAAATTAAATTGAGGAATGAGTAGATTTTTCACGAAGGCTTCTAGTTTTATCTGCTTATTAAAAGAAACTATTTAATTATTTCACTCTAACCTAGACATGCAATAGCGTGTCCAGACAAGTTAAGAAATAAAGCTGGCGACGTATGCGTGTAAGTTTTCACAAACTATTCGAAAGCTCCTTTTAAACCATTCTAAGTCTAAACCCATTAAACTTACAAATTTGAATTTTGGTGAAGAACCAAGTCAAATATTCAGCTTGAATTACATCCAAGTCAAAAAAATAATTGTGTAAATTATAATAGTTAAATTTAAGAATTTTTATTACTTATAAAATATCAATCATTGTAGTAGTACCAAGAAACAAGATTTTTTAAACTGTTTTGGTTTTATGCATATTCTTACTTATAAATTATAGGATTTATACAGAATTTTGCATCCATATAGATCTCAATTGTTTTGTCGGCGAAGTAGCCAACGATGCATTATTATTCGTAATACTGAACTTCCATTTCACATTTATGTTTTCATGCGATTATTATTACAGCAACGTAGACTGAGCGAAGCAGATGTAAGCTAACCAAAATTCCTTTTAACGCATTGAAGGAAATAATGTTTAACAATCTCAATTTCAACATTTACCATAAAACCGAGTAATAATAATCCAAGAATCAAACAGAAAACAAAATATTTCGATTGCATGCGCTTGCTTATGTGCCACGAAACCAATAGTGGTAGTCACAATGTTTATTTGCTTTCGTTTCGCCAATTATGTTTGAACTCACACATAATGGGGACGAGTGTACTGTTGTTTTCTGACACATTTTCAGACCCCGTCCTCCTACGCCAAAGTTCGTAATTGAAAAATATAAGAACCATATCCCGACAGGGGAATCGAACCCAGGACCACTTTACCGCCGCCCACTTTAATCGCGGACCAACGAGAAATTCAAATAAATTTTATAAAAATGTTGACGACTCAAAATCTGTTAAGCGGCAAATTAAACTTAAGAGCGAATATGTTTTGTCATCAGAAGTATGCAGCCTTGCGTCGCTGTCTTCTGTAAGACGTGATTGGATATTAGTGAATTTTAAAATGTAATTATCTAATTATCGATTATAGAAAATACAAGTGGGACATGTTGGGAGTACATTGCGTGCCGTCCTTTATAATGGCAAACGGTCGATACACCGCAGTGGCGGTTCTGACGTCGCGACGGCCGCACGACGCTCCTTCGCGCATAGTTTATGTCTGCCGCGTTCGGTACCGGTGAGTTATTTCATCTTATTTGTTGTGATTAGTGCGGTGTACATGTAAAACAATATTGCACATTTTAACATAAAATTTCTTAAAATATATGCAGGACGTCGTGAAATAATTTGCTTAGGAAATTATGGTTTATTAATATTATAAATAGGTCATACATTATAAAATATTTGTTAATAAAGTTAGATACATTTGGGTTACTTTAATACGGAAAAACGTCACTTTTTATCGAGTCCCCTTCGAATGTAAATTAAGAGCGTGTGACAGATATTTGTATCCAATTACGACACACTTAAAAACAATGCAAAACATTTTCAGTTAAATTAACGCTCTGTAAAGAAATTAACATGAATACAAGCAAATGTTCCGAACCCTTAATTTAATTTTCCTGTTTAAAGTTTCGATAATTTTTCAAATTAACTGTATAATTCGTTTATTATAAGGGCAATAAGAAAGTTATGTTTTAATCCATTTAAATGATAAAATCAAAACAAATATAATTCAGGTAAAGTACGAGTACCTATATCTTGGCATGATAAACATAAGAACTCGAAATAAATGTAGAAAACCATTTTTAAAATGTGTGAAAAAAATTACGCCTTAATCTACTGATTTTTCTATGTTAAGTCTTAGGTTTTCGCTTTGTTTTGAAGTCTTTTTTAACAAAATATTGTGTTGACAAAATCTTGAATAAATGGATTACATATTCAATATATGTTTTTAATAGATATTTTTTCAAAGATTACTTTATATAATTAAATAGTATTTTTTGCGTCAACTGCATCTGAACATTTAGTTAAAAAACAATAACTGTTAGTTGTATTTTACCTAAAATACAGTAGAAATATCTCCTGCAATGCTGATTTAAAAACGGGGGTAAGTCAAGGTCACAATCTTTTTAAACTTCTATTTATCCGATTGGCGTCCAAGACAATACACCAAATATTGCTGCAGTAATTACCTGCATTAGGTGTAAACGGACTTCACGGAACAAAAGCGAAACGTCTTGGGGTAATTATACTTCGGGGCAATATTACAATCAAATTGCCATGGGGTAATAGCGCTATCGTTTAAATATGTAAAGCGGAAAGTCGTTTTCACAGCTGCAAACATTTCCTTTGAAATTACACGTGGACAATTTCAAAGGAAATTGAAATTATCTACGAAGTAAATAATTAATTTACCTCAGAAGTCAGGGTAGCAATTTTTAAAATAAATTGACGTAGCTTTCTATCTATATACAGAATAAAAGATCGTTAATAGTGAATATGCCGCCTTTTTTCATTAATTTCTATAAGCCGTAATTCTTACACATTAATATTCATGCATCCCTTTATTTAAACTATAACAGAAAAAATATATTGTCAAAGACAAAGTAGCTAAAACTGACATACAAAAATTTGTGACGCTGTTAACGAAATTATAATAGAAAATGCGTATGATTTAATCAAATTATCTCAAGTGCTAAGAACAAAATGCTTATGCTAACGTAAAAATATTTGAATATTACCTATTATTTGCACATTAAATACAATACAATCACGCGATTCATTGCATGTCTCTGACATGGCACATTTTGCAGACAGTGAACCAAGATTTACCCAAGATAAAAAACCATTGTAGTATCCATACTAATATTATCAATGAGATAGTAACTCTGTCCGTCTGCTACGGTTTCACGCTTAAACCGATTGACTGATTTGTACGATTTTTAGTATGAAGATAGATAGGACCTTGGGGAAAAATATGCAGTGCATGTATTGCAGTGTGATGCAGTGTTCCCGTGGGATGAAGACGGAATTTAAAATTGCTCCTGGATGGAGTCAGTCATCACAGCTAGTATTATTATACGTCACGGAAAACAATCCCTAGCTTTCGCCCTATCATCTTCATCAGCCCATATACGTCACAATGCTGGGCACGGGCCTCCTCTACAACTGAGAGGGTTTAGGCCTTAGTCCACCACACTGGCTTAGTGCGGGTTGGCGGACTACACACCTAAGAAATTCCTAAGAACTTTTAGGTGTGCAGGCTTCATCACGAAGTTTTTCTTCACCGTTAAAGTACGTGATAATTCTTTGTTAATACACACGTTACTTCGAAAATTCAGAGGTCTCTTCGAAAGAGAGAGTGGCCTGGGGTTTGAACCTGCAACCGTCGAGATTCTCGCCCGCCCGCCTAAACCTCGAGGCCATCACGACTCCGTAATACACCATTTAGATAATTAAAAAAAAAATATATATAAATAGGTAATAATTCCCAAATGAAAATTGCAATACACGCAACTTATAGGTCTCAATGTCTTAAATAACCTTTAAACAGCTGACCGAAATATAAAATTATCCACACCTCGCCTCTGGAGGTGATTTTTGCTAGTAGTGGGATATTTATGTCCTTTCTAATAGTGATAAGTAAAAAGTCGTGAAGGCCTCGTTTCGGTTTAGGCGCGCGGTCGAGAATCTCGACGGTCGCGGGTTCAAACCCCAGGCACACACCTATGACTTTTCGAAGCTATGTGTGTATTCACAAAGAATTATCACTTGCTTTAACGGTGAAGGAAAACATCGTGATGAAACCTGCACACCTAAAAGTTCGTAGGAATTTCTTAGGTGTGTAGTCCGCCAACCCGCACTAGGCCAGCGTGGAGGACTAAGGTCTAAACCCTCTCAGTTGTAGAGGGAGGCCGTGCCCAGCAGTGGGAATAGTGATAATGATACATAATAGCAGAACTCACAATAGTGACCCACACAAGTTCGCCGCGATTCAGGATCAATTTACCAGTGGGCCGGCATAGTTAGGACGACATGTTACGGATAATTGTAATTATTTCTCGAGATAAATAACTCTCTGACTGCCTCGTGGCCTCGCGGTACAAGTATGTGCCGTGGGATCTAGAGGTCCTGGGTTCGATTCCCGGGTCGGGCAAAGTGTTATTGGGTTTTTCCATTAGGAAATTCTCAAAAAAAAATTATAAAGGTTCGGTCGCCCCTCCATTGGCGAACGTCATCAGCAAAGTATTTTAACAACAAATTGATAATGTCACAAATCATGACAATTAATTTTAATATTTTTAAACCTTATTTTTTATATTTCAGCGTCCTAAAGTTATGAAATATTGATAAGAATTATTTCATATTTATTTCAACAAACAAGTGTCAACATAAGTAAAGACTAATAAAATCAAAAGATTATTTAATTACGTTAATGAGACATCTCTAAATTACTATATTGAATAAACAGATTTTTGGTGATATTTAAATTAACCAATGAATGCTAATTAAATATTTCTAAAGTTAACTTAAATATTAGTTTAATAATCTTCGCGGCGACATGTATATTACTCTCAAAAGTATTCTTATACTATATATATATCTTCTATATCTCCTTTACATTGCAAAGTGAAGATGTGTTTTATAAGTCAGATTTTCATATATATTTTAAACGGGCAAAGGGTCCATTGCTTGTTAAAAATTGTTTAGGATTTGGACCTCTAGGGTGTTTCAAACGAAGCATGAGCGGTAAGATTTTATTATATGTAAAATTACTACGAGGTAGGAGTACCAACGGTAAAGAGTCGATATCATATTTTACGCCAAGCAGACTACAGAGGAACAAAAAAATAGTGAGAGTTGTATCAACACACACCTTAATAATTCCAGTTCTGAGCACAGCCCTAATTTTTGATTAAATAAATAAATACAGCCAACAGTCACATACATAGTTCTGACCTCACACTAAGATACAAGTCTTGAGTTGTGGGTATCAGAAACTACGAGAGACTTTTCGGTCTCACATACACCCAGACCCAAAATAAACATTTGTGGATCACACAAAGATTTGTCTCGGTGTGGGGATCGAACCCGCTGCCTCTCGTTTCGTAAGCTGGTATCTAGCCAACTGCGCCACGGGGCTGATTGAGGGGCACTCGACAATGTATAACCAATAAATAATATGCATTTTCGTATTTATTATATTAGTAATGCTTTTACGTCATATTCTGTATGTACGGTCCAAATATTTTCATGTGCATGTTTTAGACCAATTTACGATCGGACTAGGAGGTGATATTGACCTTTGTAGGAAATGTTCAACTCGAGGCACTTAAGTTAAATACCTAATCTTACTCAATAACCAAGATTGACTTTCAGATATAGTTCGATATCACTTTTACTGACGAAATGATTTTATGTTTTCAGCAAACTGAATGTTACTAGGATATTTCGTTACTGCTATATATATTTAGTTGAATATTAACGTTGACTTTTTTTCAAAGAAACTAGGGAACATTCACATACCTTTGAATACTCTAAAGATGTTTGTGTCCTGTATGCTCGATTGCCTTTGAGAAAATACCATAAAGCAAAATGGACTGTTGCCTGTAAATGCTCACAATATTTTAAGGCTATGAAATGTTAGTTAGTTGTTGAAAATAGAAGGACAAAAGAATAGAGTATTATGAAACGATCTTACACATAAATAAAGATAGCCCCGAAAAGCGTCCGTTTGCTCTGAGACTGACACCGCCTTGTTTAAGCTCGATAATACATGCTGTTGTCTAAATCACTGTAGCTATAATACTACTTTTCTAATGACTAATATTAGATTATAACTCATTTTAATCCTGGATCCATTGTTTACCCTAATGGCTTGTTAGCGTTGGGTCTGGCCATTTAGAAATAAAAGCAAGTCGAACAACTATAGGCACTTATGCAAGCATTTGCCGATAGTCTACAAATCCATCCATCAGCCCGCATTGCGCCAACGTGGATAAAAGACTAAACGGTTTAGGTTATTACGAGTATAAAGAAAAACATAGCCGGTAAAAGATTAATCAATCATTTTAACCCATTCCTTCCCACTGTCCTATTTTTAGGACACTTTTTTTTAAGTTATTAGGGCTCTTATTTTTATTGTTTCTGATAAAATTCGTAATTTCACAATATTTTTCGTTTTTTTTTCCGCTGTAAAAAAATGTTAAAGTGATTTTAATGTTATTTTTTTTAATTAATGTATTTTACAAAAAAATATATCATAAAATTGTTTCTTAATGTACTAAGAACTTAATTTATAAATTTCATAAAAAAAATCCAACGTTTTCGATGCTTGGGGCGTAATGGGTTAAGCATGTACAATAACCATATTTTGATGAACTTATATTTTGTCATTATTGCATAAATGATACACCTGATTACGAAATCCTTGGTGATTTTTCAGACAACGCATGCATTTCCAAAATGTTTTTTTTACCAATTTTCATAGTTCTTCATAATTCAAAACATAAAGCCGCCCACTGATCGTTTCGGTGACGCTTACTACATCTGATTAGACCATATTAGTATATGAACGATTTACAGAAATTAGCGCACTTAAATGTTCTAAACCAGGGATTTCTTTGGTAAAATTTACAAGCCCGTACAAACTCAAGGTGGTAGTCGAACAACTAGTGTCAAAGGTAAATAATGATATCAGAACTAGGCTTGAAACAGAAAATATGTTTTATTATTTTTACTGCCTCGTGGTCTCGCGGTACAAGTATGTGCCGTGGGATCTAGAGGTCCTGGGTTCGATTCCCGGGTCGGGCAAAGTGTTATTGGGTTTTTCCATTAGGAAATTCTCAGTAACAGCACGGAGTATGGAAATGGGCCCGAAAAACGGCAATAGGCTCGCCCCCTATTACGTGGATGGCCACCGGGGGGTTTTGGTCGGGACTGATACATACCTGGCGAAATGTGGGTGCAAAAATGCACCTCTGCCTACCCCTTCGGGGAATACAAGCGTGAGTTTATGTATGTATGTATTTTTAAAGAAGGGGCAAAGAAAAATAAATCCTCATTAGCGCCAGCGTTTTGTATCATGAGAATAACAGCCCCGTGGTGCACATTGCTAGGCATCAGCTTGCGAAATGAGAGGCTGCGGGTTTGATCCCCGCACCAATTTTTTGTGTAACAAATGTTTGTTTCCGGTCTGGGTGTTTGTGAGATCGGAAAGTTTCTCGTAGTTTTTGTTACCTTCGACACAAGACTTGTGTCTTAGTGGTGGGTCAAGTCTATGAAAGTGCCTGTTGGGTGTTTTTATTATTTGTTATTATTAGTGGGACGTATATGGGCTGATGATGATGATGTTTATCAAATTGTATAAGTTTGAATTAAGTTATTTTTCTGTAGGTAAGGTTCTGGAATGGAAAAATTTAAATCTTCGTAACTTTCCATATTGCATCCATCACATAGTGAAACCTTTCATAATCTCAGACTCTAGTATATATCCGATTTGGCGCAGGCTAGTATAATCGTATCAACCCGAGAGGCATAATCTCGTATCGTTATCCAATTCTCTCAAAAAGCTCTTGTAACTATTTCAGTGCGTCAGCTTTAACTGTTTTAATAAATCTGTCTATATCAGTCATAACACATTTATGTCTCATTACTTGGCTCAACTCTCTTCTGTAGTTATGAACAGTTAGGTCTTAGTCTACCACGTTGTCCTAGTGCGGTTTGGTGCAGAACCCACAACAACGCAGTTTCTCAAAATACTCGTATGCGTCCACACTTTTTCGTGCGTTACATTTATCGTTGGCGGAACACATAACGTCACAGAAGATCACATCTTTAAACTATTATACTGTAGTCTGTAAAAAATGGTAGGCATTTTTTCTAACAACCAAATATATTTTCAATCATTAAAAGTCAAAAAATACATTTAGCAATATAGGACATTTATTAACGGTAAAAATCGTGAAGTTAAAAATACAAAAATTATAATAATCCTAACAGATAAGGCGACGATTAGAAAAAAAAACTGTAAGAAAGGTTATGTTTCAGTGAAAATTGCTCTTTTTTTTTCATTTACTGCTGGAAAATATTGCCTGAAAGACCTTCACGAATTCGGACGTAAAAAATTACTAAAGCTTTAACTTTGAGGGCCTCAAGACGATTCAAATTGATTGATTGCCAGTAGGTGCCATTTATATACTTGAATTTCTTACTTCATTTGGGATTCCGATTCAATTTTCTAAAGATTTTACTAAATTTCAGAATTTATACATACGTTTGCTTCCATACATCATTTTTCAGAAACATGTGGAATTAATTAGTTCGAGAAAAATCTTTTTCTTTTATATGAATCCTTCTACGATTTCATCTTGAGTGAATTGCTCAACATAGAGCATTAGGTGCATTCTTCGTACGAAATATTGCTTTGGTAATATGTTTTTTTTTTTATTCTGGCACGGCAAAGTGACTCCACTGTACCTGATGGTAAGCACAGTGGAGTCCAAAAAAATAATACCGACCAGCGAGAAACGATATGGTCACCCGCTGGTCGACACAATCATGCCGGCCCGCACAAATGCTTCTTCACGCTTCGCTTATTTCGCTTGTTTCTGGCGCTATTGGCCCTCTCACGCTTAATGATGAATCATATATTTTATCGGTGTAATATCTGCCACATTACAAGTAAAATGTATAATAAGGACTTGTTCAATAATCAAGTATATGAGTTAGAGCCACGAGTTTGTCGGACTGTATTAGGTCGGCACTCAAGAGATGGCGCTACTGTCTCACTGAAAACTTACGCTTTTTTAGATAGTGATATTATTGGACAGTCATTTAACACTTTCCGGGGTCACACTGATTGTGAGTAAGTGGTTATAGTTTATTGCTAGAGGATATAAAAATAAATATGTAAAAGTAGAAAGCTTTTAATATTTTTGAGAGAAAAAATACACATAGCAATTTATAGTCATCATGTAACCGAAATAGGAGATTTGCTTTATCAATATTATTGCCAACACCCATTTTTAAGTACATATATGGTTCAATTTTAATTTTCTTCGATAAAAAATGATGACTCAGTATGTCAGTAACCTGATTAACATTATTCAATTTCAGTAGGCATTTCATAACGTGATCTGCATTCAATAAATACGACCGAACGTTCCACTGACACAAATCTATTGTTTTTCTTTTGTTTCACTGTGAACAGTATTGTACGAGCGATTTGGTGTATACATTTAAATGTACGTTTTTACATAAACGTGATTTACTTTGTTTCAAAAGTTATAGCGCTTTTAAAATTATGTATACAAACTATGAGTGCCATTCGAAACAAAAATATAGAGAAGATGTGTTGAACTAATATTAGAAACAATCTTAGAGGGCCACTGATCTCTCTAACCATCTATTCTCCCAAATCACCCCACTTCTCCCTTCCAGGATATCAACTTATTGAAATATCTCTCTCCCATCCTCTTTTCTTTCATTAAGCTGCATTTAAACATCTTATAATATTCCAATCCTTCTTCAAACTTTTCAATTTCTTCTGTTTTACCGCTGCTATATTCCACTCCATACAATCGATCCGAACATGATTTCTTAATTTAACGCAATTAATTCCACCTTAATTTTATAGTTAGCACGATAAAGTTATCTTAGATAGCATACGGCCTTCCTCAGTTACAAGTTTAGTCGTTCCTGATATTAACGCATTGATATAAACTCAACTCTTCTCCTTTATAATGAGATTATCATTATCATACACGCCATAAATCCATAACTCATTCAGGTTATTGACCGCTAAATAACCCTGAAAGTTATAAAAGCGACAGATTATTACTGCTACCTAATTCTTATGGTATTGTGGCTATTATTGTCCGGAACTTACTTTCTATCAGATTGGCTATTTTTATTTATTATTTATTAACACTTTCTTGTATATATACAAAATTATATAAGAAACTTAGGTAATAAGAAAAAAAACAAGAGGCGGCCTTATCGCTCTAGGCAATTTCTTCCAGGCAACCTTAGGATGGATAATAAAAGAGGAAAAATAAATAGGTTAGAATAAAGTGTATAGAAAGAAGTAAAAGAGAGAAAAAAAAACAACTATAATAAAATAAATAATATTAATAACTAAGTAAATAAAAATAATATAAATATATATAAAACGTAAAAATCGATTTATATTTTTAAACATATACTTACACTAAAATACATAAATAAAAATATATACATACATACATATATAATGTATAGCATAAAAACAGGTGAGAGCTATCGACATTTTAACCCTTCAAAATTAAAATTTTGCAGTAAACCCCCAAAAAATATTTACAAATATGAACCTATATGGCCGAAGAACTACATCGTATAATGTTTCTTGGTTCACGACCCGGCGTTACTAAACACTCATTCAGAGCCACTTAAAATCAAATCTGACCTGGAATATAAACAAGTGAAATGGTGCCACGCAGTCCTCGTCGCGCCGGCGACACTCGCTCTTGACCGGTATAGCAATTTGGTAGCAAGGAATTCCTTGAACATATAAATCTAGAGGGTGGTGGGCGTGAATTACGTCACGTATTAATGAGACGCGTTGCTGAGCCGCAATTGGGCCGCAATTGACCTGTTTGTGTGAGTCAGTGCACTAATCTATCTTCGTTATTATCAACAATTGGATGTGGGATTGCGTTTAAATGTAACACCATACGCGGGGATTGATGATGTGCATTATTACAGAGTTACTTCGTAGACAATTATTTAGAAACACTTAATACTATGGAACCTGTACGGAAATTGTTTTTTTTTTTATAATGAGTCGAAAAAGCGGCTTACTTATAATAAAGAAATAACTTTCGCCCACTCAGAATACGCCGAAACTAATTTGTCGTCGATAGAAAGGAGTATGTAAGTATTGTTGGGTTGATGTCCCAAAGACTTGTCCATGAATCTCCGGAATGTAGCGGACATGAAATCATTGGTCGAAAGGTTGAATATGTTTAGATTATTTTCCACTTAACTTTCGTACATATGTATGTGCTTTTATGATGTGGAGCAAATATAAATACGGGCGGTCAAACACTAATCTGTTTATTGGAAAGTAGTTAGACTTTAATCTACTTCATCCTAATCCGGTTAGTTTCACCTTCAAATATCCCAGTTTTTGATGCACTTAACGCCTACCAAGAGGCTTATGGAGGATCTTTGCTACTTATCTTTGACGTAATATTTACATAAAGTGGACAATTTACTTTATGTCAAGACGGAAGACCCAAAAGAGCTGAAAGTTCTAGGAATAGAAGTTTTAACTATTATAATAATAAACGAGTGGACTTAGTAGAGTTTAGTGCAGATACTGTAGCACATGCTCAATACTTTCTTGTCATAAAAAGTTAAATCTGATTCATATTTAAAACGAATTATGCTATTGTTCAGTTCAAGGCAGCAATAAATAACCATAAGCATACTAGTTTTATGCAATAGTCTAGTCAACAAGTTCAAAAACGTGTTAAATAGAAATAAAGCTCCTAAAAATATGTGCCATACCTCATTCGATTCGGAATGACGTCTAGAAAAATGTTTTTTAAGGGCATATTAGCACATAAAAAATTGCAATAGTTATTAACAAAATAAGAAAAAAAAAACAAGGTATTTAGTTTTTCGTTAATAACTTTTAAAATAATGATATTTAAGGAATTATGAAAAAAGATCCTGAAAGAGGAGGAAATTTCCAATAAAAAAGTCCTTACTCCCGGAACTCTATCTATATTATTTATAACTTTTATTTAACGCTGGAAATAGCGCTCCGCGAGGGCGTTACGACATAGGCGCGTCGTCTAAAAAGCCGGTATATCACCTAAAATAATTTATTTCTAATATTAAATAACAATTTAAAAATTTGAATAAATTATAGTGTAATCTAGACACTTGAACGAAAATAACCACGGCGAAAAATATTTTTTTTGACAACTTTTCAAAAAGTTACACCATTGTTAATTAACTAATGTTTTTCCAATCTCTGTTTTTATAAATTACGGCATAAAAGTTTCAAAAATTAGTCTAAAAATATTTCGCTTCGTGGAGCTCTTCTTAATTAGGTACTTAATAAAGTTATGCAGAAAAAAAATATTAAAGTTTATTATTTTGTTAATTATAATTTTTTTAAATTAACTAAAAATGAAATTTCTAAAAAATGTTATCAAAACATTTTTTTTTGGTAATATCTTATTATTGCTGTTTTTGCATCTAATATAGGTATTAATTAACATTGAAAAAAAAATATGTTACGTCATTTATTAAGAAATTGTTTATAAACAAATGGACTATTTTGTGATTTAAGAAACGTCGACAGGTGAGTGGCACGAAATTGCAAAGTACCTGCCAAACTAATTGCTTCAATGGTTTCCCAGTGATCTTTGGAATTATTATATTTAACTTTTCCTTAAATAGTTAGAAAAATACTTTTGAGAAAATACGAAATGACATTGTTTTGTCACAAACAAAAAGTAAAAAATAAATAAAATGATTAAATTGTCTATAAAATAACATACATAAATAATATACAGTATGTGCTAATTATGTTTTTATTGACTGTATGATCGTAGTTATCATGAGTCCGTATTTACGAAGCATTTGAATATCCCAAATGCGTTAATAGCCTTTAAGAAAATTTTATTGCATTTTCGAATAGAAATAAAATCAGTTCCGCAGAGCAAATAGAACTCTTGATGTTATGTATTCAAGGAAGATTGCTTAGAAGACCTATAAATTATTATTATACTAGCTTTGGAGCCCGGCTCCACCCGGTCGAAATTTGAATTCCGTGCTTATTCCTTGGGAACACTGCATTTCTCCGGGGTAAATAAAACATTTCTGCAATACGTCGTGAATTAATCTCTTTCTCCCTTTTTATCTCCTTCTTCTTTCTGCCTTTAAAGAAATTGAGTTCTTTAAACCTAATCCATATTAGGTTTAAGGTTTTCCTTATAATATTTTACTCTAGATTGTTACGAGTTTTAATCAACTCGTAATACACACGCAACTGCAAAAATTTAAATTGTATTCCACTCGAAGTCACCACTAGGAACCCAGTTATCCGGTTCCTTTGGGAAAATTTAGTTCTTATGAAATAAATGTGGAGATTTAATTAAACACTTATTTGTGCAGTTTACCTTAAATATTAACGACTTGCGCATTGCGGCATCGCTCGTCGCGTACCACGAGGTGGAACCACGACGGCACTAAACTTCCAACGTAATCAGGGATGAAGGTCGGGGGCGTTAATAAATAATATCAGAGGTCGGTGTACGATAGAAAAAAACATAGATATATTGAATGTTATAGAAGTACATAATCTTGTTCTCAACTTTTTATTCAGTAAGCGACAAAAGACGATATTGTAAAGATAACAACGATGCAGATGAAATATGAAATAATTGATCTGATAGCTAGAATACTTTACGTATCACCCGAATCCAAAGATTGACTGAAAATTACAATTGAACAGGGGGCATTCTATTCGCATGTGAATATACGTACGAAAGCAATAAATACACATTAGTTTAATCGGAGGCATAGGCAACCTAATTAAATGTCAAAAAGAGAACAAAGACGAAGCTAGAAATTATTGATATTAATATGATTGTTTGAATTGATTTTACGTTCACTATATTTGAACAAACTTCTACAGCATACACACCCTAAAGTTTAATACATTATTTAATTCAGCATGCGCGAGAAACAGACATTTTCCGTGCATTTCAACTTTATCCAGCTGCATTGCGGTATAATACACTCAGTGTAACTGGTTGTATACTTTAAAAGCTAAAACCGTTTCAACTTATACAAACAGAACTATCAAAAGTAAATTACACTAAAAATCTTAATGTGGTTTATTTCATGAGCTCTATTCATATTATAAAAATCCTAAACACTGTAATTAGAGTGTTTTCTACCATACTGATTTTATACCAGCTTATACCGTGCAGTATTTTGTCAAAATTATTAAGTTACCCATTAAACTACCAATGTGAGAAGAAAGCGATGAGCAACTGAAATACAGTTCCACTCGCTATATTTTGTTTCTATATGAATATACTACGAGTGATATATTGTGGTTTACTTGTGTCTGATTTTCTTACGCTGCTCACCTTCTTCTTTGGATAAAGAATTCTGCAAAAACAAAACTCTATCACACTTAACTTTACTGGCACCGCATATTATCGAAACTTCTTTTCTATCACATTGGTTAAAGACCTACTACTACTGATTGAATAAAACTTCTTTTGATGAAAGTAACCAAAATTCAATCAATGTTTTAATTTCATCATCATCATCAGCCCAATACGTCTCACTGCTGGGCTCGGGCCTCCTGTACGACTGAGAGGGTAAATGTATTTATTTGTGTTTATGTATTCAAGCAATATACGATCGTCTAAATAAACTAAGACAATGTTGGTTTCAATCGTAAAAGAAAGCAATCTCCAGTGTTGTGAAACATAAAGCTGAAATACTAGCTAAGGTAGTGCTATTTCTTAGCAAAATAAGAAAGTACAAAATATTTTTATTTAGAATGACCTGAGTCCTTTCCTGTCAAGATAAATTCCGTGATACCGGCTAATAAAAATATTTTTGGCATGAATGTTATTTTTCGTACTACGCGTTAGGCGTACCTACCTTACATTCTTTACGATGCCTTCAAGTGTTACGTTTATTAATGCTTTAGTGGCATGCTATTGGTTCACTGTGAATTGGGTCAAAGTTTCACGGGCATAGAAATTCGTCGTGTTCCTTCGCTTTTGATTTAATTGGAACCAAAGTATTCGACATTCGCAAGTGCTTACGGAGCGAATACTCGCAGGCAAATAAGTTCCTTAAATTTTGTGTTTGTTTTAAACGACAATTCAACATATTTTAATACGTTTGTAGAATATACCTATTGCAATAATTAAGGCTGCAATGTGTCTGATCACACCACAATCTGACATAAACAAGTATTAAAAATAACATCTGGTTTGCTTTTCATAAAATCATTTGATCGTTGGGTACATTATAACAAACAATGACAAGTGGAAAATCATTATTAACATTTGATATGCAAGCGTTTGCAATAACAAAATAATTGGATAATAATTACCTACTAATCAATAACTAGCGGCCCCAGTCAGCACCCCATGGATACAATATTATTTTTTCACTCATGCCTTTCCATTATATATCATTTTATCCAACTCAAACCACTTTCTTCCTTATAGTTAACTTCATATCATGCCGCTTCATCCTCCTAGATCCGTAGGGGTTCCCTGATGTCTTACTTCCACCTTTTCTAACGGTCTCGTCGTATAGCAGCACAACTAGTGCTGTGTGCTCTAGAAGTCCCGGGTTCGATTCCCGGCTCCGTCACATAGTTATAGGATTTTTCTATTAGGAAATTCTCACTAACAGTACGGAGTCTGAAAATGTGTCCGAAAACGGCAATAGACTAACCCCCTATTACGTGGGACTGATACATACCTGGTGAATTGTTGTTTCACAAATGCGCTCTGCCTACCCCTTCGGGGAATACAAGCGTGAGATCATATATGTACGTGTGTATAATATATATGTATGTATTTATGTATGTGTCTTTTCTCTTCCACCACATACAATTTAGTCAATAAACTCTTAAACACATTGAATATGGTTCATTGAAAATTCCAAGTTGGTCTGATCTCAGGGAATCAATAAAAGTAGCAATAATGGTCTTCGCCCCTTCGTGCCGTAAATGCATTAGACACCATAAGCTGAACGGACGTACAATTTTAGACCGTGGGGTAGGTATCGATTTTCTATTTATATACTACACAGAACTTCTATTATTTAGTATGACAAGGAAAGTAATATTATTTAAAATATTGATCACAGTATAACATTAACAACCCCGTGGCGCAGTTGGCTAGACATCAGCTTGCGAAACGGGAGGCAGAGGGTTCAATACCCGCACCGAGACATATTATATTTGTGTGATCTAATAATATTTGTTTCGGGTCTGGGTGTTTGTGAGACCGAAAAAGTCCCTCGTAGTGTTTGATACCCATGACACAGAACTTGTATCCTAGTGTGAGGTCAGAACAATTTATGTATGTGACTGTTGGGTGTATTTATTTATAGTATAAGCCCATATGCTAAAAACTAGACTTCTCTGCTCCTGAGGGATTTTCATTAATTCACTACGCTGGCCTTGTTGTTCAGAAATCTCCCACAAAAAGTATCTGCCGTGTGATGGCCATTATATTCTTAAACGTTAATGAGTTTATTTATTAGAAAAACTCTCAGTACCAGCACAGAGCCTTGAAATATTCTCGAAATATGTATAGCAATAGGCTCACCTAGTACTAAGTGGTACTTATATATACCTGGCGAAATTTATGTGCAGAAATGCGCCTATGCTTATTCCGTCGGGGATACAGGCATTAATCTCATGTAAAATACTACTACAGTGGGATATCACAATACGAATTCTTTTTATTACTCACATTTATCATTTTTTTTGGGCACAATTCTATAGTCAATCTTCACAGAAGCTAGCTACTTTATATCGATAAATCTCGCTGGTCGACAAGTGTCATCAAGCCTCATTTCTCTACAAAATTCAATATTATTTATCAACGCAAATAGCCGGCTAGCCAGAGAGCGCACTTGAAACAGTCCGATGATGGAGAAATGAACGTACTAAAGCAATATTGCCTTATTTTGTAGGCCTAACCAGATACATAGAATTCAGAAGATAGTTTGCGCTTTTTGAGAAAATAAATAAAAAATGGCCCCTGAAAACATCTCGAGTGAATGTGGATAATAGACATGCACAAATCAAACGAACCAACTTCTCCAAAACAAACATCAAGAAGAATGTCTTAGTAGGTCCTCAGATGTTGTAGAGGTAAATAGGCATGTTAAAATCGAAGCTGTTGATTGTCTCACGATCAATACCTTATGTCAATGGACAAAACTTAATTTGTGCATTAACTATATTGTAAGATTATTAAGATGCAAACATATAATGAACATTTGATTATTATTTATCTGAAACGTTATTTTTTCCATTTCCTCTTTCGTATGACGTTATCAAATCATTAAGAAAAATAATATTAACCATAGAAATGAAACGAATCCTTAATACATTCACTGTATTTCAAACCTTAAATCGGCATAATCTAGACGATCTTCATTAGATTTCTAGTATTCACGCTTATCAACGCCACAGACCTTTTCAAATCAAAATGTCCAAGTCACTTTCCTAACCTGGATACCCAGTAACCTGCTCCTATTTGTAAGCCGGACGATGGATTTAAAGCATTGACCTATTGAATGACAGGTATATTCACGCCGATTCCAGCAAGTTAGCTTTGAGTGTAAGACCCCATTCACATTACAGGTATACTGCATAGAGCAGCATTAGATACAGTAGATTAAGGGCTCACTCACTGAATGTGAAATAGCCATTGAAAGCCAGCTTTAGAAGTTAGTTAGACAAAGACTGAAGATAAACAAAGAAAGACAATGGAACAACGAAAACGAAGATTCTTCCAAGATTCACTTTAGCCTGTCGTATACAAAAAACATGTCACCTTACCTGAATCAATTTGATTTCTTAAACCTCTTTTAAACAATTGAACATTAAATGTAAAAGAAAATCAAGGCTGAAATAGCCGTCTCTAAAAAGTAAGTAGTGATTCAGTGAAAGATTTAGTAATGCGATGGGATAGCGGTATCGTGGGTAATGTGCGCTGACCCTAAAGCAGTAGTTGAGTGATGTTGACATTGACGTCCTTTCGAGGTATAGCAGATAATGCGAAAATGATTGTGCGTTATTTACCTAAAGAGCTTTCATATTGAATATGTGTGTTACGAGTTCTCGTGAAGACGTACGTTTCCGCGTTCGAAAAGTGTTGCTTACATACTCTCACATGTCTGTAACTCTAGAGGGATAGGCGGAGATTTATTTTTACATCCGCATTTGCCGTCAACTTAAAAAAGGGGATAAGGGCAATTTATCAGCCATATTTCCGGAAACCGTGCTGCTACTGAAGATTTTCTAATAGTAAAACTCAAAAAACATTTTGTTCGATAAGTAAATCGAATTCACGATGATCGCACGACAAATTTTAAGTTAGAAGTAGTGTATTAAAGTAAATATAAAAACTGAAAATAGTTTTTGTGTGGTACCTACCCAAAAAGTAATAAGGTTTTTGCATTGCATTCCGACTGCAGCTAAACTATGGGATTTATATGACCGTTACTCATAGTCATAGAGCGCATTAAGCCTAGTTATGAGCCAAACATATATTAAAGATTCCTATTCTCGAGATGAGTCGTTGTACGTGCTGCTAAATAAAAGGCTTAGTACAGTTATTTCGAACAAACAACAGCTGTGCGATGTCGATGTGGCATGTCAAATTAAACGTGTCCAGCCCTAATAAGGATGGATGATCGTTTTTGTGTATCGCACAATAAATGGTTTCACGAAAAAATAGAAGACAAATGATTTTGCGCCATATAGAGATAGACATTCAGAACCTTTCTCCTTTGTTATTTTGTGGGAAGTATGGTCAGAAAAATGAGGTCAGACAAGTTTTAAAAGCTGTTAATAATTGCATCTAAGGCTCTAGTACAGGCTTTCTCTACTTTAAAACTCAGAGAAATAACAATTAGTTCAGAAATATCCTTACAAAAATCTCTTAGCAAATCGTGAACTCGCGTGATTGCTATAAGTAAATTTTCAGGCGTTAATACAGATTAATTTTTCTTTAAAAGTTTATTTGGTTGTTGACATAGTGAAATACAAATTTTGTTTAGTTGTCGTATCTACTGCATTTTTCAAATAGCTTTATGATAAAACAGCTATTTTGTAGTACATTGTGACTTGTAAGTAGGTTCCGGACGCTCTGGAATCCGTACAAGTCTGGGCTATCGCATGACCTGCGTTGACACTACTCTAAAAGAGTTCGTAATATTGTTATAAAATATAATGCCTGTTATATAAACAATGTTTCCTTATTATGCCACAATTTAAAAAAAATTGAAGTTATACTTCTTTTGGCGCTTTATGTAAAAATGATGAGAGTAAATTTTTACGATGCGCTCTCACCGTCACGAAAAAGTTATTCAAAAAAAGTTTATATGTTTTAGATTTTAAAAATATAGAATAGTGACAATAATAAAAAGAGATTGACATAATAATTTATAACTAATAAATATATTAGTTGTCAAATATTTATAAGTACGTAGAATAAGGAGAAAGATAAAATTTTAATATAACTTCTAACGCGTGTACACACACACTTTTTTCTACTATACATTTTATAGGTTTAATCTAGTTTTCTTGTCACAACTTTATATTTATTTTAAAATTAATGTTGCATATTTTATTCAACTTAGCTGTGTAATACTTTATTATCTAATAACAAAGGGAAAATTAATTTCATGTTGTTTTTTTTTTTTTAATAAAACCTCCTTAGTAGCTTATAGCCTAAATACAAACTTCTTGTTTGATTAATTAAAAAGAAAAATGTGACATATCCTTTTTGTTTTATCTCTAAGTTAAAGTTAAAGTTAGTATTTTTCGTTATTTGCAGTGAAAATGAGTTATCTCGAGAAAGTCGACAGATATCTGGATTCCCTCAAGGTTGGGAAAAGTAAGTACTTTTTCATTATTTTTGAAAGCATAAGCTATACCTAACTAAACACAATGTAAGAGCCATTGACGTTAGTTCAACCCACGTCACTTTAATACAATAACCTTTGGTAATGTAAAATTAAATTAAGTATAATTACAACGTAGTATAGGTAAAAAATAAATCCTGAGATTAATTTACAGATTACAAACTGTACCTTTAAACATGAATAATTATCACACAAACCGCTCAGCAAATTATGTGCCATTAGCACCATGGATTTAAATCTTTAGTTTATTACTCTAATAGTAAGCTAGTTTAAATATTAAGCGTCTGCTCTACGTTTAAGCACGAAGCTTGGTATAATGACAGCCTCCACGGCGCAGTTAGCTTGGTACCAATTAAGTTGACTTTTGAAACGAGAAGTCGTTGGCTTGACCCCGCGCCAAGATAAATGTTTCTGTAATTCCTAAATATTAGTTTCGGGTCTGGGTGTTCGTGAGACTGAAAAGTCTCTCGTAGATACTAATACCCACGACAAAAGACCTGTACCTTAGTATGGGGCCAGAACTATGTATGTGACTGTTGGTGTGATTATTCATTTATTTATAGGTATCTCAATTATACTCAAACGCACTAAGCATAATCGTTCAATCCAGCCATGTCAAGTATAGAAAAGAAAGCTTCGCCAAAACACTGAGTAATCCAATTTTTGATCTGTTTTTTTGTTTGTAATTATCTTTTTCCACGTCCAGGTGCCTTGGTGGACTCATGGTTTATGATGTCTAGTCCGACGCCGATACTCTCGGTGGTGATAGCCTACCTCATATTGATCAGGATTGGGCCCAGGATCATGAAGAACAGAGCTCCATTGATGATCAACAGGCTGATCGCCTACTACAACGCTTCACAAGTAGTGTTGGCGACTATGATTTGCTTCAAGGTAAGGATGTAACATACCTGGAAAGCTTAGGAAAATGATGAATCTTTAGAGTTCACAATTCCTCACTGCATCGTTGGTTCCGCGAAATGATTGTACAGAGTACCAGAGGTCTTGGCTTCAACTCCCAGGGTGGAACGGTTTGCTATAGCGTTTTAAAAATTGTATATTTACAGTAGTAGCACAATGTTTGTCAATTTTCCGGTAAATGGCAAGACTTGGTTGTACACAGTGGCGGTACTTCCATAGAAGCTCAAAGCCCAGTTTGCCTTTCAAAATTCCGAATATCATCTTTAAGATTTATTTCTTTATTTAATAAAGGCAATTTGACATAATGAGAACATCCTGACCCCACAATAATCAATTATAAACAAGACATTACCCAATTAACGTGTAACGCTATTGGGCTTCTATGGAAGTACCGCCACTGTTTGTAGACTAAGATGAAACGTGGCACACAGAAAACTGTCACCTCAATCGTGATCCAGTAGAAAAACTTATACCAACCTAAAAAAAACAGGCTAATATTAATAGACTCGCTTTTAGTAGAACGGTAATCACCGTGGCTAAATTTATACCCCGTCATTATGAATAAGGGTGGTAAATGGTATTCCAAGGTTGTGTACGACTTATTACTTACATTTTTAACTGTTGTTGACGACGCTTACGCTAAGCTGTTGCGCTATAAAATATTTGCATACTTCTCGGTTCACGAATAATTTACGTAAAAACAAGGCTGTTTGCGCAAACAATACATTTTTCATTATATTTTAACACATTTAAACAATAACAAAAACGTGCCCGCATCGTAGTCTGGCTGTTCAAGTGTGTGCCGTACGATCTAGAAGGCCGGCTGCCGGGTTGGATTCTCGAGTCGGGCAAAGTGTTATTGAGTTTTACCATTAAGAAATTCTCAGTAGTAGCACGGAGTCTGGAAAAAACCCCGAAAAAAGGTAATAGGTTCTCCCCCTATTACGTGGGACTGATACGTACCCGGCGAAATTCGTGTAGGCTCCGTGCTGCTACTGAGAATTTCCTAATGGAAAAACCCAAAATCGAACCCGAAGGAATTAATAGTGTGGCTGAAATTTGTACCTAAGACTGGCAACAACAAACTTACTGCCTAAGTATCTCGACAGGCCGTGTGCCCAAGCATCGGGATCCATATTTTCATACATATGTCTTTTTTCTTTAACGCTTTAACAGAATCTTACAGGCGTAGTGAAAACTATTTACAAGTCTATTTTTCTTGCAATTTTAACTTTAAGCTCGCATTTTTCAGGTTTTCAATTTAAATCTATTCCGGGACGGAGTGTTGTATGCCGGATGTCGATATCCCTCAAACACTCAAAATGCAATGGTAAGTTTATATTACTTTTGCAAGTCCATGATATTTAAATAATTATTTAAATTAACGGCCGACTAATAGTTTGAGTATTTGAACGTTATCTTATAACATATTAAGTTAATAGTAATACCTTCTCACAGTGTTTTCCTGCGGTGATTAGTAATTATTTAAATACTATTAAATCTTTTGACTCTGATTACTATTTATTTATTTATTTACAATTTCTTGCTTGAACAAAAATATATGGAGAAAAAATATAAAAAATAACAAAAAACAAGAGGCGGTCTTATCGCTCTAGGTAATATCTTCCAGATAACCTTTGGATGGATAATAGAACAGGAAAAATTAATAGGGGTAGCATAAAGTGTGAAGCAAAATAATAGTGAAAATAATAATAATTAGATTTTTAAATAAGTATAAAACATACATTACTACATCTATAGCCAGTCATGTAGATCATATTTAATAAACATTTCCCCTCAATCATTATTCGCCTTTAAAAGTACAGACTGTAGACAAAGTACCTCCGACAATATTAATCGAAAATAAAGTAAGTTAAAATCTATGGCATTTACATAACGTAGGAAAACCTTGTAATAATTTATGTTTATTTCATACGTTTTTATTCTTCTTTATTAATGCAATTACAAATATGAAATGTGACTTTATCTAGGCCCTCAGAACGGAATCGAAGGATTTTTTTTACTATGACTCTAGAATCTTTTTACACTATAGGATATAGACTATTATTTTTGATAGACTGCCTCGTGGTCTCGCGGTACAAGTATGTGCCGAGCAATCTAGAGGTCCTGGGTTCGATTACCGGGTCGGGCAAAGTGTTATTGGGTTTTTCCATTAGGAAATTCTCAGTAGCAGCCCGGGGTCTTGAATTGTGCCCGAAAAACGGCAATAGGCTCGCCCCCTATTACGTGGGACTCATACCTGGCGAAATGTGGGTGCAGAAATCCACCTCTGCATACCCCTTCGGAGAATACAGGCGTGAGTTTATGTATGTTTGTATGTATTTTTGATATACCTTGAAATGCCTGCCTAATTAAGGTTATATAATAACTTGTTTATTTCTCATGTCCAGAATTGAAATTTCGAATCTGACGTCGTTCTTTAAAACATTATCATCGGCCCATATCCATTATCGACAGCTAGGCACGGGCCTCCATTACAACTAAGGTTTAGGTGACGCTAGTTTAATTCATCACGCTGGCCTAGTGCTGGTTGGCGGACTACATCATCATCATCATCATCAGCCCAAATACGTCCCACTGCTGGGCACGGGCCTCCTCTACAACTGAGAGGGTTTAGGCCTTAGTCCACCACGCTGGCCTAGTGCGGGTTGGCGGACTACACACCTACGAAATTCCTAAGAACTTTTAGGTGTGCAGGTTTTATCACGATGTTTTCCTTCACCGTTAAAGCAAGTGATAATTCATTATGAATACACACATAACTTCGAAAAGTCAGAGGTGTGTGCCTGGGGTTTGAACCTGCGACCGCCGAAACTCTCGACCGCGTGCCTAAACCTCGAGGCCATCACACTACTAGCGGACTACACACCTAAGAAATTTCTAAGAACTTTTAGGTGTGGTTTCATCACGATGTTTTCTATCACCGTTAAAGTACGCTGTGTGTGTTGTGAATACACATATAACTCCGAAAAGTCATACGAGTGTGCCTGGGGTTGAACCCGCGACCGTCGAGATTCTCGACCGCGTGCCTACACCTCGGGGCCATCACGATTTAAACCAACAAACAATATCATTGTACTTAAAATTCGATCATGGATGATATGAATATTCGATACAAGGCCATTTGATGTCGCAATTAATATAACTAAAGTCCTGTTGCCTTAAATACTCGGATTATTTTGCTACTTTATGCTCAGAAGTCTGTTGTAAGAAAATTATTTACTGATCATATACGAGATCAGTCATTGCCCAATTTGATTATGAAAGGTATTCATGAACTTCAAAATATTCTGTTTTATAAAAATACTCTCTTATTTGTCGTATAAGAAGTGTCTACTTCCGTATCGATTTATGGAATTATCAAGTACCTTTATAAATAAAACAGTATAACATATTGACAACCAGATGCAAGCCGCTTCTAACAGGTTGCTTTAGAAGTTCCTTTCTCTAGTAAGATGATGATACAACTAAAAACAATTTAATTAAAAATATTTCCTAGGATTCACTTACCAATGGACTCAACATATTTTCGCATTATAATTTTTAGTGTGTTAATATTTGCATGAAACACTGCCATAAGAAAATGTTAGCCGAATGTTACATTTAAAATCAATGTTTGACATAGTGACACACCTGCGTCACAGAATTTTTTGTCCTTAAATAAAATACGGTTTTCCCCGTATCGATTGTAGCATTGGCTACTCACAAGGTATTACTAACTTCCGCTCTTTCTTACGTATATGTATAGTTCATCATACAGGATGGATAAAGATCCTAATTAAAAACTAAGACAGGCAATACCCACGGTTTAACATAAAAAAAACATAAAAACATTAAAAAAAACCCGACTGAAAAAAATATCCTTTTCCTAACAACTACTACATACATTTAATACTCGTGGTTGTATGTAAAACGTAAAAAAATATATTTTTTGTCGGGATTTCTTTTATGTCACGGTATTTGTAATCACCGTGGCTATTGCCTGTCTTAGTTTTCGATCACAGTCTTGATACGCCCGTTATATTATATTTTTTCACTTGGAAAAATTAGTTTAATGAGTATGAAAATTTCGCCCGTTCGCGTATTTAATAAACTGATAAACAACCTCTATAAGTTTGTGTCAATCGGCCACATATATGGATAGCGCCACAGCTGTTTTCGAAAAAGCCTGTCCATAAGTAGTAATTCGAAATACTCGTTGGTTGGATAAATAGTACAGATTAAAATCTATTATTGTCCAGTGTCATTGTTTACGCGTTTACTGAATGACAAGTATAACTGGTACTGTTTAAAATTTCACCCATTTTATTATCGACGCACGAATATTTTGATGCGTTCAATGACTTGTTTATACTTCACTTGGTGTAACAGCATTTTTTTTTCTTTTAAGTATGGGCATAAAAATGATGAGTTATATGTTTATAAAACATTTAATATATACTGGTTGCATTTAAAAAAAAAAACCTGTAATATTTTGTATAGTTTCTATTTAAATCAGTGGCGGAACTTCCATAGAAGCCCAAAAACGTTACACGTTAATTGTGTAATGTCTAGTTTATAATAATGTTCACTGTGAATTCAGTATATTCTCATTTATATGTCAAATTGTTTTTGTTAAATAAAGATTTAAAGCTTAAATATTATTGTTAGGAATTTTGTAAGACTAGCTGGGCTTTTGGGATTCTATGGAAGTACCCACTGATCTAAATTAAATAGTAATAACTTGACGTGGTTATGCTTATCTTTTTTCACATTTATTTCCCTCCCGGCTTTAGCCTGCTATGTTTGTGGTTATAACCACTAGGGCGGTAAATTTGTTATTTCTATTCATAGCATAAGAAGAACTATTCATAAATACAAGCAACAATGTCTATAGTATCGTAAATGTTTCGGCTTAGCATGTTGGAGTTTTTTATTTTATTCCATTTTCAATAAAATATTTAACTTATGGATATTAGGTATATTATCAATATAAGTTTTTTTACCAATATGATACGTAGCTATACAATTCTAGTTGAAAAACATTCTTTAATAGGTATATTTATTATTTCCAGCTACTGGACCTAGGTTGGTGGTATTTTTTTGCAAAATTCACAGAACTACTGGACACCGTATTTTTTGTGCTAAGGAAGAAGAACAAACAGGTAACAAAATATTTCACTAAATACCATAACTTTACCCTGTGTCAGGACACCCGATTTTGACCCCGTCACAACTCAAAACCCATTAAATCTAGACTTCAAATTTGGCATAGTTATCGAAATATGAACGTTCAAAAACCAACTTTTATGTGACTAATTGACTGACTTATAGATCAAAAACCTAATTCACTTCTAGATGACCTAGAAACTCAATGTTTGGCATTTAGGTAGACTATTCTGCATATACAAAGGAAAAAACTGAAAACTGAAGATTATTGAAAATTAGTATCATTTATTAAAATTGTAAAGTATAAATAAAATACCGTCGTTTTCAATAGATGGCGCTGTACCAAATAATTAATCACGCTGAAATCAGCGTAAACGCCGTAAAAAGGAATTTTACTAACACTTTTTTTATTATTTTTTTATTAATGACATATTTCTGTAAAATAAGTTAAGATATCACATTAAAACATAAATGTGAAATGGAAGCCAAGTTCAGTATTACGAATAAAAATGCATCGTTGGCTACTTCGCCGACAAAATAATTGAGATCTATATGGATGCCAAGTTCTGTAAAGATAGACTTAAAATTTATTAGCAGGAATATGCATAATTACAAAATAGTTATATAACAATGTTTCTTGGTATTTCTACAATGATTGGTACTTACAAAGTGCTCAAAAAATGTAATTTTGACAATTTATTAGTTACCCAATGAATTTATTTCACTTAGGATGTAATTCAAGCTGAAGATTTGACTTGGCTAGTTGTTGCAACATATGCATATTCGTATAGTTACGTCATGTGCAAGTTAGTGTAAGTCACTAGTTCCACTAATTCCTGCTTGTTGTGTACTTACAATGTTACTTTTATAAAATTATTAATAAAAACTTGCCAAGTCTAATCTCCACAGTGCATCACTCGGTCGTACCCGACGATCTAAGAAAACCATAATTGATTTAGTTTCATATCCAAATAGCATCATGTCACTTGAAAAAAAAAACTTCATCGTTTGTCCCGCTACTAATTGTTTTTCGTGCAATGTAGAAGACCTTTGTTGCAATCCTGGGTCGAGGAAAGGGTTTTTTAAGCTTAGTCAATTCTCAGTAACAGCAAGAGGGCCTTAAAATTTACCAAAACATAGAAATTAGCTTGCCCTCTATTTATTATTTAGGTAGAGGTATTTGTAGCTCTCTGTACCCCTTCTGTGATACAGGCGTTAGTGTACGTCGGTGTGTGATGACACGCAAACCTATAACACAACATATCGACAAAAATATTGTTAAATAATAAAATAAATAATAATGTATTGTCCTTGTTCCTTTTTATAAACATTTGCCACTAATAGAGTTAATTTGCAGAGAACGTTAACCTCATTTATTTATAAACATATGCAGGTAGTAAATTTTTAAGCATCTATATTAATAATTTCGTAACGGGGTGCGGTAGACTCGATCGAATTCTTACCTGAATCTTGTTCAAACATAAAAAATATAAAGATTTCGAGTCGACAACATAATATATGCAAAATTCGGATTGTCCAGTATTTTGTTAAAATCTAATGGTGCTGACAGACAAATCGTTGTCGCCATATTAGCGAAACGTCACTGATGTTTCGATTACAATAAACTGTGAGACATGTCACGCCCTGAAATGTTATCCAGAGAGTTGGCTTTAAAAGAAATTGATGAAACATTAAAACTCCACGGAAAGTGTAACAGATTTCGGCCTTCCAGAGTTCGATATTAATGAAAATGATGTTTTTATCTGATTCTGTTTATGACTGTGAACACGAAAAAGCAAATGGCTATGAAAAATACCAACAATTGAATCCGGAATAAAAATATTTCGTCTATACAATATTGAACGTTGTAAATAATCCTGGGAGAAAGTTGTTTTACCTTCACGGCCCAGGAGGAATTGGAAAAACTTTTGTATTTACAACTGGTAGTCTGGCCATAAATACTGTTGCATAAAACCATTTTTTCAACTTTATAACTATTTTGAATTTGGAACACGTAACTATATTAATGCGCCATTTCACATATTTTTTCGTGTTCATTATCAAATTACAATATGGAATGGGGTGTTAAAGAAAATAGGATTGCAGTGATCGCCTTGCACAAAGTGGGTATAGAGCCGTCGGTCATATTCCAAACACTTCAAAAGCTTGGTATCAGCTGGATGTTCGTATATTGTACTATCAACAGATACAACAACACTTCGTCGGCGAAGACCAGAAAAGATCGGGGCGGTCGCGTGTTCGTAGAACTACAAAGGCTGTTTAGAGTTTTAATGGTATTGCAGCAATGTTAGATGGTGATAGAACAACTCACTAGCGATTTAAAATTCCAATTCATTCAGATGTGGATTCTGCGTCTCATATGTCTTATTATTAGAGTATTAGCTTCACGTGTCATTGATGACGATTTTTTTTGTGGTAGCCATGGGAACCAGAGTTTTTATCTATCTACATGTGTATTATGAGCCACATTTCACGCGAGCGAAGCCGGGTTTTCATCTAAAATTTCGTCTTTATGTCCTCAAAATTAGCATGTGGCGTTATTTTATACAACATAGTATACATCTTTTGGTTTGCCGTATTTAGTTCCTTAAATTTAATTAAATTTGTTATTTAGTTTAAATATTCATCAAAAAACAAAAATTTAAAACAAAATGAATTTATTTTAGTAAAAGGGTGAATTAGCTTAATCTGCTCCATAAATGTTTATGGTTTACGTCGATCGTTGAATGTTGCCGAATGCCGACCTGTTTATTAAATTCATAAATATCTCAAAAAACTCCTTCATTATTTAATTGGTTCAGTTAAATATTTTTCTTTTGTTATAATATTTTTAATTATAAATCGTGGTCTCGCGGTACAACTATGTGCCGTGGGATCTAGAGGTCCTGGGTTCGATTCCCGGGTCGGGCAAAGTGTTATTGGGTTTTTCCATTGGGAAATTGTCAGTAACAGCACGGAGTCTGGAAATGTGCCCGAAAAACGGCAATAGGCTCGCCCCCTATTACGTGGGACTGATACATACCTGGCGAAATGTGGGTTCAGAAATGCACCTCTGCCTACCCCTTCGGGGAATACAGGCGTGAGTTTATGTATGTATGTATGTAATTATAAAGACAACTCAACTCCAGTCTTTATTGCTTACAAGTTTTCCTACTGGCATATATTAAGGACCATTACTTATCTTTTAACATTTCTGCATCGCAGAAAAAAATAGCAAAATTAAAATGTAATTTTTTCCCCAGATCACATTCTTGCACGTATACCACCACGTTATCATGGCTCTCTACTCCTGGAGTTATTTGAAGTTTGCGGCGGGAGGAGAAGGCGCTATACTAGCATTACTTAACTCTATAGTACATGTGGTCATGTACACATATTATTTACTATCTGGTCTCGGTCCCCGTTTCCAGAAGTATTTGTGGTGGAAGAAATACGTCACGAAAATGCAATTGGTAAATCTTTGATCACTTTGATTTATTACTTCAATTTCAATACACTATTTGAATGCGTACTAATTCTGTGGTGATATGTTCCAAGTATTATGTCAAAAGTCTATTACAAAGTTCTTATTTCTCTCAATTTGTATTATAATCTTATATGTTTTTGTTTTCAGATACAGTTTATCATGATGCTGGCGTACTGCGCGTGGACTCATTTCTCACCCAGATGCCAATACGCATCAGGGTTCACCTACTTTATATGTACAAACATAACCATCTTCCTGTTTCTGTTTCTCAATTTCTACTCCAAAAGTTATAAGAAAAGAAATGAAAAAGAAGTCAAAGACTGCGAAATTAGAAATGGAGAAGCAAAACCAAATGGTGTATGCAATGGAGTAAAGAAAAATAAAGAAAATGGAGCAAATGGAGATTGTAACAATGTTCCTTACATAGAGGAGATTCCATACGAAGTGGATTCGGCGTGTGGTGATTATGCTAAAGATAAAAAAGTTTATCTTACAAGACGCACAGCTAAAGCTGCGTTTGGTTCCGAATACGACCGCGATAGTATAATTAAGAAATGATTCATTGTTAACAGATAGTAGGGTTATGTTGAGACTGATGTTTGTGATGATGAGGAATATGGTAAAATTATCGTATAATTTGAAGAAAAAAAAATAGATTTAAGGGTGCTTAGTTATAAGTTACTTTGAGGGCTCTTATGCGAGTGTATGGCCATTTTTACTGTCCGAATTTTATTTATTCCATAAATATAATATTTAGTGCGGAGTGGATGGGTCTTCGAAGGGCTGAATATTTTTTTAAAGAGTTAAAATTCTAAAATTACACCATATCGTAGTTAAAAGTGATGAAAAAAGAAAAATTAAAATTTTTTAAACGTACCAGTGAGAAATGCGCTTTAATCAAATGAAATATATACAATAAATTGCCAATCGCACAATTAGACAGAGTATGTAATTTAGGTAGATTAGAATTAATGATTTTTTAAAGGTTACTACAGATGATCGATCAAACTCGAATTCGGGCAAAAGGAAACCACGATTTATTTTCAAAACTATAGACAAGTCTTATATGATTCGTCATACTTGTATCGATATTGGTAGAGTGGAAGATATATCTATGAGTTATTTTCAAAATCATCCTGACATCGCCTGTTTTATTCCGAGATTTGCTCCATCATCTGTTGAGCCTCAATATACTTATTACTCGCACTTAGATAAAATTCAACCAGTTTGTGCTTTTAAACATAACTTTAGAAATATCTTTATTTTGATTAACTTAGGCTTATAGCAATAATAAATGGTTTTCTAATATGGTCATTGAAATATTGTGCCTTTGAAATAATTACGGTAAATCTATGCAACGAAAACCACTTTTGACGTGGAATAAAATAAATAAATAGTTTGAAATTTCAATCTATCAAGCTTTATTTAGGAGTATTGGGTAAGAAATATACGTTAATATTACGAATATACGTTTGTTTTTAATTCATAACAAGCTTAAGATAAAAATATATTTTATTGTACTACTCTTTGTTCCTCCGGTTTTTTTCAGATGTCTTGGATCATTTAATTAAATATGTTTATTCTATGCAAGTTATCGTTTCTATACATGTTATATGAGTGTCTGAAAATTTACGTATGATAAAAAGTTTAAACGAGTTCCGTACCTTACTTTATTTTACACCTGGCACTAGATATCCGTATCTTAACTTCCCAACAGCCTTAAAGTTTGATAGCTGCAGCGTTGAAGATATAATATTAAATAGTCAGGATAAGTAAAACATAATTGTATTTAATTACTTGTTCCTTATTTATCAAACATACTATTAAAGCAATAGTAGGTTTATTATCAGCAATAGTATATTACACCCCTCGGGAGGTAAAATAAGAAAAGCCTCAGATCACATGTAATTGTTGGCCGAGGCGAAGTATATTATAGGATAATGAAAAACTCGAGAACCCTCCAATTACTACATTTACTACAATATGACAGATCTGTCAAATTTTATTCTAGTATATAGATTCTAGGATGTAGGACTTTAATGTTGGCGCGTAGTACATGGCGCAGTATATTTTTTTTCAAAACAATGAACAAAAAGCTTTTGGTTCTGTTACTTGATTAATATGATATTATGAGGATTGACGGTTAAACTTATTTACATTTGAAATATTGATGTTTGTCGGAATATCATGCAACTGAAACTCATATTACGATTTCATTTATACTGGTAATATTTTTCATTGGTAATTTTCCCGTCTTTGTTTATTCCTTTGCAAAGGTTTTTTTTGGCTTAAATGAATTTAAAAAAAACGTTTTAATTAAACGTAATGTATGTAATAAATGTACTCATTACGTATGTAAAGATCAAACCGCATTACGTGCATTATGTTTTTTTTTTATCACGATAATGTTTTAAGGAAACATAAGAACATTAAGATACCTCCTGTATACTAAGAGTTGACATGTTACGTAACAATTATTTTGGCCTGTCATGTGACGGGACGTAAGCATAGTTTGCATAATGTAGGCTTATTTTGAAGCTACCCTACCAACAAGCCTCTTATGTTTTTCTAATACTAATATTTATTCTGAATATTCTAACTTTCATTCGGTCTCAAACGTCCAAGTTGTAAGGAATTGAATTTTATTCACAAATAGTCTTAATTCATTTGCAACTGTATACATACATATGTTCTCTATACTGTTACCTCGCTTCTCACTTAGAGTGTAATCAATTGATAGAACCTATTCATCAATAATTATTGCAGGGAAATAGTTTCTTAAATGTTGTGTCATTTATTCAACCTTTGTGGCATGCACTTAAGTAATTGGTAGAGGTTGAAATGGTGACATACCACACAGAGGATGCTATAGACACCGCAATGGGAAACGTTTATAGATGAAAAAGGTTGTGCTCTCAGTAATGCTGTTGTTATTGCTTATGGATTTGATCTACCTCGAAAGCTAAACATTGGCTTCTTGCATGGACGAATTGAGGTAGGCTTAAGTCGACCACACTTAGCTAATGGGGTTTTGTAGATATGTTAAATGTAAAGAATTAGTATTTTGCTAGTTTGACAGCGACAGGCGCAGTTGGCTAAACACTAGGTTGCGAAACGAGAGACCGCGGGTTCGATATACGCATCGAAACAAATGTGATAAATAAATATTAGTTTCGGGTCTGGATGTTTGTGAAACCGAAAAGTCTCTCATGGTGTCTGATATCCACGATATAAGACTCGTATCTTAATGTGGGGTCAGAACTACCTATGTATGTGGCTGTTGGATTAGCCAGCCTTCTGAGAGGCCAGAATAAGTGTATTAAGTTATGAGAAGTAAAAGTAGAGTAGTAATGCTTTGTTTTGACAGCACCGTAATTACCATCAGGCTAATTATTTCCGAATTATTTCCGAATCTACTAGACAGATTAAGTTGAAATTTGGTTACATTTATTTACAGTATTACAGTTTATTTGTAATTTTTAAATAAATAGTTTCCGAGTTAATCAAGAAAATAGACGAAAATTTACCTTCCCCCCCCTTTCTCCGAAACTACTGACCTAAAATTTTGAAAAAAATATACTTTACCATTCATACTTTTTTTAGTTACCACCAACAAATTTGGGTCAGATTTAAAAAAACATGATAGGTTACATCGTGCGGAACCCTCTTCACGCGAGTTTAACTCGCACTTGTCCCGTTTTTTTTTTCATTTGTGTACAATTAACCCCTAAAGTGATCCTTCAGCCTTGAATTTCACTTGCGTCAAACAATGCATGAATGAAGATGCAACAAATAGATAATTTTAATTGCCAATTTAATTGCAGAAATTACTGTAAACGATAGCAACAGCATTCAATATTTTACTTACAATGTTATTTCGAAATCTAAAAGCAAAAAATATAAGATAATATTGTGCCGTCATAGCAAACTTGAAAGAGGTCTACGATTATTTCAGCATTGTTATAATTTGTATAATTTACGCGGTGTACAATAGTACAAAATAATTAATAATTTTTAAGGAAACAATAAAGTGGTAAAGTGGTGTTTAGTTTTTCTTTTTATAGTCTCCCTCTTTATTAGAGCTATGAAGAGGTAGGTTTTAAGCGCGCCGTCGAGAATCTTGGCGGTCGCGGTTTTAAACCCCAGGCACGCACCTCTGACTTTTCGAAGTTATGTGTGTATTTGTTACGGGCAACGTGATTAACTGGGCATTATTAATAAGGACCGGCCATTATTAATAATGCCCAAGAGCGATGGGAAAAGTGATTAATTTATCACTTTGACCGGCCATTATTAATAATGCCCGACGGCCCGTGGTCCATGTCCATAATTCAGTGTTTGAGATAGCTTGACAAAAACACTACAGTTCACCTATTTTATTACTTTGCCCAAGATAGGGTGGGCATTATTCATAATGGCCGGGAAAAGTGATTAATCATGCTGTTTTAATCACATTGTCCAATTGAGTCGGGCATTATGAATACAGACCGGCCATTATTAATAGTGCCCGGACCTATCAAATTGCCCGTAACATATACACATAATTCAAGCTTAAAAAAACAATTATAAATATTAAATATTTTATAAGGGTACGTATACTTATTATTCATACATATTAATAAGGTTATAATTTATATTGAGGTCAGTACTCGAAACAATGGTGATTTAAAATTTTCAAGAAATCGCAGAGATTATAATTACTTCAAATGCAAGGTTTAAATATGCAAAAATAAATTACAAGGTAAATTATTATAATTGCCCCAAACAACGTGTATTCACACTAAAGTAGGTAAATATTTTATGGACGAGTACTCAAATATCACATATGAGGTGAACACATACAACCAGACGAACGAACGACTGTATTGTACAAAAATAATTCAGAGACTCAAGAGTCCCTTGACCCTCAAAAATATGTAATTTCAATATTATGTATTGTTCTTTAAGGGATAAAAAATATTGTCATTCGTGATATGCATATTAATTTTTCTATTCATTGAGCAAAGAGGAAGTCGAAAAATCTTGGAACAAATTCCAAGGCAATAACTAAAAGTCAGCAAGCCATTGATTCATATGTTTAAATGATCCGAAGGCGTATAGCGTATAGTTTAGATAATTAGTATAGACTGTTATTTTTATATCTCATTAATAAGACACATTTGCCTGGTTTTATGCGAAGATTGCTTTTTTAACTTTTTCTTTTATACGCAGGTCTATACTAGCAAGTGCCCCATTTATTGCTAGAGATCACTGACCTTCACAAACATATTTAACGCGTGGGAATAAAGTGAAATAGGTAAACGGTAAAGCTCAAGTATTGGCCCCCCAATTCTGACTCACCAAAATCTCTCAGTAATTGATACGGCCAAAATCAAATAAACAATCCTAGACCCTATCAGCGGACAAAGCGCAATAATTGACCAGGTGAAACTTTGTGGTCGGTTTATTTACTTATTACTAAACATAGAGATAAGGATTGCCTCGTGGTCTCGCGGTACAAGTATGTGCCGTGGGATCAAGAGGTCCTGGGTTCGATTCCCGGGTCGGGCAAAGTGTTATTGGGTTTTTCCATTAGGAAATTCTCAGTAACAGCACGGAGTCTGGAAATGTGCCCGAAAAACGGCAATAGGCTCGCCCCCTATTACGTGGGACATGTATCAGTGGCGAAATGTGGGTGCAGAAATGCACCTCTGCCTACCCCTTCGGGGAATACAGGCTTAAGTTTATGTATGTATGTAGAGATAAGGATTGTTTATTAACTATGTCCGTTAGACGATTGATAGATTTAAGCGTGTAAGCTTAATCATTAGATGGAATGTTGTCACTTCCATTCCGGTATAAAATCAACAACATACTCGTATCTATCACTTAGTAGTACACGGTTACGTAATTTTAAAACTAATAAACCGCACGAACACCAAACTGTTTTGTTTGCACATGAATATTTGCGGATTATCTTTTGTAAATTTTGTTACAAAATTGGCATTAATATAACAGAAACGTTAATCTGTTAAGTTGACAATGAATTTACTATATGCGATGAAGTTTTTATTTCTTAAACATATCTTCGTCATCCTTTGCCGAACACGATCTAAGATAGTCGAAATTTTGATAAGTCGTAATCCTGATGCCACCTTGCAAAACTTCTTGTTATAACTTAGTTCAATTTTAAATGCCAGCATTTCGTATTGCTTAACGAAGTAACGTTGAAACAATTTTTAAAAAATAATTAAAGTAATATATTACGCGTGGTCTATTAAATGCGTGTATGTCACAATTATAATAAACATCTTTCCGGATTCATCTGTTGAGATGAGCAACTAAGTATTATAATTAATTCGTAACGTTTTTGTTAATGAAAAAAAAACGTTTTTTACGCCTCGAGGTTTAGGCGCGCGGTCGAGAATTTCGGCGGTCGCAGGTTCAAACCCCAGGCACACACCTCTGACTTTTCGAAGTTATGTGTGTATTCACAATGAGTTATCACTTGCTTTAACGGTGAAGGAAAACATCGTGATTGTTGTAGAGGAGGCCCGTGCCCAGCAGTGGGACGTGTTTGGGCTGATGATGAGAAAGAAAAATGAAATCAACTAATGAAGGTATTGCCATCGTGTTCTACTACTTTTGACAATCTTTCGGGCTGGGTAAGAATACCATACATACATACATACATAAACTCACGCCTGTATTCCCTGAAGGGGTAGGCAGAGGTGCATTTCTGCACCCACATTTCGCCAGGTATGTATCAGTCCCACGTAATAGGGGGGCGAGCCTATTGCCGTTTTTCGGGCACATTTCCAGACTCCGTGCTGTTACTGAGAATTTACTAATGGAAAAACCCAATAACACTTTGCCCGACCCGGGAATCGAACCCAGGACCTCTAGATCGCTCGGCACATACTTGTACCGCGAGACCACGAGGCAGTCAAGGTAAGAATACCGAGTTGAAAAAACGCCTCCTCTTTTGATGCAATCCATGAATCGACCCATTTTTGATACTCTTCGTAAGAAGTGAACCTCTGCTCAGACAGACTATTATCTCGAGATGAGATTTTCTAGTATGCGCTCCAATCTTTTCAATGCTCATGTCAAGTTTATTCTATAGATCTACGCCACGTAATGCTGCGACTAGATACCGGTCTCTTCCAAAAAGACTTAAAGAAGTATCATAAAAACACAGTGTCCATAAACACATGAACAAATAGTAACTAAAGGTTGAGTTTTAGAGAAATCCTTTAATCAACAGATTTTTAATAATTTTCTTGCTCTGACATTTTTTTAAATTATTATTATATCATCATCAGCCCATATGCTGCTGGGCACGGGTCTTCCCTACAACTGAGGGGGTTTAGACTTAGTCTACCACGCTGGCCTAGTGCGGGCTGGCGGACTACACACCTAAGAAATTCCTAAGAACTTTTAGGTGTGCAGGTTTTATCACGATGTTTTCCTTCACCGTTAAAGCAAGTGATAATTCATTGTGAATACACACAACTCCGAAAAGTCAGAGGTGTGTGCCTGAGTTTGAACCCGCGACCGCTGAGATTCTCGACCGCGCCCAATCCTCGATGCCATCACTGCTTGGCATTTGCATATTTTTTGCTTTTAAAAAACTTTTACGCCAAGTTTTAAATGCTATGTTAATGCAGCAGTAGCACCTACGCAGTGACAAATCGTAAATTGATGAGGATGTGGCAAAAAATCGCACGTGAAAACAGCGTGATTTCTAGGAAAAATGTCCAAACACGTATGAAAAATTGTAGATTATTTATTTATGCTAATTGTATACGTCAATGGAAAATAATAACTTGTTTTATTTTAAAAAATAAAATTGCGTGACGTAACACTGCATCGTACGTAATACGAAATATGTAGGTATGTATGTGGCTCTCCCGTAAAGATGGAAACGCAATTAAACACTGCGAAATTAAGTGTAATGACAGCCTCCGTGGCGCAGTTAGCTTGACACCAGCCTGCAAAACGAGAGGCCGCGGATTCGATCCCCACACTCGAGACAAATATCTGTAACTACTGGTTCAAATTAAATGAATTTTAAAATAAACAGCGTTTATACAATGCCTGCTTATATACTCAGCCTATCGTCATCCACTGCTGAACGTAGGCCTCCCCATGAAAGCGCCAACCATCCCGGTCTTGAACAGTCCTCATCCATCCGTTACCCGCAACCTTTCTCAAGTCGTCGGACCATCGTGCTGCAGGTCGTCCTACAATACGTTTGCCTAAGCACGGTCTCCACTCCAACACTTGTCTGCTCCATCGGCCGTCGGATCGTCGGCAGACATGGCCGGCCCACTTCTGCCTGCTTGGTAACTGAAAATTCAGGCTTCTAGTTTATCCACAACGATGTTAAAGGGGGGTCGAAAATAGCGTGAACTGTTTCGAGAAAAACATGGTACGGCCGTGCCACTTATTTGCGGGGCCAGCGCCGCGCCGTACGCCCAGAAACAAAGAATTCAGGTTTGTACAACCTCTCAGGGTTGAAATTTCTCCTTATAACCGACGGGTATAAATTGATAAAAACAGCAGGCATTTTTGTCGATGTAGCGGCAGTGCAGCTTTCTTTGTAGACTTAATTTCGTCGTTCGGATCGTTTTAAAGGTTTTTTGGGCAGCACGACCGGAGAAAGTTCTGTCGCCCAAAGCAATATTTAACTCTGGCTATTACAAGCCTTACAGGTGCATTATTCCTGCCATGATCCATGCGTTGTGTTTTCACTGAGATAATCGATTGAAAACGATGCTTCAAAACCACAATGCAATTTTAATAGATCAAATCCCTACTTTGATTCAATAAAATAAATTTTTCCCTAGTGTGATTGATACACCTCACAGCGAAACCTTTTTACAAGACCATGCCATTTATATTGCTGTCTTTCAAGCTCCCATCTTTTCAATATTACTTGACAATCCGGGTACATGGTCCCACAATCGTATTCAGAAAATGGCAACCAATACTACATAAGTTATTACTATATAAGGAGGAACGGTTTCTATTTTTGTATGTTACTATTTATCTAAATCAATAAGTACCGTTTGACGGTTCATACTTTTCAAGTTGAAATAAGTTTTTATAGGCATAATTCTCACAATTTCAATATTATTTTTCGTAAAACCATGGAATTATGAAGCTATTTTTATTTTATCATAAAATGAACAATTCTTAATAACTAAATTTAAATTTAAATCCTTTTAGTAAAGCAGAATAATCATCATTATATACAATAAGACATTTTTTTCTAGACGTTATTACAAAGTCACCTAGTTAGATCCTTTACCGTAGTGTTGCGATTATTCAAACTCACTTGTATACGAATAATCGGTAAAAATGCGTGAGCCGTTTTCAATATAGTAGTCTTTTAGCTTTTAATAATAGTCAACTTTCTAATAATATACTATCAACGGACACATATCATTATAATAAACCATAAATTATAGGTAGTTGTAATAATAAAACTTTTTTTCTGTATTGTCTTGTCTTGTGACTAAATAAAGCAATTAAATTTCATTTGAAAAAAATAATTGTGAAAAAAAATCCGTAACCTGTAATCGATTAGTAAATACGAAGATATGGTATCGATATCTCTTAATAATCGGATATTATTACCCACCTTACTATCCCTATGTTTCAATATGTGAAAACTGTCAAATGTTACTTTTTCGGATTAGATAGACCTTAATTACGAATAAACTCAAAAACTATCGAAACGATTTGAATGATTTTTGATATCAACCATATGGTAAGAAGTAACAGAGACTACTTCTATTATATCCCGGAAAAATGTAATGTTCCCGTGGAAAAGGATATATGTCATAAATGGGTTATTTGTTACGCTTTCACGCCTAAACCATTTGACCGATTTGAATGATTTTTGGTTGGATATGAATGGGACTCTGTGAAGTAGCATAGACATTTTCCCGTGAGATAAACATATTATAAACGTGAAAGTAACTCTGTCTGTGTTAAGCTTTCACTTTTAAGCCATTTGACCGACTTAAACGATTTTTGGTATGGACAAAAATAGGACTAACATAGACTACCTAAGAAATATCCCTAAAAGTATAGGAAACACTTTTAAATCACTGCAGATTGAAAAAGATGAATGTATAAAATATAAAAAGTAGCTTCTATCTCTAAAACTAGAGCTAATCGTTTCTTTTAATGGTCGTTTTTGCATTCAGTAAACGAGAAAACATAGGATAGGACTAATTTTGAGACCGAAACAATTCCATTGTTACGCGGTGTAATTAGAGAAATTTTTATACATAGATTCACTTATTTACTTTCTGAACCTTATCCCGAAATCGACGCGGACAGAGCCGCGGGAAAAAACTAGTCTTTAAAAAAAATTTATTTTAAAACTACCTTTTAATATGTCAAGGCTTAATAATAAGGAATTCAAATAATTGTTATTTATCAATACGCCTGTACACAAAGCTGCGGCGACATACAGTTGACCGCATTGACCCCAGGCAAATGAAATTCTGTTTAAATATAACATCGTATGGCGATAGAAGGTCATCATCGGCCCATTATACGTCCTACTGCTGGACACGGGCTTCCTCGACAACTGAGAACTTAGACCTTAGTCCACCACGCTGGCCTAGAGGCGATAGGAGGTTATATCATACCAATCAGCAATTCTTCAAACTTGTTTTTTCTTTAAACAAGACATCGTTCAAATTTCTAATTCTTCAAACAAGACCGATCCTAGAATACTACATATACACATACATACTTGCGGTGGTCCTTGTGACGAAAGTTATACTTTATGTACGCTGATATTATCATTTGGACGAACACAAATATTCTTCCACTAGCGGACACTTATTTCAAATTTATCTCCGATTTCGTTTTCTAAACTATTGATTAGTATTAGGAACACGATAAAACAATAGAGAGTAACATTAGCGATTGGGAAGAAACAAATCTTAAATTATTTTTGTTGGATTCAACATTTGACACACATAAACACAATTACAAGGGGCCAATTGGAAGTCGCGTGAATCAGACGACCTCCGACGGCTTTTAAGGTCATTTATTCTCATTATGGGTGGATGAGCAATGCTGTACATTTCAGTCCACTGTTCATTGAGGTATGAAGGAGACAAAAAAAAGGTAATATTATAGGAGATTAAGGTGGACTGTCTGTTAAGTCACTTCTCGATATTCATGAGGTCGCAATCTAAACACACAACTAATAAAAATTATAAATCTATTTAGGACTGCCTCGTGGTCTCGCGGCACAAATATTTGCCGTGCCATTTAGGTCCTGGGTTCGGTTCGGGTCGGGCAAAGTGTTATTGGGTTTTTCCATTAGGAAAATCTCAGTAACAGCACCGAGTCTGGAATTGTGCGTGAAAAACGGCAATAGGCTCGCCCCCTATTACGTGGGACACATACCTGGCGAAATGTGGGTGCAGATATGCACCTCTGTCCTCTGCCTACCCCTTCGAGGAATACAGGCGTCAGGCTGTGTAGATGTATGTATGTATGAGTTTATTTATAATGAACTCTAGCTGTAGGGCCCGACTCCGCCCGGGTATAATTTCTAATTCCGTGCTCATTCCACGAGAGTACGAGTAGGAGATAATGATAATTTATGGTATAGATGGTAATTTACAATACAGTATGAGTTTTGAAGTTGACAGGAAGAAAACTTTGTTGTCATTATTTTTGATTCATTTGCTTTTGAAACTACATCTGATATTTATAGGCATGATAAAGTCAATTTGATCATTTCTACCTATTTTACTTAAATTATTGCAGGTTTTTAATTTAGGGAAATAGCTAAAGCCATTGCAGCTGACGCATTGTCTGTACCAATAAACTTGCCTGGATTGACGTCATAAGCCCAGAGTCGTAATTTTGCTTTTATTTAATATGGACTGAGTCGTATCGGTTTTACAAAGGACATCAAGTATATTTATAGTAAGGACAATATGCGGCTAATGGTCGATAAATGTATTCTTGGGCTTGAGTAGGGAAAAATGCGTCGATTCCCAATGAAGACCATCACGATTTTGGACTTATTAATTCACATCAAATAATTTTTGTCGTAAAATAAAAAATATACTCGCCGACAATTATATAGCATATAAAAAAAAACTAATAAAATATATGGGGAATAGGCGGTCTTATCATTTTAAGTTTCTTAGTCCTGAATATGATTATACATATATTTGTCAATGGATAAATGGTCTGCATGACGTCCCACACTACGTTTGCCTAAGCGTGGTCTCCACTCCAACACTTGTCTGCTCCACCGGCCGTCAGACCGTTGACAAATATGGTCCGACGACTTGAAAAAGGTGGCGGGTAACGGATGAATGAGGGCTGCTCAAGACCGGGATGGTTGGCGCCTACTTAGGGAGGCCTTCGTTCAGCAGTGGACGGCTGAGGCTGAGTATTTAAATAAACTGTGTCTATAATTTTTTTGGGCACAGATACTTTGATCGATCCCATACATACATACACATTCACGGTTGTACACCCAAAGAGGAAGGCAGAAGCGCAATAATGCATTCTCTTATCACCACTTGTGTTTTGATTCCCACATAACAGGGGCCAGTAATACTTATCCCGACCCTGGAATCAACCCGGGACCACAAGATCGCATGGCACACAGTCGTGTCACTAGACCACGAAGCAGTAGATCTACTCGATCCTCTCAAAGTTATTTTATTTTAATCGTCAGCCCATTTTACCGTTAAAGTACGTGATTATTCATTGTGAATACACGCATAACTTCGAAAAGTCAGAGTTGTGTGCCTGGAGTTTGACCACGCGTCTAAACCTTGAGGCCATCACTAATTTATTTTATTTTATTCGTAAGACCTATAGGTCAACAAAACGTCATAAAAAGCAATATACCTAAGTATATAAACCCAATAAGCGGTCTTCACTTAAAGTAACAGGACATATAAATACAAATAAGTTAGTCATTAGCAAACTTATTTTTAGCACACGTGAACACCTTAAGTTCTATAATTTGTTAAGAAAAGTAGAGTTTATGGGAATGCTGACTCGGATAGCATTCGACGAGTTAGTGACATTATAGACAATGAAATATAATTAAGTGATTACATAAACACAATTAATTCGCAATGGCAGCACCGAGTTTGGAAATGTGCCTGAAAAATGGCTATAGGCTCGCCTCCTATACCTGGGACGAAAACACAAGTGTCAAAAAATGGGTGCAGAAATGTAACTCTCCCTTCCACTTTAGGGAATACAGGCGTGAGGCTATGTCTATAGTCACACATTCGTAGATCATTGATTTTTCGTAGATATCAAAAAATATTTTAAATCTCATTAAATTTATCTCACAAGCGATTATTGAGACAATTTAAAATAATGAAATAAGTTAAAATGAAATGAAGTCGGTTAAAATATTATTACAGCATCCGGTTTGAACTTGCATAATTTATAAATGAATGAAATGTATTGCATTTCTAAGCTCTTGTATTAATAATACACATTATTGGCACATTATAGACAAATGACACTTATAACTAATTTATCTTTATTTTATATTCATTAGGTCATCTTTGTATGAGTACCGTAACGATTGCATTTGATCATATCAACCTCTATCAACTGAAGTAAGTATTTCCAACAAATGGCCAGTAAAAATCTAGCAATATTGTTCCACAAACACACACACACACACACACACACATACAATAAACACACAATAAACTTGCAAAAGTACCTAATAGGTAGTATGTTTCTCAGATAACATAACCACTGACAAGAGATGGTTATCTATCTCTGCTCGAGAATATTATACGTGCTTGATATTGGAGAGGTTGAGCTGTAGTCCACTTGTGCTGGAGTGTAGAAATACCGATTAGATTTAAGTGGGACAAATAGATATGACTCATAATTTTGCAAGTTCGATAGTTTTATGATCGTATGTATAAAATTAGCCTTATCTCCGTTGATATTGATTTTTGTAGAAATTCTCAGTGCAATTGGGCATTGATATTTGGTGACTTTTATTTTAACTTGCTCAAACCTAATAAAAATATATAAATATATCCTTAAAATGAATGGCTATAAAATTGCGAACAAAGTATCAAAACCCTACTGCACTCGTGAAACTTCAACAACACAAACTATTCTGGATCACATAAGCACCAACTTAAAGGGAGAAACCTTTTGCTTTACCGTTATAAATTCACCTTTATCTGACCATAAACAATTAAACTTCTAAATTTAAAAAAACTCGCCAAGAAGTAAGATACGAAGCAATAAATTATAATAAGTTATTTGAGTTGATAGAAAACCGGCCATGTGCGAGTCGGACTCGCGTGAAGAGGGTTCCGTACACATAAACTTAACATTGGAGTTGAATAATATGTTCTCCCACACATTCCACCTGTAAATGTAAATTGGTACGCATAATATTGAGTGATTTCATATTATGTTATTTTAATATCATGGATTTCTTATAGGTTTTCCTATAATCTATTAGTAGGAAACTAATTTCTGTATTTTTCAATTTTCGTCTATTTTCTTGAATAACTTGGAAACTATTTATTTTAAAATTACAAAAAATTAATACATTTAAGATCTTCACAACAAGACCTTTCATTTGATATGTCACACGAAGCAGTTTTCAAAAATAAAAAATCCACCTTTCCCCCAAAAATAACCTCCCATATAAAGATTTCATCTATTCACGTCACACCTCTACGTTTGGGTCACAGAAATTGATATATTAACCAAATGTCAACTGTGAGCGACGGACAGACGGCCACACGAGTGATCCTATACAGGTTCCGTTTTATTATTCGGACGTACGGAACCCTAAAAATAACAATAGGCATACCAATAATGAAGAATATAGTAAATTTGAAGACAAACTTTTGACAAGCATTAACTCAAGCAAAGAAACTAAAGCAAAATTTATGAATGAACCCAAACAAGTCTGAATTAACGCAGATATTATCAAGGAAATTAACAACAGAAACATGGTATGCACTACGGCATAATTAATGTATCACAACAAACCGATTAACCGCCGCGCCGCAAACCAGTTGTAACATGTTATAGACAGAAAATTTCATAGTGCTCGCCTAGCCTAAACATACATGCCACAACGAGGCAATATTATCAAAAAATATTTACTGGATGTAAAAACAATCCTCGGAAAATGTGGAGTTTAATTAATAACTTTTCTATGAATAGAACTGAGAAACCAGCTCCACCGAGTTCATTGGATACACCAACTGGAAATATTACTGAATGTCAGCAAATATGTAAATGCTTTAATATAATTACTTTATAAATATTGCACCCCCACTAACCAGATTCGGGCGCCTCTATTGTAGGCGCCCGCGACGGACACAGGCTACCGTGCCGCCGCCCGTCTCAGGGATACGTTCTGGGTGGACGCTTTGCCCCCAAAGCGCGTCCAGCGACCCCAAGGGCCTCAATGAGTCGCCTTTTACGACAGGCAGGGAATACCGTGGTGGAATTCTAACGCCCCGTTGCCACAGGGCAGAGAGAGTACAGCACTAGAAATTTTAAAATCTTACCTTTCGAATCGTCAATAAATTGGTAAAATAGGAAATACACAAAGCAGCCCTAAATCCATAAATTACGGGGTACCACAGTGGTCTATACTAGGACCACTCTTGTCGTCTATACAAATAAATAAAATTGGATTGTCTGTTTGTAGTATTGAAATAACCTCTTTTTAATAAATGCATATGGTCGGTACATATACCAAAATAACGTTTTTTTACTATTTTGTCTGTCTGTCTGTTTGTTCCGGCTAATCTCTGAAAAGGCTGGACCGATTTTGACGGGACTTTTATTGAGAGGTAGCTGATGTAATAAGGAGTAAGTTAAGCTACGTATATTTTAGAAAAAATCTTTTATTTTAGAAAAATAAAGTAATGTTGCAATGCCCAAGTAATGTCCAGTACCGCGCGCAGCTCACGCGCATGCCCAGCTATTGTCAATAAAAATATAACTGAATTTGGAATAAGTAAAAATAAAATGAAATGAAGTAGGTATCATAATAAAAAATAAAAAATAAATTAAGTAAGAATCGACTGTTAGGCGGGACGGAGTTCGCCGGGTCCGATATTTTTAATATACATACATTAACAACATAAGTGACATTGGTCTCAAAGGAGATGTGACATTATATGCGGACGATACAAGTTTATTTCATTTTGGTAAATCAATTCACGATATTATGATTGACGCCCAAAAGGACCTTGATAAATTAAATAAGTGGTTCCAGTCTAATCTTCTCACATTTAATGTTTCCAAAACAAGCTATATGACATTTAAGGTCAAAAGTAGAACAATTCCAAATTTTACCCCTTTGTCCATTAATAATTATCAAAACATCACTAGAGCTGAAACTCAAAAATACCTAGGATTAATTTTAGATAGTAACTTAACGTGGAGACCACATATAACTAATATAAAAAATAAACTAACATACTTATCAGGTGCTCTACGTGGTACAGTCAGGTGTTATCCACTTAATGTCCGTTACACTATACTCGTATATTATAACTCACTTGCCAAGTCACACATTGAATATTTAGTAGAAAACTGGGGCACTGCGACTAAAAGTAATCTAACATCATTACAAATTGCTCAAAACAAACTCATAAAACACTTCATTATGACTTCTTAACATCATCTCAAAAAAATTATAAGGAAACAAAAGTATTGGATGTCGAACAATCGTATATTTATAACACATGCACATTAATAAGAAACATATTAAATAACGCAATATATACACAACTATGTTTTATAAAAAAAAAAAAACAAAAACAAAAAAAATACTCTGAAACACAAACGACTTAAAATTGAATTGTCCGCGAACAAACTATGGCAAAAATGTATCAAGTATGAAGGGGCGAAATATTATAATAAAGTACCAAACAATATAAAACAAGCTAAATCTATTACAATATTTAAAAAAAATACTCAAAACATATCTCTTAAAAAAATAAACTTAACTACGCTTAGTGAATTGTGGCGCTCACAGGTCCGATGCCTCGTCCAGTTGCCCGTAATGCTGCGGAGATGGTTCTGCTGATGTTGGTTTGGTCACTTACATTTTTAATTTTTTGCATTGTGTTCGTCAAGAAATATTTTAGAACTACCCTATTTATTTCCTTTTTGTTTTTATTATTTTGGTTTTATTAGCGATAAACGTCTGAATTGATTATTTTTTGTAATTAACGATATTTCTCATGTAAGTGAATATGTTCTTTATGAGAAATAAAGATCTTAAACCTAAACCAATTTTGTTCACTAAGCAATATTTAAGTGTATATTTATAGTGCCTTCAAAAAGCCTGAATAATTTTTGATGGAATCTATTAAGTAGGTACTTGCGATCTAGAAGTTTCCACTTCTTAAACCCTCTCAGTTGTAGAGGAGGCCCGTGCCCAGCAGTGGGACGTATTTGGGCTGATGATAATCTAGAAGTCCCAGGTTCGCGGGACGAACATACTATTTGCCGAGTTGCATGTATGTAGATGCAGAAATCCAATTCTTTTAGCCCTTCCAGGAATACAGATGTGACTTCGGTTGTATTGTATGCATCATTTTTTTTGTCGAGGGGAAAGCTAATTATGGCCCTACTTCCCGCCAGCCAGCTCGGGAGGGGGGCAGGAAGCGTATGTCGGGGTCACTGGCCTTCCAGATCGGCGCGCGGAGGCGTCACGTCCGCGTACATGTTAATGCCGGGCTGGGTCCCTAACAAAATCACTATGCCGGCATACCGTGCGTGGGCGAGAAGCGCCCACCGTCATTCCGCAGCCGCCTGGTGCGCCTCCGAGACGAAATCGTCTCGGCCATCTCGGAGTGTTAGGGGGTGCAGTTGCACCATCACTAGCTTGGTTCAGGCGCCCGGTTGTGAATGAGCGCCGGCGACGGACACAGGCCACAGTGCCACCGCCCCTCTCAGGGTCACTTTCAGTGAGGACGCGCTGCCCCCGCAGCGCACGCCCCTTTCAGTCGTCTTCTACGACAGGCAGGGGAGGGATTCTAACGCCACCTTGCCACAGGGCAGTGTATTGTATGCATCTACTACGTCCAACGTTGCAGTGATTCACTGCAACATAAGACAGCTAAGATTGTATAAAAATCCAAGGATCGAGTAAAACTGCTTTATCAAAATAATAACGAATAAAAAATTAACTGTTATTTTATTACAGTAATTTACACTTTTCAACAGTTTTTTTAAACAAAAGCCTGAGCAACGAGAAGGGCTTTGGTTCTAGCTCGGCAATGAGACAAGTGTTTGATCCACAAAAAATTGTCTTGGATCTGGACATTTGTGAGATCGAGAAGCCTCTCGTATACTCTCGTACGACCCAAGACTTGCAACTGAATGTGGGGTCAGAATTATTTAAGTGCTGCTACGTTCATTTTTAAATTTAAAATTGAAATATAATCAAAAAAATTAAGGCTTTCTATGCTCTGTGCAGAAAAAACATGTAAAAATATAACCAGTTTCGCACCCGACTGTACGTCTGTATCACGTATTGTGGCTATAAGCCGGTAAATATGTGATGCATATTTCATTAAGAGTTGCAAGTGGACTGACTCAACACTGAGTTTTCGTTAACTCTACAAAATATTTTTTTAATTTAACTAGATTTTAAATAAAATAACATTAAATGTGTTTTTAAAAGTGTGGTACAAACATTTTGGTGTTGTTTCGTGTTTATATAATAAATGTGAGTATTTTTGATTTAATTTTAATTATTAAATTCATACTAAATATTTCTTAAAAATACATGCGTGCACTTTTAAGCATGCACTCGTCGAGGTAAAAAAATTCATTTAACAAAAAAATATTATTTATTTTATTTTTACATGCAGTGGTGCATCCCAGAAACGGTTAATAAGTACAATTTATTAAATTACATTAAAAACAAAAAAAAAACATGATTTCCATATCCACATAATTCATTTTTTCTGCTTAATTTATTAATAACGTTTTGCTTTAACGTGCATTTTAATTATAAAATTATTATACTAAATTAAATTCTTGGGAATCTTAATTTAATAACAGCAATAACTGTGTTGTCACTGCGTTCGGAATTTGTTTTAATCTGATTTTATTTATGTTTAAAAACACGTACGTTAATTGAGGCGCGACGCCCTCGTTGGCTTGGTAACCGCGTGTTGATAATTCGATTCTGTCGTCGATTCCTACGTTCAGTACCAAACGTGTATTTTTTTTATTTATAAACACAATATTTGCCATTTAGTGCGTATAGTAGAAAAAAGTGGTCCGTAAATAAAATTTGATGGCAATGTCTTTAAAATACGCAATAACATCGCTTTGCATCGACCCATGTGACAAAAAAATAAAATAAAGAATAACGCGTTCGATGGTTTGTCATCTTGTTAAAAAATTTCCTTAAGTAAAACCTACCAACTTTAAGTAAATTAAAAAACTTTACTCTTCCTGTTATATTTACAACGGAATTTTCTATCAGTAAATAATAGCGATCGATAAAAAATTTAACTCAATGACAATAAGAAACAGAGTGTCATCTCAGTTGTAACTGGTTTAGAATTCTGTGTTGTTATTAGAGGGTTTGAGTCTAGAGTACAGCGACTTTTTGTTGTGACGTGGTATTTAATTAATTGACACTTAATTGAACGGTGAATGAAAGCATCATAAAACTTCTATGACCAAGAATTTTCAACAAAAATATCTAGGTTACGTCATGATCATCATCAGCCCATATACGTCCCACTACTGAGTACGGGCCTCCTCTACAGCTGCGAGGGATTAGGCCTTAGTCCACCACGCTGGCATAGTGCGGGTTGGCGGGCGAGACACCTAAAAATTTAGGTGTGCAGGTTCCCTTACGATGTTCTCCTTCATCGTTTAAGTGTGTTATGATTTATTGTGAACACATAACACCAAAAAGTCAGAGGTGTGTGCCCATGCACCTCGGAGTTTGAACCCGCGACCGCCGAGCTTCGACTCGACCGAGCGCCATACCATCAAAACTTTTAGGGATTACAAGATTATGTAGACTGTGTAAATGCTATCAATTCGCACTGGGTCGGCACGATTAATTAATTAAGAAGTAATGGCATAGTGGAGTAGGCATAAGGAGGAATTCAGATCAAAAAATAAATATGTAAATTATAAATTGCCGATAAAGAAATGTTTATGATTAGCCATACCCCCAGTCCGCCAACCCGCACTAGACCAGCGTGGTGGGCCTTAACCCTCTCAAAGGTAGAGGAGGCCCGTGCCCAGCAGTGGGACGTATATGGGCTGATCGTAATGATGATAGACCCTCGACTAAAGATTAAATTCTATACATCCAAATGCATTTAGCATTCCAACTAACAATAAAGATTACAAAAATCTCTTACCAATTGATCAAATTGTGCCGGTTTGAATCGTATTTGCCCAAGCTGATACTCAAATGCAAAACACAACGACTACAAATTTCAGTTATAATTCTAGCTTAGAGTGTCCTGTAGAATACGCATATAATATTATCATTAGGGTATTTTGGCATACAACGTGAAACTACATACCTCTGCCAACTCCTTTTACTATTTTTTATCTCAGCCAACATTCGACATTTTGCTGGGCCTCGTCTTCTATACAGAGGGCCCCTATCCTATACCTATAAGCCAACAGCTTTTATCGGTGATTTAAATTGAATTTATGTCAAATACTTATGTCTTATCCTTCAGAATAAAAAGTAATTCTCAAAGACCGGAAATTTCTTCACAAAAATACCATATAAGTACGCCAATTATCAGCTACTTTTATACCAAATTTCATTAAAATCCGTTCAGTAGTTTTTGCACGAATGAGTAACAAATGTTATACTTTTATTAAAATTTCACCCTTGAAATTCTAATTGTAATCTTTCAAACCTTAAATTATGTACGTAATGAAATGCCATGTCATGAATACAGTAGCAAAAAAGGAAAAAAAATATTGTTTGGATAATTTTACATTGTTTTATTGAGCGACTAAAATCTCTCTGTGATTGTGACCTCTGCACATTGGCCCATACGAAGGGCAAAAAGTAGCATTCACCGCAGTGCAATATAAGGTTTTATAACCTACCTGGTAAAGATCCGGCGCACTTTGTTTAATTTTTTGGTAAATGACTTTCCCAGTAGATGCTCTTATTAGAAAAGAGGGGTTCATGGAAAGAATTCCTATGCCTCATAAAAGGTTAGGGGCGCCGGGTAAGCCGTTCTTTTATCCATTGTCTCTACTGAGAACGAGGGACGGGATCGGCCTACTGGCGATTAATGCGTGACGTAACAATGATGATAGAGTATTCTGACGTTTAAGACCTTCCCTTGACCATGAAAATAATCATGGTCGGGAGCGACAGATACCTATTGTATTAACCGCCGCACATTCAAATACAATGCGTCCTTGACTCAAATGACGAACGTTGAACGAAACTCAGAACTCCGCTCAGAATCATTCAAAAGACAATTGCGAAATTTAACTAGAAATACATGATAGCAAGCTTTTTTTATAAGCAGTGATGGCCTCGAGGTTTAGGCGCGCGGTTGAGTATTTCGGCGGTCGCAGGTTCAAACCCAGGCACACACCTCTGACTTTTCGGAGTTGTGTGTATTCACAATGAATTATCACTTGCTTTAACGGTGAAGGAAAACATCGTGATAAAACCTGCACACCTAAAAGTTCTTAGGAATTTCTTAGGTGTGTAGTCCGCCAACCTGCACTAGGCCAGCGTGGTGGACTAAGGCCTAAACCCTCTCAGTTGTAGAGGAGGCCCGTGCCCAGCAGTGGGACGTATTTGGGCTGATGATGATGATGAAGCTTTTTTTTTCTTGCGTGTAGATTTATGTGTAGATTAGCCGTAATACTCACTTTAAAATAAAAGTCGCTAAGATGAGGTAATAAACCTTTATTACATCCGTAGATAATGTCAGGACATCTGAATACTTCATATTTTTATTATTATCACTATTACACGATATTACGAAGTAAACAAGCGTAAGTACTCAGTTTGCAAGCCTACGGCATAGGTAAGATAAGTTAAAAACAGGCTGTTAAATGATAGGTCATGGATTATATCCGTGAGCTAAGATACATTATTCGAGCGCAAAAAAATATTTAATATATCCTTGGTCTTCCTCTGTTCAGTGCCATCTGGCTTCATCTGGCTCACCATCGGCTACAAGTGCGGTGACTAACGTCAATGAAAACAGTAAAAAATGTACAAGTAGTATTTTAAAAATGAATTAAAAAATGACATTCATACTGGAAAGGTCACCCGGAATCTTTATATCTTCATTATGCGTCATTGCGAGAAAACTTTCTCGGAAACAGCTCATCGGGACACGAAACTTTTGGTGCGTTTATTGCATGAGTGACCGGTTTGTTAACCACGTCCTCGAGTACACAACAAACTTTCCACGCACAGGTGACCTGGCAGTGTAAACTTGTTGATATTTGAGGATAACGCCTTCCGTCCAATTTTTTGTCCACAACTATACAACAAAATTTTACTGCAGAGGGTAGTAGAAAAATATTTGCTCGCTTTTGCTCCATCTCATTAATGGGGTAAAAACCCTGTGCAACTACGCACCAATCCGGAGGCTAACAGACCTAATCATTACTTAATAAATAATAAATACATCCACAGTCACATAGTAGGTACTGACCCCAGTAAAGGTGTCAAAAACTACGTGGGACAATTCACACTCACAAACACCCAAATCGAAAACAAATATTGTTGCTGGGACATGTATTCCATCCGCGGCTTATCTTTTGACAAGCTGGTTTCTAGCCAATTGCACTATGGAGGCTGCTGAGATGATCAGAAATGTAAATGCTACATTAATGACGCCAAGATCAATATTCTTTCCGCCTTTCTTCTCGGTGTTGCTATCACTTACTTTTGTAAGCTAGGCTACGGTCAACCTCCACCACAAAGTCCGAATCAGCTATCCGCCTATTTATTATAAGCATTTCCTCTCCTGCTCTTAGAGAAACTTCTCCCAATTGCTCAGGTATTTTTGTTAGGCGCTCCGCGATCCATTTAACAACTAGTTCGTACTAATTTTCTGCATTGGAGCTTCACAGCTCGGTGTCTTTTATGCATACATATACTTGTCTAAATTCAATACAAGCATATCAAACTTCCAACGATAGACTCTTAAAACAGGAACGGCTTGAGAAACCCCTCCAATTGGCCGCCTGATAGCTTGAGAGATTTGATCCTATGTTAGACGTTCAGTCCTTATGAGCAATCTTCGCAGTCACCAAGCCACGTGCTCTGCCGCCAATCCGGTCAACACATTTTCAATATCAGTCAAAATCTTTCGTATTCTTTCTTGCTAACTAACTAGGTACACCGCAGTGTTACCTGTTGGTAAGTGAACTGAAACCCATTTAGCTTGTAGGCCGACAATAAATAGATATGACCACCACACACCATACATACATACAATAACGCTTTTCAATCATATCATAAACGGATGTCGTGATGGCCTCGAGGTTTAGGCACACGGTCGTCAATCTCGACGGTCGTGGGTTCAAATCCCAGGCACACACCTCTGACTTTTCTAAGATACGTGTGTATTCACGAAGAAAATCATCATCGTGATAAAACCTGCACACCTAAAGGTTCTTAGGAATTTCTTTGGTGTGTAGTCCGCCAACCCACACTAGGCCAGCGTGGTGGACTAAGGCCTAAACCCTCTCAGTTGTAGAGGATGCCCGTGCCCAGCAGTGGGACGTGTATGAGCTACTCTGTATCTCTATACGCCCATAAAAGTCCCACTACTAGGCACAGGCCATCCTCTGCAATTGAGAGAAATAAGGCCACAGCCCACTACGCCTTCTCGGGATGACGTACTACACACCTAAGAAACTCTTTGTGGAGAACTCTTAGGTGTACAGGTTTCATGATGTTTTTCTTCACTGTTGAGTTTTGAAAACTCAAATTGATCATACATCATATCTGTATATGGTTATGTAACGTGTCATATTAGTTCAAGGTATATATAAAGATAAACTATCTCTTTCCTTGAAGTAAAATCAGTTGTAAATTTATGTACGTTTCTTAATAATAAAACAATGAAGTCAAAAAAAGTTTTTAACAAAATAAGTTCGGTCAAGGAAACTTTTTTGTAAAAAAAAAGAATAAGAATATGTTGACCTTTATTTTACATTTTAGGTGAGCATTGCTTTTACCGAGAAAACGTTACGTTCACTACGCCTAGTGTGACAATTCACTAAAAGTAAATAAAGCTCAAGGTTTTTATGTAGCTAGGTTTTGCCCGTGACTGAGTTCGCATTGGATTTATTTTATGTTAATCTATACTAACACTAATATACTTATTACTTATCTATAGAAGTATAATAATATAATAAACAGGAAAAGTTTGTGTTCTAATATTGTTGAAACGAATAAACACTTGATGGATTTGAATTGGTTTTGGTAAACGGAACATCCGAAGTAACATAGATTTATTTTTTATATATTTACGTTAGGGTGGAGTGGGGGCCAAAACGATATGAAACCCTTGCACGAAACATATTGCTCAGATATTGATGACAGGCGTTTTGCATTTTTCTATTAAGTGTTCCCATGGGATGAGCACGGGATTCAAAATAATAATATTAAAGGAGGAAAAGTTTGCATTTTTGTATGTTTAAAACGAATAACGTTTTGGGCTAAAACCTTTTTGACGGATTTGAATGATTTTTGGTGTGGATATAGATGGGAACGACGTCCGAACATGGGCTACTTTTTTAAAATTACGCCTGAATGAAGCGTTGCGCAACACGATTTGAAACACTTATACTAAAAATATTGCTCAGAAGTGAAGACAAGGGGTGAGTATTTTTGTATTTCGTGTTTCCGTGGTATGAGCACAGGAATTCAAATTGCACCTGGGTGGAGCTAAGCCCCAACAATAAGTATATTATAATCTCAACTATAGTTTTAATCCAAAGTCTGTTTCACGGTAAAAAAAAATTGTTAAGCTCAGAAAAAATAAATAAATAAATACACCCAACAGTCACATACATAGTTCTGAACACACATTAAGATACGAGTCTTGTGTCGGGGGTATCAGAAACTACAAAAGACTTTTCGGTCCCACAAACACCCAGACCCGAAACAAATATTTGTGAATCACACAAACATTTGTCCCGGTGCGCTATCGCACGCGGTTTCGCAAGCTGCTGCCAACAGCCAACTGCGCCACGGGGCTGTTAAAATGCTACATCGAATTAATGATTAATGCAATGCGGTTATATTATAGTGTGAACGCGACATAAACATAACGTGGATCATTGAAGTGAAATTCATTAAAAAAACACAAACAATTAAAACCAATACATCGATAGGTGAATGCACTTTCCAAGGTTAAACTGACCTTCGCATGTCGTAGAATGCACTGTCATTTAATGGGGACAGTACTTCACGTCGACCTACCCTAATAATTTAAACACAACAGTGAGTTGGTTTCTTTAACACAGATCAGACTTTTACACTTCTTTGTGATGACCTTTTTATAACTTTTTTGAAAACATTTGTTTTATTGCGAGCGAAGGCGCAAGGTAATGCCACTCAGTATTTGACTTTACAAAGTGCCAACACATTTCGTCATAATGGTCATGCTTTAAGCCAAGCACTTTGTTCCCTTAAATGTTGGTTAAACATCTAATTAGTCTCCAAACGTTATGGAGTCTCTCTTCAAAAATTAAAATACCGACTATTTTAAGTTTTTAAATGTTTATCCGTCCATCATATTTTCATTTAGAATGTCCCGCAATCATCATCATCATCAGCCCATAAATGTCCCACTGCTGGGCATGGGCCTCCCCTACAACTGAAAGCGTTTAGGCCTTAGTCCACCACGCTGGCCTAGTGCGGGTTGGCGGACTACGATAATTCATTGTGAATACACATATAACTTCGAAAAGTAAGAGGTGTGTGCCTGGGGTTTGAACCCGCCACCGCCGAGATTCTCGACCGCACGCCTAAGCCTCGAGGCCATCACTGCTGTCCCGCAATAATTGTGGGTAATTCGAAATGATGTTATTCTATTACTTCATAAAAAGAAAATAAAAAAACATGTTAAACATCTGCATTTATTATATATAATCAATCTTTAGGATTATTTAGGATTATTTAGGATAAAAGAGAGAGATTGTAACCTAACAATTATATTTATTCCCTCCTAAAAATATTTCATGTAAGAATGTGTCTTTTGATATTATTTTTATTTTTATTCTTTCAATTAAGTACAATAGCCTGATTAATCAACACTAATTTCATTACTGATTCATAAGAGCCTGATGTACCAACATCAATATTCTTAAAACCATAAAAAAGAGTATTATTTCAATAGGAATCTTCCTAATACTTCAAATGCAATTCTACATGATCTCCAAGTAACCTTCACTACTGCCTCTTCAATAACACTCTTTCTATCGATACTTTTTTAACAACAATCTTATAATTTGTATTAAATGACAGAAAACCAAACTATTTAAAAAAATAAATAACCGTCAAAATCAACCTTGATCCAGACTTTGTCATTATAAAATAATTACATTCACATCAAACTTTCGATCTTATTTGATTTTGCAATCAGGTCAAAGCCAAAATTGTACTTTTCGTTTATATTTGTATACAAGTTGTTAAATGTTTTTATTGGAAGTATATGCAAAAATAAGTGCTGCATCGGTACTTCTACAGCTCATTGGACAGCATTGACCTCTAAAACTGACGGTATTTGAGACTTATACCTACTTTTTAATTGTTAAGAGCTGGCTTTGGGTTAGAATTGTGTAATTCATGTAGTTCACGTTTTCTGTTCAGTATGCTGTAGTTGCATTGATTGCTTTATGTAAATTCACTCGTTTCAACGGAGGCTCCAACTGTTCACGTACATGATTTTCTTCGCTCATATTCATTTATAGTTTTATCAACTTTCGCCTCACCACAATTTGAACTTAAGAATTGAGTCCCAAAAGTACTTAAACATATGTGAGGACCAAAAAGGACAGCAGTTAGATATATTTCTACATTTGAGTGTATATAATAATGAATACTATACTATACTCTTGCCGATTTTAGTAGCGTCAATTTATCACGATATAGCGTATATGTGTTCCGTGTGCAAATACCTATTTAGTTATACTTGGGATCTTTACTTCTAAAATCAATTGAATTAGTGTCATCTTATCTCAATTGACGATAATAAATTCGATTTAAATTGAGGACAAAAAGCTTAAATCTCAAATACACGTATTTAAAGCAGCAGATTAATGGTTGCAATTTAAAAGGTTGCCAAAACGCTTGTTCATTGAACCTATGAAAGCATTCAATTCTACGCAACTGTAGCACTCATATATAGTAGCGTTGTCATGTCTTGTTTAAAAATTCATTTATGACCCAAAATTCATTTATTCGGAAAAGTCTGAATAAGGAATATTCTGTCTATGATATGTATCTGACCGGACGATGACTATCGTTCCTAAGGTTTTACACATAGAAACCCTTGCGAGTCCCGTTGCGGGGTCTACGTATATACATATGTACATATGTATTATACACAACAAACGGTTCGCATTTTGTATGGACTGCTTTAAACCATCAGGGACCACAGTAGTCGCGTTGTCGTACTAGTATAAAACATATTAAATTGACACCGTTTAATTAATAAAAATATTAAAAAACGCAAACAGTCCTAAATTAACTCCATTCTTCAATAACGCACGTCATACACGCGGATTCGATGAAAGGTATTCATGAAAATAAACTATTAACGGGTCTGAGAAAATCCGAATGAATAAGTAGAGCCCAAGAGCAGCTTTCCTAGTATAAATATGGCTTGAGTGAAAGGTATATTAACAAAGAACAACTATTTCCGATATTGACCTTTAAAAGTTTCTGATGCGATGATGTTGTGTGAAGATACCAACGACAATCGAGATTAAATTCGTTCACACAAAATATGCATTATATAAATTAATTAGGTGTCATAAATTCCTATCACATCACCGACTTTATTAATAAATTCCAATTTATTAATATAATTACTTTCATCATATTATTATTTTTAGTATTAATCTGCAGGATACGTAAATTTTTTGTCTACCATATTATGTTATGAAATTGTGATTTATTTCCTTTCAATGAAGATAAGCATAAATAAAGAAAAATCCACACATAATAGTAGCGAAACTTATAGTAAATTACAATCACATCGATGCATTGCAAAATTAACTCATTTGATAATGACTGCAAAATACCTCATTTAACTAATTTTTAGGTACGTTTAATTCATTTGCACAATAGTTTGCCTATGGACAAGTAGTTTATACTTTAACGGTGTAAAAACTCAAAAATTTTAGAAGTACTTTTCATCCCCAGAGTGCTGTAAGTCATCATGAACAAGGGAGTTGGTTTGAAATATCCGTATTGGGACTTGAACAAGAGCAGATGTAAGTATTATTCAAGTATTATTATTAGAAATTTAAACTGATTTAAAAAGTATGTGCCGCACGATATAGAGGTCTCGGGTTCGATTCCTATTCCAGGCAAAGTAATATTGGGTTTTTCAATAAGGAGATTCTCAGTAGCAGAGTCTGGAATTAATTAGGACGAAAACACACTTGGCTAAAAGTGGGTGCAGAAATGCACCTATGTCTATCCCTTCGAGGAACACAGGCGTGAGTGTGTGTGTATTTATATGTTTATACGTTTATATATAGATATGTATTATATGTGTTTATACATTTATTTGTTTGTAATATTATGTTTTTACTTAAGATTAAATTTCCTTGTTACTAGCGTACCGCACGATTCTCGAGGGGCTATCATATCAAAAAATTGTAAATAATAAATGAACGTTTATCCTCATATTCTTGATACTCTTTTTGCATTTTTGCCGAGTATTCTTCCAAATCTAATTATATCCCGAATTGATTAAAAATATTTTAAGTAAATTTAATAATTCGTTTATTAGTGGTTCGGCTAGTTCATCACGGTCTAGATTATAATCGATGATCGTGTCCGCATTAAATAATGACTTTAGTTACAACGCGGCAATCGATAATAAATAGGTCCATTTCATTATTTCTTTTCATTCTGACAGCCCCGTGACGCAGTTGGCTTGACACCGACTTGCGAAAAGAGAGGTCGCGGGTTCGACCCCTGCACCGAGATAAATGTTTGTGTGATCCACATATATCATCACTAATATGTATGTGACTGCTGGGTGTTTTTTTTATTCTTTCTGTGATCGATTTACATAGCCATAACTAGAGGTAACCATGAAGTATCATGCTCAGATGTTAGACTTTTAGTCCTTTTATATTTTCATGCTTATTCGCATTTAGAATTAATTTTATTATGAACGCTGCGCGTCATTTAGAACTAGACCGGTCATGACCAGGCCTACTATTTAGAATCGAAAACTTGTTAAACACACACTTTAGCTCCATATTGCACCTACTCAATTACCATTACCTACGTTAATGATAATTGTTTGAAGTTCAAGTTTCAATATTTATAGAGAACTGATACTTATTGATAAATGGATTAATGAAGTTAGTACCTACTTTAAAAAATTATGATGGCATACTATATTTTTTAAAGATATATATATACATGATACATACATAACATCACGCCTATATTCCCCGAAGGGGTAGGCAGAGGTGCATTACTGCACCACATTTCACCAAGTATACATATATCAGTCCCACGTAATAGGTGGCGAGACTATTGCCGTTTTTCGGGCACAATTCCAGACTCCGAGCATGATAATTTTCTAATGGAAAAACCCAATAACACTTTGCCCGACCCGGGAATCGAACCCAAGACCTGTAGATCGCACGGCACATAGTTGTGCCGCAAAACCCCGAGGCAGTCCTTAATACGATGGTTCCTATATTAACCCATATACATTTAATTCCGAGCACGGGTCTTCTCTTTGGTGGACAGGAGTCGCTCATTGATGAACCATGCTGGCCTAACTTACTCCAGTTAGGTGTTTTTATCCAGCAGTCTATGATGGAAGTCGGTTAATACAAGTAACTTTATGCGCTTACCCTGTTACTTCATTACAAATTGAATACGGAATTTTAATGCCGGCATATTATATTTGAATTTTCAAAATAAGGAACCAATTACATTGCCATGCTTAACTTCTTTTTACGTTCATTTGACGTATGTGTTTGAGATATATGGATGTTGAGGAAGCAAAAGGGGTGTGTATGGATCGTAGCTGTATGAGATTAGGACGTATGTGTGTTATCAAAACACCAATCCAGCACCATCCGTAAATTGGATATTTTTGATAAAAAAAAATGGTGTATCTTATTTCCAGACCCAGAAATAGATGAGCTGCCATTAATGGAATCTCTAGGACCTGTAGTGATCATTTTGGCTGTGTACTTACTGTTCGTTCTGAAGCTCGGCCCAGCGTTCATGAGAAAAAGAGAAGCTTACAAATTGACAAACACTCTCCTCGCATACAATGCTGTTCAAGTTGTGATATCCGTGTATTTAGTGTTAAGGGTAAGATTTGAAAGACTACCTAGATGTTTTATATGCCCCGTTTCTTAATGACTATTATTTAAATAACTTGACTACCTCGTGGTCTCGCTGTGCGAGCATGTTCCGTGCGATCTAGAGATTCCGGGTTCGATTCCCGGGTCGGGCAAACTGTTATTGGGTTTTTCCAATAGGAAATTCTCAGCAGCAGCAATGAGTGCCCGAAAAACGGCAATAGGCTCACCTCCTATTACGTGGGAATAATATATACCTGGCGAAATGTGGGTGCAGAAATGCACCTCTGCCTAGTCCTTCGGGGAATACAGGCGTGAGGTTATGTATGTATGTATTATCTAAATACGAGTATGTAGATGAATTCGCGGCTTGCCTGAAGGTGAGTGGCTACCGCTGCTCAATACATTACATACCTACATTGTTTAACTAGTCTTATCGCCCAGCAGAAAATGAAGTAGGAGGGTTATTCTAGGGCTTGCATATGTGTGTAACACAAGACTGCTGGAAACGCAGAGTAAAGTTCTGATAGTTTCCAGGTCACGAATTGTCATTTCACATCATTAGTTCTTTTTATGAAACCCTTTAATGGATTTGGCGAAAAATTAGAAGAAAATCTTATAACTTGATTGTAGTCTTTTCCGCTAGGTCTAATTTGGATTCTAAATACATACGTACAATACATACGTAGGTATTTAAAAATTATACTCATATTTTGTTTTTCTTTTTTAGTTCTTTATGAACTTGGTGGAGATGGGGTTGGTTCCGACAAAATGCTACATGAATGACAGCACGTCACGAAATCAGGTGAATATTATTATTGGTATTATTTTGGAATCAGTGGAATATGATAATGGTGATTTTATGACCTACTTAAAATTACCTTAGAAACGTTTTTATTATAATAAATAATACTCACAGTTGTACTGCTATACATACTCCAACCATTTATAATTTAACGTTTTTGCTATGCTAAGTGCCTTTTAAATTTAAATGTAAAATTTCACATGAGCCAAATTAAAAAAAATAACTGTAAGCATTTTTTTAAATACATAATTTATGGAACACACGAAAAACCGGTATATGACATGTACATGCAATAACGACCGGTACATTCTACGGGCCAAAGTTCATAATACTTACGGTGTCCTTAATACCAGTTTGTTCCGAATTTCGCTACCTTGGGTCGCTTTTGAAGTGACGGGGATGTAGACTGAGACATGTGTATATATAAGGATAAAATCTGGAGGGATGAAAGGGCGACAGATATCATTCTAGAATGCCCCTCAAATTGAAGGGCAGAATAACCTCATATTATATGACCTGTCATACGACCTATCGATGGAAGTGTGTGATAAAATGGATTGACATAGTGAGGAATGAATACGTTAGAGGTTAGAAAAAGGATGAAAGTGTCTCCTGCGATAGATAAGCTGAAAGGAAACCGTCCTACGTGGTATGGGCATGTTATGAGAAAAGATGAAGCATATATAGGTAAAAAAAGTAATAAGTATGAAAGTTGAAGGATGAACAAGCAGAGGGAGGCCGAAGGGAAAATGGATGGAGTGCGTGAGGGAAAATATGAAAGAAAAAGGGGTGAATGAAGACATGACGCTGATAGGGATGTTTGGAAGGATAAAATACACTGCGCCGACACCAAATACAATAGGGAAAAGGGCAAGAGGCAAGAGATGACTTACGGTGTCTTTAAAGAAAGGCCGAATTCCTGAAATTAAGCGCACACGCATCTGACGTGTTTACCTCGTGCATACTTTAAATAAAGGTTGTTGGGTTGTTATTTAGCTACGACGACTTCCATAATAGTTTGTGAATGCATATTAAAAAAAAGTTCGATTTTCAATATTCTCTTTTGTCTTTTCTACCTACGAGTACTAAACAGTTTGTTTTTTTAGCACCTGTCGAATTTTATACGATCCAAAGCTTAGCAAAGGAAAATATCAAACTAACTTTACATACATACATAAACTCACGCCTGTATTCCCCGAAGGGGTAGGCAGAGGTGCATTTCTGAACCCACATTTCGCCAGGTATGTATCAGTCCCACGTAATAGGGGGCGAGCCTATTGCCGTTTTTCGGGCACATTCCCAGACTCCGTGCTGTTACTGAGAATTTCCTAATGGAAAAACCCAATAACACTTTGCCCGACCCGGGAATCGAACCCAGGACCTCTAGATCGCACGGCACATACTTGTACCGCGAGACCACGAGATGAACGCTGTTTTCTTCCATTTAAGGTTCTTTAGATACTTCCTTTCTTTGTTACTATACCTGCATTACTTTTTTTTAATGTTATATTATAATTTCCACAAATTCTGGTTTCCCGTGTCAGCAATACCCACAACATTACATTCTTAGGAAGAGCTCTGAAATTCTAAAAACTGCTAGCAATAAATGATTTATTAATATTTTTTAATAATAATAAATAAATAATATGTATTTTGTTTTCAGATTCTCTTCGGCACATATTTGTATCTGGCTGCGAAGTTCACAGAGCTTTTGGACACAATTTTCTTCGTATTGAGAAAAAAGGACAATCAAATTTCATTCCTTCATTTGTACCATCACACGATAATGGTCATTGGAACTTGGGTGCTGTTGAAGTACTGGCCCTCTCACACCCTCCTCTTCATCGGGTTCCTCAACTCCTTAGTCCACGTCTTCATGTACACGTACTACGGCCTCGCTGCGCTTGGCCCGAACGTAGCAAAATATTTGGGCTGGAAGAAATACATGACCAAGTTCCAATTGGTAAGTTATTTTGGTATCATACTGATATATAATTTAAAACAAAGTCTACATATGAAAATAAAATATCGTATCGAACAAATATCATATTTTTAAATATTGGTACTGCACTACTAGGGCAAAGGTTACAAAAATCAAATTCCAATAATTATAGATAATAAGTATTGAATAATGACGTAGGTTAATATCAGCCGTAAAATATTATTGACTACATCCCATCACGTTGAGAGCACGTATTTGTAGAACTCACATCATTTCAAAACTAGTGGACTTACTTATTCAAACTTTCATTAACAAATATCGTATAATTGTGTTTTAGATATACTTCAACGGCACAAAATATCAATACGAGTATTGATTCCATTTTAATTTTATTTTAATTTTTAATTTGGTATTATTTCACTCTACAGATCCAGTTCGTCTCAATTATTGTTCAATACGTCGCGACTGTGCGGATATCAGAATGCCCTCCAGCGAGAGGTGTGGCGATCTTTGTCTCCTGCAACACTGGCTTCTTCCTTCTTCTGTTCCTTAACTTCTACCGTCAGAGCTACACCAGAAAGTCAAAGAAACAAACCATTGAAACAAGTATCAAATCAAATGGGTTTACAGAAGAATTGAAAGCGGATTAGTATAAATATTTAGAATTATTTAAGTTAAATATGCTTCATTATTGTCAGAGAGACGATAACAAATGTAAGTGCAAGGTTTGTGTTAGACAATTTTGTGTGTTGCATGATAGAGAAGAAATACTATGCATTTCTGTAGTTAAATGATTTTGTTGGTTTCTTCAACTAAGATGTGAAAAAGTACGAAATTTTGAAGGAATGCTTGCAAATGTTAAATTAGATTCTTAAAATAGTACTATGGCTAGTAAAGGTGGAAATTAGATATTATTGAGTCATAAAGACAAAGGTCTTGGTTGATGGTAATATTCACAACGGTGATATTAAATATGATAGCGATAATTTTAATTATTTGTGATGATAAATACAAGCACATAAGGTAAATACAGGATTATACAAAAAAGCATCGATGACACAAAGATTTGAGGCCCTGGCTGGTTGGCTCTGCCAACCTAAACGTGTAAGAACACTGTAAAATACAGAATCCATCGTCATAAACACTGATAACTAGTTGACAAGAGACTGGTAAATATGTGCCAACTAAATAAAGAGAAATATGCCAATTAATATTGTTTTGTGAATCTTCGATTATAATCTACTTTGTTTTATTCTGATGACATTTAATGATTTTTGAGCTGTCCAGATAAATGTGAATTCTAGAGATCTTTACTTGTGATCTGATCTTGCTGTATAGATTATTTATTTGTTGTCACCACTTTTGTCTCATTTCGCAACACAAATTACACAGTACCTGTATATTCTTTAGTTCTGTTAAAAGTATTAAAAGTCCCGTTATAGTGACATTTACTATTTTGCATAGTACTTCAGTTTTAAGTAAGGTTTAATTGTTGCTTTGGATAGTACAATTACCTCCAGTAGTCTTAAAATTTATTCAAGATTTATTTTTAAGGATGTTATAAGTTTGTAGAATTACAATACTCTGCAATGGTTTAAGAATTTCATTGCTTAAAACTTTAAGAATATTTATAAATATACATAATGATATAAAATATATATAACTCAGTCTTATTAAGATTTTTTGGTCGTATTGTTTAACGTTATGGTGAAACGTGGAAAATTAAATAAATGATGAAAACTTGATTGACTATTATTTATTTACTTCTACTTTCTTGCTTTTCTTCATGATTTTTAATCCTTAGATTTTTTTCTCAGCTCTGTAGCTGAGGAATAATTTTGCTTTTTACTAGTAGAAAATGTAAGATTATTTGATAAATATTTTATAATCGTTCATCAATGAACACGAAAGTGCAGACCTGGCTAAGCTATGGGATAAACCGTGCCGCGAATTATTGGTAGACGTGGAATTTATGCTTCATTGGTCCTGCGGCATATTATAGGTGCGGCGTGCGGTTAAGTCATAATTACCTTTTTTATCTTTCTTTATCACACGACTTTGAATATATCTATATATTGTTCTCTCAACTTTTTGATAGAAGACTGTTGGTTTAAGAACATAATTAACTTGTTACAAATATTTATTAAAGAAATTAAGTTTTGAAATAAATAAAACGAACACAATTCATAATTATAACGTTATAATATTGAATATTACAAACCTCAACAATGTAATAATTACAATACCATACAACTATAATACATTGGCACTCGCTAAAGATACTGCCAAAATGATTTGCAAGCGTTTTTGCTCGTTGTAATCTACAAGGCGATGAATTGAGCAAGTTTTTCTTTGGTTACCGTACATTTGTAAATAGAAATTTGATATACTTTATAATAATATACGGTTTTGCAAGTATTTTAGCAGTACTTTAAAAGCCCAAATTTAGCAATGAAAATATAAAATGTATAAAAAATGATTTTCCGAATACTTCGAAAAAAACAAACAAAAAAGTTGTCATAGACGAACACTTAGCCTCGATGGATTGTACAAATTATGTACTATTTTATCAACTCGGTAAGTGTTTACAGCAGAGCATGGGGCACATAAAAATCTACCATTATTCAAGGAACAACAAGAATTGCTGTTTATTATTTAGCTTTTAGTTACAGTTTTTGGACCTGTTTTAGACTGCTGAAATGGAAGTGAACTTGGTAATTGACAATTCAATGAAGACATTGACAACGCAATGTTAAAAATAAAAGGCATAACAAAACATGCTTTTACGTAATTATTTTTTTAAGAAGTTATAATTAAACACAATTCACACCCAGGGAATTGGAATGCTACCACGAAATATACACATAGATATAATAGAATACGGACGTACACAAAAGTATTACAAATACTCAATGGTTAACACGTAAATCCTGAACAAGTAACAAAAATCGTATACAAAAATTTGGAAGACGAAGTTTATGTATCACTTTTAATTTTTAATTGACTGAGACTTATGTTTTCAAATAACAAGACCAAAACATGTTCAAAATGATTCAGAGTAAAAGCACACGCAAATGTTTATTCTTTGTTTAGATATTCCTTTGTTTTTTTTTTGGAAATAAGATACTCATGGAGTGTCATGTGATAAAATTCGCAACAACAAAATATTTTTAAAAGAACATTACGTTGTCTTGAAAAATTATAATATGCATTAATCTGGTAAACTGAAGTTTCGTTCCCATACCAATTAAACACCTCTCCGAGAAAACAATTATAATATGAAAAATCTATGAAACTGTACTGGAAGAAACGTATTTGTGTATGTAACTAATGCATCTAAGATAATCTGTACGAGTATAATGAAACTAGAAATAACACCACCCACACAAAAACAAAACTATACTCTAAATTACGTATACTCTCAAATAACTTTACATAACAGACTTAAGTTTGTGGTAACTCGTATATCGCATAATAAACGACATTTCCAAAATGGCAAACCAGTTACCAACTAAGTTAAGAGTAAATTAGGTATACATGTTAAATCTATCTTTTATATACATTTTAATGAGTTTTAATGTTAAAATGTAAAAAGAAATTATATTTACTAACTTTTTATATTTCATTCCTTAAGTCTCCCTTTACTACCTTTTTATTTATTATCTACTTTATGTAATTCTACAATGGTATAAACCTAACGTATTTACAAACAAAATGAGTACCATCACATTCTCTTTTTTAATCTTTCTTCTCTATTTTTTCTCCATTGGTTTTCCCATTGGCGACGCCATTGCCAATCTTGAGATGACCATTTGCAGATTTGATACCATTTGCGTGCCCATTAGCGGTAACACTAACTTTCTTCTTTTCTGGTTTGCCGTAAGCTTTATAGTAGAAGTCGTAGAAGAGGTAGTAGAAGAATATGGAGTTGGGCAGCGTGAATACGACAGACCAACGCGGATACCCACAGTCATAGAAGAGTAGTTGGGCTGAGTGAAGGAATGCGATGCAAAATTGAAGCTGTAAACAAAATAATACATAAACTCACGTTTGTATTTCCTGAAAGCGTAGGCAGAGGTGCATTTCTGCAGCCACATTACGCCAACTGGTTTTTGATCCACGTAATAGGGGGCGAACCTATTGCCGTTTTTCGAGCACAATTTCAGACTCCGTGCTACTGCGTGCTGCGTGAGAATTTCCCAATGAAAAAACGCCTATTGTCACTTAGTATTCCTTTTTCTTAATTTTGTCTTGTGTAATATGTCCATGGTGTACAATAAAGTGTTTATAAATAAATAAAATAAATAAATAAACCCAATAACACTTGGCCCAACCCGGGAATCAAATTCGGGACCTCTCGATCACAGAGCACAGCACATACTTGTGCCGCGAGACCATGAAGCACTTAGTATAATATGAATAGTAAGAAATAAATAAATATAACCATGGAATTTACAAATTAACTAAAGTAAAATGCTTTGTTTAACTCCTACTCAATTAATATAGCAAATTTACGTAAAATTATGGTAATTGCTATTTTTGTTTAGAAAACTATTCTCAGCAGAGCACTATTTGGAAATTATGAATTTTTTATAATTAATTTCGATTAGCTTTGACTTTTCACACAAATAAAACTTTATCTGATTCTGTTTTTCTAAATTTAATAAAGTTATTTTTAACGTATGCTCTTAAATTATTTCTTTCCAAGAACGATCCATTTATGTAAAGATCTAACTCACCATTTGCAATGTCGTTATATGCCTCTTCCAAAACAGGTACTTTTGGTATTGCGGTCCCATAGCCGCTAACATGTAATATGTGTACATGATGATATGAACAAAGGAGTTGATCACACCGATGAGAGTTCCATGCCCTCCCGGGTAATACTTGGTGGCTCCCCATGATATCATTGGCATCACTGTGTGGTGGTACATATGTAGGAACGTAATCTGCCGGTCTTTCTTCCTAATGACAAAGAACACGGTGTCGAGCAGTTCGGACATCTTCGCCAGGAAGTATATGTAGACGCCATAAGCTACCTGAAATGTGATGAACATTGATCAATACACGAAGATTGCAACAACTAAAGACTTCTACTGCATTTGCGTATGAATAGGAAGACTCAACAGACAGACTATAGGGATGAGCATAAAAACAACCGTTCGGTCGTCGTGATTTGTTCAGTGAGTGAGATTGTATACTCATTTCCACATCATCTCTCTGTCTGTTTCGCTGTAAAAATTTAAAAGATCATCAACACACGTACAATCTTTAAGAGTAGGAGGTCAAATGAGAAGTGGTTATATTTCTTTGCAGAGGCTGCTTATTAATTTGTAGAATCTGTTCAAAAATGATGCACTTAGCATATAATGTCTAAATGCATTTACAAGTGAATATGTGTGTAAGAAAATATCAAGACTGTTTTTTTTTTTAAATAAATTAGATATTGTTCCATTCAAGTTATGAACGATATAATTATTTACCAGCGTCTCGAGCCATCTACAAAACTTTTATACAAATATGCGTTGCTTTCTATGTATTTACCGTGGAATAGTAAAAGAAAGAGTTGGATAGAGATTAAACTTTCCTGAGTTCGGTTCATAGCATGTCAAAGAGACTGTAAAATTGCTGGTATACTGCAGGAGTGATTGTCATATACTGGTGATACCACCAGTGGCGGTGCTTCCATAGAAGCCTAAGAGCGTTAATTGTGTAATGTCTAGTTTATAATTGTTTAGCTGAATTTTGTAAGGCAAACTGGGCTTTTGGGCTTCTATGGAAGTACAGCCACTGGGTACCACCCCAATGAAGCAGTATACTGCAGTCTTATATTGTATATTTTTTATATATTATTTTATTAATGTCGTTAACTGTAAGCATTGAATTTTAAAATATCCCATAATAGCTAAATTCGCTTAAATACACATTTAACAGTCGTAGATTAATAGATAACAAAATTATGAACAAAGCTTGGCTACCTTGAATTACGATGGTACATGACGATTAACTGTATGAATTTCCTTATAATTTTAATGTGATAATAAAGCAACATAGCGATCTAATTGCTATTGTCAGTTCACGCCTGGCGAATAAGTACGGCACATAATGTGGCGCGATAACGTCTTATATTCCATTGTAATTATTATACTGTCGGGGATTTCCTTAATTATAAATAAATAACGTAAACCATATATTATTTATAAGTGGTAGATCCACGTTAGACTTGAGCATGAATGGGCCAACTTAACTGGTTCGATAACACTACCTAAGAATACGGAAGTTAATTTAAAAATCCTTGATTCATCCCTCACTTTTTTATTACCTTTTCCTATTGTGAGTATTCGTGAACGTTTAAGTTGGTTCGTCGTATTAATGTGATTTTTTTTCTTAAACTTACAAACAAAATAAAATATTTGTGGTGAAGATGTAATAGAAAACCCCCAAATACGACATTGCTTAAAACTTTATTATTTAGGTCTGGTAGAGCTTCAGAAAGAAAGCTGATAGGTACTTATGTAAGGACACTGTTTTCAAAATACCAGTATCGACAAATTGAAATCAGGAAAGAAGGTGTTGTCACTAATTAACCTGATATGTACTTTAAAAGTAAGAAATCATATAATCTAGTACTTAAATTGTATGGTACATAAGGAGCGTTATGTTCCTTAGAGAAGAGCTTACATAGTGCGTGTTATTGATAATACGGGTGCAGTAAACAAATTATCAGCTCGACTGATGAAATATGATGTCATGGCTCATTAAAACCCACAATAATAGATATGTTGCTCGCCTTCAAAAAGAGCAAAGAAAACGATTGAAAATTTATATTTATTATTGATATGACATCCTTGCATCAAAGAGTCTAACTAATAAAGACGAAGCCAATAACTGGCTGAAACCCCTGGGTTTACTACCGGACCATTTACAGCTGAAGGTTGGCCTCATTTCTCATCAGGTTTCTAAATCTAAACTAACTAAAATTTCAAGAAAAGTTAATGATCAATGCGATTCATGCGACGATACTCAAAGAAAAAATTAAGACGAGAAAGTAAGTGCACCGGAGCCCGACCGTGTTAACTTATTTCCACTGTAGGTATATAAATGTAATAAAGTCAAAGTCAAATTATCTTTATTCAAATAGACTTTTACAAATTCTTTTGAATCGTCAATTTTACACTTCTTAATACTTTTTTAAACTATTGCCGCTTCGAAACGTGTTATAGCTGTGGAGAAGAAACGGCAAGAAACTCCCTCAGCAACACGACATGTCTTTTTTTTTCTATAAAAATAGCAATAAATGTCTTTTTTTTTTCATTACATTATTTAAATTTCACAAAAAAAACAAAACTCCGATCAATTTACATTACTCCCAGGGCTTATTATCTTCAATAAAATCTGAAATTTTATAGTACCTATGCTTTTTTGTAAAGCTTATCTTTAATTGATTTCTTAAACTTTGTTAAGGGAAGCTCCCTAATAGCCCTCGGAATTTTGTTATAGAAGCGTATACATTGCCCCATAAAAGAGTTATTAACATTCCGGAGACGAGTTACGTGTTGAACGAGATTACATTTGTTCCTAGTATTTTTATTGTGTGGGTACATTAAATTTTTTTATAATTTATCAAGATTCTTTTGGACGTACATTAAGTTTTCGTATATAAACTGACAAGTGACGGTAAGAATATTTATTTCCTTAATTTTTTCTCTAAGTGAAGCCCTGGGACCTAAATTATAAATAGCCCTAATGGCTCTTTTTTGCAAAAAAAACATTGTGGTAATGTCCGCAGCAGCGCCCCACAAAAGAATACCATACGACATAAGGCTATGGAAATAGCTAAAATAAACCATTCTTGCCGTTTCCTCGTCAGTCAGACGTCGAATCTTTTTCACTGCATATGCCGCTGAACTTAATTTGCCTGCCAATTGTTGAATGTGCGGTCCCCACTGGAGTTTAGCGTCTACCGTAATGCCCAGACATGTAGTTGACGCAACAGGATCCAGTTCTTCACCATTAATTTGTACAGTGGTTTTTAATTGCTTAACATTGGGCATTGTGAATTTTACACATTTTGTTTTTTTCGCATTTAAAAGTAAATTATTATTTATTATCAAAAAAAAAGACTTTGTTTCCAGGAGGTGTTAAGACAAGCCACTAGTTTCTTTAGAAACTTGAACATTAACTTGAATGTTTGCTATGCCTTAAGAGGAAAAAGGCGGGATGTCGTATCGTACTTCGTTTATCTACATCCAAAATACTTATTTGAATACTTACCCTCATAGCCTCTGGCGAACTGGAGAAGTCGACTGGTTGACATTTCCAACTGTAAGTCCTCAACCAACCCGCGTCGAGGCCCTGGAATCATCCGAAATATATTTAATTCCTCACTAATTATTCATATCATGGGTAGTTTTTTAACACTAGAAGAGCCTATCTCTCGCCAATTGTCACAATTATAAGGATTTATAAAATTAACTCTATAAACATATACACAACATTTTTCTCCATTTATATAGTTTAACAAGACATGTTATAATGTAACTCACTCATTAATAACTAATCGTTCATTTTAAAATAGGAAAATAAATTACACGGTCTCTTCACTCGTGTGTACACTAAGGACCCTTGCTATGTATGGATAAGAAACTATGAAGGATTCACGGTGCCTTAACAACTGAATCGATTTGGATATATATATACATATTTTGATACAGAACCCATAGCCTTTCGATAAATAACAATTAGCATTCAATAGTCTATTCAGCATTCATGAGATGGAAATCCATTCCGGTGGTATGATATTTGTATCCGCCCAAAAATAGACCATGACACGAGTACCTTACTTCTGTTAATAGTAGTCTATTATTCTGTAAAATCTATTAGACTGCATCGAACCATGCAAGTATTTTATATATTACTATGTCATAATAATCATCATCACCAGTCCATATACATCCAACTGCTCGGCACAAGCCTTCTCAATGGGTTTTAAGCCTTAGTCTACCATGCTAGCCTAGCACGGATTAGCAGACTACACACCAAATATTTTTTTAAGGACTTCTCGCTATGCAGGATTCCTCAAGATGATTTCCTTCACCGTTAAAGTACCTATGTGATAATTCATTATGAATACACACATAACTTTGAAAAGTAAGAGGTTTGTTACATAATAATTAATGTATGATTTTACTGGTAAATTAATCTGACTTTTAATAAAGCAATGTATTTCTGTTAACTTTCGATACATAATCATATCGTTTCTCGCCATTGGGATCACGAATACGATGATTACGATTATTTTCACATTAGATGCGTAGAAGAAGTTATAAGCTTTTGCTCAATGCAATACTAAAATGATTTGACCAGATAGAATGATGCCCTTTGATCAATTAGAAGAAAATAATATGACCACAAGAGATAAAAAATTGTGTTACCGGAATTTACGCAATTACGATCAATTCTGTAACTAAATATGGGTTTTAAACCATTTTCGTTTGTAAATACATACATACGAGCACATACATAAACTCACGCCTGCATTCTCGCAAGGGGCAGGCAGAGGTGCATTTCTGCACCCACATTTCGCCAGGCATGTATCAGTCCCACGTAATAGGGGGCGAACCTATTGCCGTTTTTCGGGCACATTTCCAGACTCCGTGCTGTTACTGAGAACCTCCTAATGGAAAAACCCAATAACACTTTGCTCGACCCAGGAATCGAACCCAGGACCTCTAGATCGCACGGCACCCACCTCTACCGCGAGACCACAAGGCAGTCGTTTGTAAATCACTTTCCAAATAAGAAATCATCCAAATTCCAAAACAAGTTCACAAACATCTCTTTAATCTTGGAAGTACTCGTAATAATCTAATCATCCTGCCCATTACAAAAGTACATACATATTCAATGAAGGTGATCAGATGCGTTAGCATTGGTCGGTCGTAGTTGTCGCACTAGACCTACTTTAGGAGTATACATTGAAGCGAAATATTAAATCTCTAAGTATATTATTGCCATAAAGAAATAACGAATTAATAAATAATAATATATAAATAATTAATAGGTATTTTGAAAATATCTTCAGGCGTTTCCTTTAATGGATTTTGATGAATTCCTAAATAAAATAAACACGATGAGAAAACATTGATTGTGAGTGTTGAACTAAGAATAATTATAATTAATTTAAAATGTTTTTAGAAATAATAAAATTTTCTTGTACAAAATAAAATAGAATGTTTTTGAATACGTCCATTTATGGGCTTTATGGGTAGTTTCAAAAACGTGTATTACAATAAGAAATCAGTAAAATATGTTTTCCTTCACATTTTGTCAATACGAGTAATAAATAAAGTAATGATGGCCTTGAGGTTTGGGAACGCTGCCGAGAATTTCGTCGGTCGCAGCTTCAAACCCAGGCACACATCTCTGACTTTTTGAAGTTTTCACAATTAATATTAATTATCATTTACTTTAGCTGTGAAGGAAAACATCGTGAGGAAACCTGCATATCTGAAATTTCTTTGATTTTTTTTTGGGTGTGTAGTCCGCCAACCCGCACTAAGCCAGCGTGGAGGACTAAGTCTTAAACCTTCTCAGTTGAAGAGGAGGTCCGTGCCCAGCAGTGGGACGTATATGGGCTGATGATGAATGCTGACTAAATAAAGGCGTTTGAAGACTTTACGCTGAACTCTAGTCCTACATCTAGGAATAAACAGCGATGTTATGAAAGTAATCTTTTGATGTATCAGCATTTACATATAAACTTGTCTATTTCAATAGTACATACAATTCTTACCTCATGGAATAAATAGCAGCTGACCAAAACCTGGATGAAATTGTAAACAACTAGTGTCTTCTGTAGTTGGAACGGCTTTTTGTCAGCCATGTACCTTGGTCCCCAATTCAATGTGAAGTACAGGTATAAGCCAAGTATAGTCATACCCGGCACAGGACTTGTTATCAGGAACCAGTCATTGGTCCTGGGGTCTGGAAATACAGAAAAATCATAGGTTAGTATCGTTCAACCGTCATATAGTTGAATAGGAGATAACATTGTTGGCGCAGTATAATGTGTTTATCGTTTTCCTTCTTTTTAATAGCATTTCTGACAGAGCGCTCTGAAAGTCTTTGGGGGAGACCGATGTTCAGCAGTGGACGTTTTATCATCTAGTCAACAGTATTATATGTGTTAATAATGAAATTTGCAAACATTTGCCCATTTCCGTATAACAACAATTGGTTATTTGTTGACCACTACGAAATGACATTTTAGTAGTACATAAATTTAGGTAGTTGCGTTAGGGATCTACCACCAATTTAAATGAAATTTGGTACACAGATTGTTTAGACCCTGAGAAAAGACATAGGCTACTTTTTATCCCGGAAAAGGGGTTTTAAGAGGTTGAAAGAGGTGATGAAAGGTTGTATGGAAGTATTGTCATTTTTAAAGCTAGAAGCTTGAAACTTATTTTTTAGGCTGTTGATTAGATATAAATAAATATGACATTAAAAGTTTGTAAAAAAATGTACCTTTAAGGGGGTAAAATAAAAATAGGGGTGAAAGTTTGTGTGGAAATTCGTCATTTTTGAAGCTAGAATAATGAAACGACGTGTAGACGACTGTAACTATGTACCTATTGTAACTATATGTTTGTTATTCTTTCACGCCTAAATCATTTGACCGATGTAAACGGTTTTTGATATGGACATAAATGGGACTCAGTGGAGTAAAATAGACTACAACTTATTTTCTTTCTGAACCCAACCCTGTAGTCTACGCGGACGGAGTCGCGGGCAAAAGCTAGTCTTAAATAAATAATTAAGTATCTACGTCTCCAAATACGGGCTAATTTAAAAATCATCACGCTATCAATCATACATACGACATTCCACAACAAACTACGCGATTGCCAATTGTAATTAAGGTGTTAAATGCATAATTATTGTCGCGGTCACGTAACTTGTCGGTATCAAGGTTCAAAGTCATATTCTATTTGTATTTAATTTTTCTAGTATTATCATTACCTGAATATTAATACGTTTTAATTTGGAACTATTTTAAATTTATGCTAGGTATTATGTTTCACAAAACTTTTGTGGTGTTATTTCTAATATTTTTGTTTTACAAGTGCTCTAAATATTGACTGGCAACCACAATTGATGTATATCAACATCACGCATAATAATAGATATCATCAACAAAAATTATCTCAAATATTGCTATCCCAGATCTTTACTTAGTTTTATGAGACGGATCAAACCTAAGTCCACCTATGACTTTTCTTAATCCTTATCCCTCCTCTCGTATAATTCTCACGCTATATACCTATAAGGTTACTCTTGCGGCTTAATATTTGCTTACATTGGATAACAACAAGAAATTACAAGTTAATGTATTTTTCGAAGATGGATACTTTTATGACTAAGTCATACTTAGAGATGTTATTAAAATACAAACATATGTATATTTTTATTTTATTTTATTTATTACAGTCAAAAATAAAAAGTAAAAAAATAGTAATATACACAATCCAAAATAGTTTCCACTAGTAGTTAAAACATAAATTGAAGTAGTGAACAAATTGAAAAAAAAAAAACAGAAAATATAAATTGGATTATACAAAAACTAGAAAAAAAAATTATACAATATTACCTATACTAAACTGACTGTATAACTATTAACTAATTATATTCTATATTTACAATAAAGTTAAAACAGAGTGCCTGAGGTCCCATTCGCACGGGAGTTTTTTTAACGCGCGTTAAAAAAGCGTTCAAATGCAACAAATGCATTCCCAAGTATCTGTTCACACGACGGCGTTTTTATAACGCGACGCTTTTTTATCGCGCAGTGTTGCATTTTCAATTTTGGGCGTTGGAAATAGAACATAATATGCAACTTCATACTATTGTTCACACGAGCGGTAAAAAAGCGCCGGCGCTGCAGTCAGTGCGCAGCGCGCTGTTCTCGTGAGCGGACGTGTCTTGTTTATCTGCGTTTGTCAATGATGTCGTTATGATTAATTTCGTTTTAATAAATATAATTGTATTTTTTTAAATATTGTTTTACTTATCTCAGTGTAACAACCAGCTGTTGTACAGATGGTACCTTGAAGTTTTATATGAGGGCCAACCATTTTCAACAATATGTCAAATGTTGCTATAGACTGGTGGTTTCTCAAAGTGGGGTTCGCCATTCGACGGCAGGGGGTTCGCGACAAGATATATGTAATGGCGACTTGACGCTTAGTAGGAACGAGCGGCAAATATATTGGCTACAACATACATATGTGAGACTGGATTTTCTCACCTGGTCATAAAAACTAAATCGACTTGATACCAAGTAAGAATTAAAGTTAAAATTGTCCAAAAATACTCCTAAAATTGACACCATTTGCGACAAGAAACAGGCAAGAAAAGATATTTCTTTTGGCACTTTATCTTTTATTGAAATATGTAAATCTTTATTTTCTTCAGCAGACAGTTTTATGACTTTCTTTTGGGGGGTGGGGGATTAGTTACTTAAGGCTTAAGGGGTTCGCTGTCACCTTGAAACAGAAACAGGGATTCGTGAACCACAAGTTTGAGAAACCCTGCTATAGACATTTGAAAATAATTTAAAAAAAAGTGGCAAAAAACTGCCCTTTTACGTATCTTGGCTCATTAAGAGGATATACCCAGAATGCCTTCTGTTTCCTTTTTCGCCTTCTAGCGACAGAAACCGCTATTGCTAGTCAATTAGCGCTAACCATTCTCACGTCTTACTAAAGCGCGAGGCGAGACATGAGTGATTAAAAAGCGCTCGTATGAACACTCAAATTTAAAGCGTTAAAAAAGCGCCAACGCCGGGTTTTAACGCAACGCTTTTTTAACTCCCGTGCGAACGGGGCGTGATGGAATATGAAATGCTATTAAGGTGGAGAAACACGCCACAGACAAGTCTGTGGCCCTCTCCGGCCTCTTAATTACGGATTACGAAACAAAGTTACATATGTTATCGAGTAAAAAAAAAAAAAAATAAAAAAAAAATGACGACCGATCGAGTAAATAATTCGAGCAAATTTATAATAAGAAGGCAATTTTTATTTGGCAGGTCATATAATATAATTATGTTATCCTTACTGGACCAAATACATGCCCACTGAGTTGGACTCGCTGGATCTACTCAGGTGTGGGTCGCGCCGCGTAAATTCCAGTAGTAAAGTGAGCCCGCTGAGTTTGTTTCGCCGGGTCTTCTCAGTCAGGGTCGCGTTTGGATCCGTGGTACCATTAAAACAATACGTGACGTTTCGGAAATACACAAGGTCCATCTCGTTATTTACTTTAAAATAATAATAATAAGATTTTATGTATTTCCTGATGAAAACTAAAAATAAATTATAAAAAAAAACCGTAAATATTTTTGTACAAATTTTATAAAATGAACCATAGTTAAATTATAATGTAATAATAAAAGATTTTTCTTTTCTGTATTGACTTGTCATAAGTGCTATTTGATTGCCTACGTGACCTAATAAAGCAATTTCATTTCATTTCATTTCAAAGCAATTTCATTTCATTTCATTTCAGTATAATATAATTTGAAAATGTGCATTAAATATTTATAAAACTGGTGAATATTTTGTACAAAAGGCAACGCTATCCATGCGTTAAAGACTGTGTCATTGTCACGGAAATGTAAATTTTACAACAATCTTAAGCGTTATCTGTGTAATTAAGAATGTTTATTACTGCAATATTGAATATTCAATTATTTCTAACACGTTTAAATATGGATTTAGGCCAGAGTCAAAAATTATGTACAGCAAGGACGTAATTGAAAAACCAAAATGCTCCTTTAAAATTGTTAATTAGTTTCCTTGACTTTTTCTAAAATATACATTTGAAAATATTTTAATATTATTCTTAATGTATCCATCAAACCATGCATTATGGTATATTGTTACTAATTATTATATTACAAGGTCTAAAAATGATATTCATTGAAGTCATACTTGCAATTTCACCAATTCTTAAATCTTAAGTACGTAAACCCGCAATGAAAAGCGTACCAATTTTACCACAGCGCACGTGTCGTTGACCCTTGGAATCAGCTGATTTATTACTAACATTACATTGAGTTCTTGTAAAAAGTGAGTCTTTGACATGACATTAATTTCAATCTCTTTTGTTTCCTTTTGCAAATACTCTTAAACGCCTTTAACCAAAAATATACGTATTAAGGAAAATGAAAATTGTTCTTTTTTTGTTTTTTATAAATTAGAATACGGAAAAGGTAAAGAGAATGCCAGTATCAGGTAATCCAGCTCTCTTGAAACAAAAGAGTATATAGATTTAAAACAAAAAAAAACTTGTTGCTAAAACAAACTATAAATCACTGAGCAAAAAGAATTATAGACAGTTACTTCCGCGAAATCAACAAGTAATTTGGTGTTATATTTAATCTTATTTTTCGATTGAAAAGCGTTTGCCGCTTGCTTTAAATTATTTGAAAAAGGAAAATTAAAAGATTCTACTGTCAGTAAATAGCTCAGCAGATTATTTGTTTTTTTTACCTAATTATATTTTTTCATTATCTAGTTTGTTTTGGTCGTGAAGTTGTGTTGGCTTTGAGGCTTAGATGAGCTATCGATTTAAATCTCCGCGATTGCGGAATCAAACCCTAGGTAGAATAATAATAATAACCTCTAATTTTTTGAAGCTATGAGTGTTTTCACAAGGAATTATCACGTACTTTAACGGCAAAGGAAAACATCGTGAGGAAACCCGCACAACTAAAATTTCTTAGAAATTTCTTAGTTAGGCCAGCGAGGTGGAATAAGGCCTCAGCTCTCTCAGTTTTAAAGGAAGCAAGTGACTAACAATCGGATGTATTTGGACTCATAAAGATATCTACATTAAGAGTATGTTTGAGGATTTTAAGACAAACGAATGTTATTGTAATGTTTATTTATGAATTATTTTCAAAAATATGATCTTACCAGCCAATTCTATAAACAGTCTATTGTACGTTCTGGTAAATGAATTGTTGAACAGCGCCATTTTGAGTATTTTGTCGTGTTGTTCACTGTTGTTTCAAGGTCATGAGAGGTTGTCCTGCATTTTATTGCTTATCGCGATGGTTTCTGTAAAATAAAATAAATATATTTAGAATAATAAGTTCATTTTGATATTGGTACTTATTGCTATAATTTAAAAGACTTAAAACAAAACATTTTTTACACAGGAGGTGTTATTTTTCATATTGATCCGGATTAAATATAGATTAATATTATTTTTTAGAAAACGCTATCGATCGCTTCTGATCGCTACTTTGAAATCTTTGTTTTAAATGTAACCTTAGAGAATCCCAAAATTATTACTTTGAATATTTTTACTACTGACTATCTTAAGATGGTTATGCATTATGTGTACCTAATTAAGAATTTTATCAGCTTTATAAGCTATCACAATAATTATTATATTTTTGTTCTGAGTCATTTAGTTTATACATTATAGACATCACAACAATCTTAAAACAAATATTATATCCTAAAATTTAATGAGGGAATACGTTTATAGAACATATTAAGATTTTTTGCTTTTGCTGTAGTGGCAAAATGTTTGTACTGATATGTGACGATAGGTACCTATGTGCAAAACGTTTAATAGATCAACAGGTGAGAAAAGGTTACGAGTGCTTCTTATAAGTCGAGGCAATTATATCAGACCATTCATAATGGGACAAAGGCTAATCTCGCACGCCTGCGTGTGTCACTAGAAGACTGTGCGTCTTGTGTAGGTACATTGCGTGCTATCTGCACGGATAAAAAAAATATACCAAAAGGAAACGCGACATAGAAATCAGACAAGTGATATGATCAACGATTCAGCGCGGATCGCGTCCTACTATCATTACTACGTGGAAACTTTCTTCACTCGCTTGAACTTTGACTTTTCACTTCCGCGTCATACTTGGAAAGTGAAGAATAATCTACATTGATACAAACGTCTATGCTGAGAGCACTTTGAAAAGCTTAATTGCATTGTAAGATTTTTGTATTTTATTTTATTTTTAACCAATTATTTTGTCATAGAATTTGTAAATTTAACAAACTAAAGTGATAGAAATAATCATAAAATAATGCAGGAGACTTACACTAACCAATGAAAATATTCAGCTTAAGCTTTTGAGCTTCTTAACTGTACCTACTTGTATTAAAAAATAATTCTTCTTGATTAGCAGTGATGCCTTTGGTTTGAGTTCGCGTAGTGTTTGAGGCATAAAGCTTGCTTTAAAATTTATTGCTGAGACTGTTCAAGAATAGATTTACAAGTATCTACTGGTCGTCTTATTGTAAGAGTAAGTAAAAATATTGACATAACAAATGTAGTTCGAACGCAATTGATAATTACAAACAAGAAGTTAATGGTAATCTGTGTGATCTTATACATTTATAAAAAGGTAATGGATATTTTATTTACTAGTACGATTTGTTTTTAGTCATATATGTAGTCATTCTCTTGTCAAGTTAAAAAAAAAAAAATGTCTTTATTACTTTATAATTAATTGTCATCTTCTTCATTTATTGCAACGCTCTTATCAAAACTGAGAGATATTTAATACCTACTTCTTTAATGTTAATTTATGAAAATAGTTAATCATTTATAGATTTATTTCGTAAACATTTTTATTACCGATTTATTGAGCCGATTATTATTTTGTTATTATCTAAATATTGCTGGGATTATTTAGTCCAATTTGTGTGGCGTCATTACTTATATTTTATTTTATTAGCTCAGTATTAGTGAGTTTGATCAGGTTGATACGACCATCTCCTGAAGCCGATCGAATAACACAGAAAGTTTTGTTGCAAGTAAATGTTTGAACCCCAATGCCTCTAAATAGCAAGGTAAGGTGCTTCTAATTACTCAATCGGTATCCCTGTCACAGTGATCGTATATTTTGGATGTTAAGAGTTGTATTCACCAGGAGTTGTATCTATTGTTGGAGCGATATCATGGAAAGATTAAAGTGAGTTTCATTTTACGGTTATTTGGTCAATTTATATCAATTTAATTTAGTAAAGGTACCTATTAAAAAAGAAATAACTTCCATGAGCTCCAATAAACTTCAACCTTTCAACCATTTTTAAGTGACCAAAATTTTAATACCACTCTGTATGGGTAAACAAAATTATAAAAGTGATTTCTTTTTTATGTAAAGTGAAATGTAATTGCATCAGTTACATCAGACTCTTAGTCAATAAGATAAGTTTGATAGTAACTACCACCGTAGTCCATAGTTAGGTGTATAGTTTATTGCCTACAATAGTTTTATATGTTGGAGCCCTCAAATCTGATTGATGAGTGGATGCTATTACACGTTTGAAATATTTCATAGGCCCCATGGCATAGCCCTCATATTTGCGCAGAAGAGAGCGCTCTGAGAGTTCAATGCGTCGGCCTACAAAAGCCGTTTATACAAAACCATTGATCGAACACCACAGAGCACGGTCACTGACCTCGTTTCCATCAATAAAACTAATTCATTACTGCAACATACCAAAGACTTACATCCGATTAATTGACTCCAAGACATATCACTAAATAAACTAACAATAACATCACAACATTTGGTCTATAAAATTTACTATACAGGAAGACATGTTTATTTTTAATAGAATTCACGGGGTTTCACATCATTAAAGCTAGTTTTGGGAACACGACGGGAGCGAACGTGCGTCCCTCCCGGTATGTATTACGCGACTAAGCTTTTTACCCTCCCCCCCATGTCATACCCCGCAACCCATGTCGTACACCTCCGGTATGAGAATAGGGTGGTATCTGTGGGGTGGGATAATTAATAGAGACTGCTTCAATGGAAACACAATAGCATGCGCTTTACAACCAACTTGGGCTTATTTTAAATTGGATAGAAAATAATTCAGCTTTATATATCATGCTTGTTTCGGTTTGGTTGCGAATGGCACCAAAATTGTTGGGTAAATTATATACATCATACATAACCCAACGGCTGTATCCCCCAAAGGGGTGAGAGGTGCATTTCTGCATCCACATTTCGCCAGGTATGTATCAGTCCCACGTAATAGGGGGCGAGCCTATTGCCGTTTTTCGGGCGCAATTTTAGACTCCGTGCTGCTACTGGGAATTTCATAATGGAAAAACCCAATAACACTTTGCCCGACCCGGGAATCGAACCCAGGACCTCTAGATTGCACGGCACATAACTATGAAGCGAGGGAACGAGGCAGTCATGGGTAAAAATAATAGTCCTTTATTACTATTAGTATTGTAATTATTCATTTTAATAAAATGTGGTTGTCCAACGTAAGGAGGGGTAGGCTTATAATCGTTATTAAGGCACATTTCCAGACATGATTACTGAAAACCTCCTAATTGAAATCTCCCTCAAATACACTTTAGCCGTTCCCCGAATATAACCAAGGACCTCTAGACCACAAGTAACAAACTTGTAGAACAATTTCAACTAAACAGTCATTGTAAACAAGCTATAACTAGCTAATAAACTATTGTAACTTGTCAAGAAATAAACGCATTAATCACATGCGCTATTAGGAAATTTTCAACTTCTTTTATATTCAAGCATGCAACAATTAATTGCCAACATCCTTTCATTGCTTGTTACCTTAATTAATTTCTTAACTTGCGTACACGCGAAAAGCGGGTTTCTTAAGCCATTCTATGATTATTCAACATTTTTATACTCACTATTCACAGCACACAGATAATGTAAAAAAAATATATGCAAATATTTCGCGAAGTATGAAAACGATAATATCAGTACATCATCATCATCAGCCTATATACATACATACTGATGGGCATGGGTCTCCTCTACCATTGAGAGGGTTCAAGCCTTAGTCCACCACACTGGCCTATACGGGTTGGCGTACTCCACACATAAGAAATTCCTAAGAACTTTTAAGTGTGTAAATTTTTTTCACGATATTTTCTTCACCGTCAAAGTAAGTGATATCATCATCATTATCTTGTCCTGTTCCCAATTTTATTTGGGGTCGGCGCAGTATCTTTTATCCTTAAAAACATCCCTATCAGCCGTCATGTCTTCAGTCACCCCTTTTTCTTTATATCTTCTCTCACGCACTCCATCCATCTTTTCTTTGGCCTTCCTCTGTTTGTCCATCCTTCGACTATCATACTCATTACTTTTTTACCAACATAAGTTTCTTCTCTTCTCATAATATGACCATACCACGACAGACGGTTACCTTTCAGCTTATCTATCACAGAAGCCACTTTCAGTAGGTACGTAAGTAAAGTAAAGTAAGTAATTCATTGTGAATACACACATAAATTGGAAAAATCAGAGGTGTGTGCCTGGGGTTTGAACCCGCGACCCGGGATAAGACCCGAATCTCCCGAATCGACCCGAATTTGCAGAGATTCAGGCATATTTTTACACCGTGCATCTAGTGGGAATTTCCTAATGGAAAGCAGTGCTCAACCGAGAAATCGAACCCAAGACATCTCGACTACACGTCGCAGATTGATGCCGCGGACTAACGAGACAGGTTGAGAGCCCTAATGATTTGCGTTTTTTTATAGTTACAGTATTTTTACTAATACCAGATATTAAGTTAATTTAGAAATGTGGTTTTAAAAAATATGAAAAAATATACATACATATTATATCTAAGACACCCTTGCTTCTCTAGTAACACTAAGATCTAAAACCACAAGTTTGTTGGTGTGTAAGTGTGTTTGCATGTTTTTGTTATTTATTCACGCTCAAACTGCTCGTCCACTTTTGATGAAATTTGGTATTGATATAACTGACACTTTGGTAACACATAGATTGTGTTCTACGTCGAAAAACTACAAAGCACAAGCACTATAAATTAAATTAATACAATATGCAGAATAAAAATTCATCTTATTTGAACTGTTCAAAGCATAAACAATTGATAAAGAGTTTTATAAGAGGCTTCATAAATATTGAAATTTATGGTTAGCATAGTGTTACGTCACATGCACTTACGGTGGAAAGGTTAAAATTGAACCTAAGTTCAAACTCCTTTCACTGGGGTTACAAGTTAAAGATAATTTACATCAAACGTAACTCAGATTTTAAAAGTCTTCCCATCCTTATACGAATCTATTCAAGGATTTCATCCACATATTGCTTGCTTTTATGTAGCCTTGGAAATCACACCTAACGACTAATTAATTTATCATTTTTCGGATTCAATATTAGAGGTGGGCGATTATGAGATATACTATAGAAATCATTCGATTATGACAATTAGTACATAATTTCTAAAAAAAAACAAGACCTACTGTCAAGTATCGGCTTTGGTAACTAAATTTCTAAAAACAAGAGTCACTCTGGGGTCTCCACTTTTCGACCATTTATGAATAAGTAAATGTCTAAAAAAAATAAGGGCAACTCTCAGGCCCCGGCTTGGGTAACTAAATTTCCAAAAAAAAAAACAAGACCTACTCGAGTCTTGACGAGATTAGTAGTTCAAATTAATTAGTATTAATAGGATCATTCCATTATCAAAATCATTCATAATCGCCCACCTCTATTCAATATTAGCCCAAAAATATAAATTTTACGGCTGATATTTTATTTTTGCGTCTGAGATTGTGCATATCTTATTTTTACTTAAAAAGTATACTACAAGATTAATTTTTATTTATTATTCATATTTAATCTTTAGACTATTCTTCTTTAAGACGGTCGTTAGCATATTCAATTAAAATTCAAATGATTTTAATATAGTTAATCATTTTTACGACTTGTTCGTCCTCGTTAAAGTGACGGTTTTTTAATAAAGTATTTTTACGTATAGGTATATAATATTCAAAAATATTATTGACCGTAATTATATTAATTTGTCTCTAGGTTGTCTTAAATTCGCAAAAAAAACATATAAAAAAGTAAAAACATATGAGGAGTCGAAAAAACAAAGTTGTATACTTCAACAGAACAGCGTGAGACAAATTAACGGATAGAAATGTATGATTACACATGGCATGGCATGATGCAAGTCTTGTAATTAAATTATCAGATTATATGAGTCTTTAGGCCTTCCAAATCCCAGTTCCAATACAATAATTTGTAAAAATGTTAGTCTAGGTGCAGCGATCGAACGCGCAGTCTATTTTTTCGCGAACAACATTTAAAAAAGCTCGTGAATTTTATCGATAGATCACGCTGTATTTTTCCACAAAAGGCCAAGTATACTAAAAAAGCAAGCCAATAAATTTAAAATACCTATGAAACTAACGTAACAACCAATTTCCATAACTCCAATTTCGTAATCGACTCTCTACTAAGTTTCACGATGCATAAACACCATAAAAATAATATATACAAATATTATTTTCGCAACGAGTCATTCGTACATCGTAAAATGCTTACTAGTAACTTACCAGTTCCTCTTGAACCGCCTTTCCCCTCTCATCACATGACTAGTCGTCTAACAACGAGGGTTATGCATACAACTTCACAGGTCTAGCATTTTGGATGTATTCTTACTTCAAATTTTCAGTTAATAAAGCCTTTAATTCTATGCACATAAAGGTGAATGTCGCTTGATCAGTATTAGTAGTTGATGAAAGATGTTGGAACCGCTTCGCTTGGCCGGCTGCCCTAAATAACTTGTACCAAAGATTGCCTTTCGGAAATCCCTTACACTCTCACTTAAACATGTTATAAGGTGAACGTGTGAAGGTTGGACTATAAACTGTATATTGTATAACATATTCCATAATATCCAGCTTGCTGTGGAACTCGATTACAATTTAAAAAAGTACAATTTATTGTAACTCAAACTGTAAGTTGCTTTTTTGACAAAAATTGATTAAAAAAAAGATTAGATCGTTAGCAACATGCAAAATTTTAACTATAGATAACAGTGTTTCGACTTAAACAAGTTGTTACGAAGCTAAGTCTCAAATGTGATGTAGGACATAAAACAACACGTTCTTGCTGCAATAAAATTGTAGGTAGCGAACAAAAAGCTAACGACTGTTCAAGTGCCCTTTCTCTACAAAATATTACGCATCGGATCGTTTGAGTTTTCCTGCTTGCGTTCCCCTAGTGCCTATTTCCTAGCAATGACTTAGAATCTACGATCAAACACACGATACACAACATACGCACGCCTGTATCCGAGAAAGGTTAGACAAAGGTCAATATCTGCACCTACCTTCAGCTATTTGTGATTTTAGTTACACACAATAACTGATACATAGTTATACAGATATTTTTAACAATTTGGTCTGAAAATCCAAGTTTGCACCCGTGTTGCCAGATATGTATGAGTCCCACGTAATAGGTGGTGAGCCTTCTGCCGATATTAAGACATTTCCAGACTCCGTGCTACTCAGCATTTTTAATAGAAACTCCTAAAACACTGCCAGAAGATCCACCAAGCTTTAAGTCAAATCATAAAGTAATCAATCTTTGGGGAAATCTAAATATAGTAGTGGATGTTTTGTCACGCTAATGGTAATAAACAGAGGTTTAACTTATATTTTATTTTTAAAATTTATCATTACGCAAGGATACATTATGACAGTTCTAGTGCGGTATGCAAATCTGTATTAATACCCCCAAGTTTCGCCAGTAATTTTGTGAGATTGTCGCTTTTCGGGCACATTTTCAAGCTTATTTTTGCACCTGAGAAGTTCTTAATGGGAAAGACCAATAATACTTGGGCCTTTCGTTCTCACGCCACACAGTTAGTGACATCAATGAGGCAGGCAGTAATTGTTCTGTTTTTTATCAATTGAATACATACAAAACAATTATTTTTGTCAAGCCGTCCAGATAATTGTTGGTACTCCCAACGGTACTTGCCAACAGATGCAATATACTTAAACAACGCTAGGCATAAATGGTAATAAATTGGTATTATTCGTCAAAGGTCAAGCGTATATAATTTCTCTTGTGATAACTATCTCTTTGTAACTGTATATTTACAATTACAGAATAGAACTCTGGCCAGTCAATCAAAAAACAGCGCCTGAGGCGTAGATGAATGACCTACATAAAAACTTTAACGTGTACTTTCACAAAATGAGGACAGTGTCCCAAATATTTAGATGTGACGTCTGAGTTAATAGATACGATCACTTGGCGTTCAATTACAATAATAAAGGGCTATATAAACTCTTGGTTTCTATCAGCCACTATTGCGCAGGTTAGATGCTATGCGAAATGAGAAGTGACAAGTTCGTTCCCCGCACTGACACAAAGGGATTGTAGTTGGATCTGGGAACCAATATTGATAATAAAATATTTTAGTTTTTTATTTCAGTGTTACATAACGAAGAGTATATTATAAAATAAAATTTTACCCCACCTATGCTTTACACTACGGATAGAATATCTTAAGTTTTTAACAAATAAATATTGTAGTAGATCTCGTTTCATTCATAGTGATTACATTGTTATAAAACAATTTGATCACCTTTCTAAAGTACGAGTATACATAAAATTAGCTTGTTTTTAATGTCAAAACTGTTATAACTATCCAATCACAATTCTCATCAATCTTAGGTTTTGTAGAATATTTATGATAATGAGCTTCGCTGCTATAATTTCTTACACTAATAGGACCAGTTCTAGGTGGAAACTAGCAAATGAGACTGAATGAAAGTAATCGGTGATTATATGTGATTGCAGGGTTGGAAAGGTACTCACGTCACTTATTCATTAATGCCACGGCATAAGCATGCGTCGTATAATGAAGAGGTCCCGATTTCCAATCCAGGGTCAAGCACAGCGTTATTGTTTAAAGTTTAGATGAAAAGTAGTAACGGAGCAGCCGATAGCGAATTTCTTTCATAAATACTTAAGATTATTGAGTTTTTGGTAATTTTAGTGACAGAACAAGTCACAAATGATACTCTTCGTAAGTTTTGAGATGGCTATTATCTCTATCAACTTGGCCTTTTCACCTGTATCTGTTATGCTTTGCCATTGAAGTCATGTTTCGTTTATAAACGGTTTCGCACACACAACTATTTACTAAAAACAAATGGTGCTCAGTGACCCCGTTGAAACATTCAAATTTTGTCTTTACGATTTGTATCTGCGGTTGGGGTTCAAGACATTCTAGGTTACACTGGTTGCGGTTAAACACTCATGCGGTTTACTGGAGTCGTTTAGCGGTTTAAATAATTTGCGTGTATCAGTGACCTATTCAGAAAACTTGCGAACCTTATGTAATGATTTTGTGGTAGAGTTCTGAGAAATAGCAATCCAGTGTCTAAGTTTAGATATGTTGAGACGTCCCTCTGCTTTCCGCAGGCTTACTCCGCTGTTTAAAGAAAGCCTTAGTCTATAACGCTGATCTAGTGCTGGTTGGCGGACTACACATATGTTCATATTAAATTCTTTGTGTCTTGCCTACACTCTTAGATATCCACGGTCCTATACGGCGTTTTCTTCATAATAATAATCATTATTTTATTTAAAAACTAATTATAAATAATTGAGATTAACTTCGAAAAGTAAGAGGTGTGCTTGGATTTTGAGACCACAATGACTTGAAAGACCGTAATATTGACTCAAAAAATGTGTTACACTACATTATCAGTGTTTTAATTTAAAAAAATAAAGGTTTAAAAGTGATTGCGTTTTTGGGATAAAATGTAGCTTGGGCTTATAAAATCTCTATGTGGGACAAAGATCAAATAAATAAATACACCCAACTATCTCATAAACAGTTCTGACCTCACACTAATAACAAGACTTACATATGTCATGGGTATTAGAAACTTTTTTTTTTTTTAGTCTGGCACGGCAAAGTGACTCCATTGTACCTGATGGAAAGCACAGTGGAGTCCAGAAAAATAATACCGACCAGCGAGAAACGATGGTCACCCGCTGGTCGACACAATCATGCCGGCCCGCACAGATGCTTCTTCGATAGACTTTTTGGTATCACTCACAAACATTTGTCTGGATGCGGGGATTGAACCTGGGACCCTCTTGTTTCGCAAGATAGTATCGAGCTAACTGCGCCACGGATGTTGTCCTACATAAAGGATACAACAAAGCTTTTTGTATTTAAATGTAAGAGTATAGGGATAAATATTTACGTATTTACATTGCGACAAATTGCTGGACGTTTGTATAAGTAAGACAGGTTTGTCAGATGTTATCTACAACTTTGGCGTTACTTCATACTACTGCGTACGCAACCAGCTGAGGTGGAGTGTTATTTGTGAATTACACAATTGCTAGATCCAACATATTTTTGTGAATGAATTCGGAAATGATTACTTTTGTCTCTTTTGTGTGTCTTTCATAGAAAGAAGATAGGAGAATCTTTTAAGTTAAATTCTTGCTTCACCATTCACCGTGATATACGTTCATATACGTCCCACTGCTGGGCTTGGGCCTGCTCTACAATTGAGAGGGTTTAGGCCTTAGTCCACCATGCTGGCCTAGTGCGGGTTGGCGGACTACACACCGAAGATTTTTTTTAAGAACTTCTAGGTATGCAGGTTTTCTCAAGATAGTTTTCTTCGCCGTTAAAGTGAGTGATAAGTAATTTAGACACATACATACATACATAAACTCACGCCTGTATTCCCCGAAGGGGTAGGCAGAGGTGCATTTCTGCACCCACATTTCGCCAAGTATGTATCAGTCCCACGTAATAGGGGGCGAGCCTATTGCCGTTTTTCGGGCACATTTCCAGACTCCGTGCTGTTACCGAGAATTTCCTAATGGAAAACCCCAATAACACTTTGCCCGACCCGGGAATCGAACCCAGGACCTCTAGATCGCACGGCACATACTTGTACCGCGAGACCACGAGGCAATTTAGAATACACACATAACTTGGAAAAGTCAGCGGTGTGTGCCTGGGGCTTGAGCTTCCGTGACCTTCGAGATTCTCGACCGCGCGCCTAAACAACGAGGTCGTTATTTTTTTTTTTGCTTTTAAAGTTTTTACTTTAAACAGTAATTAATTGCTTTAAGAACAAAATGAACCACGTATTTTCCGCGTGCCTAAAAACGTAACGCAAACGCATTGCTAAAAAAACTTAATAGGCAATAAATTTTAATGATGGCAGAGGTATACCTACTTGTACGAGGCAAGAATGGAAATAAGAGGAAAGAAAAGGAGGCAAACGAGCAAGTGAGCCACCTGATGTTAAGTGGTCAACACCGCCCATGAACACCCATAATACCAGAGGAATCATCGGTGTGTTGCCGGCCTTTGAGGAAAATATAGTGTAATAAATCTGGTAATATTGAAATATTGAAATGATTTATTGTAGTATTTTGTATTAATATTTGTAAAATATAAAGGAAGAGCATTGAGTTGTATAATAACGGTTTATTCAGAATGTCTATTGACGTAATATATTTTTATTACTATAGAATATAAAGAAAGTGTATTGATCGAATGTCACTTAAACGACGACATTTTGTTCGTGTGATTATTGTTGAGTAGAAATTGGAGCGATTGCAAGTAAATTGTTATCTTCGAAAATATAAATATATAGTTGTAACTGAAGACTGGGAGTATTCTTTAAAAACAGCAAGCCACATCTACATACATCTGTTTTAATAGGCTCTCTACAACAGTACCGATAGGTACTAATATTACGAACCTTGAACATAGGCAATGACTTTATATTCACATACATACATAGCCTCACGCTTATTTTCCCCGAAGGAATCGGCAAAGGTACACTTCTGTGATTAGTATCACAGAGTCTAGAATTCACTTCACCAATTCACTTCACTTCTGAAATCCCTCTATCGCAGAGGAGTCCACATTTGGACAGAGCGCTGGGCGTCAACGGGAAACAATTAAGGGCGTTCGCCCTGTATTTACCGTACCGCCCAAAATGCGCAAGACGGCCATCGAAACGTTTTAGTCGGTATGCCGGCGTAGGATTTTGGTTAGGGACCCAACTCAACAAAGTGAACAATAGTTCCACGCGTTGAGTTGGAAGGCCGGTGACCCCGACATATCCTTTTCGGCCTCCCCCGAGGTACCGAACTGGGAGCTTAAGGCGCTTTCCTCTCGTAAAAAAAAGCGTTAGCTTTAAAATACACATTCTACAAGACACATGAAACACATATATTTAGTTTTTTAATGCTTATTGTGTTATGCCGCTTATACTTTATTAAACGAAACTTATTTATTAATTGTTGCATTTCGATTAGCCAATGCGGGGCGAGTTAGTAAAAGTTTGAGTAAACAACCTATTAAAACGCGTTACTTATAAAATTAAATAATGCTTTAACTTTTGACGTACATAAAATATTAAATGCTTGGCCTACTGTTCCTTAGTGCATGACACAACTGACATATTAATAAAATAAACTCTTACACGCAGACACAAGGGTTAAAATAGCGTATCAGAATACGGTCAACCAAGGGATTGCGAAGTAAGCAAACAACTAGCACTTAGTGCAAGTATTCGCGTTGGCATTTCTCTAGACAACCTAATGCCCTACTTATTGCAAGTGAGGCAACCAAATTCTTGAATTGCAGTGGAGTTGACATTTTTTCGGAACTAATTTCGGATGTACTCTAATAAAACAACACATGACATGGTGCTGAGGTCTTTTTTTTATTTAAATTCAATCAAAAATTCACACTTACACTGTAAATATTTTTTGATATACGTATTTTACATACATATCATAACATAACATAAACTGGATATAAATAAAATTAGCCAAAGCATGGTTTTCCGCCCCAAAATAGGATACAAGTCCTGTTTCGACTGTTATGTATATGAGACCGTTAAGTCTATTCCTGGACATCTTTTCTTATAAAAAAAGGTGATAAGGGTTTTCTTTTTAACAACCTCGTGGTCTTGCGGGACTGATATATAAATGGCAAAATGTGGGTGCAGAAATTCACCTCTGCCTACCCCTTCTTGGAATACAGGCGTCAGGTTATGTATATATGTATGTAGGTTGATATAGTGGAACTCTTTTGAAACGTAAACTTATTAGCAACACATTTAAGCTTCTAAATTGACATATGAAGATCAAGCGCGATTACCAAAAATTATAAATTACAGTATTTCGTGCAAATATAAACAAAAGTAGGTCAGGCAATTAATCAAATACAAAACATTACAACATCCGTACGTTTGCTAATTGTTATAACACCCGATAAAGAAATAATAAACGGTCATGATAATTTTGTTTTAAATAAATTTACATAATAAAAAATTATGAATTTGTTTATTATTTATTTATATTTTATTCACACAACCGTGGTAAAGATTTGAATGACTTTCATAAATGGATTATTGTCCAGATTTAATCTAATCGCTTTTTTACTACTTGATTGGGACTTTGAAATTGAATTTATCAGTGAAAAAAATTAAGAGGTTCAAAGATTACTAATGAAGTGAACAATCTCAAGTAGCCATGAAGCATTTAGGCCAGCTTTGGGAATATAGTGATATTGTAGATAGATGATCTCCACAGAGGGTAAAAGGACTAGTTAAATATAAGGCGCCTCCAGCACTTCGTTTTGAATTTTTTAGAGGTAGTCCCAAGAATGAGACATCTTATATCAAATATTATAACATGATTCATTATGTTTAAAGATATGTTATACATCATTAAATAAATTAAGAGAGTTATCTGATGAATAATCGCAGTAATATTTCATACAGTGAGACTGCGAAAAAATCTGAATTTATGGAAATTTATACAAAGATTAATCATACATCATCATTAAAAAACTGTTAAAATAATATATTTGTGTTAAAAGCTGTTAAAGTAAAACAGAGGAATAAAAAAATATATTTATTTTCAACAAGTATACGGACAATTCATACAAAATTATTTTTTCAATTCGATCCATTAGTTTCTGAGAACGTTTTACGAAAAAAACAAACTCTATAGCTTATACATTTTATATTATTAGTTTAAATTGTGTATTATGAATAATTCGCCGTGCCTCACAGTTTCACTCGCTTATATATCAATCATCTCAAAGTTATTGCGCTATAAAAATGATCTAATATGTTTTTATCAGACGATACCCGGCAATATAATTTTTTTACAAATATCTTACTTGCTCTGGAGTTGTACGAAGCATCCACACATTTTTCTTCAACGTTCATTGCAACTTTCGTTCCTATATGTTAAGTTAGTTAAGTATCTCGTTTATTGCACATAATAATACTTTAATATGATGATATATACATACATACTCACACCTATGTCCCCGAAGGAATAGGTAGAGATGCGTTTTTGCACGCAAGTTTCGCGGAGTTTGTTTTAGTTCCACGTAATAGGAGGCGAACCTATTACGAGTAGGTACCACTTATCAGGCACATTTCCAGATTCCGTGCAGCTACTGAGAATTTCTGATTTTATTGTTCATGTCTATTTAATAATTGTTGACAAACTTCCTGACGTATTTTTTGTATCGAAAAAGTATTTTTTTTTATAACTGATGGTAATTCCATTCCGATCGAAACAGATCGCTGATTGGCGAGAAAAGCAACTTGGTTAGATAAATTATAAACTATTCATATTCTTAATTACATTATTCGTAGTGTTTATGTAAAACAAAAAGTATTTGAATATAGTATAGTACTTATGTAGCTCTACAGACAATGATGGAGCAAGTTGTTGATATCATTCTTAACATGAAAAAATGATACAGAATTATATATGAAATGAACAATGACCGTATCCCCTTTTGGCCAAAGTCAATCAGATTTTCATATATGTCTAATAGAGTTAATGTCTCAGATTTATTATTGAATAATAACTAAAATGGTCACAGAAATGATTCAGAGATACAATACTTTTAAATATTTATATAACCTCTATGATTTTCAAAATCCTTTGTCTTGTATTGGTGGACTAAGGCCTTCTCGGTTGTAGAGGAGGCCCGTGCCCAGCAGTGGGACGCATAGGTATGCGCAGAAGATGAATATTAGACGCCCAATTTTTATCCATGCATTTAAATACAAAATGAATAGGTACTAAGTACAATAGTTATGTTAAAACATAAAATTGAAGTATTGAACGACTAATCAGACAAGAAAGAGATAAATTAAATTGATGTTGATTTAATAACAATTAAATCTTAGAGTTATATTTATTCTACATTTAGTTTTAAATAAAACATGTTTATTTATACTGCCTCGTGGTCTCGCGGTACAAGTGTGTGCCGTGGGATCTAGAGGTCCTGGGTTCGATTCCCGGGTCGGGCAAGGTGTTGTTGGGTTTTTCCATTAGGAAATTCTCAGTAGCAGCACGGAGTCTGGAAATGTGCCCGAAAAACGGCAATAGGCTCGCCCCCTATTACGTGGGACTGATACATACCTGGCGAAATGTGGGTGCAGAAATGCACCTCTGCCTACCCCTTCGGGGAATGCAGGCGTGAGTATATGTATGTATGTATGTTTATTTATAATATTTAAGATAACCTATTAAACCGGAAAATTAGTAAGCGGATCAATTGATTGACAAAAAAATATTTTTTCCAAAAATCATCATTCAAAATCGACATTTCATACATAATATATTTGTCTTAGGTAAGGCCTTAACCAATTAGTTATAAAGCCACGGGACATATATGGGATTATGATATTTGTCTTGGACCCCATGAAGACTCCGTAACAAATCGCCAAACCACTTAATCATTATTTATTCGGTAATAGAATGTTACTTTTTCAAGGCTTTCTTCAGCCTTTATGACACAAACCAGTTAGCAAAGCTCTATGGCGCCACATCGAAATTAATCTAGTACAATTAAGAATATCTCCTACATGTTACGAAACATGTATTTTTGGAATAAAATGCGAACACGCAACGGCTTCCTATTGCAAATTCATTAAAATATGTTCACATAACGCAACGCAGCCTAAATCAATATTCGCCAATGTTACGTGTGTGACCTACAAAAAAATTTCGTACCACATTAAATTAACATACAGAATTAACGATAAACACCATAGTATTGGGCCAAGCGATATCCATATGTATCTTACGCAATTATTAGTGTCAATTTATATTTATTGCTGACGGACGGCGGATGGAGCAAAAATGTTTTCGAGTGGAGGTACCGGCAAGGGCAGCGTTGGAAGTTTACTTAAGGTGATCTGATGATCTCATAAAGACCACGTGAAGCCGCTGGATGCAGGCTTCTTCAAACAGGTTGCTTTGGAATTGTTTAGGAAAACTCTATACCAAGCATTAGGTGTCTTTTGGCTGATGATGTGTAGATGATAATCAGATACAAAAATCGATGCTACCAGGCTTGAAAGCAAGCAAAAGTGTGTAATAGAAACATTTTGACAATTGATTATCGTGAGTCAATGCTGTTTTAAGCCCTAACTGTCTATATGATAACTTCGTCGTCTTTGCCATGACTGAGATAGAGTTATTGTATTTATAGTTTCTCGATATAACTTTTTAAGTTATAACGCCGACAAATATCACGATAGGACCAAAACGGTATAAACCCACGAAATGCAGATGGAAATGCATTGTGCGCCTATCATGGCAGAAGAAAACACCGTAGATGATATATGTATTTATTGCAAGTACAATTATTTGAAGATTTTAATGAGCAATTTATTGTGTCCATAATATTTATGAAAATTTCAATGATTTATATATTATAGTAAAAGAGAAAAATAAATCTAGAAAGTTCTATTTGGTGCCTATATTTTTATTATTTGATGTACTCATTTATACATATAGCAATTTCGCAAAAAATGTAAATCTCACATTGAAAAAATATAAACACTATTATACTATTACGCAGTAAAATAATTAATTATTGACCTAATAACGTAACGGAAATTATGTAAGGAATACATATACTTATATATAAATTTTATTTAAGCAGGAGCTCGCAAAAACATTTAATGACATCGAACAGTAAAATGATATGAATAATTCATCAATTACAAACCTGACACATATTTTTTTTAATTTCAATGAGTTATTAACAGCCTATTGGCCGAATACTGAAACGCTACTTAATCTGAGGGCGACTTATATTTAAGTGGCTGTTATAATTTAAGTGGTCTACTGAAACATCATTTATCGGTTTTAAGACTGTGATTAACTAATGCCCACTTAAATTTCCATAAATGGCAACATTACCACAAAAAGTTATTTTACATGACATATTTTAAGTAATATACCGCTTAAATTATAACAGCCACATAAATATAAGTCGCCCTCAGATTAAGTAGCGTTTCAGTATTCGGCAATATAAGTGTTACTTTTTTCATAAATCGGAAACTGCTAATTTCTTGCTACTTCTCCGGATTTTTCAGTAAGTTAAAAACAAAAAAAAATAACAAAACAAAAACCGCCTTCAAAAAAAACTATTCCAAAACAGATTAATATGCACTAAAAGTAAAAAAATAATTGCGTATTCTTCTATTACTTAATAATCAACTTACTTTTCCTCTTCATCAATATGTAACTCAACACATACCTATGAATAACGAACAATGATAAAAATATTTTTTAGAGTTCTAAATAAAATGAAATGAAAAATATTAGACTACTTAAAAGTCAATCAAATTATTACGATAATATAATTTAGTTACAATTATTGTAATTTTTGGAGTCGGTGTCAACCAAGGTAGGTTTATAACTATATGGATACATATGTACAAAGTTATAGGTGAGATATGCTTAATTAGGTATTGGTATTCTGTCATTCGTATAAAAGTTAATATGTAAGAAAAAATATTTCTTAAAGATTCTACATACATACATACATACATAAACTCACGCCTGTATTCCCTTAAGGGGTAGGCAGAGGTGCATTTCTGCACCCACATTTCGCCAAGTATGTATCAGTCCCACGTAATAGGGTGCGAGCCTATTGCCGTTTTTCGGGCACATTTCCAGACTCCGTGCTGTTACCGAGAATTTCCTAATGGAAAAACCCAATAACACTTTGCCCGACCCGGGAATCGAACCCAGGACCTCTAGATCGCACGGCACATAGTTGTACCGCGAGACCACGAGGCGCCAAAAGAGGTATAGGTACCTTCAAAAATCATTTATAAAACTATTTGAATACTCAGTGTTTTTCTTTGTTTATATTTCCAAATAATTGAAAAAAAACAAAATTGATTTCAATCACATAAGCTACAACGATGGTTAAATATATTTTCCAAATGTTTCTATCTACTGGCAGCCAAAATGACCGCACTAGCACATGATGGTACTTGAACTTCGAACAGAGTCAAGTGCAAAATATGATCACGACTTTCTCTGACTATTCGACATATTACCAACCAAAATACCAGATATACGTAGGCTTATTCTGGAACGCGATACACGGTAGTTTTTTATTGTTTCTCTGAACAATTTTGGGTGTACATACTCGTACAAGCGTAATTTACTTGGGGATGATGACAAAATCTTTTTTTTCCCAGTTGTCGGAGCAAACTAGTACTATATAAATAAAGCATGTCAGGGCTAAAATGTAGTGTTGTGCGGCACTCGCGTGCTATCGTGTCATTGGAAACTAACAATTGAAGTGCTAGTAATTATTTGGGACAATTTACAATTCATAATCGGTACTCGAGACTTGAGCTGTTTGATGGCATTTGAGAACAGATCATACACACTGGATTTGTTTTTCTTTCCTATTGTTTACTAGTCTTTGGCTACAATACCTCTTTACAGAAGGCGTAAGGACATATTCGCCGCTTTAGCCTAATACGGCTAAGCTTGATTCATGATGATTAAATTTGTGATTAAAGTAATGAAGCCTCAGTCACGCAGGTTTCCTTAGAATATTAGTGTAGACCGTTCAAATACCCGAATGTGAATTACCTGTAAAATCACTAACAAAAATCAGTTTTATAACTTATATACATACATTCATGCCTATATGCCCAAAGTCGTCGCATAACTGCTTACGCGTTCCGCCAATTCTGTTTAAAACTCCACGTGAGGCGCATTTCCTGACTACATGGTACTATTTAGACTTCTCTAAATGAAAGACCCATTAACTCTTTACCTCGCCCGAAACGTCTATAGATCACTTTATTATGCCTATTTTTAAACTAATGATAATTGCAACAAAATCATTACAGTTGCTCTGAAAATTGTCAACGATGATTTCCGTTAATCAGAATCTGCCAAAACTACAGATGTATTTAAAAAAGTGTGAATAGAAAATAATATGCAATTAATGAACTCACGAAATAAATTGGCAACTTTCATAAGTGTAATAGATGGTAACAATTTGTATCTGGCCACAATTTTCGACACTTTCTCCTATGCGTGTCTTCTTGTTCAAGAGATAAGAGACCAAGAATAAAATTGCGGGAAAATTATACTTTCAGAAACTAGAGTTTATTTGTATGAGGTAAATAAAAATGTCATTAAGGTCAAGAGCAAATCTTTATATCATAGTTATCTCGCCATTATCATGCACATGCAAAGAGGTAAAAAAATTAAAATTTTAATTACCATAATATTTCAGTCCAATATTTTTTAAACGAATTTTGGGCATTACGTACAAATGTGGCCAATTTTTTTTTATGGAGAAACAATGGTGTTTTTTTTGTTGAATTACCAAATCTGTTAATTTAAAATATTTCAACCTATAAAAAACTTGTAGTCTATTTTACTATTATATTATAAATTTACTCATTTTAATTTTACCTCCTTATTTGTATTTCTTTTTACAATCTTTTAATGTCATATTTATTTATATCTAATCAACAGCCTAAAAAATAAGTTTCAAGCTTCTAGCTTTAAAAATGACAAACCTTTCATCCCCCCTTTCAATCCTTTAAAACCCCTTTTCCGCAATAAAGAGTAACCTATGTCCTTTCTCAGGCTCTAAACTATCTGTGTACCAGATTTCATTTAAATCGGTTCAGTAGTTTTAGCAGGAAAGCGAGAAAGACAGACAGAGTTACTTTCGAATTAATTATAATATTTGTCAGGATTGTAGTAAAACATGGTAAATGCGTTTTCCATAATTAGATTATTTGAAACGTTGATATATTTATTCATGTTTTTCTAGTTGTTGAAATGCTCTCGCCGTGTATATTTCATCTCTGTATTACTTTTTTTTGTTATAATATTTAATAAGAAACGACGCCGATTTGATTTATCTTTTGACATTTCCACGTGATGTTGTTTGTAGGAAGTCTTGAGCAATCTTATCGCTCTGAATTCTGTTCATGAAATTTATAAATAAATAAATAACTCCTTAAATCAACTCACTACATTTTAATGACGATATTGTCGTCATTATTAGTAAAAGTCTTCGACAGTTAAATACATACATACATAAACTCACGCCTGCATTCCCCGAAGGGGTAGGCAGAGGTGTATTTCTGCACCCACATTTCGCCAAGTATGTATCAGTCCCAGGTAATCGGGGGCGAGCCTATTGCCATTTTTCGGACATATTTCCAGACTCCGGGCTGTTACTGAGAATTTCCTAATGGAAAAACCCAATAACACTTTGCCCGACCCGGGAATCGAACCCAGGACCTCTAGATCGCACGACACATACTTGTACCGCAAGATCACGAGGCAGTCACAGTTAAATATGACAGTGTTAAAAAAGACGCCAAAAAGGCACTTAACCTAAACCATAAATCTTAAATTAGAAAAAAAAAACTGTAGATCCCCTTTCAACCTATGCCAACAGCTACCGTTAAAATAAATTAAAGTCATAGTATTTATTGATCTGCAAATTATAATTTATTGCCAAACCATAAACAAATAGTTGAACCAAACTTTAACGTTTCAATAAAAAGTGTACATTGAACAACCAATTAACACGTAGACGATAATAAAGTAGCGGAATTTAGTAAAAGTGTCAAGCAACCTGCTCTAATGCACATCGGATGACCTACTATGTATTGCTAAGTACTATTTGACAAATAGAAGTGGTTAAGAAATTTTCTGTATTATCCAATCAAATTATTTCTAAAGTGATTTCCATAGAGCCACATCATTGTCAGCTCTAATGTTATTAAGTATATGAGTCGATTTGTTCGGGGCAATAGAAGATAAGTGATAAGATATTCAAGCAATAACATTTCATCCAAAATTATTTAACTGCCTTGTTGATCAATCAGCATTAATTGGCGAGTACGATCAAGCAGGCCTGAGTCTGATTCTTGTGCAAAGGATTTTTCGTAAGGCAATCCTCGGCAAAAGCATGAAGACTGGAAATGTACCGGGTAAACAATAAAGGACTCCAATTATATTTCGCGTCCACGTGTGGTTCAATACAGAGCTGGTTTTAAGTAAATAATTACGCCCAACAGTCACATATATAGTTCTGACCCCACACTAAGATACAAGTCCTGTGTCGTGGGTTTGGGAAACTACGAGAGACTTTTTCGGTCTCACAAACACCCAGACCCGAAACAAATATTTGCCTCTCGTTTCGCAAGCTGGTAGATACCAGTAGTATATATATATAGTCAACTACGCCACGGGGCTGTCCAGTTACAGGCACATACTCATATTTAATTATTATTTGATTCAAGTTTAGGTGTTCATGGACCTAAAAAAACCGTAGTTTCTAATAGGTACGACATAAAGAATATAATCATACGAGTAGTGTGTATTCAAAGCTACGTATGAAACACCTTCTGGTAATAATTATTATAAATTGACGTTTTCATAAGTATATATAAAACAAAACATAAGTACGTCTACAAAAATCGAATCCATTATTATACTTACTTTAGAATTCAGCGTACGCTATGCAATGCGGTATTAATGATGCTAATTACTGCACGTTACCAATACAGTATTTTTTTTTAGAATTTCGAACATCCGGTGTGCAATATAAAGGATATTTACAAACAAAACGCTAAAGTAATATTATTGAATATTTCCTCACGACTTTGGCCCTTGATACGCACCGATACATCAACTTTCGCAAGAATATATTAACTGGTTTCTTTACAATTTGACCGGTGGCCCAGTTAATATTAGGAAAAGACTTATCAATATTTGTATCATATGTCAGGCCTCTGAAACTTGCACACCTAAAAGTTCACAAGAATTTCTTAGGTGTGTAGTCCGCCAACCCGCACTTGGTCAGCGTGGCGCCCCGTGCCCAGCAATGGTACGTGCTGATGCTTATAATGATGATGTCAGGCCTCTGTTTATGTAAACTCAATATCCTTCAACATTCAGAGCGTACATTCTTGGTATTTTTTTGTTACTGATGTCTTAAGTTTTTGGGCTGTTAATTTTTCATAAAGACTTCAAAATAAAATTATCAGAATACTGACACTAATTAGAATATAACCATAGAAAAACAATAGTTGGTTGAAGTCCAAAGAAGTACCAGAACACAGCAACAGGTTATAAGAAGAAATGTGGAACTAGAACAAAATGAGGCACGAAAGCGAAAGTGCATGTGGTACGGTTGTTCTGAGCGTTGAAAACGATACGATGTAGGCGGCGACGTGACGACACTAAGACAGAGCCATTTGTCACGGCTTACAGATCTAATCTTAGTAATTGTAACAGTGATGTATGCTGTTATAGTAATTAGGAAAATTGTGTTTAATACCTGCCTCTTTCAGTAGAATATCGTTGACTACATTATCGTTTTAGCACGCTCGAAGTTTTTACATACATAAATATATATACGCCTGTATCCCATACGGACGATGATGATGACTGAGGTGTACTTAAAAGAGGTAGTTTTTGATAAATTACTTTAATAATTTTATTACACGGGCTCGATAAATTAGTGACTATGCTTTGAAATAAACAAGGTCATTTCCATAGGCCTACAGTACAACATTACAATGATAACAAGAAATAATTACGATTCCGCCTAACAGCCGATTTTTTTTAATTTTTTTTTTGCCTAAGTTATTCCTTAGTACATCCGCTATCTGCCAGTGAAATTCCCGTTAAAATTGGTCCACCCGTTTCAGAGATTTTCCGGAACAAACAGACAGACAGACAAAAATTGTAAAAAAAGTTACCTATTTTGGTATATGTGCCGTGTATACATCCATATGCATTTATTAAAAAGCGGTTATTTCAATATTAAAAACAGACACTCCAATTTTATTTATTTGTATGTATAGATAACTAAACCAGGTTGTCGGAAATCGAAAAAGATAGTTAGCATGATTCATTAATAGGTTATAAAGATTAATTGTCTTACGGCTGCTTCTGTCATTAAAATGATAAGTTCAGTCTTTACTCCTCTTATCGTGTACATAAATTGGCAACTGATTTTAGATTAGATTTACAATCTATCATTACTTATATGCGTTTTACAAACAACATTTCAATTAGGTACCCAAAAGGGAGGCCTATGTTCAGCAGTGAACGTCTTTGGGCTGATAATGATGATGATGATGAAAGTTTTTTAATCATAAAAAGGGATTCCTGCTATTGTACTTTTTAAAAACATGATGTAATACCTACTTGTATACTATGTTTGCTGGTTCTTAAATTGTATTTACTTTTCAAGCGAACGTCATATGTAATTTTATTGAACATTGACTCAGCAAATAAATCTTTACATAAGCAGAGTAAGTGAATTTCAATAACTAAAGTCATCACAAATTAGAAATTTCAATAAATGAGTTAGCACAGCATATCCGTGAAAGTATGACGAAATCAATATCACATTAAAAAACTTTACTTATAATATGTACTTATATATTATTTTAATTTACTGACTACATATTATTATTTATTGAGAGTGAAATTTTGAACAATGGTTCAGTATCTGACGTAAGTGAGCCTAATAAATGGATTTTTGAAAACTAAGGGAATGAAACGGATCTAAAGTTATATAGAGCATCCTTCTTAGGTTAATTACAGGCGAGCAAAGATGTGGGCTAATGATGCATATTTATAGCCAAAGTAATGCTGTTTAAGAAAGTAAAATCAACTGACAAAAAAGCGAAACGACGACCCCTCGCCTTAAATAAAATTACATACCTATGTAGTAAGTAAAATACAAAAAGTAATATTATTTATGGGATGAAAATGTTTAATAATAAAATAAATAAAATACATATTAGCACCATTTTAAATGTGTTTTTTTAAGAGCAATAACTTACTACTTAGTACTTCCACTCTAACACTTGCGGTCAGCTTTAAAAAAGTTCTTAGAAAACATTGATATGACCGAGACATTCAGCCACACATTATAACTGTGAACTGTCAGTCAAATTTTTATGCATCTTAAAGTTATAATTTTGGCCTCTACGGAGTTTATAACTATGAATAGAGCGTGACCGGCAGTGGTACTGGTACTTCAAAATTATAACCGTTATAAAACATTTTTTAAATTAACGTCATTCAATTCTAGGTTAGAATTACTGAACAAAGATTAAAGGGAAAGATGAAAGCAGTAAGCTAAATTCTTATAAACTATGTGTGCTACGAAGGGCGTTCTTATGTATTAGCGACTTCTTCCAGACAACCCAGAAAATAGTAGTGAATATAAAAGGGGTAGTTATGGTGTTATAAAAAAAAGAAAGCAATAATACAATACAGAATAAATTCAACTTAAAACTAATTATAAAAACTATAATAACTGTTATGGTTTTTAATAAGATTTTGAGTAATATGCTGTAAGACTACTTTTAAAAGCAGATAACGATTTAGCTTATCTTATAGGCTTATAATGCAACATTAGCCACGAAACGAAACATCCACTGCTGGTCATATGCCGCCTCCAAAGACATCCAAAGCGACCTATTAGAAGCGATCTGCATTCAGTGACGTCTTTCGACGATAAAAGGCCGTAAGAAAATCTTTTAGAAGGACTTCCAACATTCGAACCATTCTTTTTTGATTTAACTCAATAGAAACAGATTTATTACGATAAGCGACTTCATTACTACTTAATTATGTGTCAGAGAATTGAAACAGTCGTCTCACAAATCAGCACAATTATGCCTGTTCTATGGAACACTAATGAAACACCCCTAACTTCTCTCTTTAGTCGTATTTATTATACATACATCTATGTTATTTGTAGCTGGTTTGAAGGTGTGCCATTACAATCCCGATAAAAGTAGACACAATATATGTGCATATTTTTCTTTATTGTATATCGCTGTTTATCCTCTACTAGACTAGTAATATTAAGACTTAATACATATATACATATTACATACACGTATTTATTTTTAATCATCATCATCATCAGCCCAAATACGTCCCACTGCTGGGCACGGGCCTCCTCTACAACTGAGAGGGTTTAAGCCTTAGTCCACCACGCTGGCCTAGTGCGGGTTGGCGGACTACACACCTAAGAAATTCCTAAGAACTTTTAGGTGTGCAGGTTTTATCACGATGTTTTCCTTCACCGTTAAAGCAAGTGATAATTCATTGTGAATACACACATAACTTCGAAAAGTCAGAGCCGAAATTCTCGACCGCGCGCCTAAACCTCGAGGCCATCACTGCTTATATAGTATGGTTGCTTATGATAAATGAGATATATAGTGGGAATAAATGAGTTAAACAACAAGGCATAATCTGGTATGCGTATAAAGCGATGTTTATGTAATAATCCGGTCTGACCAGAGGCCTCATTTTCTACCCAACTTAAAGTTGTTTTATAATTCTCGTTTCTTTTGAAATTAAGAGGATTATTCAAATTTAACGACGTAAAGAATGATCCGTCATACTGTGAATTTTAAAATGTATAACCCAAAATTTTCTTGAAATGAAATATAGGACACGTCTTCTACAATGTCACATTAGAATTTATTAACATCTTTACAACTGTCTTTATTATAGCTATTTATTTTATTTTAGCATTTACCATCATCAGACGTCTAGTCATGGGCCTTCCTCAAATATTTCCAGAGCATCCTGTCAGAAGCGGCTTATATTCAGCGGTTTCCCGCGGTATATATGGGATCATTTTGTATAGAAACAATACATCGGTTTTTATATCATAATCAAAATTTGAATTGTAGACAAACAAATTTATTGAGCTAGGAAAATAAGCAGATACAAAACAAATCAAAACACCAGCACAAATTTAATTTAAATACAAAATGAAATTCTCATTACTTCCAAGCCTGTATTACTTCGCCGATAGTAAAATGTACTTTCATTCGGCTATTTTCAGGTTAAAATACCTGACCGAAGTGCAACACCGCCCGACATCCCTCAAAAAAACCGTTTAGATACCGAGCACCTATAGTCACGCGATATCTGCTGGCAATCAGTTATTAACTTCCTATCTTTTGAGTTTGAATAACTTTTGCACACGATGAAAACATTTCTTGCCCCAGTTATGGACACTATTAAGCAATTTTTTTATAAAGTACAACATAACAGCTACTTATTATTCTGTTGTTTAATTAATGCAAATCGTATACAAAAATTGCCTGAATTAAGAAATTGTTTTACAATTTTCTCTGCGTAATATGGTTTCAGTTTTATGAAATAAATGTAATAAATCTCTACGAATATTTGACTAATAATAGTAGACCTTTAAAATGTTTTTGTCACAACGCATTTGCAATCGTCGATCAATAAACGAGCGGTACTAAAATAGTGGTTAACGTCTCTATTAATTTGTATGTGGAAGCAGTGATGGCCTCGAGGTTTAGGCGCGCGGTCGAGAATTTCGGTGGTCGCAGGTTCAAACCCCAGGCACACACCTCTGACTTTTCGAAGTTATGTGTGTATTCATAATGAATTATCACTTGCTTTAACGGTGAAGGAAAACATCGTGATAAAACCTGCACACCTAAAAGTTCTTAGGAATTTCTTAGGTGTGTAGTCCGCCAACCCGCACTAGGCCAGCGTGGTGGACTAAGACCTAAACCCTCTCGGTTGTAGAGGAGGCCCGTGCCCAGCAGTGGGACGTATTTGGGCTGATGATGATGAAAGTAATTTCTCCATCATCTAACATTGGCAAGACAACTAATCAAAAATCTTACGGCTTTAAAATATTATACTTTCAGTTTCAATTCGAAAATCAGTCTCATTATCGTTATTTTTGTTATTACATGTCTTGAAAGAAAGCATGCCTGTAAATACCAAAGTCTTGTGCTAAAACCCAACACCGATACAAGTTTTTGTGTCGTCTAATGATTTGTCTTAGGTCTGGCATTGTGAGGCATGAAATCTTTTGCCAGTTTCACATGCACGATTCCAATGTATTCCTTCGGAAACCCTATCGTCTCTTTGTTGTGCTGATGGTAGAAATGATGGGGTCTTTAGCTGATGGAAGTCTGGCATACCAGTTTGACTTCGATAAAGCGGCTAAAAAAGGTAATTTTCTCCATAGGAAAATAGTGAAGGCTTTACTCATACGAAATGAGAGTAATTGTAGTGTGGATCCCGGACTAAGAGAGTTCCATGTGCTTATTTTATATAATCGATCGCGTGTATAGCACATATCAAGAACGTTTTAAATTCAAGATTTATGCTATGTAGAAACTTGACGATTTAAATATTTTCCTAATAAAGATCAGTTTAAGCATTTTACATGTTCCTGCGTTACAACTAGTCTTTTAATCCATATTTACTTTTACAACGATTTAGAAACAGAACGCATGTTCGCCAGAGGCCCTGTAGTCAGTACCTTCTCTCTATTTTTATTCATTTAATAAATTCACAAGACTGACAATGCATTTACGACGTACAGGTATTAATAGGTTATTTTCATAATTATTACAATAACATACCAATATACTCCAACCAAAGTTCCTAAGTTATTATTTATTTAGACGAATTGACGGTGATATCTTATCAAAATTCATCATCAGTATTAGATGACGATTATAGGTCACATTCAATTATGTCACAATCAATCAACAATATGGTCATACGGGACCAATCCTTAATTAAGTAAAGAAAAAACATTTTAAGTAAAGTTAATTGTTTTTCCTCGTGTTAATAAAGACATCATCAAAAGTCAGATTTGTCCTCCAAAGTTGGGATACAAAAACGGAAGATCTATTGAAAATCATCTTCTGATATCGAAAATTCATGCCCAACTTATTACATATCTTGAAATCCCTCTCTCTAATGCTAATAATGTGAATAGATTATTTTAATTTTTGAATGAGCAACAATTTTGCCTCAACTGTATTTTTTATTTTATATTAATAATTACTTTGACTTTTTTTTTGGGAAAAAGACAGGCATTATGTTCAAACAAATATGTTGGTTTGTACTTCCAGTTTCATGCTGTGCTTTTCTTAAAAATAAGATTTCTCAATATATTGGCATGTCAGCATACATAGGGATCGTCACCCAGTTTGGTATTCGCACATGTACGAGTAATTATTGCAAGTCGTGTTTAAATTTCACTCAAAAATAACCAGCGATTCTCTCTATTTTATTTCAGTATTTTCATTTTACTACTCAAATAAATATTAATTCTATACTGCAGGTCTAATCAAAGTAAATCATGATTAAATATGTTTGAAGGGAATATAATCCCCATACGTGGTAGTAAAATGCCATATTCGACCAAGTTAATATACATCGGTCACTTCCTCACAAAATTACCCATTCTAACTCACTTAACAATAACTGTACATATACAAAAAGTACTGAACCTGATTGAAACTGAGAAAAAACTGACCGTTAGACGATCGGAAGACAGCGAACAATCATCAAACGACATTTCGGCACGAAAAGCATGCGACCCATAAAACAAAACACTTTCAATCAAAACCAGAAAATAAAATACATTAGCAACTAACCTTTCTCCTTAGTTAGTGACACTAACTTTTATTAGAAAACAAAACACTCGCGTTTTTAAATTTCGCAATGCTATTTGAATCCGCGGAACGTGCGGTCGCCTCCGCGATTGCTAGATGACTGAAGCGCAACGGGATTGTATGAAACCTGCGTATACGCATAGAAAAGCCTTCATGTCAATAGGTATATTAAATTATAGGGTTCCGTGTAAGAAAGGCAGAAACGGTTTCTCCACTAACTAATAGCGGGATCTTATCTGATATAAAAATTCATGACCAGTGAAGGTGTTTCGAACATTACGAGTATAAACTAACAAGTCGAAACCCATTTACCAAAAGAACATTTAATATAATAATTAAGCCTCATATGGAAATGGAAAAGCCTCATAATTATAAATAATATTCTGATTAGGTAAACTTATTTATGCAAACATCAGAATTTTTGCCTTAATTATCGTATCTGTAAAAAAAAAATAACAATTAAAGATAAAAATTATAATTCACCTTGACTTTGAAAGTAGGCAATGACTACGTGAGACTGGTGCATACCAGGCGTTTGGGTGCATAATCATTTACGATCTCTATTTTAGTACCGTCACTTGTGACGGTACTTTCATAGAAGCCCAAAAGCGTTACACGTTAATTGAGTAATGTCCAGTATATAGTTGTTTATTGTGGGGTCACTATATTCTCATTTATATGTCAAATTACTTTTTTGGAATAAAGATTAAAAGCTTAAAGGTTATTATTTGAAATTTTGTAAGGCAAGCTGGACTTTTGGGCTTCTATGGAAGTACCGCCACTGAAATGAACCTCTGCTTACCCTTGGGGGATGTAGGCGTATTTGTGCTTGTATGTAATCTGAAGTGATAGAATATTAGAGTAAAATAATAAAACTCGCCTCGTGGTCTCGCGGTACAAGTATGTGCCGTGCGATCTAGAGGTCCTGGGTTCGATTCCCGGGTCGGGCAAAGTGTTATTGGGTTTTTCCATCAGGAAATTCTCAGTAACAGCACGGAGTCTGGAAGTGTGCCCGAAAAGCGGCAATAGGCTCGCCCCCTATTACGTGGGACTGATACATACCTGGCGAAATGTGGGTGCAGAAACGCACCTCTGCCTACCCCTTCGGGGAATACAGGCGTGAGTTTATGTATGTATGTATGTATGTAATAATAAAACAGGCGTAGCAGTTCTTATAGATTTACATGGGTATTGTAAAGACTAGATTGTTATCTATCTACATTTTAGATTAACTAGTTCTACTCGGGAAGTAACTTATTGTCGTAAATTTAATAATGGATAGAGTATAAAATAATCGTTTACAATATTTAAGAATATCGTGAATACATGTCTTTGGATTACATTCTAGTTTTATATTTCGCCATGTAGATTAAGCTTTAAGTTTAAATATAATTTGTTTTGTGTTCTTAATGATCCGGGATAGATTTGTTGCTCTTCTTGTATTATTAGGGTATACTTATAATGAAGTAAAATTTTCTATATCATGGCGAATGCTTTGAACAGTTGTAATCTTTTGCCACCCACTCCCATCTATACTAGAACCACGCGTGCTGCCGTGCGAAACCACAGTACAATATTCAATGTCATCCAGGCTCGAACCAAAAGGTATGCAAATTCATTTTTGTGCCAGTACAAAAAAAAACAGTAGGTATAAAGTAGTGATGGCCGTATTCATCCATAATAATATATGTATAAACCTAAAATATTGGGCTGCTCAAGACCGGGATGGTTGGCCCTTACTTGGGGAGGCCTTCGTGCAGCAATGGGAGTGACAAAGGCTGAGAATAGAAACCCATAATGTACTAAGTTTTCCAAGTAAGCGCATATTATAACTCCTCATTCATCACATTGACTACCATCATAAATATTTTCAGATTTTTCGAGCCAACTGCTTAGCTTTTAGAGGGGGGGGCACAAACAAAAAAAAATTAACAAAAAAAATTGCTTTTAAGTTATCTCGCAAACGGATACCTTAATATAAAAATTGTCTTAGCAACCTCTCAATGTTTTTAAAAACCTATCTAATGATATTACTTCCCCCACGCTATGGGGAAAACTTAAGGAAAAACATGCCCAATTTACGTGTAAGGTAGGTACCTCAAAAGAAAATAGTTTTCATGATTTTGTTTTAACTTTTAACATTTTCTCGACGTAGTAAATACACATGTCCATGCAAAAGTTCATCTTTCTAGCACTAATCGTTTGGAAGACGAGCCGAGAGCAGACGGACGTGACGAAACTATAAGGGTACCGAGACATGAATTACGGAGCCCTAAAAATAAGCGGAAATCTCAACAAAAATAACGGTAGAATTGGTCGTTGTTAATGATGTCAATATTCAAAGTATCCACGCTGCAAATGCGTAAGATCAAATAGTTTCTAACACGACTAAATATAAACAACTTCTTCACTTGACATTCATACGAACTGAGAACTTGACATACATAATATTAAGTACTGTTCAAAAGAAAGAGGAAATATTTCGACGCATATATTAAGAAAAAGATATTAAAAACTGATAAGGCAACATATTGATAGATTGATAAAATAATTATAAAAAATAATATATTTAAACCAAGCCTTCCTATTCGCACTTTAAACTACAATCTTGTGACTGAAAGTATATCCGCTCCCATAATCACGACAAGAAACAAATATTTGCAGATCATGCAAATACGTGAAACGAATCGTTTTGTTTCTTGACTACGCCGCAGACACTTTATTGGGTCCTATTGTTTTTTTTTTCTATTATGACTATTTCAAATTAAAAATTTCCTGAACTGATTTTATGATAGCTAAAATTATAAAGCAAAACCAATGGCCAGTATTTTCTCCCAGACAGGAATCATTATCAAGTAAATCTTGGAAAGTCAAATCTATCGCAGGACGTATAAGCGTTGACGGAAATGTGTTCTGGTGTGGAGACCACGGCTCGGCAAACGTAGTGTAGGACGCCTCTGGCTAGGTGGCTGGCAGCGGTTGGATGAGGAGGGCAAAAGATCGAGCTCAATGGCGTACCGTAGGAAAGGCTTATGTCCAGCAGTGGGCGTGACAAAGGCTGTTGATGATGATGATGATGATGATTTTATAAAAAAAGGTGTCTGATTTTCGGCTTCTAAAATGGTAGAACGACGCTATAGACAATACAGCTTACAATATGAATGAGATAGATCGACCGTAATATTGCTTCCAGCATACATGAATTGTGCATACATAAAATAACATCATAACAGTTGCGTTTACTTCCATGCGTAATGCACTCAACTAACTTTACCTCTTTTACATTATTCTTTGCACAAAATCTAATTTTTCTGAATTACTTATAGGTACTTCATTCATACACTCATGCCTGACAGGGCAAGAAGAGGTGTTTTTCTGCACCCACATTATGCTACCTTTTTTTTTACTTTCGTTCCACGTACAAAAAGAGCGAACCTATTGGCGCTTTTTAACCGCGTTTCTATGCTGAACTTCTCTTATTTGATATGATATGATATGATATTTGATATGATATTAAAAGTCAATAAGTGCTTCTCGATGGCACGTCGCCCACTAATGCCGTATAACCAAGGAAGCAATCTCAGTCACTAAACTGAGCTACTAGGCTGCTATTGAAGTTTTGGTTGTCTCATGTGTTTTAAATTCAATTATTGTTATGTAAACATCATATCAAAACATCATATCGGTTAGATAAGCGGTGAAAACCAAAGTTTACGAAAATATATTATCCGATACTTCACGATACATTATGTAAGAAATCGCCATATAAATATTGTTAGGCACAAATATTTTCTTCTTTCCTAACCCACTCATTATACAATATATGCTTTGATTTGTAGTGTTTTGTATATAAATTGGTAGGTCAGGTCACATATGGTCAGTATATTCAAAGGAAGGTTATTATTGTTTGTTTAACACATTCCGTTGAATTATTACAAGAATAATTTGAATAATATTAAACATTGTTTAACCATCCGCGTTTAGACAATGTAATTTTAGTCGAATTAATAAAAATGTTTTATTATTACATCCATTTTTGTTTATTGTACTTTATATTAAGTTAGACTGCCTTGTGGTCTCACGGTACAAGCATGTGCCGTGCGATCTAGAGGTCCTGGGTTCGATTCCCGGGTCGGGCAAAGTGTTATTCAGTTTTTCCATTAGGAAATTCTCAGTAACAGCACGGAGTCTGGAAATGTGCACGAAAAACGGCAATAGGCTCGCCCACTATTACGTGGGACTGATACATACCTGGCGAAATGTGAGTGCAGAAATGCACCTCTGCCTACCCCTTCGGGGAATACAGGCGTGAGTTTATGTATGTGTATGTATGTATATTAAATTAGTCACTGTCTATGTAGAAAAGAAATCTTATAAAATGTATCAAGCCATTAAAAAAAACACTATACAAACTAAATATACATTTTTACTGTCTTATGTAAGATCATAGGAATAAAAATACAATTTATAGCAACCTTAAATAAATATCGACAGCTATATTGTAATAGCTGTCGAATAAAATAAAATAATATTACGAAAACCGGAAATAAATAATATCGTAGGTATAAAAAATTTAATAATTAGCTAAAAATTAACATCAAGACTATTTATTTTTCATTCTTTTGTCATTCTCATTAGGGTTCTCAAACAAAAACATTTTATAAAACTCAAGATATTTGAAACCGTTAAATAAATACTTAAAATAGTTTCTCTAAAGTTTATTTTCTATATTTTTCTTGCACTTCTTCTTCTGATAGTTTCTGACGTAGAAGTTAATGAACAAAGCGAAGAAGGAGTAAATGAGCGTCATGCAGTAGTAATGGAATAAGTTTGGCAAAGGACACGGTGTGAGCTTCTGCTGATAATAGAGGTGTGAGGTCACTAAGATGAATTGTACCTGTAAAAGAACATTAAAACACATAATAAATTTGGTAGAATTCTCTAATGATGATAATAGTTCCCAAAATAGAAAATAGGGACAAGGAGGAAATAGATTAGTGGGTAAAGGTTATTGATGACAGCACGATTCTTATATTCTCAGCAGCCCTTTATATGAACTTATTTCTATTCGCCGACAATCTGTTATACTCTAGTAAAGTGTTCAAGTGTAAATGATCAAATAGTTAGTTAAATGTCGCATATAAAGAAGCGTGTATTTTAGGTGATTATAATTGGATTAGAATTGACTGGAAGTTGGTTAAGAATTAAATTGAAATGGTGGATAATTAAATAGTATGTTCCAACCAGTGTATCTGGAATTCGGAAACCCCCATGGTTTAGCCCAAATGTAATTGAAATGCTTAACAAAAAAAAAAAGGCTTCGATATAAATAATGTAAATACAATTAAAGATCTCGGCGTTCTTGTCGAATGTAAATCGACTTTTACTCCTAATTTTGACAACATTACAAAAAAATCATCAAGGACACTGGGATTTGTAATAAGAAATTGCAAAATGTTCCATAATGACAAAACAAAAATACTTTTATACACGACTCGACGAGAAATACTTTGTAACATTGCAGCTAGGTATGGCGACCTCACTTTGCCACGCATTAACTGTGCCTCGAAAGAGTACAGAAACAATTTCTTTGGCATCTAGTTTTTTCGCGAGATAAAGCTAAGGAACTACCTTCTAACAATGCCAAGCTGCAACACTTTGGCATGATTTCTTTGGCTAAACGAAGGCGAATCTTTGATGCCAAGTTTACCTATAAAATACTCCATAGTATGATAGACTGTCCCTTATTACTGAATCTTTTCAAATTTCGTGTCGCATCTAGAATCCACCTAAAAGAAGAACAGTGGTAGGAGCAAATTCACATTTTGGTAGAAATGGTTGTAGTGATCAAATTAACATACATTTCAACTCATTACCCAAATTTACAACTCCGTCTCCGATTGCACTTGCAGTATGGAGCTATAATAACACGGTCTTACAACTTTCTGGGTTAGATGATAATTATTATTCTAATTATAAATATTCTAATATTTTAACTTTTATATTATACGAGTAATTATATTTACCATTTAAGAAATTATTCCTATAAAACTAAATTAAGGTTATTTATTAAAATAGTATAGTTTTTTTTTTGTATTGTCTAGTTTTTTGTTTTTGATATTATAACTGATGTAATGATGCATGTGTTGTTTGCCTATAAGTAATTGCGGCTTTAAGTTTTTATTTTTTTATTTTGTATTTATTGTAGTAATTAATGAGTGTAATTTTTTAAGAAAAAAAAAATGACGAGACTTCCCGGTAACAATTCTCCACGTGACTTCTTATGCACAGGCATGGTGGGTGTCCTTAATTTGTCTTAGATGTAGTTACTTTTGGAACTCCAATATATTCGTATGACATAAATTGGTCTTTATTAGTAGGTAAAGGAACTCTCAACTTACCAATTGAACTTTAGTCAAGTGTTTCTTCCACCAAACATACTTGGCGTACTTTGGCCCCAGCGCAGATATTCCATAATAAGCGTACATTAACACATGGACGAAACTGTTAAGCATCCCTACCACGACGAAATGGTCAGTGGGATGGTACATGAGATGGAACCATGTCCAACCCACCATGGCTGTGTGGTGGTAGAGGTGTAAGAACGTTATCTGATTATCCTTCTTTCGAAAGACAAAGAAAACTGTATCTAGGAGATCTAAATGCTTGGCGATAAAGTATGGATAAATCTCGTTGATGACCTGAAATTAGAAATGAAATGAATATTTTAAAAACTATTTTTTATTGAATGCTTTCATCATCTTCATCATCAGCCCAAAGACGTCCACTGCTGAACATAGACTTCCCCCAAAGACTTCCAAAGTGTTCTGTCGGAAGCGGCCTGCCTCCAGTGGCTTCCCACGATTTTTACTAAATCGTCCGACCGAATCGAATGCTTTAAGAAAATATAAATTGTATAATGTACTCATAAAATTCTTGAATTTGTTAATAATCAAAAGCTAGGCGTTATGTTCTTGTGCACCTGTGATTTGAGTTTTTTTTTCATGTACCTACGTTTTCACGCCTGTATCCCGTAAGGGGCCGGCAGAAGTGTATTTTTACACCAAGTTTTTTCTAGTTTGTATGTCGATTGTAACATGAGGCGAGCCATTATTTCCAAAATCGTGCTATTTCTGGGCAACTATGACTGAGTATGGAATCCACAACCTTTCCATCATTGATGTTACAACTTCTGACGAAATTTACTTTTTAGACGAGATTATGATTTAAATATTAAGTGTTTTTTAAAGTTCGTTGAAAATAGGTGTATTTTCTAAACAGGCAAATGGGAAGATCATTTATACAAAAGACAAAATCGATTAAATCAGCCGATTAAGATCAAAAATTTCTTCTGTCAAGTGCAATTCAACGAATATGTTATTTAGTATACAAGTACATACAAACATAAAAACCTCACGCCTGTATGTCTTCACTAATGGGTAGGGAGAAGTGCATTTCTGCACCCACATTTCGCCAGTATGTATCAGTCCCACGTAAAAGGCGGCAAGCCTATTTGCCGCTTTCCGGGCACATTTCCAAACTCCAGGCTGTTACTGAGAATTTACTAATAGAAAAACCAAATAACAATTTGCCCGACCCGGGAATCGAACCCAGGACCTCTAGATCACACGGCACATACTTATGCCGCGAGGCTACGAGGCAGTATACAAGTATGTACTCGTAAATCTCAACCAACGTTATTACACACTACAAATGTTGATAAAAAATTGGCGTCCTCTCTTCGTCATAGAATATGTTACTTATAGTTTTTGTCACTTGACACTGACGCAGTCTCTAAAGATACTAAGATATACATTACTGTTTCGGTAGTTACAAGCCATTTTAATTGAGTTTTAACTATTTTCGCGATATTCTTCATCTATCATCATCAGCCCAAATACGTCCCACTGCTGGGCACGGGCCTCCTTTACAACTGAGAGGGTTTAGGCCTTAGTCCACCACGCTGGCCTAGTGCGGGTTGGCGGACTACACACCTAAGAAATTCCTAAGAACTTTTAGGTGTGCAGGTTTTATCACGATGTTTCCTTCACCGTTAAAGCAAGTGATAATTCATTGTGAATACACACATAACTTCGAAAAGTCAGAGGTGTGTGCCTGGGGTTTGAACCTGCGACCGTCGAAATTCTCGACCGCGCGCCTAAACCTCGAGGCCATCACTGCTTTTTTCCTTGTCTTCATATATAGACTGCATAAATTCCATAAGCATGGATGAATAATAGCTACGTCCAAGTCAAAAATTATACCTTTTTATTTAAAAGATAAAATGAACACCTACCTCCTGTAAATGTTGGTCTTTGGGGCACCTTGTTGTGATCACACCGTAATTTAAAATGTACCTGGAGTACTACAACAAGAAATACTTATATTATTTAAGTCGTAACACCATGTAAGTACAAAAAGCTTAAATTATGCCACGTTAAACTATAAATATTGTATAAATAAATACACCCAACAGTCACATACATAGTTCTGACCCCACACTAGGATACAGGTTCTGTGTCGTGGGTGCCAGAAACTACGAGACTTTTCGGTCTCACAAACACCCAGACCCGAAACAAATATTTGTGGATCACACAAACATTTGTCTCGGTGCGGGGATCGAACCCGTGCTGCCTCTCGTTTCGCAAGCTGGTGTCTAGCCAACTGCGCCACGGGGCTGTCATGATATATGAAATAGAGTCTTTAAGACAAGTTTTTATTTTAACGTATTGAGTAGAATAAGAAGAGCATCTAGCAGTATGTGTACTATTGGAAAAATTCTATATATAAAATGTATTCTAATGCTAATGACCACGCGTTTTTCGTCATTTAAAACGATTACTGCCGTTCATTGACATCAACTGCACTGGCAACCGCAGTTGTGTTACCATTCATTGAAGGAAAGGCGATAAAGGGAGTGAAGCAAGCCATAGCAAGAAACTTTTTAATATAGCATCGCACTGAATGAATTGCCTGGGGATTTTTTTTAGCACACGTTGCCTTTACAAGTCTAACAAGTAAGTTTAACAGTTTAAAATTTTGTGTTGAACAATAGCAGTTCCATATCACCAGACCATTCATATTGCATTGTAAACATGCTATAGCTGGATCGCCGTCATCGTCATCAGCCCATATACGTCCCACTGCTGGGCACGGGTCTCCTCTACAACTGAGAGGGTTTAGGCCTTAGTGCACTACGCTTGTCTATTGCGGGATGGGGGACTACACACCTAAGAGATCCTTGAGAAATTTTAGGTGTGCAGATTTCCACACGATGTTTTCCTTCCCCGTTAAAGTACGTGATAATTCATAAGAATACACACAAAACTTCGAAAAGTCAGAGCGTTGGAACGCGGGTTCGCCAGAATTCTAGACCTACAGCTGGATATTACAACTAGATTATATCTCTACTGTTTAGCATGACAAATATATATGATGAGCTCACAGGAACTTCTCTAGTTTGTGAGGTCCAACAATCCGCAGAATACCATCTTATTGGACTAACGCCTTACCCTTCGCAATTTATATTGAGCTTGTCCCCGATAGTGGGACGTCGTATAAGCGGATATATTTTTGTAAGCTCCTAACTTAAATGTAAGGCGATAACGCATACTTACAATAAAAACTAAATAGGCTGAGAAGGCGACTTGAAACGCGTTGTAAAATAACAACAATTTATTTAATTTGTACGCTGGTCTTTTCTTCATGAATTCTGGTAGTATCTTCACAACGAGGATCAGGTACGTAGCCAGAACCACAAGAAGGCCCAGCAGGGTGTCTGAGAATGTCCATGTTTGAATCGTGCCTGAAATATAAGAGGTGCTTAGAATATGCAAACAACGGATATTTATTTACCTGTTTGGTCCCTGATTGATTTATTGAACTTTAATGTATTTTCAATACAAAATTATAAATTTTAATGATTGGACCCAGCTCCGTCTGGGCGCAATATTGAATCCCGTATTCTACCCACGGGAATAAAATAAAACGCCTGTCATCACTCTCTGAGCAATGTCTATGAGAAGAGAGCCTATATTTTCCTCAAAGGCAGGCAACGCACCGATGATTCCTCTGGTATTGTGGGTGTCCATGGGCGGTGTTGACCACTTAACATCAGGTGGCTCACTAGCTCGTTTCCCATTAAAAAAAATTCATGTCATGTCATGTCATTTGGGCCCCACTCCGCCCGGGCGTAATTTTATAAATAACAATGTACCCTATGTTACTTCCGAAGTTCCTATATATATTCACACCAAAAATTATTTAAATTTGTTAAGCAGTTTTTGCGTTTCTTCGTTTTAAACAAACATACAAACCTTTCCTCATTATAACATTAGTATAGAAAACACGCAGAAGGATCACCCTGCAGAAAAGCAACCAAGAGTCAAATCACCATCTTTGATATACGAGTAAAAATATCAGCTCATGTAAGTCTCACTGATGGTTGAAACTCGTCAGGCCTTGGTCCATGCTAGTCTAGTTATAGTTAGCAGAGATCACACCCCGGAAAAAGTCCTTGTGGAGAACCGTCAAATAGGTTCGTATGGTATATTAAATAAAATTCAATTTTGATGTAAAATTACATACCGAATGGATTTTGACTTCCTAAAACTTCAACGACTTGTTCGTACTGTGACGTCATATTGACTAAATTAAAATTTTACCGACTCATTTCACTTGTTACTTTCACGGCAAATAAATATCGAATGCCTGTGATACAATGAAACGATTACAAAGGTAAAATATTTATTTGTAACGCAATGACTAAACTCAATTGTATTTAAATATTGGCTCCATTTCTTGTTTTTTTAATTAAAGTCAACGTTATTCTGCACTGACTTAAAATACATGAATCGGAAGTTGTAGAACTACGCTGTAGTCAGCTGGGGCAGCGGTATGAATAGTTTGGCTCGACCGGAGTTATACCACTAACAGTAAATTAACTTGAGCAATAATTTTAAATTTCATTCGTTCCAACTCCTTCTATTTTGTTTTCTTCTGAATAATTTCGTTGCACGGTTAAGACAAGCTATAGAGAGTCACAGAGCTTCACACCTCTGTCTCACTGTTGATCTTAGTGTACAGGAGTTGTAGAGGGTGTGTGTTGAGATAGTCACTAAATAACCTATTTATTAAGTGAAATTGCTGTGTAGACTGCCTTCTGGATAGGTGGGGTGACGATATTTGCAAGGTGGCGCGCAGCGCTCTCCGCGCTATTGTTGGTGGCGACCTCTCGCTCCCGGCCGTCGTATCTTCAATGGTCGGGAGTCCGAGGTCGTGGCGAGCGGTGCTCTCCTTCTGCGAGCACGTCATGTCGCAGAAGGAGAGCGCGGAGCGGGATCGAGAGATCAACGATCCCGCCCGCCAAAGACGTCAGAGAAGGAGGCGCCGGGTCAACAGAGATAATTAGACCCGGCGCCATGTCCTGTGGCAAGGGGGCGTTAGAATCCCACCACGGTATCCCCTGCCTGTCGTAAAAGGCGACTCAAAGGGGCCCTTGGGGTCGCTGGGCGCGCTGCGGGGGCGGCGCGTCCTCACTGAAAGTGACCCCGAGAGGGGCGGCGGCACTGTGGCCTGTGTACGTCGCGGGCGCCCATTCACAACCGGGGCGCCCGAACCAAGCTAGTGGGGGTGCAACTGCGCCCCCTACACACTCCGAGACGGCCGAGACAAACACGTCTCGGAGGCGCACCGGGCGGCTGCGGCATTACGGTTAGCGCCTCTCGCCAACGTACCGCGGTCGCCCCACTCGGCGCGGAGATGGCCACCGGGGGGTTTTGGTCGGTATGCCGGTTTAGGGAATTTTGTTAGGGACCCAGCCCGGCACTAACATCTGCGCGGACATGACGTCGCCGCGCGCCGGGCTGGAAGACCGGTGACCCCGACATACGCTTCCCGCCCCCCCTCCCCCGGGGCTGGCGGGAAGTAGAGCCATAAACAGCTTTCCCCTCGAGAACAAAAAAAAAAAAAAAAAAAAAAAAAAAAAAAAAAAAAAAAAAAAAAAAAAAAAAAAGGTGGCTGGCTGTGGTTGGATGAGGAGGGCAGAAAATCGAGCCCAGTGGCGTGCCATAGGAGAGGCCTATGTCCAGCAGTGGACGTGAGAGACTGGTGAAGATGATGATGATTGCTGCAGGCTTAATTCGCTTCAAATATGTAGTCATATCTGGAACAGTCTTGTGTATCCGGTTAACATTAGGCTGGTATAATTATTTCAACTGGTGATACCCGATCGTCGCTATTTAGATATCGTTAACTTTGGCCCTCCTTGACTAGAATATGACAACTGGGTGGATTTTAGTCGGTATGCCGGCGTAGGGATTTATGTATAAGGGTCTCCGACCAGCAATAACTCGAGTCGTGTGTTTATAGTATGATAAATAAATAAATACGCCCAACAATCACATACATAGTTCTGACCTCACATTAAGATACGACTCTTGTGTCGTGGGTATGATTATATACAGTGATAAGTAATAATATTATAATACATTTTGTACAACTGCGCCTACGAATGTAGTTATAATAAAATGACTGCTTTAAATTATTGCTATTCTATTTTAATAGGAGTTTTTGAATATTTACTCAGCCTATCGCCGTCCACTGATGAACGTAGGCCTTCCCAAGAAAGGGCTAACCATCTCGGTCTTGAGCAACCCTCATTCATCCGTTACCCGCCTCCTTTCTCAAGCCGTCGGACCATCGTGCTGTTTTTGCATATTCGTAATGATATTGTGGACTTGCTCCTCTACAAAATATATTACTACGTAATTAAACAAATTTAACTTGTTTGAAACTAGTTGATTCAAGCTCAAAGAAAAATATTAGCTTAAAATAAACTAATAAAGTGACTTGCACAAAAGTTGCCTAACAAAGTATTTTTTTGGCATATAATAACACAATTTTCAGTTATTAAACATTATGATGTTGTCAGAAGCGGGTAATTCCAAATGACTGTTGTGACACCCATAGTTTGGATACTGAAGTTTTTTGCGAAGTTCAAATACCGTGACCATTTCGGCGCTTACGTAACATTAGATCATCTCGAAAAACATTAAATGTTGTATGAAAGGTAGACTCAACCTGTAGGTGACAAATGAACTGAAGTGATTGTGTTTTTTTGTGTGAGCCCCGCCAAAAAGGTCGTGATTACCTCGAGGATTAAACGCGCGGTGGAGACCAAATCTCGATGATCAGGGGAATCACAATCGCAGACACACATCTCAGAAATTTCGAAGTCATGTGGCTTGAATACAAATTGATCATCACGCACTTCAAGAAAGCCTTGTGAAAACCCTGCACCCATAAAATCTCCACAAGACTTTTTTAGTTGGATATTCCACCAAGCTGCACTAGACTTCGGGGATTAAAGTCTACGCTAGAAAATGCTGCATGTACGGGGCGGCGTGGCCAGAATAGTATCACTGCCGCATTTCATGTGGTAAATGCTATTTAACGCTGGACTTTTCCAATATTCATTATTCCTGCTCTCTATCTCTTATACCGTAAAAAGGTTTCACAACGCAGGTTCTCATCTCTAAACGTCGTTGCTTTTACAAACATTAGAAATCGCTTTTCATTTCAGTTGACCCTCTTATTTTATCGCCAAACAAAAATAAGAATACAAATTATAAGACTGCCTCGTGGTCTCGCGGTACAAGTATGTGCCGTGTGATCTAGAGGTCCTGGGTTCGATTCCCGGGTCGGGCAAAGTGTTATTGGGTTTATCAATTAGGAAATTCTCGGTAACAGCACGGAGTCTGGAAATGTGCCCGAAACACGGCAATAGGCTCGCCACCTATTACGTGGGACTGATACATACTTGGCGAAATGTGGGTGCAGGAATGCACTTCTGCCTACTCCTTCGGGGAATACAGGCGTCAGGTTATGTATGTATGTATGTAAATTATAAGACTGAAATACATTCATATTCATAAATGATTAAAATACATTTGATTACCATTCGCACATAATTATGTTTCTAATGAACTAGTAATATTTGGCTTTAACATTGGACTGCTCAATATTAATATTTTCATAAATACGAGCTTATCGTGATAGTTGAATTCCGTTATGAGATAGTTATAGTCCTTTCACGCTATCCGAAACTACATGAGCAATTGTCCATGAATCATTAGGAATTAGTACGGTTAATCTGCCGTGTCAGGATATAAAAATTGTTCTGGTATAATCAGGCTTTCTCGGTAAAGGAGATTCCCGATCTGGTAATCGTATATCGGACGTGAATAAATAGTTAAACTTAAGATACTATTTGTAATTAAAGAATAAGGTGCAGCATTACCACTTGTAACAACAAACGAAAGAAGACGTGCGGGTCCGTCAAGTAATGGTATAAATACCTGCCTTGACCCATACATAAAGAATAGCGTCTTAAAGAGGCGAGATATATGTATTAAGAACTGACTGCAGACTTGTTATGTCTGAAAGCAGAGTTTCCCAAACTCTTTTATTTCATAGACCACTTCCAAAATTTTGTTGGATCCGGTGGACCCCCTGCAGCTATATAACTACCAATTTTGAAATTACCAATCAAAAAAAAAACAAGACTTGTTGATTGATGAATATGCAAGTTTTTACAAGTAACAGTCGCTGAGCTTCTTAAAATATTATCTGCATATATACGAGAAGTCAAGCCAACGTTTTAGTTTTTCACTATCGAAACCAAATTAATTTTCATGGACTCCCGCTTACGATTGTGGACCCCCATTTTTGGCACGCCTAACGTAGACCCCCGTCGAGTCTCCCCTGGGAAGTACTGTCTTAAAGTGGCAATTATTTATTTTAATATATATTAGTAGTGTAAATACCTAGTATTACTTATTTTAATTAATAAATAAATTGGTATTTTTTTTAGCTGCTCGAGCTGTTCGAGCCAGCGCAGCGCGATGAAGTCTATTCCTGAATCAAAAATATTATATTAATATTCCCATATATATGTATGTACGTCTAACAGCTGCGCACGGGCTTCAACTACAACTAAAGGCCTAACCGCCTTTGTCCACTTCGCTGGGATAGTTCTGTCGGAATACACCTAAGAAATTCCTTCCTTTCTTGATGCCATCACGACATAAAAAAATGTTCTTGCTTCCTATGAAAGGCTCCAGAATAATTGCTGAAGAATATTAATACACCAATAAACTATGTTGCTCTGAAAAACTTAATTCAATACCGACAACGGCTCCATCTATCAGGTCCAATTGTGAATCTAAACCATACTCGAATCCCTTGGACACACACAAAAATTGTCATCCCAATCGGTCCAGCCGTTTAAGAGGAGTGCGATAACATACAGACAAACATTCATTTTTATATAAACAGATTAAGAAGCAAGTATAGAGAAACAAATCGGCACAAGAAACCAGGAAGCGAAACTAACGACTTCGTGAAAGATCATCAGTCGACACATTAATACAACACAGACTCGTGAAACCCGCACACATCTTTATCATTCGGCGACGGACTGTGTTGCAATTATAATTCTTGCAATGATTGTGTGGTGTGTTGTAAAAATAAGTATGGAATTGTAACAATGGACAATTTCTTTGTCCATGCTTGTTGCAACGATAAGTGTCCTTGGTTATTGGATAATTGTAAGGGTAATTAATTTAAAAGATCTGCGACAAGTCATTAGTCAACTTGGATAATTTCCGCTGATTTACGGTAATGTTAAGTTGACTATCACTTTGATTTATGGCTTAATAACTCTATTCCTTTTAATTTCTTTTTATATTATATATTATGTAAAATAAAGTGTATATATAAATAAAAAAATAAAATAAATAACTATTTAAGATCTAAAACTATCACATATCGCAATTATTTCGTCCATGTTCTTGTTAATATTTAATATTATTTATTTGTGGACAGCCTCGTGGTCTCACGGCACAAGTATGTGCTGAGCGATCAAGAGGTCCCGGGTTTGATTCCCAGGTTGGGCAAAGTCTTATTGGGGTTTTCCATTAGAAATTTCTCTGTAACAACAGTCTGGAAATGTGCCAGAAAAACGGCTATAGACTTAACCCCTATTATATTGTGGAACTGATACATACCTGGCAAATTGTGGGTGCTACGTGAGGCTATGTAAGTATTGTAGGCTATGTAATTGGTTTGGTTTCCATCCCTCTCGCCGTACGGAACACAAAGCTATATTCTCATCGAGATTCTTTGAGGTAGTAGAACCTGTCCTATACTTAATCTCGAGATTACTCTGTGACTCCACGACACATAATATGGAGGGATTTATGATATCCCATTATTTTTTAATATTGGCAAAGTGACAAAAATCCCTGGGATTATAGAAATCTTAAAACACAAATTTATTCATTCATCATCAGCCCACTCACCCATCATATACGTCCCACTACTGGGCACGGGCCTCCTCAACTGGGAGGGTTCAGGCCTTAGTCCACCACGCTGGCCTAGTGCGGGTTGGTGGACTACACATCTAAGAAATTCCTAAGAACTTTTAGGTGTGCAGGTTTCATCACGATGTTTTCCTTCACCGTTAAAGTACGTGATAATTCATTGTGAATACACATAACTTCGAAAAGTCAGAGGTGTGTGCCTGGGGTTTGAACCTGCGACCGTCGAGATTCTCGACCGCGTGCACAAACCTCGAGGCCATCACGACTTAAATTTAAATTTCAAAATTTATTTAAAGATAAATGTAAATTTTACCTGTGCAGTCTAGATACTAGTACATAAGCCAAATGAGCACCTGTCTGGCATATTTGTGGCAACCTGTAAGAAATAGTCAATACAACTTTATACGATTAGGTACAAATTACCATATGATCGAATTTTTACTCAGCGAGTCGCTAATATATGATGTAAATATGCTTAGAAACTGGTTATTTCAACGCACATGTACATTTAAAGTGCAATTTTCTAGATGTAAGCTTAATTATTAAGCCTATTGAAAAGGCTATGAATTTGTAACTACGAGTATATCACATTTTGTATGTATGAAATGATTTCTAGAATCATCGGGGACGTCATTAGTTCATTCCAAATGGGTGCTTTTAGTTCCAAACGGTAAACATGTATAATAACACCCACATTTCCCCACCTAATTTCAGGCTGCAAGCAAAGGTCTTGTAAAAATAAATGTAATTGTAAATTGATTCTTATTTATTAATTATTATTTAAAGATTCACTCAATCAAAGATTTATTTATTTATTTAAAGGTTCATTTGGTCAATGCTAAAGGAGCTTTATTAGACGGATTTGGATCTCCGTTAAATAGTTATAGACATTCTGTTTATTTTTGATATAGACCAGTCAGTGTGTGCTTATTTATGTTTATTATATTTTTACATACAAACATTACCTCACGCCTGTATTCCCCGAAGGGGTAGGCAGAGATGCATTTCTGCACCCACATTTCGCCAGGAATGTATCAGTCCAACGCAATAGGGGGCGAGCCTATTGCCGTTTTTTGGGCACAATTCCAGACTCCGTGCTACTACTGAGAATTTTCTAATGGAAAAAACCATTAACACTTTGCCCGACCCGAGAATCGAACCCAAGAGCTCTAAATCACACGGCACATACTTGTGCCGCGAGACCACAAGGCAGTCAATAATTTTTTGTTACATTTTTTTAATACATAGGTATATGCAGGACTTTTTTAAGGAAATGATGGCGAAATAAGTTGTTGGGCAACCCAAAAGTATTTTTTGGTTCGAAAAACATTATTTCATTAAGATTGGCTACTTTTTCGAAATGATTGAGGTAACAGGTGGTCGTAACGTTGTGAACCGCTTTTATTTTAAGTATATGGATGATTATGTAAAACAAATAAAATGCGAAAAGTAATGAGTACTACTAGGGGACAAAAATATCGATCATAATAATTTGATCGATGATGATCAAAAATATCGATCAAAATAATTTGATGTATAAACAAGTGCACGAGAAACATGTAAAGCGAGACCTATTAGATTTTTTTCTTGCGGCTTTTTAGTGGTTTCAAGACTGTATTCATTAGAACTGCCACTAATACTCCTCTGTTTTTGTTACATAAATAATGAATATCCTGATGTCCTCCATAAGTTCCAATTCTGCAATGAAATGGACATACATTGCACCACTATCAGTCTGACGCAAAATGTTGTTCGAAGACAATTGCTCTTGCTTAACTAGCGTATGTATACTTGTTTCCAATTCGTTTCAGAGATAGTGTAAAATCATATCTTTATATTGCAATACATCATCAGTGCCTTTTGGAATGATCAGGGACAAAAAATCCGCGTAAAAAAATGAATAAGGATTATGTAACACTTGTGTGAATTTTTGAATCTTCATTTTAACACGTTCAATGTGCCTGCAAAAAGTAACAACATTTTTATGAAACAAATAGAAACCGGTTTGATTTTTAAGGAATTTCAAGTTACTATGGTAAAATTTATTGACTTTTATGATTTTCATTAGGAACTAAATACAGATAAAACAGTTTTTTTTAATCAAATAAAATAAGTTGGAATTTTTCTTTAGTGAAGGTTGTCGAACCCAGTTTTTTCCCATTGATAATAATAGTTGCTATGTCGTCCTTATCTAGCCCAAGTCGAGTTTAAACTTTTTAAATATGATCAATGTTTGTTGTATTGTTTTCTGCTGATGCTGGTGGATCAACGCAAGTGATCTTCATGGACTTTTACAAGCGGGAGGCAAAACGGCGCGCGATTGTAGCCTGCAATTTTTTAAGACGTTATCTGATCGTTCTCTGCCGTCAGCATAATTTTACATACGAGTATGACGGCACACACCCACATGTCTGTACCAAAAGGGTAGGCAGAATTGCTTTTCTGCATCTACGTTTTGCCAGAGTTTTAGAGGACTTAGATGGAGAAGGATTAAAAATGGTAGGATTGCAACCAACCTCACTTAACAGATGAATTACGAATATGTCACATTTGTTTACTCCAAACAGTGGTACTACCACACCACCTTTAAGTAAGCACGTTCTTATCGCAGTCAATGTTGATTGAAGCATGACATAACTGCTGACTAAAATTATAAATTCAACATATTTTGCTACTTCCCAGTAGTACATAAACCGTGGTTATTGACTTTTTAGCTCCACGGATAGGGATCGACCGCTGGGCTGCTATAACCGGGTTGTTAAAAAAAACAAACGTCTTTCCTACTAAAAACCAGCTTGCCCTTTAGCGTAGCTGCTATTTTTATTGCTTAAGGATTACTGTATATAACAGTTAATTATAGTTTACTAAGCACTATTTGAATCTATCACCCTTAATTTCCTTTTGCATTCATCTAATCAAACTAAAACAAGGGTATAATGCCTCTATCATACGAGTGGACAACTCTTTATTCCTAATGCCTCCTTTTGCTGATTAATTTCGTTGCGGAATCATGACAAATTAGGTTTCCATTAGATTCAATGAGATTCAGTGCTCGGTGTCAATACTGTGCGTCCCGCTGTTGGTCCTGGGGCACAAGAGTTACACTCTACTATTCTAGGGTTTAGACTAACCTTTTTGAGTATATAGTAAGTAAGTAAGTAGTAGATCGCTTTGTATTTCTCCAAAACACGCATTCGAGAACCTTGAGGTCGTCAGAGGAATTGAAATTGAGAATGGCTGTGCATACAACAAATTTCATGGACAAGTCTTTCATGGTCCAGGCTGTTCGATTGTGGAATGCCCTACCACCTAAGACGAGCGGAAACAATTCACTCATTCAAAAGACAAGTGAAAGATCACTACCTTTCTCTCTAATCTATATTTTCTCCACTCATTTGTTTATATGCTATACATTATATATGTATGTATATATTTGTACATATATGTTTATTTAATATATTTTGTTTTATATTGCATATGTTTATTTATGTATGTGACTGTTGGGTGTATTATGTATTTAAGTGTAAGTAAGTATATGTTTAAAAATATGATGATAATTTTTATTTACTCAAAGTTATTAGTATTATTTATTTAAGTTGTTTTTTTTTCTTTTACTACCTTCTTTGCACTTTATTCTACCCTCTTTATTTTTCCTCTTGTATTATCCATCCTAAGGTTGCCTGTAAGAAATTGCCTAGAGCGATAAGGCCGCCTCTTGTCTAATTTTTAATAGATAAGTTTCTTTATAATATTTTGTACATACAAGGAAGTGTAAATAAATAAATAGTAAATACGTCTGAACTCGCTAAGAAGAAGTAGCGTTTGTGATATTAAAAACAAACATTAGTGTATTGAAATCCATAATAACCGCAAAGCTATACTATGAACATTACCTCTGTTTCAATATTATAAACACATTTATAAGGTATAACCGTAGCAAGTAAAGAAAGATCGCGCTATGGAAGATGCGTAGCATAAGCAACATCATACTCGACCTTGGCCCAAATACTTTCACTTTTATTGTTACAGCGCGTAAACTCGCTGATTTTATGTGGTAAAGTAGACCTGCCATATGGTCCCCTATTTAATTAACGGGGCCAAGATGGTCATACAAGAGACTTGACCACTGGCTTTTTCTTCTAGACTGAAGAAGTTGACGAGACAGCAGCATGTGAAACGCTGGTTCGCGTTCGATCTCCGTACTGAGACCAATGTTTGTGTGAATATTTGTTTCGGGTCTGGATGACAGAAAAGTATCTCGTAATTACTGAGCAGTAGTAGACATTCACGACACAAGACTCGTATCTTAGTGTGGGGTCCGAACTATGTATGTGACTGTTGGGTGTATTTATTTATTCAAACTGAATCTATTATTGTCTATTATTGAAAAGCATTTAACTTGCTTGGACAGGACGGTTCATCAAAATTGTATTTGCCATTATATTTTTCAAATAAGAATGTATTTTTACTTAAAGAGCGGGCAGGAGGATCTCACATATTTTTGAAATTTCTAAAAAAAATGTTTTTGGGCATAAAAGCTTTAACATTGTGTTATAATAACAAAGAAAAGTCACCAGCGTTTGCCTAAAATTTGATCCAGTCATGACTTGGGCAATTCTCACCGTTAAACCAATTAGGATTACCCGCATTTGGACAACTACGCCATATACAAATAATCCGAGGTCCCGATTGTATTATTATACAAATCTATGAACAGGAACAGTATTTTTCTCCGTACCCCTTTGTCCTTCTGAATCCATAAGAAAGTAGTCAAATTAGTAATAGTAAAATTTCAAGATATCTAAATATACCAAGTAACTAATGCATGAAAGATTAGCTAACAAGCAGGCTCACATTAGCATGTAATATAATATTAGTAAGGACCATAAAACTCCCCGTAATGAGTAGTAGTAGGTGATGTGCAACAGTTGAACTCAAATGTGAGTAGCGCAACTCTTAAGCAATACCATGTATTAGCATGATGGAATTACTCACTGGGCGAACTTCAAGGCTACAAGGGAAATTTCTTTACGATATTGCATTAAATACGAGCATTTATTTAGTTACACCCTGTCTCAATGGCAGTGTTATGTAGGTATAGTATATGTTTCTTTTTAAATCTATTAATTCTTTGTTTAAAAATTTTCTTCTATTGCTTCTCGTTCGATAAGAAGGTTTGCCGGAGGCTTAATTTGCTGGTAGAAGTAATCTGTAACCGCTCGGATACACATAATAGTGTAATAGATGTGGAACCTACTATACTCTTAAACTTGCAATTGATAATTAGAAAAAATTGTTAACTTGCAAGAGATACTCGAAATTATTTCTTACCAATAAACAATCAATGGATTTGTTATGATTTGGACTGCACAGTAATTGCCATTACTTGCCAGTTAATAAAATTATATGAAAACAAAATCATATTAATGTACGGTATCACATTCTTTTTATTTGTCAAATCAAATTAAATATACTACATTTTCAGGTAAAATATTTTTAATGAAATTAAGGTACTTTAAACTCTGTTAGCATTGGTTTATCACAGGTCATAAGAAGACTTTTTCCATTGCAAAGTTGAGTGTGCTGATAATGAAGAACATATTAGTTCGAGAAGTCTTTGTAGGATTTAATGCACAGTAAGTACTTACATGTATGTGCTATTTCCTTCTAATTTGATGCCTTGTATACTAGTAGTGTTGTTACTATTAAAATTAGTAGCAGAGGGCTATCATATTTTTTTAATATCAATTGATTTGGGCTAAATTAAATCGCGACGTATCTAAGCTTCATATCGGACTCCAAAGCGATAGGAGGTAGGTATCAGTAATTGCAAAAAAATACCTCCATATACATATCTAATCGCTCATCGTTTGTTCCATATTAAACAGTCGTAAAATTTGAAACATTTTAATGGCTAATAAAACCTAATTCCCTTTCCGATCTACAATCACTTTGTAATATTAAGACACCGCTACACCGGGAGTTGTGAAATATCAGGCCGGCGCACGCGCAGTCTAAGTTCTCAGTTGTGAACGAACCGCGGACTCTCGTGGCACTCCCGCGCACCGCAACCCTCGGACGGCCTTGAGGTGAGTGTCGCCACGTGACCTTGACCCCTAGTTTCAGAAATTACGACATTTCTAAAAAAATATTTTCTCTAAACACCGGCTTTTTCTATGTCAAGGATATACTTGTTTTTGTAAACGCTTTAAACAATTGTTTTACAAGTTTCAGTTCATTGGCTGCGGTTCACGCGTGTTTGTCGGTTGTGTTTTGTTGGCAATAATATGATTTTTTTAAACACAAATTTAATCTTATATTTTTCTAAATATGGAAATGGCATTAATTTTTAAATTTTATCGCGGTTTTAGGTTTATTGCATCTTACTGAAAATGTTTCATTATTACTTATATAGGTACTAAAATATATTACCTTTCAATTATTTTACAATGAAGTCATTGTTATACCCATATTTTAGATGAGCAAAACCTCAAAATTAAAACAAAATCAATTTTTCTTCCTTAAGTTAGTTTAACTTAAATGTGCAAAATTCATGTAAATTTTAAAACAATAAAAACATTCTACTTATACTCACGTTTAGAATTAGGAATCTAAATAAAACAACAAAATGCAGTGACGTTCCTCCTATTATATACTAAATGGTAACATTTAATTATTCCATGCAGCATATATTTAAATAAATCTTGATATCATTATAACAAAATCACTAGTACAGAACAAGTTTTTGATCATTATTATTTTTAAATAGTGCGTTAGATGAAAAGTAGTTTATTGAGTTGCATCAACACATGTTGTGTGTATTTTTTTTTTATTTAATTATTGTAATAAAAAAAAATATATTCTATCTATTTCATAAAAAAAAACTTTAAGCCTATAAAACCTGGTTAAGTATCCCGGCATTTTATAATATTGCAATAAATATAATATTTTCCTATGAATATAAAATCACTTTAAAATAGTTAATGCTTACGACTTAATGCTTACTAGTAGTAAGTACCGTTTGCGTCATATTTCTCCGCCTACGCTTTTAGTGAACCCTCAAAGTTACAAAAACAAGTTAACAAAGTCCATAAGTAAAGTTACATGTGCAGAGGTATTTCGTGATCATCTTTCGGCATTCTCTGGATAATCAGACACATTTTTCTTTAATTTCATACATTGTTTATTTTGAATCCTCGATTTACGACTTATTTCGTGCGTCTCCGGTACGGCTACAAACTTTTCGGATCGATCTAAAAATGAACCATTTTTTTTAATAATTCTTATGCATCTCTATTTTTCCGAGTCAAATCTGGGCAAAAAAAGCCTATAGACAAAAAACTGCAACCTAAAGATAATACGAAAATTATGTTAGTATATAGTTGTAGATGATAATTGTTTTTCTATTTTAATTATTAAAGACAAGCTGATACCGACACTTGACACTGTTCAGGTCTTCTATAATTTATTTATCCATATTGTATTTAAATTTATCTTTCGTTTTTTCTTAATTAGCCAGCCTATCCTGACAACAAAACGCAAAATATCCACAAGCCCCTTTTTAATTGTCAAAGCAATGATTCGGACTAGCATCACGACTTACATTTATGTACATTTGTACCTACAAACTATCAAATATATATTCTTCTTTTAGCAGAATTTCTCATTGACCATGTGACATAATGTACTTAAAAACTATTTAAATAAAGATTTTTGAATGCACGTAACGCGCAATAAAAAACGTTGAAGAAGCTCGAAGTTAGATAACATTTTAAGTATTATTTCAGATTGGAACGGTGAGTGTTTGTAGAATCGTCAGTAAAATCACATCCGGGTACAATCAATTTAAAAAAATGGTGCGAGAAATAAAGATGAAAAAAAAAGTAAATAAATAAATAAATACACCCAACAGTCACATACATAGTTCTGATCCCACACTAAGATACAAGTCCTGTGTCGTGGGTATCAGAAACTACGAGAGACTTTTCGGTCTCACATACCACCCAGACCCGAAACAAATATTTTGTGGATCACTCAATCATTTTTTTGTATTTTTTTAATAAATAAAAACATACATACAAAGAACGTAAAATAACTCGCCCACACGAGTGCAATTTGTGAGTAATATTTAAAGTAAAATTTGCATTTTTTTTAATGTTTAGACTCATTTCATTACTCGACGTGAGGTTATGTATGTATGTACAATTTTTTTTTATATTCTACCACTATAATATGACGGGCGTAATTCTAAATGCACATCTATCCTTTTCTTTTTGAAGAAATTATGTCATTTTAGCATATACCAGGTAATTTTGAAACACGGTGAATATTTGCAGGTCACTTTTAGTTTTAATACCCTTTACACTCTCTTAGCATGTTTCGAGCCTCTTAGCATGTTTGGTCCAGTGCAAGAGCAGATGTTTCTATTAAACTTCTTATATTTCTAGCAAATTAGCAACTTAGTAGTGTTTACATTTTTATGACGCCAATCTACGTATAGCGAGCTCCATGTGCAGTTGATTAAGAGGCTCGATGCGAAATCTTAATCAGCCTATATTCGCCCCACTGCTGGGCACGGGCTTTCTCTACAACTGAGGGGTTTAGGCCTTAGTCCCCCACGCTGGTCTAGTTCGGGTTGGCGAATGCTCGATGTAAGATAGGACACATTAAATTTGGTCCCTGCACTATCCTAAATATTTTAATATTATATAGTAAGACTAATGTATTGCTGCATTTTCTGGTGTCTGTAAAGGACATTATACCTCAATGTACTTTAAATCTCTTGTAATTGGATATTTCACGTACCCTACACGAGGTATAAAACCCATCATAATACTTCAGGAAATGTGTCGTCTTCTAAGATCAGAATTAATATACGAGTGTATATGTAATTGAGCCCGAAGAGCGCCGTCCCGGTGGATAGACACAGTAAAGGCATAAACTGGAGCCAGTGCCCAGGCTTGCCTACGAGTGGCACAGAATAGGAATGCCTGGAGGAAGGTGGTGCGAAGTGTACAGGAGAGCCACACGCATGGTGGTCACGACCCTCAGTAATGAGGAAACGACTAGGAAGAAGAATATATGTAATTACAAACAAATAAGTAATTTATATTAAATGGTGAGACACCTTCTAGTAAACGCTTTACTGCAAATAATAGTTATAATTATATATACATAGGTATAACTTCAGAGAACCGAAAATTCTTTAAAATCTCAATGAGGTTCCCATCTCTACTCGTATAAGAATAAAAAATCAAATATATTTTATAAATCATATGATCTACTATTAAGGCTTACGGTACGTGCAAATAGTCTCTGGTTTAATTATGGTTGTAATGACTTTTGTAACGTTCCACGCAACAATAACAGCAATGTCACTTGTCTATGTTATTTAGACATTGGTTTTATAATTTGACTGTGCCAAGGCGTGCGTAAATTGTTTTTATGACCTTTGTCAACGTAATGTAAGGATTTGATCATTTTAAGGAGCTGAATAGTTACATAATACTTTTGTTATACAATAACAATATAAAATAATGAACAGTTTACAGCCTAGGTGTATGCTAACACAATCATCACGAACCTCAGACTCATATCTTTGACTTTTCAAATAGTTGCAGACTGTGGTCATCTATTACAAATAAATAAAATTGGAGTGTCTGTTTGTAATACTGAAATAACCGCTTTTTAATAAATGCATATGGATACACGGTACATATACCAAAATAACGTTTTTTACAATTTTTGTCTGTCTGTCTGTTCCGGCTAATCTCTGAAACGGGTGGATCAATTTTAACGGGACTTTTACTGCAGATATCTGATGTAATAAGGAGTGACTTAGGCTACTTTTAGTTTAGAAATTTTCTTATAAAAAATAATTATAAATAAGTTTTCCGCGCGGACGAAGCCGCGGGCACAGCTAGTAGTTAATAACTAAGTACTAACAGAGGATGAAATTGTCAGGAAGCCGTTTAGTAGTTTAGTAGTAAGTCATCACTCGTAAAACACGATGGATAGTATTTTTTATCAATTTCATTGTAAGCCATACAACACTATCCATCGTGTGTGTGTTTTTTTTTGTAAACCATATAAAATATAGACTGCCTCGTGGTCTCGCGGCACTAGTATATGCCGTGCGATCTAGAGGTTCTGGGCTCGATTCCCGGGTCGGGCAAAGTGTTATTGGGTTTTTCCATTAGGAAATTCTCGGTAACAGCACGGAGTCTGGCTTTGTGCCCGAAAAACGTCAATAGGCTCGCCCCCTATTACGTGGGACTGATACTAATGGCGAAATGTGGGTGCAGAAATGCACCTCTGCCTACCCCTTGGGGGAATACAGGCGTGAGGTTATGTATGTACCATACAAAATATTAGTTCTAAATTAAATTGGATCTCGAATCTTTAAGGCCAGAATGGGTTTTTCTTAATCTCCGCGTCAATTTCTTTATCCAATTTACTTCAAAGAATGGCCTACATTCCGTCTTATTATCTTATTTAAAAAAAACGTATAGATATCTTAAATTCGCCGCAATTGCGTGTTTCTTTTATAACAAGAGCGTGTGAACTAGTATGTATCATTACAAGGAACATATTATGCCTGCTTCTTTGTCTTACGGCACAAGTAGCCGTGCGATTAGAGGTCTCGGGTACGATTCCCGGGCCGGGTAAAGTGTTATTGATTTTTTCTATCATATAATTCATAGTAGGTACTTAGCAACACGGAGTCTGAAATTGTGCGCGAAAACCGACAATGCGATAACTTTAAATAGAAACATATATTTATGTTATGTAATACGTCTTTTACACTCTTTGCATAGCGCCACTTCTAAATGTGTCGATTCTAATACCCTTTTGAATTTAACGATTGATTATTACTTTTCATGAGAATAGGTCGTGGTCTCGCGACACAAGTATTAGCCGTACAATATAGAGTACCTGGTTTCGATCACAATAATACATCTAATAATAAAAAAAAAATTTGACCCTCAGATGGCGGGGTCTATGACTTAAGCCACCGGTGCTGAGGGCCCAAGAGTTAGAAACTGCCTCATGATGCGTGCCGTGTCTAATAACACTGCTTTTGCATTTGGGTTTTGACCCAACAACCGATTGAGAGTCTCCGAAGATGTTGGTCGGGGCTCTTTGGTATCAACCCATTGGCAGTAACGACTATCGGAACAATGACGGTTGAGGTTACATGCCACATATCAGTAACTTCGTGAGCCAAATCCAAATATTTAGACATTTTGTCTTTTACGAATCGTCATGCGGTATAGTAACATCAACCAACATTTCAATCCAGTCAATCCACTACAACAATATTAGAGTTATTGGCAACAATAGTCCTAAGTGAAAACAAATCAATCCCAATACAGCGTTGCATGACTATTCTCGAAAACTGTATGTGGGACATATTGATAATATGGCACTTACAAGTTACAAGGTGATATCGAAGAGCAAGTTGCTGATGTATGATCTTGGGTACTAGATTATGTCTATGCAAATATTCGCCGTTAGCAAGATACGAACAACCCGAAATCACATGCCTGATTGATTCTCCGGGACGATGGCATGCCCGACAAATTTCGACCGTACCGTCTTTCAGGATGTATTTTCTGCAGTTGTTCGTCTTGATAACTTCGTCCATGATTGTAAGACAAAACCCTCAGTTTCCCCAAAGATGTCACCAAAACGTAACCTTTTTATTATTATTATGATGGCACAGCAGCCATAATTAAGAAATAAGCACACCATGTCAGCGCCCATGCGATACATTTGTCAATAATAATAATTGCTAAATATTTCGATAGTATCGCCTATTGCGATATGTTATAATTATATATCCTATCAATATATGACATTAAAATTATTATTTTTTGCTTCGATGTGAACGCCAGATTTTTTATAAGACCTTGATGGCTACGGTATGGTGGCTGCGTTTTCAAAAAAAATACGTACAGAAACACATTCGGCTAATATTTGCAGTCTAAATAAATTGGTTCACGCGAGAATTGGATGTGCCATTAATATTTTCATAATCTGTAGATCATTTCGACATGTTCATTTTTTCAAATACCTTATGCCCTTAACCCCGAATGGATGAGTAAAGGTGTATCCCTACACTTACTTCCGTCCCAGTACCATGTTATAGGGGCTATAGGGAGGGAGTCATTTGTTGTTAACGGTTATTCCCAGACTCCGAGCTGCTATTAACATTTATTGTCCATGACCTGTAAAAAAATACATGTTTTTTTTCGTCTCTTTTCTGGGCGTCCAAAATATTCACTCATAGACTCAATTTGATTAGTAATTACAAGGTGTGCAGTGCAATTATGTTTTCCGTCTACATCGACAATATTACCTTGGTGGCAATAGTGGGAGTTCCACCGAATACCATTCAGAAGGTTTTGTAACCAGCTATCGAAGTTTTGATTGTGTGCGATCAGTTGCAACCTGTTTTTGCGTCACGAACCAACGGTCTGGCGAATTCTACGGTTGTGTTTTGGAAGTGGAGTGTGTGGAGCTGATATTATTACTCCCTTAACTGATCTTTGCTAATATTAAAAATGCCCAAGTGTTTTTATTTTTTTGTTACTCTGATATTTACCTAAGATTACTCTTGAGAATGTTGAATGCTATTTTTTTATCCCTAAAGGATTTACGGTTTCTAAAAGCTACTGTACTAAAATTCTCGTCAATGGTAAATAAATATATGCCTCTATACAAATAAATTTACGTAATATTTACGATCGTAATTAACAGAAAAATAACAAGTTTGCTTACGTATGTATCATATTTTATCTTTAAGTTAAAAAAATTGTGTTGTTAAGAGTATTTCACGCAGTGACGATGTCCATCTTTGTAAAATATTTTAAGTACAAAAATAAATCAAAATGAAACGTTTAATTTGCAGCATACTTCTTGTTTATTAATTTATAAAAAAATCTACACAATGAAAGAAATTTTCCGTCTTACAATACCCAGAGATAAAAAAAATATTAACGGGTTACCCAAATATGATATTATGAACTGCATTGTTAGTTTCTATTTTAATCTTATCAAAACTACTCCACGGCGTTCACATTGCCTACTTTTCTAATTTGTCACGTGGCACTATTATTTTATCTTTTTTGTTATTAATTTTGTTTATTTTTCTTTATAATACTCAACACTAAAATAACATGACAGAAGATTTACGGTTACATCGCCTAATCTCCTTGATATTTTTAATGGTGTTAATTCATGGTATGATGATATCTATATTCTTTCCTACATATATGTTTCTCTTTATAAACCATCACGCAATTTAACAAAGGAAAACATCGTGAGGAAACTCCGGGTAAGAGAAAACTAAGCTTAAAAAAAATGTCTGTGGATTTTTTTTAACAATCCAAGCAATTTACACAATATAATTAGACGTATTATAAACTATTCCAAAATAAAATGCACTTCACTTCAGTTCTCATGACCTGAACAAATTATGATATTATTTACATATCTAACTAATCACTATCTGAATCAACGAATTCATTATTTTAGCTGAACATATATAATTTGAATTGCAAATACACGTTTACTTATCTTCCGACAAGTTTATTTATTGTTAAGACGTATTAGCACAATTGTTTTTGAATCTAAAAATAAGAAAAAAGAAACAATCCCAGTATATTAATAGGATAAAAGCAGAGTTCAAGACAATTATTTCCCTAGGGACCTAGCTTAATAAATATAACTGACAGCATGATACTAAGCCTTGTAAACTTGAACTGTTTGTATCGTATTTAAATAAATTTAAAAACGACTAATCCTCGTCTAGTAGACTAAGGCTTAACCCCTCTCAGTATAAGCTCAGCTATGGGACGTATGTTCAATGACAATGATGTTGATGATGATAAAATTTTAAAATCCTAATCACTTACATTATGCCTTATCCATTCTTCACCCATTTACTTTGATATAGCCAGATTTAATTAAGCAGTATCTCTTATGCCTGAGGTCTGACAACTAACATAGAAAATCATAACACTATTGGACTGAGACACGTTTACAAGCAGGTCTAATTGTAATCAAATATATTCGTAATATTTATGAGCACAAGACAGATGTGCGAATGTTAATTTCAAAAATTTCAACGCAAATGTATTAAGTAAGCTTGTCGTACGATTTTGTGGTTAGAAGCAACTAGAGCGATAATTTAATTATTACCTACATAACAATAATGAATGACGAGTAGCTGACGGTGAAATATCAGTCTGCGAGATCGGTGGAAACTGGCGCAAATATTATTGCTATGAACATTCATTTGTTTCGGTTCTAAATGTTTGCGGAAATCCAAAATAATTTCAAAAATATAGAGAGCCGCGGTAAAATCTAAATAACAAATTAGGTTCTGTTTCCTCCACTAACGTAATGAATATTCATTGTGACTGAAGTCGAAAATATGAAGCTAGATTCGTTTGATAATTATTTTTACGAACTTGACTTTCATTTACATGTTAAATAATATCAGTACAATTTGTTCAAAAACAAATGGTCAAAGACAAGCTATTTATCGTCATACATATAAAGCGAAGTAAAACATGCAAATTTGTTAGTAAACATTTGCGTATTACATAATGGGATTTCCTTTGCGTGCTAACTAACGTTTCCGACAACTTCAATATCTATTTAAAACAACTGCGGAAGGATAAGTATTATTTTATGGTAGAAATTCTTTGTTTAAAATTTTAAATACTGGCTTCTTAGTTCTGGCTCGCCCCATATTACGCTCGCACTCTGAATACTATTTTACTATATATACTATACGAAAACTAATTTGTGCTAGATGTTCTTCCTGAATTTGTGCTGACCTGACTACCGCTTGGGGGAACACACAGGCCTGAATGCGTATGTACATATTAACTGGCTCCTTAAATTCTACCAATCGGAGTCCTTTTTAGACTACTGACTTAAAATCTTGATTATATGATAATAATATCTGACACAATAAATTCAAATGAACGGACATAGCAACACACCGTTGTTAACAGTAGTGCCTCACATCCTTCGTGACAGATGTATCAGGATGTACGCTAATGATATTTAAAAAGTAAACACAGACTTGTAACATAGTGTTGTGAAGTGATATCACGATCCACATATAGCAGATTATACTAAATGTTTATTAGTGGCGGTACTGCCAAAAAAGCCTAAAAGCGTTACACGTCAATTGGGTAATGTCTAGTTTATAAATGTTTATTTTGGAGTCAGGATATTCTCATTTTTGACTGACTCGTGGCCTCGCGGTACAAGTATGTGCCGAGCGATCTAGAGGTCCTGGGTTTTCCCGGGTCGGGCAAAGTGTTATTGGGTTTTTCCATTAGGAAATTCTCAGTAGCAGCACGGAGTCTGGAATTGTGCCCAAAAAACGGCAATAGGCTCGCCCCCTGTTACGTGGGACTGATACATACCTGGCGAAATGTGGATGCAGAAATGCACCTCTGCCTACCCCTAGGGGAATACAGGCGTGAGTTTATGTATGTATGTATGATATTCTCATTTTTATGTCAAATTGTTATTGATAAGTAAAGATTTAAAGCTTAAACATTTTATTATGAATTTTGTTTGGCAATGTAGGGTCTTGTGCTTCTATGGAGGTACCGCCACTAATATATGTATATGTATATATATATACACACGTAGTAGGCGTAATATCTTTACGACCATTATTATGTTTTCATATCAAACAAAATCTACAGAATTTTATATTAGCTCGTTGGTCCCCAAGAACGACGCACAGACAAGTTCCTATTCCTGTATCATTAAATCAAGACTCACTACTGTCATCAATTTATGTTAGAAAAACCCATTCCTAGGTATATATATATGCGCCACGCAGTATACATACATAGTACTATGTCCTTGGTACGTAATAATCTTGCAATGATCTTAAAAAGAACAGTCTAGAACAGCAGACGCGTGACGTAAACTGATGACATGAGAATTGGGACCGTGAACTAAATAATAATAGCGTGAATAATTGGCCGTTTTTTCGCGGTCACCATTTCAAAACTGTAACGTGTAAGTAATAGTTACTTTAGCAAAACATGTTGCATAGGCGTTTTCTTTGTTAGCAAAATATTAATTGTAACTTGCAGGTTTGCGTTACAGAACCTACATTTAAAATTTAGGCTTGTTAGTCCCGTGGAACAATTGTGCGACGTGCGAGCCAGCAGCCACCGATAGATTTCCGAGTTGGGTAGTGTTATTTGAATTTTATATTAACAAACATTGAATTGCAGCAAGAAGTCTGAGACATGTGTCCGATTGACGGCAGTTGTCTCACACCCTATGGTGTAAGACTCAATAACTTTTTAGGCTTTACGACGACTTGGATTCCCAAGTCGCAACTACAACTTAAAATCAAAGACAAAGAATTAGGAAATTATTTGTGACTTAAACCCTAAAACTAAGCATAAGGTGACGAAATATAAGAAATCTGTCATTTTAGAAAGGGCTGCGTGTGTGTCATAGACACTTATAACTCTCGTTGGAATCTCCAGATTGAATAATCCGCTTCATTGAAAATCAAATGCTCAATATTTAAAAAAAACATTACATTCTTTCCTTATGCTGTTTAAATTAGCCAATATTAGCCTAGAATTACACGTGTTTTAATAGAAATTTTAATTTATAATCTCCTCGACAATTCAGTAGATGTCAACGGACTTGTGGAATTCCGACAAGTAGCCACTCCAGTGTCGACTGCACACATGGCGAATAACTTGCGGAAACTTCAGGGTCATCAAGTAAATTGCAACTTCTATTATAAATAGTATTTTCAAATTCAAATTGCTACTATTATCGCTTCTATATTAATTTTCTTAAGTAACACATTATTTTAGTATGCACGCAATTTATGGTAGCGTGTTATTCATAATGATTTACTCAATATAATATTAATAATGCTTCATAAAACGTCGTGGGTATAAAAAATACTACTTTTGTTCAAAAAAAAACTTAGACGAGCGGTGTGCACATCAAAAGCATTAAGACTAAAGGTTTATTAAAATTTTATAATTAGTTGCATTATTTGTAACCGGATGTGTAACAGACAGTGCTGTGCCATGATTCACGGCATGTCGCAGTTTAATGCTGATTTACCTGGGTAGTTGTTGCGATGTTCACGTGCAATAGTTACGTTTTTTATACATCATTTTGTTTTCTTCTCTTTAAACAGGTTTTTATTAGCTTCACGTGTTTCTGATTAACTTCGTTGCGGGATTATAACAAATTAGTTCCCCTTAGATTCGCTGAGCTTCATTGCTCGGCGTCGATACTGTGCGTGCCGCTGTTGATCCTGGAGCACAGGAGTTACAGTGGCGGGTGGGTGGAGGGATAGGATTTATTTAGTTTCACGTGTATGTATGTTTGAAACCGACTCCTTTGGACTTGATTTTGACCCACTTCAAACGGTCAAATTTCATTTATAGTTAACCGACTTATCGAGGCTCGATGACAATTCAATATTACAAAAAAAAATAGTTAAAAAAGCATTTGTTTTTATTTATTAAACTAGCCTATGAGGCATCACTAGAAAATTGATGCAATACTCAATCTCTACTTCCTAATACTACGCTCCATAATCCGAGGAATACGCGTCAAGAGCATCCGGTGACGCGGGCAGTGGCCGGTGCGTCGAGTCATGGCGCAATTTGTGGCGCAACGCTGTCCACAACCACTTAGCTTTTACGAAGGTTGCCTTACAATATTTGTCTTTATACACTATTGCCCAAGTGTCAATGAGATTAGTACGACTGGCAAGAAATATAATTTCAGGTAAATGCTCCTAGTGTTTGTTGTGGGTGGTATTTCAAAATTCATAAGTCTGGACATTGATATAATATCGATGCAATTAATATAATATAGTATTTAGTTTCATTAACGTGATCACCTTTTTTATAACATTTAAGCGTGACGGAATTTTTAATTACATTCCAATTCCTATCTTTTACTATGTATTTAGCCTTAAGATTTTAAGTATTCTGTTTTTATGTTCCAATAAATAAAATTAAAATAAATATATTACAATTAGTAATGTATTTCATAGAAACAAGCTTGATCCAAAATATATGTTGGTACATAAACTTGTTTAACTAGACGCTTTAAGAAAAGTGCAGTAAAAGAGAAGTTATTACTATTTATGACAATAAAGATCTTCACAGCCCCCGTGGCACAGTTGGTCAGAGGTCTATTAATATAACTAGGATAAGTAATCATCATGGAGATTTGGAAAACGTCAAATTTTTATAACTTTTTTAGGTTTTTTATCGTTACATAGGTACATACATAAACTCCCGCCTGTATTCTCCGAAGGGGTAGGCCGAGGTGCATTTCTGTACCCACATTTCGCTAGGTATGTATCAGTCCCACGTAATAGGGAGCGAGCCTATTGCTGTTTTTCGGGCACATTTCCAGACTCCGTGCTTTTACTGAGAATTTCCTAATGGAAAAACCCAATAACACTTTGCTCGACCCGGGAATCGAACCCAGGACCTCTAGATCGCACGGCACATACTTGTACCGCGAGACCACGAGGCAGTCTCTCTTTTTATCGTTAATATGTTTGTAATCACTATAACTATACCTGTTTTAGCTTTCGATCATGTTTCTTTTTACACCCTATATAACTAAAAATGATGAATTTGGACACCTATTTTTCCAGATCATTTAGCTATGCGTTAAACTTAGCTCTTGATGCAACGGTTATGAGTCAGTAGATAATGTGAACGTATTCGGAGAAGAACATTATTATAGCGCTTCTATTGCGGTCCTCTATTAAGCAATGACATTCTACGCTTAACAAAAGGTTGCAGTGAGCAGCTTGTATGTTTGAAGAGCCTTAGTCTAATGGTACATTGATTCGGATTAGCCAACTGAGCTGATATTACTTCTATCTCGTGTAAGGCAATTGTAAACTGAAGTAAAAGCAGTGATGGCCTCGTGGTTTAGGCGCGCGGTCGAGAATTTCGGCGGTCGCAGGTTCAAACCCCAGGCACACACCTCTGACTTTTCGAAGTTATGTGTGTATTCACAATGAATTATCACTTGCTTTAACGGTGAAGGAAAACATCGTGATAAAACCTGCACACCTAAAAGTTCTTAGGAATTTCTTAGGTGTGTAGTCCGCCAACCCGCACTAGGCCAGCGTGGTGGACTAAGGCCTAAACCCTCTCAGTTGTAGAGGAGGCCCGTGCCCAGCAGTGGGACGTATATGGGCTGATGATGATGATGAAACTGTAGTAAATGAAGCTACGTCCAGAGAAGCAAACATAGTTGGTCAAATATATTGCCAGAGGCTATGCTGATAATACGTTCGTATCTGGCTGGATATGGACAAACAAAAAAAAAACAGAAATAAAAATCTAATGCTATCAAGAAAAACCTATTTACCAGAAGTGACGGTACGTCCGATAAGATCACGCACATCTCCCGACCATTCACTAATATTTCGTCAACCTTTCATCACGCCGATATTGCAAGCGGCCGGACTTTTTTACTTTTTCACGGAGCACTGAATGCTGCGGTTTAATGATCTACATTAAATGTATGTCGTGTGATTGCAATTTTTAATGTTATTGTACAATAAAGGAAGTTATTTTTGGAGTGGTAATATTTCATGCCCTATTTCTACAATAGAATTTTTCGTGTCGTCATCGATTTTATTTATCAAAGAGAATATTTATTGGCTTGTAATAAAAAAACCTCTGTTTCAACTCCTGGACAGCTTCCAGTGACTGTTTATCAGCATTCTTCTTTGGCACTGTAGTACAATACAAACTGTTCTATTCTTACCACAGAACCGTCTGATTACCACGTGGTTATTTTCGCTAGTGTTTTATTCTTCGATTATATTGACATCGACATAACGATTCAGACAAATGTTTTTCAATTATTTCGTGATTGATTTAGTGTAATAATAACTATCGGCATGATGGAAAGATTTTTACACAATGTTTGATGTCACATAGATGTAAAAATTGAATTCTAAATTAGGTATAATCAAATGTATTATAAGTCTTGTTTACTTAAGTATTACTAAAACCAAACATAGAAGTCCAGAGGCTAGATAGATATCACACGACATATTGACATGTCTCTTAACCAAAAATACAAATCAATTCTATAAGGCATTAATCAAATTTGACTCGGCAGCATGTCAATATGAAAAGCAATTAAATTGTGGCACTAAATTCATAAATTATTTATTGTAATAAATTTAAATGGGATTGTAAATTAACAAAATGGTTTTGACAATTCGCCTTGGACTACAAGAATAAAAAATATATCCTAGTTGGATGTTCATATCAAACCGTTTATAAATAAATTTAAACAGTATAATCAGCAGCAGTGTTTAATAATTAATTTTCGTAATGTCATTTTCGTTTAAATAAAGTTTATTGCGACAATTTATTAAAAATTGTTACAAATGTTCCACAATCACATGTGTTTTGGTCACGATTAAATACATACATGCATATTATCCGGGTATCAGAAACTACAACACACTTTTCAGAATCACAATCAAACATTTTTGTACCACATTTCATAGCTTTGTGTTATCAATCAACTGCGTCACGAAGACCTAGATTTTGTCCTAGCATAAAAAACGAAATTGGTAATAGCTGAATTGTTTTAGCTAGGAAAATTACCGAGGTGAGGCGCGAGACTTAGACTTTGAACAGCACACTAAATTTTGTATTCAAAATAAACTACCGAGTGCTTACTGTAAACGAGAACGAAACACCTGCGTTTTTCTTAAGATCTGTCCATATGTTGTTAATGCACCAAATTTCTTGTTACACAATCACGTCGGTTCGGCCTTCGGTGATCCGAAGGGGTAGTAACAGACGTATTTCTTCATCCACGCTTTGCCAGTTTCAAATACCTCATCCATGACATAAATCGCTATAGTAGACTCTGCGCTGACATATTCCTATAGAATGAAAATACTCTCCAGAGTGACAACCATATAGTTTAATCAAGGTTGGGTGCAGTCTAGTACCTAAAGAATATCGTAATTCGCATTCTTTCCCTGAAGAGTGGAATAGCCGCCAGACAAATTTCGCAAGTAGTCATCTCATCAGTAGTTTGGCAATGTTTGATTGTCGATCGGCCTTGCGGTAAAAAGGGCGCGGTCAATGTTAAGCACTCATTGCGTTTTTCATGCTGTTAATATTTTCACACATCATAATCGATGCACGATTTGCTTTTCTTCGAGCCAAGGTCGACTACCACTGTTGGGACGGAATCATATGGCGGTGTTGAAATCGCATTGTTCAGTGTATTTCCGCAAAGTCAAGCAAATATGAACAACAGACGAAAAATATCACTGATGTGTTTTGGTTACAAAAATTCTATCTCGGAACGGTCACTAGTGTGGGTGGTATCCTAATGCAAGTTCGTTGCTATTCGGATCATTGCGAAGATCTTACCGCCAATGCATAGGGTATTGAAACTCAGCGAATGAAGGATAGCAGAATTGTGGCAGATTGGTTTTCACCATGGTCGAGCTCCGTTTTTCTCCTTCAAAAAATTGTTGGTATTTTTATTAAATTCAACTTTTGCCCGAATTTCACTCGCATTAGATTAGATTCGCATTAGATCTTGTCTACCTTTTTCCATACAAACTTTGGACCCCCGTTTCATACCCTTAGGAATTAATTTTGGAAAATCCATTCTTAGAGGATACCTACTACATAATAAATAACCTCTTTAGAGGATACATACTATCATCTTACCGAAGTTATGCGCTATCCATTCTGTCGTTTAAGTTGCAGCAGCCAGTAAAACTAGTAATAATTTGATATGTACCACTCAAAATGTCGACAAGAGTAGGCTTAGCATTAGACTATTTATCACATATTGTAATGTATATTTATCACTATCTGACCCGGCGAACTTCGTTCCGCCTAACAGTCGATCCTTTATTTTATTTTTTATTATTATTTTTTTAGCCTAAGTTACTCCTTGTTACATCAGCTATCTGCCAGTGAAAGTTCTGTTGAAATAGGTCCACCCGTTTCAGATATTAGCCGGAACAAACAGACAGATATACAAACAGACAAAAATTGTAAAAAACGTTTTGGTATATGTACCGTGTATACATCCATGTCGTCTTCATACATGAAGTCGTGATAGCCTCGAGGTTTAGGCACGCAGTCGAGAATCTCGACGGTCGCGGGTTCAAACCCCAGGCACACACCTCTGACTTTTCGAAGTTATGTGTGTATTCACAAAGAATTATCACGTACTTTAACGGTGAAAACATCGTGATACAACCTGCGCACCTAAAAATTCTTAGGTGTGTAGTCCACCAAGCCGCACTAGGCTAGCGTGGTGGACTAAGGCCTAAACCCTCTCAGCTGTAGAGGAGGCCCTTGCCCAGCAGTGGGACGTATATCGGCTGATGATGCTGATGATACATCCATATACATTTCTTAGCCCTACGGATAAAATAGCACATAATGAATGATGATTAGGATCTCATGAGTGAGCAAAACGTCCGTAATACCTATGTTCAGGTTGAATAACGCTGGTCTAGAACAATATAATGTAGTTAAAGATAATACATTTATACTAGGCAGGGATAACTCTAGTTACTATTATCTTTACCTTTACTACAGTAATCCCTGCCCGACTGCCTCGTGGTCTCGCGGTACATATATGTGCCGTGCGATCTAGAGGTCCTGGGTTCGATTCCCGGGTCGGGCAAAGTGTTATTGGGTTTTTCCATTAGGAAATTCTCAATAGCAGCACGGAGTCTGGAAATGTGCCCGAAAAACGGCAATAGGCTCGCCCTCTATTACGTGGGACTGATACATACCTGGCGAAATTCGGGGAATACAGGCGTGAGGTTCTATATGTATGTGTATATGTAAAAAAAAGCTTAACCTTCATAAGGTCTTTAATTTTACAAACGTTGTCGTGCTTCGGGTCAGATTTGACCCAATACGAGAATTAAACCGAAAAATTCACAAAAAACAAGATACAAATGTGTAATGGATTTATTTGACATATTATATTTATTTCTACAGAATTACTATTTATTTTTATATAAATTTTAATTTAATACATCTAATATAAAAATAATACACCATGTTGTAAGACATTTATATAAAAAGAGACTGAGCAATATCTTAAAAAAAAAACTAAATGAAATTATGTCTTATTACACTGGGTGTGTAGAACAACTGCATTAGAATGTTTTTTACATACGAATTTCTTACAACCTACACAGATCAAAGGTGTTTTATTGTCAGTTTTAGCACTTAGTTGGCAACGACTTCTGGGGTTGGATATTCCAAACGTAACTTGTGGCTGAATCACATAGATCCCAAAATTTGATGCCATATTTAGCTGGTTTCGATGGCATGTACTGTCGAAATGGACATCTCCCTCTGAATGCCACAAACTAATGAAAACACGCTTACCTTCCAAATTCCAAAAATTGAACGCTTATTTTCTGAGAAAATTACATTTTTATACCAAAATGGGTCAATATTGACCCGAAGACCTTATGAATGTTAAGTATCAAGAAACAGTCCTACAATCTATATACCAATGGACTAATCACTAAAGAATTGTTAAACTTTTTAACAGAGTTTAAAAAACTATGTTGTAATTTACTTAATAATTATAATTAATTGTTCTTCATTTTATGCTACATTTATTTCATAATAAGTAACTAAATACATAATACTTGAATTACGTGAAATCATATAAAAGTAGGGCTTAAGAAAGGTTAATTTAGAATAATAATTTCCGTGAAGAAATGAAGAAACCTATTACGAAATGAATTATAAATACCCAAAAAGTTACAATTCTGTCCCACATACCAATTGACTAAATAATAGTTATACAATTTAAAAGAGGGTAAAAAGCGATGATATAATTTATTTATTTATTTATTTTTTTTACTTCATGCTACATTTATTCCATAATAAGTTACTATTTACATAATACATTAATGGATTACGTGGATCCATAAAAATTGGGGCTTAAGAATAGTTCATATAAATTATACGCACATGTTATTCGTTAAGCTAACATTTTCGTGAAGAAATTAAGTCAATTATGAAAAAAATATGATTTTTTCTGCTTGTATCGTGTGTCTTGCGATATAAAGTAGCATAATTATCGCGAGGTCCCGCGTTGCGCCAAGTGATATTAGGTTTTCCTACTGTAAAATTAAATTTAAAAATTTGCTCTTGGAGCGCTAAGGACCACTCCTTTGTAACGAAACATGGGAACACAATTTACTTGTATCTACCCCTAAGGACAAACGCATGAAGGTACGTGTATAGAATTTCCTTAAGTCTTTAGAAGAAATACAATTTTGGTCATAAATTTGAAAGCCTAAGAATTCCCATGACGGCAGTTGCTCATACAATCGTTAGCCTAAGTAAATAAAAACTTATTGATGAATGACAAACCTATGCGATCAGCCCAAATTCGTTCAATTGCTTTTTCTGGGCATAAATAGCCAAACCACAGTACGAAATTTGTGTTTGTGGAAAGGACAATATTAATGATGTTTCTTATATGAAAGTTCCTAAAGATAAAAATAAGTCTAGTGGAACCTGATGTACATTGAGTAAGGAGGAAAGTGGCACCATTATCATTATGCTATTTTGACTTGCCTACGCTTAATAGTGGTATATTTTAGGTCTGATCAATAACAATCGTAATTTTTTCTATCTTTATTATCTCTTAATGATGTCTCTACAATACTCTTTTAGGGTTCCGTGCGTCCAAAAAAACGGAACCCTTATAGGATCACTCGTGTGTCCGTCTGACAGACACACATGTGTGGGAGAACATATTTTTCAACTCCAATGTTACGTTTGTGTTTACGGAACCCTCTTCACGCGAGTCCAACTCGCACTTGGCTTGGTTTTCAAACTTAAGTTTAAGTAAAAAAAACACTCAACAGGTCACCATGATGGTACCAAGTGAGGTAGGGTGATCGTTCTTTTAAATTTTATAGTCCACTACCTATACCACTGTTTAAATCTTAGGATCGTAATTACCTATACCGGTTAAAAAGTTAACCTTCACTAAGTAAGCTATAGGAATTTACTTCTAGAAATCACTATACATTTCTTATTAGAGCGTGTCGTAACCAGTGCAAATTATGATCGCGTGTTGGGGCAACCTTGACCTACTGGTGGCAGACGAGTCGTAGGCTTAGATATATTTCATCGTACCTTTTAGTTTCCTCGTATTAATTTCCAACGGATTATTTACACACTTATAAATTATGGTTAAAAACGAAACCAAAAAAATTCGTTGAATTAATAATATTAGTAAGGATAAATATGCTCGTTGATTTACGTAATGAGAGTTTGAGCCCTATTGATTGTAGGTGCTTATTTCTCGTATTAATTCTTTAACGAATCGGATGGATACCGAAGCAATGCTACTATAAAACAATTTTAATGACGAGTAGGCTGATTGTAAGGGTTATTTCGTTGCAAAGTAAATGTGTGTTTCTAATTAAATAAATCCATCCATTAATCATAAATAACATAATCGTGAATAGACAAAGACCCCTAGATAAATTAAATAGAAGCAAATTATATATTTTTTGAAAAGAAAAAATAAGGTAACTTAATTGTAAATCAAAATAGAGGTTTTCTATTTTTTCTTTGAAAATTTGTCATCACGGGTTAAAAACAACAAAATAAATTAACATTTGAAAATAAGCTTTCATATACGATAGTAATACCTACGAGGACGCCTAAAAACATTTATGTGTTTTAAAATCATCTCTCAATATGTAGTTAGTATTCATATAATTTCTTTGACTATCTGATTAGTGGTATTAAAATATGTACGTGTAAACGGATACGGCAGGTCATTCGCTCCCAATAGTTAGACGTTTAATGTGAATAGTTCTAGAAAGGTAAGACTGGTTGCAACACTCACCGGATCGACTTGCAACACCGTCTGATTCCTGTGTCATGTCTCGTGTAGCAACTGTTGTCTATATTTAGCGAATGTGCACTCGAACAAGAATATTCGGAAGAAATTGCCTAAAGTGATAAGGCCACCTCTTGTTTTCTTTTTTATTACCTAAGTTTCTTTATATTATTTTGTATATATACAAAAAAGTGTTAATAAATAAACAAGACAAAGTTTTCTAGCTTATTTATTGCCCACATACCTACTAGTTTTAAAATTGCGTTAACATTCTTAACCTTTTATTACCTGCGACTTATTTATGCTCATAATTTTTCCTTGGTTTACTTGACGTTGTTTTTATAAAAAAACATTTTTGGTCGCAAAAATCTTTACCTATCTACCTTTCTTCCTTCTATTTTCTGCATGTATATTGATATTTAATTTTTAATTATAAAACATCACAATTTCCACGTTGAATGAAACACCTGCAGTTTTTATTCCTATAAGCATGAACACAGAAAATACGCACGAACTTGGGCAGTTTCAGCTATGTATGTTGATTTGATAATTACAAAAATTATTTGAGAAAGTAATCTCGTATATTCAAAATATGTTAAAGTACATTAAACCCCAAGACTTTTCTTTACAAGCCCCCAATAAATATATAACTATATGAATAAATAAAAACGATCATAAATCAAATATTTTTTTATAAACGCTTTTTTATGTTAACTGTATTAACACTTAACCTAACAAAAGTTGTTCTATCTGACTTCTGGAATATTCTTAAAACAAAGAGTGTACTTGATGATAAATATCACAACACAAGGAGCCATGACCGCGCCTTTTTTATGATCTTCAAACCATTTGAAATCTCACGTGCAAATCTCTGCACAAGCATATGTATATGATATACGTGACAAACGGTGTATTTATTCGTACGTGTGTATAGTAAAAATCACATTGTCCTCAATTCTGAGGCCGCATTTGCAAAATTTTACTGAATCACCAAATACAAAGGTATAAAACTCATTCTATGTTCGTTTGTGTTCCGAAATACAATATTTTTGGAATAAAGAATATTTAGTTGCGAAGTTTACGAAATAGGCCATAAAATAAAAATCAATCGAACCAGTTGGTAAGGATAATATACAATTTGTGTCTGCACTGATAGCAACTACGTTACCGAAACGAGTAAAGCTCGCATGAATTACCCACGCATGTGTCTCGCATTCTAATAGCCTGAATGTATGTATATCATATTTTGAAAACCTAGAGTCACCTACCTTCTGTTCAATTAATGTCACATCATTAAAATTATAATTTGAAATAGCTTCGCTTAATTTCGCTATATCCACCCATATACGTCCCTATTCTAGACACGGACCTCCTATACAACTGAAAGGGTTCAGGCCATAGTCTACCTTTGCCTAATGCGGGTTGGCGGACTACAAACCCAAGATATTGTTACGTACTTTTAAGTTAGGTCTCTTCGCGATGCTTTCCTTCGCCGTTAAAGTATGTGATAATTCATTATGAATAAAAATTGTGAATAGAAAATAGTTCAAATTTATTCGGTTTCTATGGTTTCCATGACAGGATTACTGGCACGATGCTCGTGTACCCCCACCAATAAGTTCACTAGTCTTTATTTTTGCGACACCATCTAGCATAGCAATCATTTTACTGAACCACGTGCTTTGGTTTGGCGCTTTGCTCACTTTAACCTACATGCTAAAAACACACAACAAAAATTTTGGACTGGCAAGTTTGTACCAAAACAAAACACAATCGTCAGTACTCTGCCAAGTCTATACTTCTGTTTATTAAAGTAATATCGTCACGTGTCATAAAAAAAATCATGTCGCAGTGCCGATCTCTTTGTTACCTAGGAATACATCATCTTCTCAATATCAATCTACAATCTTAACGACCTATTTACAAGGAATACTAAATAGTAAATGACGGACTTCCTGCTGAGTGTATTGTGTAATATTTGTATGTAAAAAGTTTTCGTCATCAGCCCAAATACGTCCCACTGCTGGGCACGGACCTCCTCTACAACTGAGAGGGTTTAGGCTTTAGTCCACCACGCTGGCCTAGTGCGGGTTGGCGGACTACACACCTAAGAAATTCCTAAGAACTTTTAGGTGTGCAGGTTTTATCACGATGTTTTCCTTCACCGTTAAAGCAAGTGATAATTCATTGTGAATACACACATAATTTCGAAAAGTCAGAGGTATGTAGGCTGGGGTTTGAACCTGCGACTGCCAAAATTCTCGACCGCGCACCTAAACCTCGAGGCCGTTACTGCTTTTTTAGTAAAAAGTTTATTTGTTAGTAATTAATTATAATATTGAACCTTGAAGATTTTTTGCAGCATGAGTTTTTTGGGAACGCATTCTTGTTATTCCAATGTCTTAGTGCAGTTAATTTTAGTGCTTATATATTGCATTTGAATTGTCTCGTATCATCGTAGATGTTATTTTTCCCTTTGTTTTTATCATAACAATATCCATCGCCAACTGTTAGTCAAAAAAAATATTACTCGAAAAAAATATAATAAAAAATGTTAAGGTGATTGATTACAAAAATGACATGGGCTCTACGTTTATTACTCTACCTAAGTGTTACGTCGTAATGACCATTAAATGCTTACCGACCTGCAACAATGGTATTTGTGCAGAGTGCATGTTCAAGTCATGGCTAATCTTCTATACATATAAAAATGAATTGCCGTTCGTTAGTCTCGCTAAAACTCGAGAACGGTTGTACCGATTTAGCTGATTTTGGTTTTGAAATATTTGTCGTAGTCCAGGGAAGGTTTAAGCGGTGAGAAATTATGGCAAAATTGCGAGGAAGATAGTAAAAACAGCAATTGCATTTTCCCATATAAACTGTTCTAGCAAATTTCCTGTCAAACATGTAATGTTTATCCCGTCAATACGGTTATAGGCCCCCTCAAATTAAAGAATGTATTTAAATAAAGATTTCGAATCGACAACATATATCCACAATATTCGAATAATTGCGTATTTTAGATTTTAAAATGTAGAATAGAGATATTGACATATTTATCGGTTGTCAAATAGTTATGCGTGCGGTCAGAAATGTATTTTGTGTAACTAAGGAAATTATATCAAGCCTCATTATCCAAATGAATTTTTAAATTCCTTGATTGTGTCTGGTTTACAATTTACAACTGAGGGTGGGCTCGGTAGTCATCATTGTTCGAAGTCTAAAACACCCTAAACTATGCAATTAAATGCGGCTTATGGTAAGAAAACTGTTGGGTAATGTGATTCACGCGACGATTATATAATCAAAGGATGCCTGGGATTTTCATTTTTAACGGCTGGACTGATTTTAATATAATTTTCAAGTGTATTCGAGAATACTTTAGATTCGCAATTGGACCCGGTAGATGGTGCTGTGATCGAGTTCTGGGATTTTAATTTTTCGCACATCAGAATATAACTCCAAAATCTTAAACAATTCATTTTCTTTATTCAAAAGAAGGCAGATGATTTTTTTTGTGTGTCTTCAGGTTGATTTGAGATTGGTTTAGATAGGAAAAAAAAAGTTTTTGAATTTTTTAAATTGTGTACAGGACAACGTCTGTCGGGTCCACTAGTTACTATCTAAAAACATAAAACAACTACAGCCACTAGTAGGTAGGGATGGTGTACCTACATTTTGTCTCTTCGATTTTGTGTCTACTACTAAGGATCTCTTAAAGAAAAACCTTATATTTTTCTCTTTCTGAAAATGGAATCCGGGCCACATATACTTATCCTGTTCCATAATCCCCCTAACCCGGTTGTGTGTAAGTATAATCAAAATGAATGATCGTGTATTTTGTATGAAGTCAATATCGCGACAAACCTACATAATATTCTATAGGTAATTAAAAGTCTTCCATAATAAGTTTTTTTGACAAGTGAAGAAAATTCAAACTTAACAGTTTAACGGTGACAATAAAATACTAACCTAAAAAACAAAAAAATATTGAATTTGATTCTATTACACTGACCGGCTAAGATCAAATATTTGTAAATTAGTCCAACTTTGTCGCACCTCACGAACCAGTAACAATATTGTAATGCCTAGCAATCTAATTGCACATCCAGATACCAACCAGAGCATGCAGACAATAAGAAATACAAAGTTTTTTTTTACATAATCAGGGGTTCTATCCTATGAATGGAACTAATTAAACAGTGCAGATACTTCTAGAAGTTATAGATAATTATTACGTAAAGTGCAACGACGGTCGTGAGTTTAAACCCCAGACACACACCTTTGACTTTTCGAAGTTATGTGTGTATTCACAATGAATTATCACGTACTTTAATGGTGAAGGAACCTCGTGATGAAACCTGCACACCTAAAAGTTCTTGGAATTTCTTAGATATTTAGTCCGCCAACCTGCACTAGGCCAGCGTGGTGGACTAAGGCCTAAACCCTCTCAGTTTTAGAGGCAGCAGTGGCACGTATATGGGCTGATGCTGATGAATGTCAATAGTATCAGGTATATCTATTGTTGTTAATTTTTTGATTGTTCTGAACTTAATTATACATACATACATAAACTCACGCCTGTATTCCTCGAAGGGGTAGGCAGAGGTGCATTTCTGCACCCACATTTCACCAGGTATGTATCAGTCCCACGTAATAGGGGGCGAGCCTATTGCCGTTCTTCGGGCACATATCCAGACTCCGTGCTGTTACTGAGAATTTCCTAATGGAAAAACCCAATAACACTTTGCCCGACCCGGGAATTGAACCCAGGACCTCTAGATCGCACAGCACATACTTGTTCCGCTAGACCACGAGGCAGTCACTTAATTATATTTAATGTTTTATAATTGTAGATGCAGTGGTGTCTTGCTTAACCCACATGCAATGTCAAAAAATCAAGCAGCCTACGTCCTTTCCCAAGATCGAACATCTCCACACCAAATTATCTTAATTGGTTTAATTATTTTGGCGTAAAAACGTAACAGATAGACAAAGCTACTTTGGCATTTATCATCATCATCATCATCTGGAAGACGTCCACTGCTGGACATAGGCTTCCCCATAAGACTTCTAAAGCGATTTGTCGGAAGTGGCCTGCATTCAAACTTCTAAGAACAATAATATCATTTTTAACTTATTACATAGTTTCATTCATCCGTTTAATTATCATTCTCTATCAAAGAAGTTCAGCGAGTCTTAACCCAGCATGGTTTCGTCATTTATTTTATTTTATTTATTTATATTTGCGTATTTCTTACACACCTTAAATTGCTCTCTAATTCTGTTGGTACTGAAACTTCATCAACATCTATAGAAACAACTCCTCACTAGAGTCTTCAATAGCCAAATGTTACAATGATGATAAAAATATTTTAACCTCATATTATTCAGAGGTGGCATTGGATAATGATGATGAAATATACGTTCCTTCTCAATGTACTAATGACGCAGTTGTTGTAATGACTGAGTGACGAATAAAGGAAAACCCAGAACAAATTGCATTTTTTGCAAATAGACGTAGACCTTACAATAATTTGTACATTGCTCTCGGTTGTGACATTGTAAAAAACAACCAACAACATGATTAAATGATGCAAAATATATGATTGCTATTCCGTAGAGTTCAATGCAACTACCACGTCTAGTGCTATTGATTTAGAAATGGCTTAGATGGTATGTTTACTGCTAGTGATTTACCATACATAAATAAGTTTTCTTGCACCCGTCAACACAATTCCACCAGCTTGATCAAAAAAATTCATCATCATCATCATCAGCCCATATACGTCCCACTGCTGGGCACGGGCCTCCTCTACAACTGAGAGGGCTTAGACCTTAGTCCACCACGCTGGCCTAGTGCGGGTTGGCGTCCTTTCATAAGACGGTACAGTGCAATTTTATTCAAGATTGGCTGATTAATAACATTGGCATGAGTCCATAAGTAAGCAATAATAAATTATATTTATTACTTTATTCAATGATCATAATATTCTCTCCGCTTAATTAACTCTTTTATGCAAAAACCTATGTAACTGCATGTTAAGTCACACGGTCGGTCAAAGTTTCTTATTTAATGATCACGATTAACACAATGCTTGCAGTCACAGTTTTTTCCATTCAATATACAATACTAATAGTTTTTCATGTCGACGTAAGCAGATTGCTGTCGTATTATACGCTATAGGATACTTAATAAATGCCTTAACTCATTCGTAGTATTTCTCATAGTGTTCGCGAGAGTTGGCAGAAGTATATCTCTACACCCACACTTCGCCAGCTATGTTTTAAGCACTACGTACATCATGCCGTTCTCAGGAAATTTTCCAGACTCCTTGCTACTGAGAATCTCACATTGGATAAACATGTTACCTGTTACCTTGACTCGGGTATAAAACGCTTTACATATACCCTGGGCGGCAGCCCCTCAGTACCAGCTTCTTCCGTTTGACCGTATTCAACGACGTGATGCTCGAATCATCGATAACCAGATCCTTTCGGATAAAATTGACCCCCTAGTGTTGCGAAGAGACGTTGCGTCTCTATGTATCCTATATCGTATTTACCATGGGAATGCTCTGATGAACTTTTTGGCTCAATACCTGCTGCTGAATTTCACTACCGCTCCACACGCCAGAAATTGAAGTTCCATCTCTACCATCTGGATAATGGCGTTCCTCAACAGTGCGGTTCAAAAGGTGTTTCCTTCCTCGCACAATGTGTTTGTGGAATCAGCTTTCCTCGGTGGTATTACCAAAGAGATACGACTAATTAGTGACCTTCAAGAAAAGAGCCTATATTTTTCTCAAAGGCCGGCAAAGCACTGATGATTCCTCTGGTATTGTGGATGTTCATAAGCAGTGTTGACCACTTAACATCAGGTGGCTCACTAGCTTGTTTGCCTCATTACCCATTAAAAAAAAAAAAAACACTTTTCAAATCACAAATCCGCATGGCCAGCTGCTATTAAAATAAGTGTTTTTTACATATGCTTCATTTAGTTAATAATGCGACATCTCCCTATCAAGTTTGACGTAATTCGCATTTTGCGTGTAATAAGAAAATTATACGACCCATCGAAGTATCTATCGATTTTACGACAAACAAGACTATTATAGCGTTTAACTATAATGTCTATTGTGGGTTATTTCCCCACTTGAATAAAAAAACACGCATCTTGACGTTAATGAACAAGCATTATTAAATAATAAAAAATGAAGATATAAAATTGCATTTTTTTGCGAATGAAACGACGAATGATGAAGATATAAAATCTCATATTCTTTCTTATACTTTGCTGTTTATTTCTTATTATCATAATTAACTGTATTTATTAAAAGTTGAATGCAAAAAATAAGCACCGTTATTTTGGTTCTTGAACTTCAACATACTTTTGAAATACACGCAAATAAAACATGTATCTTATCCGGGTTTTAGGATTTTATTACACTTATTTTTTAAATGTTATAACTATACTTTACACAAAAAAATTAAATATAGTAACAAACAACATCCGTTTTTTGTTTTTTTTTAACAAATAATCAATTGTTACATTAATTTGTAGAAAAGGATCGTTTTCATTTAACGGTTTATAAATATATTGCAATTAACAATGTAAATGCATTTTACCATTAAATATTTTTAATTTTCATGTGAATCGTGTCAAATATGCACTGTACTCTGCCATTCACTCAAAATTAAATTATTTACAGGAAATTAATTATTTTAAGAAAAACTCATTTCTACTTTTTTAAGAATAATAAGAAGACCGTTACAATATCTGCAGTTCTTAGGTTATAATTTTGTTCCCGCCATCATTTAAAAAAATAATATTGGCTACTCATCAAAAATTATGTAACATTCGATAACTATTATACTAAATTGAAATGCATCAATATTGACTATATTGACGCATTTCACCAATCATGCCAGCGTTTTGGCCTTGTTATTAGTGCTTCTAAGACCCAGGTACTTAAGCAACCACCCAGAAACTGGGAGGCGGATAAAGCGACGTTACATCTTTATGGTTATCAGTTGGAAGAAGTATCGCATTTTAAATACTTGGGGAGTGTTTTGCGCCACGACAACACATTGGCTTCGGAGATTCCATATCGAATTGCACAGGCTCTGCTAACTTCGGGCAACTTAATAAACGTGTATGGAAGTCCCATGATCTAAAGCTTTCATCCAAGGTTAATGTTTATAAGGCATTGATTTTACCAATACTTTTATACGGTGCCGAATCATGGTGTGTTTATAGGCCTGATATAAAAAGTCTAGACACATTCCACATACGTTGCCTTAAGTCAATATTAAAAATTAAGTGACAAGAATTAAGTGCCTAACACAGAAGTTCTTCGCCGTTCCAGTATATGTGGTATGGAAGCATTACTTATGCAACGGCAACTCAGGTCGTGTGGTCACGTTCTTCGCATGGATGACAACCGTCTACCCAAAGCGGTCTTCTACTCTGAGCTAGCTGAAGGTAGACGTAGACGCGGTGGTCAGTATCTGCGTTACAAGGACGTGTTAAAGCGGCACTTGAAGGCTTGCGGTATTAGCCCGGAGTGTTGGGAGGAGATGGCATCTAACTAAGAGATGGCGTCATCTGGCGGTCGACCATCTTCAAAAGTATCAAAAAATTTGAAGATGGTCGTTTAGCAGCATTAGACGAAAAAAGAAAAACACGAAAACAGAGACCTAAGCCCTCCTACACATACACTTATAATATCCAGGGCCAACTCTACTGTCCATCTTGTGACCGGGTATTTCAAACCAAATTCGGCTTAGCAAGCCACATTAGGGCCCATGATCGTTAATTATAGTCAGGGTCGCCGTCACCAAAATCGGTGTGGAGGGCTATATATATATATATATATATATATATATATATATATATATATATATATATATATATATATATTTACTAAAATGAATTCACAATTAAAAAACAAAAGCAAATATTTAGTAATCACGGGGTATTGTTACATGACGTGGATGAAATTACCATTGTTATAATTTTAAATTTTAGTTTGCTCGTTTCCCGGAGCCACGAAACAAAATAACAGTATAGCTCTTTCAAAGAGAAAAACAGACATGGAATACTATGGACAACTTACAAATAAAAAATTATTCATTTCTCATAAAATCTTCAATTTTATTTAACTCTTTATTAGGGATCATTACTTTCACAAAAAAAACAGTTGCACGTTTACCGATCCTAAGGCAGATAGACTAAACAAAAATTAAGTTGGTGAATTTATCTATCATCTTTTCAGAATACAGTCCATTCGAAATACGAACGCGATGTGGCTCAGCATACTGGTCTACTTGGTCTACTACAGTTGTTACACAGTGCTGCTGGCTATCGCGGGACTCTGGTGCTTCGAAGAGTGCGCCCTCACTGAAGATGAGGAGTACCAGTTCTATCAGCAACAAAGGGCGATGCCATTCTGAAAAACCTGGAAGGCGCTTGTGAGTACAAAAGTTATTTTACACCACCTAGTAGTAGTACCTAGTATAGTCTGTGAAAGAAATCTTTTCTTGGTAGTTCTGCGTTTAATTGTTTATTATCAAGCATTTAAAATGGAATGGGATACATTTTGAGATAACTTTTATTAGGGCCATACTAGTACTTACTTACTCAAATTTTTACACAAATAATTTATTTTTGCATTAAGATCATCTACACTAGCTAAAGCAAAGAGTCGTCATCAGCCTCCTCTACAACTGAGAGGGTTTAGGCCTTAGTCCACCACGCTGGCCTAGTGCGGGTTGGCGGACTACACACCTAAGAAATTCCTTAGAACTTTTAGGTGTGCAGGTTTTATCACGATGTTTTCCTTCACCGTTAAAGCAAGTGATAATTCATTGCGATACGCAAAGAGTAACCAGCCTCAAATATATAGAGGAGAGTCGTCACAGCTGTTTACGTCGCTATACTGTACCATAATATAAACTATTTACGACGAGGTGCTGTTACTTGGTTGACACACTAAATATGGGTTTTCTAAATACGTTCAAACCATTTAACTATCATACATCTGTAGCAAAATAATTTGAATAAATTAATCAAGACCAGAAACTGGCCAGAATTTTTACGTCCATAATATCGAACGTTTCTGCAACCATAGTAACTGATATAAATGTATGTACACATATTATTATGTGGAAATACAGAGTTAAATGCAATCACATAAATTAATGAGAGTTACCCAATTCGCAATACTTAGTAATAGAGGTCATAAGCCATTACAAAAGGTGGGCAAAATTCATTAATTGTCCGTAATCCGGTAAACGAAATAATAATACCTTAATGTAAATATATTAATACCTTAATGTTTTTTTGTATAGAATTTATAACATACCTACTCATCGCAATTCCATAAATAGCATACGACCATACACTCACGCCTGTATTTCCCGAACGGGTTGGCAGAGGTGACCTTCATTCGCCAGAGTATTGAGTACTGAGAATTTCCTAACGGAAAAACCGAATAAAACTTTGCCCGACCCGTGAAACGAACCCAGGACCTCGTGATTGCACGGTAAATACTTGTGCCGGCAATAATTGCAAAATATATCCACTCATTAACAAGTCTGAGTGCATTATTTTATACATAAACTTCATTTAAATTTAATTAACCTTTTAAGTAGTACCTCTAATTATAATTTAAATTTTGAATGACATCAAATTAAGCATCCTCTGCAGCAGATATTCAAATCATTGGAGTTGTCATTTTTATTAAAATTGAATGTAAATGCTGTTATCTAGACATCACCATCACATTCAATTTACTATTTGGCAATAAGGTACAGTTGAAACAAATAATACGCATTTTTTAATAATACGCACACGTGGTTACAAAATTTAACTTCGCAATCGATCATTTCTAATAGTCTTCGATACGGCGACCCGCTGAGCAAAATTTTCGAAACAGATTGATATTGACTAGATGTTATGCCAACGGTTCTATTTAATGATAATTTGTGTCGCTTTTATCATAGCTTTAATCAACGAAGGGACTTTTGTATTTCCTAGGCAACCATCGCTTACGAGTTTTCACCAAGTTTTTTTTTGTATACACAATTAAAACATGATAATGAAACTGGTCCAGACCACGAAAAAATTGACAAATAAAATAAAAATATCATCAGAATCACATAGGCAGTCTTGAATCTACACTACAAATATTGTGCCGTAAATAACATAAACTACAAAAATAATATTCGTGGAAGACCAGGCGCCTCGAGCACCTGTGATTTACTCTACTGCGCTACTGAGGCAGCCATATATTACATTACTGCATGTAATGTAATAATCAGTGGAAATAGTAAAAACTCACCGTCTGTCTGTATGCACGGATGTTATACCCGTTACATCCTATCTGCGTATTACAACGAATATCCGCTAGTAACTGGGTGATGGCTACAAAGAGCCAATTATTGCGTAGGTCAATAAAGTGATACCGATCTACTGTACTCATGTACTGTTGCCATATTTTTCTAATAGAGTTGAATATGCCTATGAACTGACTGCTGTATGGTCTTGATTGTCATGTGACCTAGATCTAGGTTAAACCTAGGTCTTGGGTTCGATATTCGGGTGATCGGATTTTTTTAAATTAAAGAAATCTTAGTGGCAGCACAAAAAGAGTGATGGCAAAGCGGCAATAAACTTAAAAATTAGTAGGTGAAATCTGGATGCAGAAATGCAACTTTACCGACCCCGTAGGGAATGCAGGAGCGAGTATGTATATATGAAGGTAGTTAAATATCCAGAAGGCCAGCATGATGGCATGATTGTCTCAACTGGTGCAGAATCGTAGTCGTTTCTTGCCAATTCACAATAACATATTTGTGCTGCACTGTATTTATAAGTGCCTGTGAGATTACTTTGTCCTGCTCGTATAAATTATAATTAATTTAAATTTCCATCATTTCTTATCTGATGAAATATTATGAGGGACGAATATTTCACATTTATGCCAGAAAAATATTTATCTGAAATTCACAGCTTGACCAAAATCTACGATTACTTAGGTCTTGCAGCAGCAATACAAAATGTTGTCATGTTGTATTATATTCTCTTTTAGCAATATTTTCAGGTGGTATATTTTTTTTGAAAAGAACCTTAACTTTCTTTGAATACTGGCCTTAGATATGATTCCTTAGATATTTTAAACACTATGTAATCCAAATACTGCATTAGAATTATTAAAATGAGCTGCATATGAATTAGCTACACATATTTACCCAACTTCGACAAATCAGACTAATCCGCGCAGTGATTGACGTTTCATCCGACCCAGCTAAAATGAAAACAAAACAAATACACAATTGACAGTCTCAATTCACAATCTTCCGGAAAATACTGTTTTAGTGTAATTATGTTCTGACGTAATGGGGAGTCAAAGTATGAAGACGTCAACTTAGGTAAAAACTAAAGATTTGTTTGAAACCATTCAATAGAATATTTAAAGTTGCAATAGCAACTTTGACCCCTGCGAGGATAGAGCGCATAAAGTATTAGATTCGACAAATATTTTTTGCTACTTTTCGACTACGCCACTCTTCTGCTTTTATGTGTCAAACAAATATTTAAATAAGATATACTATAGTTTTGAGGTAAATACATATATCAACAAACTGTCAGAATAATGACAAAATGTCATCCACTAAATTTATTACAGATAAATGTGTCATCAAATAATGTTGTAACTTTACATGTTTTCAACGTATGTATACCTTTATTATTATTTAGAATATCTTCGATTTATCCATCAATGGTGTTTTTAGAGTTACGACAATAGATAATATTTAGAAGTTTCAGGAGTTATTAGTCGGACACTTTACACATACCGTAAAATCCCGATACAATTTTTAATATATTACGTGTATAAAAATGTGTTAAACCAGTGTCATTAGTGTCACCAAGATTTTCATTCATATCGTGGACTATCAAAATTACAACCAACGTTATTATAAGTTCCTGTTTGTTGAGTTAAAATTTTATCAACGCGACTCCAAAGCCTCTTACGATGACCGACGATCAGTAACAACCCTGAACCATTTCGACTTACGATTAAATGAACCACTGGCATGATTATCGATTCCGCTGTAAAAAAGTGACCTTTACCGACTTCATATAAAATTATAAACCATTAGACAAGCTTATCTTTTGCGCCGCCCAAATAATTTACAGGTCACAAAAAGCCATTGGTTTAACAACGGACGATAAAATGCCAATGCATAATTTGCAAATATGTAACATTAATTGCGGCATAAAATTACTGCACACGTTAAAACAGATGCATAACTTCCAATGTACGTTTCGTCCGCATTATGCAACAAAACCTTCCTATCGAAAGTCGGTACAAAAAGTTTAGAACTCGCAAGGTCTCGGCCCCTCTACGACGCGCCGCCTCTATCACTATTCAGTAGTCTATGGTGACGCGCGCTACACACAACCGTAAGCTTATATAGGAAAAACTCTTCGCCTGCTTGCTTACTCATATGCCCAAGACTTGCATGAAGTTTCAGTTTGAGTGATGTCTCGTTATAAAATGTACATTCGCATTTTTGTAATGTGCTCAACTAATTTGTGTTTCCTAAGTTAGTTAGAGATTTTCATGTGTTGTGCAGTGGATTTTTTATTTGCATGTATGTATGTTTTTTTATCTTTTATATAACATTTACAAAATTGTTTTTTTTATATATTATGTGAATTAAATTGCAGATAATACCACCAAACATTTTAATTGATTACGATATGATTATAAATAATTATCTTAATAAAATTAAATTCAACATACTGTTAACAGTAAAATAATCCGATAAATATTAACAGCTGTTACGAAATCAATTCAATCGAAAACAATAAAAAAGTCGAACTTAAAAGGTTCAATAACCTTTTGATCATAAATAAAAATACATAACATTTACATTAATAAATTTCCTGTTGCTTTTAACGTTTCATTCGATTCCACTCTTGATTATCCTTTATTTTTTTTCTTTGTGACCACACTGGCACTAAATTTTAAATGCAGATGGGGTCCATGAACAGATAGACAGACGATATAAAACTATGTTTCTGTTCGAAATTCAAACTTTTCATAACACTTAAAAAGAAAAAAATCCTCCGTTTTTTTGGTTTAGAATTTTACGGCCAGATGTAATGAAAATATTGAATTTTTAGAAGTTTTCATGTGATTAATGTTATTTGAATCGATATTCTAAGACCAGCTAAAATCAATGAATTACGCAAATGTAATAAACTTGTTAAACTAATTAAACCATGTTACTACGAACGCTTAAATTTGATGTAGGTTCTTCGAGAAAAATCCCTTTCGTAACGGAATTTGCTCAAAATATGATTTTCTGAGAAAAGCTTTACGTATTGAGGTATATCATGACTCATGACAAAGGTACCTGGCTGGTTGAACTGTCTGAGAATTTTCTAATGAAAAAAACTAAATACTTTTTAACGACCATGAAAACTGAGACCTCAAGATCCCACGTCACATACTTGTGCCGCGAGACCACGAAGCAGTAAGATTTTATCATGGTACATTACGGATCTAACTGACATAGAAGCTTCAAATTTAGAATGCAGTTAGTGTTTAGTGCATAAATTAAGGAAAAACTAAAATATTTTGCAATTACGGTCTAGTTTTCTAGATACCCAAACTGCATAAATAACTTTGTATATACATACATACATAAATAAAGTCACGCCTGTATTCCCTGAAGGGGTAGGCAGAGGTGCATTTCTGCACCGACAATTCGCCAGATATGTATCAGTCCCACGTAATACGGGGTGAGCCTATTGCCGTTTTTCGGGCACATTTCCAGACTCCGTGATGTTACTGAGAATTTCCTAATGGAAAAACCCAATAACACTTTGCCCGACCCGGGAATCGAACCCAGGACCTCTAGGTCGCACGGCACATATGTACTTGTACCGCGAGACTACGAGGCAGTCCCATATAAATATATAGGATTACAAAGTTACATTAGCAGTAAGATTTTATCATTGTACATTACGGATCTATGAAGAACTAGATGCACGAGATAATCAGTTAATTCGTGCTTAATTTATTTTGTACGACCCTGCGAACAGTCATTATGATTTAATAACACTTCCTTGTACTTGCCCGATGCGTGACCTTTACTTACTACACGTGGAAAAAACAATGGGTGTATTTGTGCTGCGTTTTTAATAGGTAAACAAAAACACTTGATTATTTCGCTGCAGATACGACCACAGAACAGTTGAATAATACTACAAAGGAAATGTCAGCATCGAGCGTGCCGAACCTACGATTAGACTATCATATGTTTGACACGGCCGTTTCTTAGTAGTTCGCGTTGTGTGTAATATCAAGACTTTTATAAATGTGTGTCAACTAATAGCAGCCCTTCATTTTTGTTTGAAGTTATTATAATTGGACGTAACAGAACGAACAGGTGACAAACAATCGGCGACACTCGTCCCGAATTAAAAATTGTCTATTTCCCTTCTAATCCTATTCAGCTGTTCTGTGGACACGACTAATATCGTTACGATGTCAAAGTTGACACAAATTGTGTAGGCAACTATGTAAAGCTCCTCCTGTTTATCTTCTTCCCCATAGAGGCTTGCTGAGCTTTACTCCGCGGTGTCATTTCTGTGCGAGCCACTGTCAAAATAAGAAACATTTTTCGGTTCAAAACATCAGGTCAGTAACAAAGGCGCCATAGCTAGCGATACTTGTGAGTTGCAGTGGCGGGTGTGTTGGGGGATACTCGCTATGTCCTGCTAAAATTGATAGAGGAACATTAGGTTTCGAGACATCTGAAATCTGGCTTATCAAACGAAACAGAGTTATAAAAATCAAGTCATAGGTCTTACTCTTCAGGACGAGACGTTAACACTAAATAAACAAACGACGACCACCACCATCTGTTTTTATAGTTCGCGCTGTTGAGCGAAGGCCTATTTGACAGTGAAGAAGGGTAAGAGGCCTTACTAAATCATGCTGTTCTAATGCCAGTTGGTGCACTTATTTACCCAAAGAAATTGAAGGAAACTGATAGATATGCATGTTTCATCGTAATATATTCCTTCACCTTAAGGCCTAAAGTATGTAATGATGCATTAAGTAAACACATTCTGCAAAGTCATAGGTGCGACCTTAGAAACTTACCTTAACGAGGCGGTAGTTCTATGGACATATCAAAAACTATGCGTAGATAAATTTTCAGCACAAAGGCCAACCAATATTTTTTGCGGGAGCATCACTAAATTATCAGGAAATAGGAAAAATATAATTAAAAAATCTACACCCACCCAGAAGACATTGTGACGCTTAAAAAGCTGTCAATATTTTTAGGCTTATTACATAAAATAGTTATATCGAGATGATCATACTTTTAGCCTCTCGTATCACAAATGATTCACCGCTATCTGAGATACGTAGGTTGCCTTGTATTCTCAAAATAACAATATGAAAATAGTTAATAATAATATAAAAACCGATTAGTTTAGACACCCACACCCTTTATGGCCTCTATGAATGTTTAATAAATCAATATATTTAAGGTACAAATAAAAAAATATGCATACCAAGTGTTATTGCAACAGAAGGGTCGGCCCTTCGCATGAAATACTTGAATATTTAAATGGATTACATCAGTATTGAGCCCTTGACTCGGCGTGTTAAAGCCGAAGGCGTCAGATTTATTGTACCACTAGCTTTTACCTCCAAATTCGAACGCTCTGATCGTCGGAATTGAATTTTAGAAATGTCAACATCATGCGTCTCAGATTATGATAATTTACTGTTCAAAGGGTGTGACCTTTTAAAAAAATAATAAAGAAAACGTAATTTACTTATTGGGTTCCAATAGTATACGGTAGGTCTTCACCAAAAATTTCTTAACAAACTGTTGAAAGCAGAATTTAATGTCGGAGTAATTGAGCATCTGTGAGCAGTGATATTGTGAGTTGATGAAAGACGTAACACTTCAATAGTTACTTATTTATCTTTAGCTAATTCTATATAATAACACAAAAATCGAATACAATCGAACTCGTAAAAGGAAAAAAGTCAACAATAAATCACAGAAGGTTTCAAAACGTGCAAAATCTTTTGTCGACGTGCTATTTTTTTAACTAAAGAGGAACAATATTTTTTCCAATGCTTTGATACCTCGGTGCTAAATACCCAGCATACGTGTTACGTGTTATGCGAAACATAACAACAATTTTTTTCTTGAAATAACAATAATGAGCAAATAACTTTATTATCTAATTATGCGAAATCACGTATTTGAATTAAACGACTAGTCATCGGTTGATCAATAGATTAATGTGAAACTATAAAAACTTTTGAAGAGATTAATCCTCTTCTTAGAATTATTTACAGTGCAATGGCATTGAACAAAATTATCAACAAAAAGTAGGTTTACATTTATTTTATTTCCTAAAAATTAGTATGTGCGCATCTTATTCGAATTTTCTGATCATAATAAACTCGGCTCATTACATTACCCTTATTAAGTATCCGTGCAAGCATTTGGGTGGTAAAATAATTTAAAATACTTTTAAAATAAAATTTATTCAAAATTTACTTACTTAATTTTACTCTTATCTTTCCTCCAATTCAAACAACTTAAACAATCTTAAAGACAGGATTCTTAGACTAAAACGCTATGTATATATCAATCAGAGAGATAAGAATTGTAGAAAGCTATAAAAACATAAAACAGCTACGGTATGAAATTGGGTATAAGTTTGAGTTGTGGTTTAAAGTGGTTGTTGACAAAACTATCAAATGTTACCTACATTATAGGTTTTATAGAATATCATTTATTTTAATCTCACAAATCCTTTTAATGCAAAAATTGCAATTTTATTCCGTAAATTGTAGAAAATACAGCAGGTTTTTCTTTCGACCTTTGGTCACGTATCTAAAATTCTGCTTAATATGCGTGTATAGAAAATAGAATAATTTAATTGTGCAATGCCAAATAGCGGTACACGCAACAGTCAGGATATTGCGAGCCACACAAGGACTTGGAAATCCGACAGTAATGACCCGTCCGGATGTTCCGATGTTAAGGGCCAGTGGGTCAGTAGCAAGTGTATTTGATTTTATAAGCTTCCCCTTTTGTTTCGTCAATGTTGAAACTGACGTACTGTATTCTATAATCATCATTATCAACCTGACGTCATAGGCCTTTCCCGAAGAATTCTAGACTGGCTTAGAAAGATCGCCTGTCTCGTTGTATTGTTTTCTAAAAGAAGAAGAAATTAGTGGTGCAATGAATTCAGTATAACAAAGAACACGATCACTTTATTCTCAACGTTAAAAAATCCAAGTTAAAAACTTCGTTAGGTTCATAGATTTTGTCCAGAATTTTAATATTTAGCCGTGAACTATGTCGTTCTGAAACTGAATAACCATCCATGTCTTAATCTAATAACATTGTTTATATATCTGTTCGTCATTTATATCATTGTCTTATATTTTCATTCTATGAACAACTTAAAGAGACACGAGTTTTGATTTAAGTACATTTTTATAAATGTACAATGTAATGCATCCGATGCTAATTTAAATCAATGTAAATTTTCTTCCGCAGCTCGTCGGAAACTGGTTTGAATTTCGCATATATGTACATATAGCAACGTTGCGTGATTACCAATGACACAACACCAGTCTTACGTATTTTAATTGTTGTTCGAAAACGATTGTTGAATTAATTTGGGCCCGTTCGTGCAGGATGGAGCGCGGTTTTACGATTTTGCAATATTTTATACTTATTAAATGAGTTTATTACCAATTTTTTCAACGTTTACTTAGCCTAGTTCGTATATAACATTTAAGCGAAGGATACTCCTAATTTTACTGGTATTGCCTTGTATAATACTCTCAATTTTTGGCATTAATAATTCATAACATAATTATATTCATCCTCATCAATATATCACCAATAAAATGTATGAAAGAACCTTCGTAGAAATGAAACGTCATAGTATTAGTGCCAGTTAATCAATCTTCAAATTAAGGGTCCCATATATCATAACGGTTTAAGGTCTTTAAAACTGGGCCACGACACGGGCCATACGTTCGCAGGGCCCGAGGTAGACTGGTCAGCGCAAGGTCGAGTTTCCACATTATTTGGTAACTATGAGTTAACCGCGATCATCGGTCAAGTGCTTTTCGGGAAAAATCTGTTTGTGACGTTAAGAAATATTGGTAAACAGAACTTCTGTATTTTTCTGACATTGCTGAAATTCATTGTACTAGAAATAAAATATTTTCATATATGTTTGAGGAACATATCGAAAAACAAGTGAATTAATTAAAATTAATGATAAGAAAAAGATGCTCAAAACCATGTCGGCAGAGCTTTAAAAGCATACAAAAGAATGTCACTTGCGTACTTTTACGCATCGGTAAAAATTAAAATCCCTCCACGCTTCTTTCAGTCTTTCAATAGTCATTGATTTCTAAAATTTTCTTTGAATCTATTTCAGTTTTCTATACATAAATTATTAAAGATATTTCTTAAGACATTATGCTTCATTTCTTCTTCTTTCCGTCTCTGCGGTTTGTTCATAAGAAAATTTTTGATTCATGAAAACTAAAGAGTTACGATGTCGTTGCAACTACACTTGATTGCAATGAAGGTTATCTAGTATTTAAGTTATTAGCAAATCAATATTACCGGTTTAAGCAGTTTCGGTAAAATGTGGAAGGAACGGTAATTGCCCATAACCTGATTGCCATGACCCTAACCTGTCAGCTGTTTGTTGGCTATCAGATTGAAGCCCACATGTTTAGGGTAGGATTCTTATAAAATTTTCAACAAATCTCTATTACGTCATATAAAAAAATTAATTTAATTTAATACTTCATAAATGGTTGAATAAATTAACATGCATTTTAATTATATTTGACAAACAGACCGAAAATTCATTGTGTTAATTTTGCACTTTAATTTTTTTTAATTGAGTCATAAACCTTTTTCTCTGAAATCTTTCATAATAATAATATTACCATAGTGTTGCCAAAATATTCAAACGAGAGAAAGGTGCTGTATCAATTAATGGTGACACGTAAAAGACTTGACTCTTGCAATAAAAAATGACCGTTCTTTATCAACGAGTCTTTTAACTAATCATTGTTAAATATTAATCAAGTGGTCCCAGACGATAGTTGCTGCATCAAAACGTTACACAATTAGTTTTGTCGATAAAATTAATTAGCAAAGGAAACGTGATAAATAAGTTTTTTTTTCATTTATATAAATATCTATTCGAGGAGACGGCTTTGTTGCATCATAAGCGTGCGGGGAGCGATCGGGAGGTCGTATACATACATTATATTCAATTCCTGAGTCAGACAAAGTATTCTTAGGTTAACTAGTTAACCTTAATAGTACGGAGTCTGGCTATGTATTTGGTAAAGGGTAAATGTCCTCAATTACATAATAATCTATTGCTCTGCCTTCGGGGATAAAGGCGTGATGTATGTATCTTGCGTTTGCCACTGATTTCTTCCGAGTAATCCAGCCATAATCATATTTATTTATTCCATACTGTACATACAGTAATTTAATTAGGTAAATGTTATTTAAATGTAAAAATAATAAAAAATAAAAACAAAAGAAGAAACCAATTGTACCTAAAATTTGTCAAGTGGCAGTATTTTGTAAATAAAAACATAGTAATATGTATAAGTATATGCTAGTGTATTTTTAAACAGGCCGCGTTATTTAAAAAATACAGTACAGTTTCCTACATTATAAAAGGACTTTTGCTGTTTAGAACTGTAGGCCATATAATAGTGACAAAACTGCCTTATCATCATCTGCAACTGCTGATTAATAACGAATGCTTGTTTTGGAGACACAACACATAGACATCATCGAGACATGTTTTGTTGTTTGTTCCTGTCGGTTGGGAATTTATAGAGACCCACGTTCTGGTTCAATGTTTCCTATCTACCACGTCAAAAAGCCTCATATAATATTCATGAAATAGCATTTTCCTCAACCTCTCCATTTTTCTTTTTTTTATAAATGTTCAAAGGCTTGCTTCACGTAAATAACTTTAAGGCCTGTGAGCTATAAGGTTAACCAAAATGACTTACAACCATACATACTACATACAACATTAGGTACTATATCTTCAAAGGGGTTTGAAGTCTCACGTAATGGAGTGCGAGCCATTACCGTTTTCGGGCACAATTGTTTTCCAATTTGAAGAATCCAATACCACCTAGCCCTTTAAATCGCATGCCGCACATTTATACTGTGATCAAGGTAGTTTGTAATCATTTGCCACCAGATAAATCAAATACATTAAAAATAAAATGCCGGACCAATGGAGTACAAAAATGTAGTTCCCAATCTTTGTATCACACAAGAATGTAACAATAACTCGATTGTTATGAAAGAAAACAATCCAATTTACATATTTTAATTAAAATTTGTTCATGAACTAAAATTTCACTTATGCCACTGGGTTAGTCGGCGGTTGGCCTCGTGTGCACTCAGCTTTGTTTTAAGGAGTTAAGAAATCATTAAACAAAATGCCCAAGGTGTTTTTCACCACCATAAACAAACATTAATCAAGGAAAAATAACGCAAAAAGTACATAAGTTCGTTACAAAACCTGGGTCACAGATATGAAATAACCTAGGATTTGTTAGCCTGGCGCAGTTGTCTGAAAACAAGCTTGTTAAACGCGAGGCTGTGAGTTCCAGCCTAGCATTTAGGCAAGTGTTTGACTGATCCACTAATATTTGTTTCGAGTTTGAATGTTTTTCGGACTTGATATAAGACTTGTATCGTAGGAGCTTAGAGTCATATGTTATATGACTGTTGAGTGTGTTTATATTTTTCAAGGTCAACTTCAGTATTCATCACTTATCGCGACTTTAAACTGTGAAGGAAACATCATGAGTTTCATCATTCGTGTATGCAACGCAGTAGTAATGAAGAGTAAAAAATATTAAATTCGTCTATGCCGATGTGGTGTACTCAGGCCTGGCTTCTATCCGCAACAGACGAAGCCTGTGGAGTGGTGGATATCATAAAATTATTACCAAAATCATGAATAGTTACTACAAGGATCATTCGGTCAGTAATTTGTTAACGCCTGAACTTCTGACCTCAAACATACGACGTCAATACCCCATGATGAAAGCAGACTCTTGATTAAATACATAATGAAGTGCATATATCACGTCGAGATAGTGTGCAAATATATTTCGCCACATACATAAATGCGTTAAAACTATTTTTTCCAGCCATTACATGAAATGTTTTGATGTAATCCGTAGTCAGTCAGAATATTAACAAGATTGTCATTTGTAATTGTTGTTTTTTTTTTATTTTACTGCATGTGCAAATGGATACCGGCTCAGATGATGTGATATACATAGCTTTTTTCCGCGGATTCACCGGTGTTGTTTTTGTAATTATTTATTTTTTATTTATTTTCTTTAGTCTTGGTCCCACGGTGTGTTTACATTTCAATGTTTATGACTCGGGCTTGTTTCCCGTGTCGATAATAATTGCGTTTATCCATTACTTATTTAGCCTTCGTGCTCTGATCTTGTACTCGGAACGACATGGTGGCGTTGCTGTATATGCTTTTCAACACTTCGATGTACCGATAGTCGATGTCGCACCGCTGGAGAGACTCTAGCACAGCCCAGGTCTCGATCGAATCAAAGGCTTTCTCATAGTCCACAAACGCTAAACAAAGCGGCAAGTTATATTTTGTATAATTTAAAATTGGTTTTTTGTATAATTTGCCGAAGCGTATGGATGTGGTCTATGGTGCTAAAGCCATTTCGGAAACCGGCTTGTTCAGGAGTTGGGGGCTCGACTCTCGAAGTTGTGGACGAATACGTCTATTTAGGACAAGTGGTCCGGTAAGGCAGGTCCAACTTCGAGAGAGAGGTCAATCGTCGAATCCAACATGATGATGATTACTTATTTCTTTTAGAAAGTGGCAGTAATGAATATTTGTAAATATCCCGTTATGTCCTCTGTTGTCTTCTTAAACTTTTGGTCGCATAAAAATGACTTATTTATCTGACATATGCTTCCCGTACCCAGGACCTCCCCCAGGAGTACCTCCCCCCAGGACTGGCGGGAAGTAGAGTCTTAAACAGCTTTCCCCTAAAGAAAAAAAAGGCAAAGATGCATTTCTGCAACCACATTTCGCCAATTGTGTTGTATAGGGGGCGTGCCCTTTGCCGTTTTTCGGTCACATTTTCAGACTTTGAGCTGATACTGAGAATTTACTCATGGAAATCCAATAACACTTTGTCCGTAGATAGATCGTAGGACACAAAGACGCACCGCGAGATTACGAGTCAGTTGAGCTAATAATAACAATCATTATATAGGTATATATCAGAGGTATATCAGAGGCCATTGCAGCATACAAAAGGGGCAGGCAGAGGTGCATTTCTGCACCCACATTTCGCCAGGTATGTATCACGTACAAGTTCCACGTAACAGGGTGCGAGCTTATTGCAGTGTTTTGGGCACAATTCCAGACTCCGTGCTGCTACTGAGAATTTCCTAATGGACAACCCAATAACACTTTGCCTGACCCAAACCGAACCCAGAACTTCTAGATCTCACGGCACATACTTGTGCCGCGAGACCACGAGGCCATTGCAGCACTACTTCAGTTTCCAAATACATAATTAAAGCATGCCTTAAGCGTTCATTTGGCATTTGCCATTTGGTGGCTGGCAATCAATCAGTCATCGCCGGACCGGTCCATTTTGCAATAATGTTTTGAAACTTATTGCCAGTGTATTGTCAAGTGCGCATCAAAATTTGTGTGAAACATTCTGCCTTACTGATCAACATTACCTGTACACTACTGCTGAGCCTCGGCCACTATGATTGTGACGGAGTTTGGTTGTATTCCACCACGCTGGCCTAATGTGCATCGATGAGCTTTACATACCTAAAAAATTTCAAAGTCAAAATCATCTTTATTCTAATACATTTTTACAAGTTCTTTTGAATCGTCAATATTAGAATTGTTTTTTAATTATTGCCGCTTCCAATTTTAGCCATTGCAGGTGCCTCTAGTGGTTCTGGTTTTATTTGTTATAATTCGAATAATACTAGACATAATATTTCCTCGTTCCTGTCTGCATAAATTATGCTAAACAAAATGTTACAGCTTAATGTTATAGCTTTACAGCACTGCAATAAAAGATACACTAAAAAGATATATTTTTTAATTTATCTATAATTTGTTCTTAAGGTTAAACACCATTCAGCATTTCCCGTTTTTATATGAACAATATTGTTCTGAACAATTAATGGCCTATTATATGATGCCTCGTATGAGAATAATTTTGCACATACATACATATGTATAATTAGACATTTATGTTAAAATCAAACACAAATTCATTAATTTTATTTCTTGCGTACTTGAACTCTCAGACTCCACCAGATAAAAACCAGACTTAAACATTAGCCTCCCGTAAAGACCATGACAAAAAATACAACACATCGAACAAGAACACAATCTAAATACACACAATTAATCCTAACACGGAATCTACTAAGGCCGTAGTTTTTTACACTGCAAGTTTACTTTGAGATGCGTTATTAAATTGTGGGCACCATTTCCGGCACCTCGGGTAGAGGGCACCCATAATTGCAGTAATGTGAAAAACCCAAGTAAACAGTTTCATAGAATATTCTAAACAATACTCTTATAGTATTTTTTTTGCCTTCAATTACAATTGACGTACATTAAAATTATGATGACGTGCAGTGACGCTAAAGTTTGTCATAGCTTTAATTTATGACACGTGATACAATAGTGCAAAAAAAAATCAAAGACGACAGGCAAAAAAAATAAATCTCTAAGCCGATAAAGCGAATGAAATATAATTAGGTCCAGAAATTTAACAGTAAATTTACCAGAAAAAAAACAATTGACCAAATGTGGGTGTGTAGTGTTTGTATACTTGTCTCGGGAGCACGGGTAGTGGGGGACTCAGTCTTGTGCGAGCCGGTGGTGAGAGCGGACGTGTTACCCTGACTGCTGGTGACGTAACGAGCCAATACTTTACCCTCGTGAAGGCACGAGTACTACAAATGGCGACGAGGTAAAAGGTTAGTGCAATATAATGATAAAAAAGCGATAAATTTATTATTATAGCGACAAAGTATTAAAAAAATAAAAAATAGAGGGTATACATAACATTAACATAAAAACATTTCACTTATGGTAAAATACATGAAGTAGTTTACTAATGCCTTGGTCATTTTACATAGCTGACTAAAACGCAAATTGTACGATGAAATACAACACTCGATTTCTAAGCTAATTAATTCCTAGCTAAGATTAAGGAATATATTCTAAGGGAAAGTCCCTTATAACCGAATTATGTTTGAATGACCATAAAACAGGTCCTGTAATGCTGATTAGTATCATAAGTCCAGTCACGTCAAGGATACGTTATGATAAATTAAAAGTAAAACATTAGCAATGCTCAATTTTCTGTCGAACAAGACAGATGTGTTAAAGCACAGATGTTCGTACCATAACTTGTTGCTTGCTTATCTATTAGAAATGTGGTTTCTATTGTTTTCACCGGTCGGCGACACCGCCTGTGCGCCTGCCTACCCACAGATTTAAAATATCTCCTGGTTACAACGCTTGCGTTATGTCATTAAAGATCAGAATGGCTTACTCTCCCTGAATAAAATAATTTAATAATTTGTTGCATATTTTTACCCAAGAAAAATATAAACATCTGTCTCCCATTTTATGAGACTTGTTTATTTATGAATGTTTTATATTCAATTAGTATGAAACTAGTATTGTGTGTGAATAATGAAAATAGTAACTACAAATATGCATTATAAAGATATGCCGTACATTTAAATTTAGTATCGAATGCTTTATTTTCACAACAATACAGTCAGTACTGAATATATAGAGGTAGTCTGCTTGGCCAGACGGTACCTAAATGATTTTTAAAACAAGTGTGACCATGCCGCATGCAAAGTAGGCAATGCTTTTTCATATAGGCGGTCTAACTTCGCAAAAATCTACAAATTTACTATCAAATTAGATAAATATTTTGCACCTAAATAAAGCCTCGTTTTCGATTGACATCTCTTTACTGTGAGACATCAGTATAGAGAGAAATTTGATAAGTTTATTGATCAACGTAATGAAAAGTGAGTCAGTGTAATTGACTGATTGATGACTTCACACTTGACAATATTATTTTTGCATCCAGCAAGGACTATCAACGGTACTGGACTCAGTAGATGCAAAAGAAAGCAAAGCGAGCATGTTCTATGTTTCCGTTGTGATGATCATCAAATAATGTGTGGCCAAAAAAAAAAATTGAAGTTTGAAAATTATTATAAATATTGTCGTACCATTTGTTGAGAAATTTAAATGGAATCATAAGCCCGAAGAATAGATGGTGTTGACCCTATTACATGTTTGTTTGAGGGCGTGGAAACGGAAATGCTAATTAATTCGAGAATTAAAATGTCATTAATGACGCTACTTGGAAAATGTAAAAAAAAATCTAAGGCGTTCGGGTAGATATTTATGGCCTATTGAAGTCAAAATCCACTTATAGTTTTAGAAAGTTTTGATTCGAATTTTCGAGGTCGAAAATGGTGTAGTTTCTAAAAATCGACGAATTATGTGGTAAAGTGATAGGTACCAGATAATCAGATAATCTTCTTAGAAATGAAATATCAACTAAACATTAAGTTTTGAGACTAGGTCTTAAAGTAAATGCAGTCGCGGAAACGTTTCTTAAAATCAAGGATGTTCAAATCTATATTCCAATAGAGCGAGTCTGTTCAACAAATTTCTTAACTTAGCTTAGCTTCACACGTGTTCAATGTCTATTCAAACACAAACATCTCGTGTTTGGTATTTTATGCGCATATGAAGGCTTTTAAAAAAAAAAAAAAAAATAGGAAAAGGAACCATTTAGAGAATGATGCGAAAGGTTCAAAGTATATCATTTCTTGGGCATGAACTGACTCCAGGGGGAGTTAAACCTTACGAAAAAATGATAATATATCAGTCAATTAGAGTCTGTTTCTAGTGAAGAAGTGCAAGTTTTCTGGGTTAAGTTAGAAACATGGGCAAGTAGATTCCTGATTTAGGAACATACACTGAACCTTTGCGCGAGTTGTTGAAATTAAAGTTGGCCAAGACTGCGAATATAGATTCATATTGGGCCGTTAGCCGGACTGAGGCATTGACTGTTTGAAACTCAAATAAGATCATTGGGTATTGTGACTCCTTTGATAGAACCTAAGTTTTTGCCTATGTTAGTCCAGTTGTACTGGGAGCTGTACCCGTCAAAGTAAGCCGAGGATGGTTGCATATGGCAACATAAGTCTGATAGACCGTGAGAAGCGTTATCAGACCGAGAGTAGTGAGCCTTTCCATATGTACCTATTTGTTTTGAAAATACTGTTTACAGTTAGGTGATGTTAGTAGACAGAGCTGGAAAGCTAACTAATCTCACCTGCAAACTCCCTGGCATTAATGTTGTCGACCGCTACATATACTTTGGCTCCCAAATTTGCAATGATGGCAGTTGTGCTCCCGAGATAAAAGAAGAATCGGGATGGGAAAGGATGCAATGACCCGCTTAAATAACATCTGGAAGAAGAGAGGAATTGGTATCAAAACCAAGATCAGACTGATACGTGCCCTAATATTTCCAATTTTCTTGTATGGAGTAGAAACTTGGACCATTCTAGCTAGAGAGAGAGAGCTAACGGATTGATGCACTGGAAATGTGGTGCTGGCGGCGGATGTTGAGGATACCGTGGACTGCGAAACTCACCAATGCATCAATCCTGACACAACTTCGAATAAAAACTCGCTTGTCCAGTATATTTCAGCCATGCATCCTTTCATACTTCGGTCACACGATGCGCAGAGGCGACGGAAACCTGGAAAAAACTGATTGTGTTTGGGAGCACCGAAGGCAAAAGGTCACGCGGTCCTGCACCAACAATATGGTCCGATCAAGTAAAAGAGTCGTCGACCTCCAAATTCTATACTGCCGTAAGGGACGCGCTGGACAGAAACCGGTGGAAGCAGATCATCCGCTCCAGATGTCACCCTAATGCTGACCACGATCCTCAGATATGAGGGACCAACCAGAGAGAGAGATGGAGATTTAGGCAGTGGGCCCCATAAAAAGCTTATTATAAAAATTTTAGATTATTTTGGGGTTAATAAGCCCTAGGAGTAAAGTAAATTGATCTTGAATCGTGAATTGTTTAATTTCGTGTTGCTGAGGGAGTTTCTTGCCGTTTCTTCTCCACAGCGATAATACGTTTCGAAGCGGCAATAATACAATAAATAAATAAATAATAATTTTAAAAAAAGGAAATAAAGCAAATATTGAGCACTTGTGGAAAGATAGACAAAATAATAAACTCTTAAACTGATTTGTTATAATTAAAAAGTAAATTATGATTTTAAATAAATATATTAAGGGAGGGATGTAGTGTTTGTATACTTGTCTCGGGAGCACGGGTAGTGGGGGACTCAGTCTTGTGCGAGCCGGTGGCGAGAGCGGACGTGTCACCCTGACTGCTGGTGACGTAACGAGCCAATACTTTACCCTCGTGAAGGCACGAGTACTACAGGGTGCAGCTTGAACAGACAATCAAATCACAAATATCTTATTGTATACATAAAACTCAAAGTTAGCAAAAAAAAAATTACCTCATTAGACCGGAGTCGTGGATGTAGCCCAGCGCTTGTGTCGTAGTAATACAAATTTGATATCATTATGCGTTCTATGTTTTTTGTATAAAGTTTTAATCTTAAAAACGTAGTGCGTTGCGATATTTTTACCATCCGAGGATTACAGCGCCATCTATTTTTTAAAGTTCAGCAACTTTAGCATAACAAAATCTCATGGGCGTACCCAGCTTCTGGCCTAGGGGGGGGCAAGTCAGATCGTCCGCGGCTGTTTTGTCATACACACTACACAAACACATCTACATAAAACATAAGGTATATGCATATGTAGTACCTATGCATATATTGCATTATGTAGGGCAAACAGCCGGAAATAATCCTGCTTTATAGGTAGTTAAATAAATAAAAGTAGCCCCCCCCCCCCCCCCGGGTACGCCCATGCAAAATATGTAACTTTAATTTGACACTTGAAATCGAAACGATTTTTACGATACCACAACGGAATGCAAGCGGCATAGCTTCCTCCACTCAAGATCGCAATTGCGTTAAGTTATTGCAATACAGTGGTCACGGGCGATGTTATACGATATAACTGGGCGAAGGTCGGTAAAGTTCTAATTGCCGATTTTTTTTCACAACGTAAAAGTGGCAATAAGGTGTTTAAACACACGTAAGCTATGATATTTTTGGTGTTCCGTAACTATTTTTCAATATTTTTTTGCCATTCTCCAGTGACTGAATAAAAAACAAATTACTAACACATTTTAATATTGAAGCCAGCATTTTTTGGTTACCTACCTATGGAATGATAATTTAATCAAACTATTGAATTAGTTTTATCGCTAGTACCTAATACAAACTATCATTAGATATGATACGATACTGTCGAAAATATAACTGACCTTAAAAACCTTCATTGTCATGCTTATATCATAAATACAACCGGAATGTCTATTTTTATCCCCTCCGTTACGTTTCTCTTCACTGTTATATTTTTTTCATGATCCGTGGAGAGATGATATAAGATGAGATTAGATAGATAAGCTATTTTCTAGTTCACAGAACATGCCACAACAAACCAGCATCGCGGTGTAGGGAAATATTTTGTATCGCTAAAAATTAACTCGCAAATTAAACCGACTCAAACCTATCCTTAATCAGTAGCAAGTTGGATGGACGATCTGGTAAACGTAGCTGGCAGATATTGGATACGACTGGCCCAGGATAGGGACGAATGGCATGCTGGATGAAAGTCCTATGCCCAGCAGTGGGATGAAAAATGGCTGTAAATTATGATGATGACGAAACCTTTACTTTATTAAAAAGCTACGTAACACAACTGACGCCATCTATATAACAATAGGCTAAACTGAACTTTTTGGTACACATGCAGTCCAAACTCACGAGACATATCGTAGGTTAACCCTCGAAAGTATTTTTTATGGAATAAAACTGTGATATAATTACTTAATAAATAAAGATTATTAAATAGTAATGTTGAAAACGACATGGAATACTTTGACTTTTTGACAGCGTCTTTGTGATTTTCAAATCTACATCTTTTGAGTTCGATTTTATCTCAGATAAACCCACTATTTGCTAATCATCAATAATAATTGAGCAAATATTCCATGCCATATACAAAGTCTAATACATGTAACAAAACATACGCAAACATCCGTTTTTGTTGTCAGAATTAGTATTCGCACATTGAAAAATACATATGCAATAATAACGATATGCGAATACAATACATAAAAACCATAATTGAATAAAATATTATTAATGATAAAAAGTCTAATTTTTTTTGTATGTAATTGTGGGACGTATATGGGCTGACGATGATGATGTAATAAACTAACAATTCGATGGAAAAACCAAAGATTAAAAAAACTATAATATAACTACCAAGATCTATTAATTGAGTCTTAGTAAAAACTATCCATTACCTAAAGGTTGTTAGAGACGTCTGGTTCAAACCGAGTTCGTTCACCTCTAGCGCAGTTAACTATTGCATTTGTGAATGGTAACTTGAAATTATGGAAAAATTCCACGTGTTTACTGATTAAACTGTCCGTTTCGGTTTCGTTAGGAAATCTTTTTTAAAAAATAATGAGAATAATGAAATAATATATGGATTGTAGTTTTTTATGTTTAATTAATTATTTTTATTTTGTTACGGGATCATCACTTTTTCTTTAAATAAATGCAAAATATTTAGGTAACATCTGTTATTAAAAATCAATACATTTTATGATATCAATCATAAACGCCCATATACGTCCCACTGCTGGGCACGGGCCTCCTCTACAACTGAGAGGGTTTAGGCCTTAGTCCACCACGCTAGCCTAGTGCGGGTTGGCGGACTACACACCTAAGAAATTCCTAAGAACTTTTAGGTGTGCAGGTTTTATCACGATGTTTTCCTTCACCGTTAAAGCACGTGATAATTCATTGTGAATACACACATAACTTCGAAAAGTCAGAGGTGTGTGCCTGGGGTTCGAACCTGCGACCGCCGAAATTCTCGACCGCGCGCGTAAACCTCGAGGCAATCACTGCTTTTTCGAGGCCATCACTGCTAAAACGCTCTTAAACATGCATTATGATATACCAAAATATAAGTAAAATGCTGTTAATCACTCCTCAAGCAAACTGACACGATTGTTTAGAACTCAAAATAAAGCATTTATATTGTCATACATGGTAATTAAAACGCTTTATTCAATTTCGTTTGTTACGTTACAAACATAGATACAATACATTCTAAATATTACTATTTGTACTACATTTAATGTTTCATAAATATATTCTTGATATTAAATGTGTATGCCAATTACAGTATTACATTAAACTCTTGGTATGGGCCGTGGCACTAACGCAATGCACAGACATTTGTTAGGTGATTCAGACGGCTATCTCCGACTCTACATATGAGGTAAATCTGTCTATCACATTAGGCAATCGTGGCATAGTCGCCAAACTTCTAACGTAAAATTAAGTTGTTTTGCAGTTCAGATACAAGCTAAACGATACGGATACGCAAAAGTACAAGCGAAACATAATTTATCTTTAAACACATCCAAGGTAACCACGTGTTAGACTTATCACAATTGTCCACAAACTGTAACGCGAGTAAATAGTACAAGCGGCTGAAGGCCGTCCGGAGGTCTCGAGATATATTGCGAAACGGCAATCTCTTGTGCCGCCTAACCACCTTTCAAGTGCGGAGCGTTGCTCAACCTCTCTCGCACATACTTGTGCTTTTTCATGAATTAAATGTGTTACAAAATTTAGTCATTTGAATAATATGGTAAATGTAATGAGATGATGACTAATTGGACGAGGGTCAGGAAATATTACGTTTGACGTGTTTGTCGTGACAAAATTTGAAAGGTTGATAAATAAATATAGAAAGTTGTATGTACACATAAATATTTCTTGACAAGACAAGTTTACTGTGTATTTTGTTTTTGTTTTTTGTGGGCTTCCTGTATTTAATAATCTTTTTTTTTTATCCAGCGTCGGCTTTAACGAATAATGCTTTTAAAGTTAAGAAATTCTCAGTAGCAGCACGGAGTCTTGAAATGTGCCCGAAAATCGGCAATAGGCTCGTCCCCTAATATGTGGGACTGATACATGTTTGGCGAAATGTGGGTGCAAAAAACCACTTCTGCGTACCTCTTCAGGGAATAAAGGCGTGAGGTTATGTATGTATTTTTAGTAATAAAACATAAAAAAAGCTTTATAGCAACAATATGTTTTTGTAAGAAAAACATTATTTCCCCAATTTACCTAAACACACACGATTATAATTTACCATAAGAGCCTAAAAGATTACTTATGTCAAAATAAAATCTTGACAATCGTGACTTTCTTCCTTAACCACAGTTATCTGAGTTTTTGAAATCCACATTTCGTAATAACCTATCGAGTACTTAAACGATGAAGGAAAACACGGCGAAGAAGACGGTGTACTTGAGAGGTTTCTGCAAGGAATTCCTAAGAAATGTGAAATACGCCAACCCAAAGTAAGCTGTAGCTTATTTAAACATATTACATATTATTATTATACATAATTATGTATATTATAAAAAGTCGTGATGGTCTTGAGGGTTAGGTACGCGGTCGGAAATATCGCCGTCGCGGGTACTATTCCAGGCACACACATCTAACTATTAGAAGTTACGTGTGTATTCACAAAGAATCATCACTTACTTACAGTGAAGGAAAACATCGTGAGGAAACCTGCACACCTAAAAGTTCTTAGGAATTTCTTAGGTGTGTAGTTCGCCAACCCGCACTAGGCCAGCGTGGTGGACTAAGGCCTAAACCCTTTCAGTTGTAGAGGAGGCCCGTGCTCAGCAGTGGGACTTATATGGGCTGATGATGATAAAGAGACTGCTTTGAATATTCAACTTATTAAAAATAGTCAGTAAATACGAAAAAATAACTCTCAATTACCAAATACCTACCATTATTTTATAAATATTACATACAGGAATAAAAAAAATATCGATCGATGCCTACCATTCAATTAATAGTACTGTGATAAAAAGTTATAACACGGAAAAACCTTTAAAAAAATGCGAGACTGGAATAAAAAATAAAAATCTTATTTAAAAAAATGAGAAAAGTAAATGTGTTTTAAGTCTAGTTGTTACTCGCAGACATAAAAGCATAAATAAAAAAATAAAAAAACAATATAAGTATTGCCCATAACCATCTTCAAGTTTTCATTTATCTCTACCGAAAAACTTTATTATCGATTCAGCGGTTTCGGTATGGAAGAGTTTTGAATAAATAAACTTACTTGCTTCAATACTAATATTGTCAATTCAATAGTGAGCTAGGTGTAAAATTTAAATCTAGTGTAAATAGTCCATATTCTTTTACATCCCTCAGTTTATGTTTTCAACATTTATTGATAAATAGTTAAGTACTTAAGGCATAGAGGCATAAAATGGCATAACGCATTTATTATAAGAGCTAGGATAGTCAAGTTTTCGTAGAACCTCCGCCCGGTGGTTGGGGGCGTAAGAATACCGCCACGGCATCCCCTGCCTGTCGCAAGAGTCGACTAGTAGGGGTTATCGGGGTTGTTAGGCGTACTATGGGCGAGGTACGCCCTTACAAGAGTTGTACAACTCCGAGATGTGCGGCAGAGTGCATGGCCTCCTGAATGTCGCGGACGCTCACACCATGTGAGCGCCCTAAATAGGGACAAGTAAGAGATATCTGGAATACCCCTAACTCAGAGGAGTCCACATTTGGACAGAGCGTTGGGCGGCAACGGGAAACAATTAAGGGCGTTCGCCCTGTATTTACCGTACCGCCCAAAATGCGCAAGACGGCCATCGAGAGGTTTTAGTCGGTATGCCCGCGTAGGATTTTGGTTAGGGACCTAACTGAACCAAGCGAACAATAGTTCCACGCGTTGAGTTGGAATTCCAGTGACCCCGTCATACCCTTTTGGCCTCCCCCGAGGTACCGAAAAGGGAGCTTAAGGCGCTTTCCTCTCGTTAAAAAAAAAAGTATACATTGGGTCCCTGTACGATTAAAAGAGAATGTTTAATCACGATAGCGAAATACACGGCTAAAAACACTAGAAATATTGCTTTCAGAAAAATATCAAGGCATAAGATTTAAAATCAGTCCATGAACCGTAATTATCACTACAAATTACTTGTTGTACTTGTCGAAGCAATCTACGTGATCTCTACGGAAAGTCTGTGATTATTACGTTCTTAACGTCAAACCGCCGCTTTTCAATAGGGAGACAATGCATTAGACGTCATCAGTGAGTGAAGAGATAATAGACCTAACATGAACGTTTTGAGGTCGAATATCGTCTGATATTAGGCGTGGCGCATACGTCCTTGTAGAAGCGTGGGAGACGGCGGGTGTGCGATTGGTGGTGTGAGCGCGCGCGATTCAATTCTCAAACGGCAAGCGTCGCGCGCGCACAGTTTTCATTTTTGTCGCAAGGTTTCATTTTTGCTTTCATTTCACACAAATGAAATGCAAATTTTTAATTAACTAGTGTTATATTCCACTGAAAATAAAATGATATATTCGTCGAAGTTTAATCGGTACTGTTTTAGCTTTGCATAAGAAAAAATATTGTTTTCTAAAACCAAATCATTGTGAAGTATATAAAATTTTAGGAGCAAATTATTTACATTTACATTTAAATATAGACATTTAATAAAAAAATACTTTTCATCTCTTTAACAGTTAAATAAAAAAATATACAGGGAATGCAAAGCCTATATGGAAAATTTTCTCATCATCAAAAATAAGTCGATACGTAACAACAAACCAATAATTACATACTTAGATTTAATATGAAGCGCTTTAGTATCATTGTTTTTTGTAATTACTTTCTCTTTACTTACAGATTATATTAACTCATCTTTTTGTTTACAGGTAACGGCTTGCTTGAGGCAATTTGTTGCCGGCGACATCGAAGTTAGACTTTTGTGCAGTGTGGATATTCGTACCTAATATCTAGTGTTAGTACATTGTCTCTAGTGATTTGTACACTTTACCTAGTGAATCGTATACAAATAGTGCTGTGCGGTGAGTGACTAAAGCTGTGCTGTGATATACTTTCAAAATGTCGGGTTTTGTGAAAATCGCCATTGACGATTATTATTCCGATAATAATTGGACGACAATAATCAACAAATATTGGATGTTGGCCGAGCGGGTGTCAGGTGAGAATTTATCTTATTAGGATATTCAATTTATGCATTTTAGCAACGTCGATTTTTATAATAATCATAATGGAAAGAAGTTGAGTTAAAAAATAGTGAAGGTAAATTTTTGCACATTTAATATACTTCTATAAAAATAAAAGATACGTTTTTAATTAAGGATTTATTATCTAATAAAAATATGTAGATGATGTCTTATGTTACGTCTCAAATCTAAAAACTTTTGATGCTTAACGAACTGTGAACCTTACTGTGCTTATAAAATTTGAAAAACAATAATATTTTTTAATATTATAGAAACCAATTTTTAATATTATACATAGCTCTCTTTACTACTTTAGTAGGCTTTTTTGAAACAAACAATAAACAATTCAATTTCATAATTAACCTTTACTTTTCGGAAAAGGCGCGATCAGGTGTGATTAGGTAACACTCTTCCTCGTGCGATCTAAGTGTCGTGGGATGTAATCCATTTTTAGCCAAAGGTTTTTGTTAGAAAATGCAAAGAGAGGGTTCAAAGAGCACTAGTAGGGTACAATAATATACCCACTCAACGGTTCGCCCTTTATTGCGTGGTACTTAAAATTCTAATCTCATGATTTGCCTAAGATAATTAAGAAAATATTATGCCTGCTGTATTTAAAATTCTAATAAGAGAGGTTATTTTATTTTTATTCTGGCTTGGCGAAATGACTACACCGAAATAACCGAACCGTTTGCTGCAAGCTGGAAATACACAGGCTGATCTCGAACGCTACACACTTTCGTGCATCTCTATGTCGAGTTTTGTACTTATGTAAATTTTTTTTTTATCAAAAAAATTGACCTGACATCACACTAATACCAAGTATTGTGGATTAACACAGACATTTTTTCATAGACGCCATACGACTACCAAAAAAATCACAATAAAACCCATTCAATTACATTTCAACTTATCCGAGTATCAAGCCCAATTCTATCCACCCATTTCACTACGAAATAGGCAATAACTCAAACTAGGCTAGCTTTGTGGAATAAGTCATAATCCCTCCCTCTGTGAAAGACTCTCTGTAGACGCATACAGGCTAATACAAATATGCATATTCAAAATATCCAGGACATACTATGGAAAGCGATCGCTCACTTCGCTTTCTTAGCCGTAGAGATGTGCTGAATATGCTGTGTCATCTCACAAGCGTAACGCTTTGATGTATCCGGAGGGCGGAACACTTTCACCTATAATCGTTGGCCTTGTGATATTACTACACAGACTCATTAAGAACAAAATCTGCCAGTACTTGAATATAAATTTTGTTCTTAATGAAAAACCAAATAATGCTGTACCGAAACGAACACAAGATCTACGACACACACTTTTTCCGCGAGACCTAAAGGTCTCAAGATTGTTTAATATTTTAATATTGTTTAATATTAAAATATTAAACAATCTTATAAGTGTTCTCTATCGAGATAAATGTGTTTTCAATTAAAACATTTTTACTAATTAATCCGTCAAGATAAGCATAATACACGAAGTGTCAAAAACTTGAGCAATAATTGAAAAGTAATTATTATCTTGTTTATTCCAAATTAAGCTTTTGTTTAATTATCACAAAATTTAAGAATCATATTTAAATACCAATAACGTAAACAATACTTAATGAAAATTGACCGTGTAATTGTAATTTCATTCATATTCATGTTACAGAAAGCTCAATAATAACACTGATTTTACTATACAGTGGGCATAGGCTCGAATCAAGTATATAAATTTCTGATTATTAGAAGATAATTGAAAAGAAACCTCGGTTCCTGAGAGTCTAATAAACATAGGGATGATTTGAGATTTTGAGAGGGTGATAAGAAAGAGTCAGGTATTATTACGACGGGTATTTGCTCTATTGCCCTTTGTAAATGAAAATATTTTTATTATTTCATCAACTATATTTTTAGACTAAGCCTTAGCCTCTCTTCAAAACCCGGTCCAGCATTAGTTTTTTTGGTGACTTTCTAAAGGTTTAAAGCCACGGCTTTATTTATTTATATCTGGATATAAAGTACCTAGTATTAACCTTTTACATGACAACTTTCGTAATCTGAGTGATCATCCTAGTGCTTCATCGTAAGTCATTATTGCCGACCTTAGGTCAGCGGGCGCGCTCAGCTCATAAACCTAAAGGTCGCGTGTCTCAGAAAGTAGGTGTTTGTTATTGACAAATATTCGTTAAGCGTCTGAGTTTTTAAAATAACGATTTATAATAACATTTTAATTTTTTTACTACTTGTGAGCAATGAGCAGTGAGCACGGAATTCAAAATGACGCCCAAGTTGAGCCGGGTCCTGCAGCTAGTTAGCTGACATAATTAGTAATACTACTGATTTACATGAAAGTACGAAACACATTGAAGTCGACCTCAGATACTGTTTTAAAACCTTTCTACCGGATCATTGTTACCATGACCACGCCTACTTCCTTATCCGATAACAACATCTAAAATGTCATTCTTTTTAAATAATCTTGCTTTGTCATTGTTCTTGAAAAACAAAAAGCAGAGAAAATTATTCTTAGTTTATTTGTGAAATAATTTAGAGATGTTTTGTTATGTATATATACACATATAACCGGTTAACTCATTGATCTGGATTCGAATAACTTAACAAAATTTAACTCAAAACTAGTATTTTTATGTGATTTTTACAATTCATTGCGAAAGGCTACCAGTTAGCCGTGTTACTTCTTAGATGATCGTACTTTTATGCACACTTACCAAAAATAATCATCAAAATCGGTTCACCCATTCGAAAGTTCTGAGGTAACAAACATTAAAATAAAATACAAACGAATTGATAACCTCCTCCTTTTTTTGAAGCCGGTTAAAAACAAATAAGTCTAAATTTCTGAGTCACATTTTGCACATTTTTAAAAAACATTATAGTCTAAAATAGTCTTCAAATTACTTTTTATTTACTATTTGATAGTTATTTAACTATTTAAAGTTAAAATATGAGGGGCACAAACGCAAGCTTTAAGTGTAAGCTCTTAAGCGAAGCCCGGTTTTAAAAGATGTACTTATTGGACATTACATCACGGCCATGACAAGATAATAAAATAATAAGGATGTGAAGACATCGACATCTGAAGTGGCGTGCCCAGAATTTAAAAACTTTATAAATTTAAAATATAAGTGGGAACTAAACTTGAAGGATTTTACTAAAGAGCACATTATTTGAAGGCTTGAAAGTAATAATATACACAAATCACAATCCTTATTGTTATATAAGAGGATTTTAGAGTTTATATCGTAAATCTGGATTCGATTGCAAAGTTAATTTCAAAGATCATGCAACATACTATGCATCCATTTGAGCCCACCTTAGTTTGCTTCCGCGCACAGGTCGCAAGAAGACAGTTAAAAAATCTTTTATTGATGAAGTGCGTAGGAAATTTTGAATGGAGGCTATTAGCAGTGGACATCCGAAGTTTGATGATGAACGAGCTAATGAACGATAATTATAAACAAGTTCAAATATAAATTGACTGCCTCGTGGTCTCGCAGTACAAGTATGTGCCGTGCGATCTAGAGGTCCTGAGTTCGATTCCCGGGTCGGGCAAAGTGTTATTGGGTTTTTCCATTAGGAAATTCTCGGTAACAGCACGGAGTCTGGAAATGTGCCCGAAAAACGGCAATTGGCTCGCCCCCTATTACGTGGGACTGATACATACTTGGCGAAATGTGGGTGCAGAAATGCACCTCTGCCTACCCCTTCGGGGAATACCGGCGTGAGTTTATGTATGTATGTATGTTAAAATATAAAGTTAAGAGTAGTGAGTAGTGAGCTCTGAGAAAAAGAAGAAAATGGAAAGCGATTTAGCTTTTCGAAATGTCAATGGCAATTCATTTTACAAGCGTGCAGCATGGACTGTAAACAAATTACTGAGGAATGAGGTGCTATGCTAAAGTATTTCAAGCGTCAGATTTCCTGAAGATCTAAGAGGTCGCGCATGTGTTTCGCTAATGAAACGGAACGAGGAGTAGTGGGGTTTATATTTTTGTTTTCTTAAGCGTTATTTTTTATCCAACGAATAAAGATGTCTGAAAAGTTTGTTTGTTCTGTTCGGATAATGAAATCAATTCGACCCTAAAGCACAATCTCCTTAAAATACTATAAAACCTATACAGGAATAGCATGTATCCGTATGTCATAATTATCCCATTAAAAATATAAACGTGAAAGTAAAGCCAACTTGAGTATTACGAATAAAATATGCATCGTTGGTGACTTCGCTAGTAAAATAATTGAGATCTTTATAAATGCCAAGTTCTAAGTAGATAATCCTAAAATTTATTTGCAAGAATATGCATAATTAAGTAATCAACAGTCGGTCAATCAGTCACATAAATGCTGGTTTTTTAAACGTTCATATTTCGATATATATTTGGCCAACATTTATTAAATTTTGGATTCAAGGTAATTTCACAAGCGTTATTAAATGTGCTAAATTTAATAATTTATAATTTAATTTGTAAGCTCAATAAATTTTGAGTTGTAAAAGGTTCAAAATTAGCTCGGAATGGTTCGTGTAAACTTACACGCATGCGTCGCCAGCTATTTTTTCCGAACTTGGCTGGACACGCTATTGCGTGTCTAGATAATTATATGCCCTTTTGTATGTTTACAAACAAACAACTTTCGTTTAACGATAAGTCAAGGAAAACTGGGCGGAGAGTGTTGCGAAGGACAGTAAATACATAGGTTCAAATAAAAGGTTATTTGAATATATTAACTCATTAAACCGTGCATACTATGTCGAATTAATAAGTATACATACATCATTGACATACTTGTGTTGTCTTGATTCGGAAATAAATCGTAACACTTTCCGAGCTGGAATGCGTACCGGAGTACACTATATCTTTTATTTAGCCTTGGAATTGAAAAGAATAAAAATAAACTTGTACTAATTAAAACGACTCAAGCTTCAGACGTACATTCACCGTTACAAAGCTTTAAAAATAACTCGTAAAATGTAGGCCCAGAACAAATATTTTTAATTACTATAACTTATTTTCTTCACACAATCACGCCTTTTGCATCATGGAAGTGATTTCACTGAAATAATCGTAATAGTTTTATCGTACCATACCACCCTTATCTCGAAACAGTGCAGGCCATTTTCGACCCCTTCAACTTCGTTATGGATTATCTTGTTTAGCTACACAAGAGTTCTAACGTACAACCAGTCACGTGGCTTGATAATTATTTTACGCAAGATGAATTGATTAATTTATTTTATTCCCTTAAATAAGTAACGTTTAGGTATGCACTATTACCTTTCCAACATATTCTTCTTCTTCTATTATTTAATGAATCATCACAAGTTGCATTAATGAGGGTCAGAGTATGGAGTACCGGGAAACCAAATCATGGCAATTTCTATTTAGTAAAATGAAATGGTAGAATGCACCTTAATTTTAAATAAAGTGCCCAACTATCTACGAGTAAAAGCGATTTTAGTTATCTTTAACCAAAGCACAGTGGAGTCCAAAAAAATAATACCGACCAGCGAGAAACGATATCGTCACCCGCTGGTCGACACAATCATGCTGGCCCGCACAAATGCTTCTTCACGCTTCGCTTAAAGGATTCAGGATCATAGGAAAGAGGGAACACATGAGCTGGCAAACCATTCCACAGCTTGATGGTGCGGCAAAGGTAAGAGTTGGCGAACTTTTTGGTTCGAGCCGCGGTTGTTGTGACCACAAAGCTGTGGCTTCGCATGCCAGCACGCGTGGTTCTGGTGAGGAAAGGAAAGGATGGGACAAGGTTAAACAATTCTTCAGAGCATTCACCATGATACAGACGGTAGAACACGCTAAGTGCGGCAATGTACCTGCGCAACTGTAGTGGCTCCAAGCTGGCTGTAACGTCTGCATCATTCACAATGCGGATGGCACGCCGCTGCAATCCATCCAAGGCATCGAGAAGGTATTTGGCGGAACCGTCCCAGAGGTGCGAGCATTTCCATACCCGGCCGAACCTGCGCTTTGTATAAGCGAATCTATGTCTTATAGAATCATTACGCATGTAGGTTTCCTCCTATTGTTATCTTTACCGTCAAAGCAAGTGTAAATTACTTACTACCAACTAAGTATAACAAAGAAACTTGCCTATAAATCCATTATTTCTGCAATAATTCTTATCTCTCTTGACCTAACATATCAGAACCATATCGATCAATTAAACTCAAATTATTTATTGTCGATTTTCCGAATCGAATCAGTTAATATCGCGTGTCCCATCCACACTGTTACGTAACCGATCGGAAGTAGTCTTGAGGCATCATTGTTCACGCTGTCACGCATAAATATAATCTGTCACGCCATGTATTGATACAAGTTTTATGGCGGAAAAAGGTAGGAAATTATCTTTGGGTTATTAAACAACATGTATGCCCCTGGTATGATTGGCGAGAACAATCGAATTATACGTAAATTTTCATGCTTCTTTAAAATTGAGGGTTATTATTTTACATAAAAATATTCACAGTCACACCTGCATCCCGCCGGGTTGGCAAAGTCATTTCTGCACTCTCATTTCGCTATTTGTGTTTTTGCGAATTATGTTTAATATTCCACGGAAAAAGAGGCGAGCTCATTGCCAATTTTTTGGCACTAATGTTTGTTAAGTTCAGTCAATGTCAATGAAAATATATTTATTATTCCAATTTTCAAGAATCTACCATTAATAAAATAGGATTGTAAGTTATAGCTTAATGTATTAGCACACACGACTCCTTCATGTCCACAAATTCGAACTCAATTTCGGTAAATAATAGTGGACACATAAAAAAGAAGAAGAAGTAGTGATGGCCTCGAGGTTGTAAGCGTTATAGGTATGCGGCCGAGAATCTCGGGGGTCGCAGGTTCAAACCCTAGACACACACCTTTGGCTTTTCGAAGTTATGTGTGTATTCATAATGAATTATCATGTACTTTAACGGTGAGGGAAAACATCGTGAGGAAACCTGCACACCTAAAAGTTCTCAGAAACTTAGGTGTGTAGTCCACCAAACCGCACCAGATCAGCGTAGTGGACTAAGGCCTAAACCCCTTTCAGTTGTAGAGGAGGCCCGTGCCCAGCAGTGGGATGTATGTATATGGGCTGATGATTATGATACTGATGATAAAGAGCGGAAGAAGTTATACAAGGTACTTTTGTAAATGTCAAGAATTAATCTAAATCTGTTACCTACCGTGCCGTAAATACTTTCAATAACAACAGCTTACAAGGTTTACAGCAGTCTATTAAGCTTAATACTGCGAATGTTAAAATATCGAGGCAAGCAGCAGTTCGCGAAGGTACGTCAAATCCATAAAATCGTAGAAACACTTTCCAATATACAAACAAGACTTACTTCGCGAAGTATAGTGAATTAGTGAGGTTGCGTGCAATTGCGCATAATGTCAGCTATTATAATCAGATGACGATGATACAATAACAGTAATCAGTGAGCAACCAGTAAAACATTGCAATTCACCTACTATTGTCTTCTAGGTTGTCTATACTACATTAGTATAATAAAGCTGAAGAGTTAGTTTGATTGGTTGGTTGAACGCGCTAATCTCAGAAACTACTGGCTCGAATCGATGTTTTTTGTGTTCAATAGTCTATTCATCTATGTTATAAAACAATAGGCTATAAAACTCACGGTAAGACCAATAAGAGCATCATCATAATCATCATCAGCCCATATACTTCCCCCTGCTGGGCACAGGCCTACGCTAAAACTGAGAGGGTTTAGACCTAGTCCACAACGCTGGCCTAATGCGGGTTGGCGGACTACACACCTAAGAAATTACTAGAAACTTTTTAGGTGTGCAGGTTTAATCACGATGTTTTCCTTCACCGTTAAAGTAAGTGATAATTCATTGTGAAGGAATTGTAGCCATATGGGCTGACGATGATGATGATGATAACCCAATTTGTGAAAATCTCATTTTTTATGCAAGAACTAATTTATAATACTCGGCTGTGACTGAATCCTTTAAAAAGTTTTTAATGGTATTACTATGTAAAGTGTATACAAGTTTACTTGTTCAATGTAGCGAACTGCTCACGACATTACTGAACCCATAAAGGTGACCAGGCGCAAGAGAATGATTTGAGTAATTTCTTACTACAAGCCTTATGTGTATTATAGAAAGCTGGCCATTATGGAATGGAGAACAATGTAGCCGCTTTCACATTCTGCCTCAGCGCCGCCTGACCGATGGGTTCTAGTTGTACGACACACGGGCATGTATCAATACAATGGGTTTATAATTACACTGTGTTACGAACTAATCAGACTGTACTTAATCTTCTTTTGTTGTCTAACACCTTGATTAATTACAGCTGTTTAGTGTCGTTTTATTTTCAATTTGAGACTTGGTGCTTTGCTTTTTTGCCATTGAAATCCGAGACAGTCTGGTTGTTGGGGCTGCGGATTTTATAGTGAGAACTGGTTCAAATCCAAGACACATTTCTTTGTCTTTTAAAAGCACGTGTTTGCTTGTAATTAATTAAGTAATCTTCATTTCAGAATATAGTAGCCACTTAAATGTCTTGTTAAGATAAGTCAACCAACCCACGCTGGGCCAACTAAGGTTAAGAATCTCTTAACATTTAAGGATGAGACGTATATGGAATAATTTAACGTATTGAATAATAATTGCAGCTGCCCAATTTGTTTTCGATGAGTTCCTTTCATTGCATGTTTTTGTGCAATCGAAATAAGTAATTTTATCAACCCGTCGCTTAATTTTCGTTCGAAAAAAGACAATGAAACATAATTTTAAATAACTTACCCATTAATTTTAAATGATTTTTTAAATTTTGCTTACAACAAATAGTATCACTATCATAAGGAAAATTAGAGCACCAATGAAAAGGCACGCGTTGATGTCTTTTATTTGAAACATTGAAATACATGCTAACACCTAAAACGGGAATGGAGTTATTATCCTTATTATTAGATTAAGATTATTAGATTAAGCTTTTAGAACAGTAAAAAATTATATAAACGGCTTCCACCCCCTCACTGACATCACCTGATATATTTCGATGTTCTTACGACATATGAGTTTTTGAAGTTGCATAACTAATTACGGTTATCTGTGTATAACGCGCTATTATTTATTTAATTCCTCGTTACCTCTCGCACTTTCACATGGCTGGGCCTTTCTAAACCACAGCTGTAGTTTAATAAACAGGATCCAAAGCATAAAAAAAAAATTCATTCAGGGATGATTGCAGTAACTTTTCTTACATTTTTAGTCCCTATATTCAGTGGCGGTACTTTTAGAAGGCCAAAAGCCCACCTTGCCTTACAAAATTTCGATAACAATCTTTAACCTTTAAATCTTTATTTAACTAAAGCAATTTGATTATATTATAATACTTTGCAGATTTTTTTCTATCATCATCATTATCATCAGCCCATATACGTCCCACTGCTGGGCACGGGCTTCCTCTACAACTAAGAGGGTTTAGATCTTAGTCCACCAAGCTAGCCTAATGCTTTTAGGTGTGCAGGTTTCATCACGATGTTTTCCTTCACCGTTAAAACAAGCCATAATTCATTGTGAATACACACGTAACTTTGAAAAGTCAGAGACGTATGCCTGGGGTTTGAGCCCGTGACCGCCGAGATTCTCGACCACGCGCCTAAACCTCGAGGGCATCACTACTTAACACCAGACACTTCAAAGTTATTAAAAACTTTAAAATAAATCATCATTCAAAATATGAAGTAAATATTGTAAAAATACTGCATCCTATAAAAAAAATACATTGAATTCCTTTAGTATGGGATGTCGAAACATCCACACTAATTGAACGTGTTAGAGTGAGGCGTATCTTCTTTCAACCATGACTAGTAGCGTAACTTATGTATATAGATATATTTTATTCGTAGCTTAATATTTTTATTGCATAAAATGCCCTTATCGCTTCGCTTTGCGAATTTCGAGGTCACACGTAAGAGTTACGTAAAACTTCTCCAAAAAGGCATTGATTTTTCATAACTCATACAGGTATAAAAAATATACCAGCAGGGTGAATAATCTTACGTGTATAATTCCGAAAATAATCGTTTTCTGCCAGTCAAGATGTATATCATATGCGTATGTATATCATATTGCATGCACGGTATTATTATTTTTATTTTGCGTAACGAGTATTGACCCAGTTCAACAACGGTTACTGTAATAAGTCTTTTTTATAGCATTCCATTATTGTTTTGTAAATAAATTTAGTTGAATTGGTTACTTAGCTTTTGTTTTACAAAAATCATCATCATCATCATCAGCCCATGTACATCCCACTGTTGAGCTCGAGCCTCCTCTACAACTGAGAAAATTTAGGCATTAGTCCACGCTGGCCTTTTTTTTCTTTTCTTTTTCTCATGGGGAAAATCCTCTTGCATCCCCGTCTGCCTTAGGGAGGGCAAACGGGGTATGCCGGACTTCTACCGGCTAAAAACCCCATGATATCCACTATCAGCACAACAAAGGAACTCTGGGATCTCGAGTGGAACTCACCAGAATCCCTTCAGTGCGTTGCTTTTAAAGCTCTGCTCGAGGCAGGATTATTACAAATCCTAGCCTAATTTAATTGTCACCATTAACTCTCCTTTTGGTGTCCTGTCAATTACTTTGGTTTGCGGTGGTAAAGCTCCCTAAAGCTTCAGCCACTCGCAGAGACAGTGACAGAGTCTAGTCAAGTCACCGGGAGACACCATGTCTTAGTTCTGTTACCGGCGTCTCGTTCTCCGAGCGGAGTCTTGCTTCTCACGATCCCGTTCTGCAGCTTCTTTTTTCGCCATCCCATCACGCTGGCCTAGTGCGGGTTAGTTTACAAAAATAATAATCATGAATCCCTAAATAAAATTACAATTACTTAGTAAGCTATGCGTCAAATAGATATCAACGATATGATAACATCTTTCTTTTGTATTTAAAATAATTTATGGATTTTAGAAATGAATATTTTACGGAAAAATATGATTAAGCGAAAGAAAATATTTTACAAATACTATATGGAAACAAGTACTCTGTTCAAAAATCCGCGGTGTACCGATGATGACAATAATATCAACAGCCTTTCTTTCTTTAATATAAAATATCACCAAGTCTTACGTCACTAGTCTTCTAACATATGGGACTATCTCTCTTATAATAAATTTTTCTCTCAAATCCCAGATCCCCGGGTACAAGGATGGTTCCTGTTCGACACGCCGCTACCGACTCTCGCGATGGTGATCATCTACCTCGGCTTCGTGATGGTGGCGGGACCGCTGTGGATGGCCAACCGAAAGCCTTTCCAGATACAAAACACGCTGGTGGCGTACAATGCAGGCCAAGTTCTGCTCTCGCTATACATGTTCTATGAGGTAAGAATTTAAATAAATACATCTAATTTTCACATACATACATACATAGTTCTGACCTGTGGCGGTACTTCCATAAAAGCCCAAAAGCCCAGATATCCTTACAAAATTCCGAATAATAATCTTTAACCTTTATTAAACAAAAAAAATTAACACAGTATAACTGACCCAACATTAAACAATTACATACAAGTCTTGTACCATGGGTAGCAGAAACTACGGATAATTTCGGTGCCAGAACCCCTACTTAGCTTAAAAAGTATTATATTAAATTTCTTCTGTCATTTTATTCAGAATGAAGGCCATTAGTAAACTTGCTTTTTTCAACCTCCATTGACTGCTTAGAGTCAATTTATACATCGTCGCGAAAGAGCCTATTACAAATTAAGATGTCTTATTTATGTACACTTTCTTATATTTACAAAAAATAAATGGAGAAACTACAATAAATATAAAAAAACAAGCGGCGGTCTTATCGCTCTAGGCAATTTCTTAGGATAGATAATAGAAGAGCGAAAATTTATAATGGATTTGAGCATCTGTCCGAACCTTTTGCAGTTAATTTAAAAATGTTAATATGTAAGATGTATCTAAGACGTTATAGGTATGTGCATAAGTATGTAAGTTGACGGATTAACAAGTAGATGGCCAAAGATTAGATATATAGAATGTGTGAGAAAAGATGAAAAAAGAGGGATGCATGACGATATGACAACAGGTGGGCAATATAAAAGAGACTGATACATACTTGGCGAAGTACGTTTGCAATAATACACCTTTGCCTATCACTTATATTATAGGCGCATGTATTAAAACTAAAACGTGATAGCCTCGAGGTTTAAGCACGCGGTCGAGAATCTCGATGGTCGCGGGTTCAAACTTCAGGCACACACCTCTGACTTTTCGAAGTTATATGTGTATTCACAAAGAATTATCACATACTTTAACGGTGAAGGAAAACATCGTGATAAAACCTGGACACCTAAAAGTTCTTAGGAATTTCTTAGGTGTGTAGTCCGCCAAACCGCACTAGGCCAGCGTGGTGGACTAAGACCTAAACCCTCTCAGTTGTAAAGGAGGCCCGTGCCCAGCAGTGGGACGTATATGGGCTGATGATGATGATGATTAAAACTAAATACGTGTATGTAATATGTATATATGTATTTAGTCTTAATATTACTAGTCTAGTAGAGGATAAACAGCGATAGACATAAAACACTCCAAAATCTTTAATCAAAGCACACCCAAAACTGATAGTAAGCCAATCAATGAAATCACAATGGCGGTTTGTACGCGAGTACGCGACCATGCGAGCGTTTCGTAAGGCACGCACACGCGGTGTCAAGGCGGCTGTCATTTAGCGAGCCACGAGCCCGTGACGCGACACTACTGACTCCGAATGAGGTCTTCCTGACCACCTACGTCAAATATTCATTAGTTACATTCAAAACATTTGGAAGAGATTATTATATCACCTATCATGGAAGTATGTATTTTGAAGTGAAAACTTGAAACCGGCGCTGTGCACTTTTTTGAGATGGGTAAAAAATGTTGAACTCGCGTCAGATCAGGTGACCCTGATCGAAAATGCATAAGACGCATAATGAAATATAAATTTAGTTATTTTACTGATAAATAAAGCAATTCGTGCGAAATTATTCCCTAACCATTCCAAAATATTCAAAAATCCACAACGTTAATGTTGAAATTTTCAGTTCTGCCAACACTCCCGGAGTGCCAGCCGTTGTTTTTTTTTAATACGAAATTACTTACGCATACATTTCCAAATGGATAGCAGAAGCAGTACTTAAATGAAAAGCACATGTCTATTTGAAAAGAATAAATCCAATTAGACTTTTTTTTTATTTAGAAGTCATGACCTCTCAACTGCACGTGCTCTTCATTCCCAAAAACCAAAAGGACAGTCGAATTGCTTCCGCATTGTAAGTTAATATTTATAGTAAGTAGGACGCTAGGTGGATAGTTTGTGTCACAGTCTCATATGATAAATAGCTCATAATTACACACAATGCTAATTTTTAAATTGGTTACATAAAATACAAGTCATCCCGCATGAAATTATATACATTATATAAAGTGTACATTATTTAAAGTTGCAATATTAATAACAAACATACGTGAAGCAATCTCTTGAACTCTTAAACCATTTTTTAAAACAACGATTCTATAGAATTCATTAATGTAATAAGCTGCATCTAGTTTTATATTCTAGTAGCAGCAAATTATATTTTTAATCGGCTTATAAATTGTGTCATCATTCTATACTTAGAATAATTTTTGGACATAAACCTCGTCAACAAAATACAATACTTATTTCTGATACAATAAGTGGAATAAATAAAAAAGTAAAAACACAGTGGATGTGGTAAGTATAAGGACTGCAAAACATGGAAAAAGTATTTCATATCCTTCCGAATTTTTTATAAGTGTAAAGAAATTTAAATACTGAAAGTATTAGTTTTCCGTGAGGTGGCGAGTTCCGCGATGCATGAAGTACATTCACGGTTGATTGGCCGCCGTTTTTCGTAATAATTGACGTGTTTTAGGTAATACCACTAACGTAAGAATAGGGTCAAGGCGCTGTTGCGTTTATATTTTTTATCAGTGATATATTTTGGTATGTTTCTTATAGAAAGCATATGATGGGCGACAAAAGAACCGAAAATTTCTAATGACTCGACGAAATGCTATGCAATATAAAGCTTAACTTGTCCAATCTATTATTAGCATCGTATTTATGGTAAAATGTACGGATCACGTTTAGGAAAAATTTGATGGATTTCACAAATAGGTAAAGATTGAGGACAAGTGTGTTTCTGAATTAAATCGTTAGGTTACGAATTTACTATTGCTAAAAGTGTTTTTATACAAAAAACAGTCCCTGCGAACAAAAAAAAACATTTCAGATAATTATCAAATTTTTAGACTGCCTTGCAGCACAAGCATGTGCCGTGTGATCTAGAGGTCCCGGGTTTGATTCCCGGGTCGGGCAAAGTGTTATTGGGTTCTTCCCCTATTACGTGGAACTGACACACACCTGGCGAAATGCGGGTGCAGAAATGCACCTGCGCCTATCCCTCTGAGAATACAGGCGTGAGGTTAAGTATGTATGTAAATTTTTACGTTTGTCCTTATGATGCTTTAATACTTTTATTAAAATAGTGATTTGAAGATAGGTCTCGAACATTATCATCATCTCTTTCCCTGTTCCCAATTGCATTAGAGGTCGGCGCAGTATGTTTTATCCTTCCACACATCCCAATAATATTTTAAATATTATTTTGTATTTTTTCACCAGCACCTGATGTCAGGATGGTGGGGAGACTACAGCCTGACGTGCCAACCTGTAGACTACAGTGACAGTGAAAAAGCGCAAAGGGTGAGTACAAATGTGTATTACGTACAAAGAAACTAATAACATGGAACTTATCTTGTATATCGTCCACCGTTAAAATCTAGAGTCCAAAATTTCATATAAAAAACTCACGCGGGTACCCCATAAGGGGTAGGAATAGGTGTAATTGTACACCCACATTTCGCCAGTTGTTTCGTAAACCCCACGTTAAAGGGATACGTCTATTTCATTTGTTCCATTAAAATACACCACAAGTTATTCTGCTGAGAATTTAAAAAAAAAACCTGTACACAATTCGCACAGCCCGGATACCAAAAATGCATTATGTCAATCGTACATCGCAACCTTTAACAGCAGCAGCAAACGGTGTAGTACTTGCCTTTATACACGGTAGCAAAACTTCAAAACAGAGTTTTTACAACATAACATGCTATGGAATCATTGTCTCAATAAATAATACAAATAAAAAATACAAATATCTGGTGTTAAAAGAACACAAAAACAATCACATTGAATTTGTTTTTGTTCTGCACAACTATGTAAAAAATCTCGAATTATACAACACGTAATATTCTAGGCAAATAGGTACAGCGTTCTAACATCTAATTATATTTCTGTATCGACTGAAGTTATGATGGTTTGTATTTTTAATATCACTGTATGACATTTGTTACTAATAGACTCACACTTGTAGCATTCAATTGTTTCGAGAGTAATATAAATAAGATTTTGAGCTCGAAAACATCGAGCCAGGCGGTCGATTGCCATAGCAAATTACGCGGCTGTATAAACCTTAAACGTAGCTTTTATTATTATCAACATACATTCACTCACGCTTAAATTCTCAAATGAGACTCGTCCGTTTTGGCGGCTTAGTTTTAAACCGAATTTAATTCCGTATTTCTGAGTATCATCTAACTAAAAATTTATGTACACTTTCCTAAACCTGTGACCTGATTTATAACGCCGGAAACCACGAGCATTTTATGATAGGAACATTAATAAAATATAAAGGAATAGTTTTTGTAAGAACTACAGTCTTGGATATTTAAACTCTTTCATTAAAGGACACCTACGTTATCCTTTGTATGACGACGGAATTTTTATAATATGCCTCAGGCAGAGTCGGTAAGGATAGTTATAAAGAAAACAACTTGTATGTCATTGTTCTCGAATTCTTCGTGTCAGTGAAATTTATCTTGCGTAACATCTAGACATGACATGTCTGCAGTATTTATTCTATGACCCATCGGTCAAGTTCACGAGACACCGGTTTCTCGGCACAAGACGACTTTCATGTGTTACCACACTAAAAGTGAAAACATTTTTTGTCAAAGACATATAACGGAATCTGGCAACATTTTTATGGGCATACAAAAAGTTTCTTTGAAAAACTTGGCAATTATTCCCGTTTAACGTTATGATGATGAAATGTGAAATAAGAAGCGGTGAAATTATTTTGCGAAATTTTTAATTGTTACCCTGGCACTCAAATCTGACTTTTCGGAGGTATGTTTGTATTAAAAATGAATTTAAACTGGTATACCTACATAGTTGGAATAGAAATAAATATTTAGAGACATTATTAGTCAGCTGAAGTGTTGCCACTTATACAAAAAAAATAAAGATGCACATCAGTTTGTCTAGTTAACAAATTCCTTTCTTCCAAAAGGGGAAAGAAACAATGTGTGAACCGACCGGAGAAACAGGCCTGTCTGATAGCTTTAGTTTGGAATGTGTTGAACTTCCCGTCAGGTATTACAGGTATATTTTGACTGACATAAATCATGAACAATCAATGTTAGAAATTTTAGACATGACAAGTGATCTTCGTATTTTATCATTCATCATCATCATCATCAGCCCATATTCGTCCCACTGCTGGGCACGGACCTCCTCTGCAACTGATAAGGTTTAGGCCTTAGTCCATTTTATCATACAATTTTTAAAAATTATACCACCTTTGGGTGAAATTAATTATTTTTAAAAGTAACACAACATTACATGATCATCATCTTAGTCATAAAAACAAATGTATGTTAAAAAAGATCTGCTAATAACATAACATTTGTAGATTTTAACCAAATATATCATTTCATAATAAATTCAACACTTTATCTTTTCGTCATCAATAAAATATTCCCTCTGAGGGTAGAAAACCTCATAACAACACAAGTCACTTGGATGTTAATAAACAAAAGCGACCGCAATATTTTATCGTTCATTATTTCGGTGCTAAAATAAACAATTAATAGGCAACAACGATATTGAAAGTAAAAAGAAATCAAAAGCAAAAACAATAAAAACTAAACTGCTTATTATTGCATAGGAAACTTATAAAATTATTCATTGCATAGAAAACAATTCATATTCTTAAAGAAGCCAATAAAAAATAATTGTGCACATTTATTCCAAAAATATAAAATTTATTTACGAACCGCGTGTTAATAAAGATGACCTCGAAAATTGCGAATAACGTTATGTAACGAAAACCGGTTCGCGCGTCCATGCCAAATAACTTTATTGGAACTGATAAAGGTACACACCCATTGCAACCTCAACGACTCCACCTACATATATACGATAATCGTACATATTATACTTACATTATATTCGGACACACGCCTGTATCTCCGGATGGGTAGGCATAGTATTTCTGCACCCACATTTCGCCAATTGTAAGAACCTTAAATTAAAAATTTCCTTATCGGTTGAAAAAAAAAGAAGAGTGGTCACAGAAAACATTTAGAATCAGTTAGAAGATCGGATTTCAGACAGAAGTCGTATCCTACAATAAGGACATATAAGTGATTCGAGGAACAACTGATCTCGCCTAAGTATGAAATTTATTCAAGATATGTTACAAATGTAGGTTCTACTCTCTGGTCTGCCGCTTTGCTATGGAGGGAAGTGGATAACTCTTTGTTTTCCACCTCCTCCTGTGTTTTATTTCTAATTAATTTTGTTGCGAGATCATGACAGATTAGGTTCCCTTAGATTCGCTGAGCTTCAGTGTTCAGCGTAAATACTGTGCTTGCCGCTCATGATCCTGGAGCACAGGAGTTACAGTGGCGGGTGTGTGGTGGGATAGGGACAAACGTAGTCTCTACATTTTGATATTAACATGGCACAGAACTAACCATTGTAATGAAGTGAAATAAGATATGCAGTGCACTTGCACTGCAGTTGAATTAAAGTGTCTAGGGGCGAAGAACCATAACAATATTTTACACCAATCTGCGTATTTATGCTGGACCATTGTTCCAATAAGTATATTTTTTATTGCCTACTCTTAATTGCTCAACTAACTAAACATTTATATATAAAAATCAATATTTAAAATGACCATAGGCTTGTTAGGCGCAAAGGTAATAAATAAATAATAAGGTTATAATAAATTAATAATAATTATTGAAGCTTTAAATACGTTCTGGTTAAGTGGACGCATATCGTTTCATGCATTACATATCTTACATTAGTGAAAAGTCAAGATAGGCATGTCGGATTACAGGGGGCGCCGGATTAGACAGGGTCCACTGTATATAGATTGTTAGTGTTATCAAAGTATACTTCCAGGTCAGTTTAGTTTTTCCCGCATATATTAATATTTTTAAAAGTAGCCGTTGTCATTCTACAAAGGTTTGTTGTATATAAAAATCCACTAACTATATAGAGACTATCCCACTACACATCCATCACTGCAACTAAAACAACATACACATAAGTTATAGACAGACGTTTTGCATTTATATTATTAGCATTAATATTTAACTATGAACATACACAACAATCACTAGTAATAGTCCTTTTTTTTTCTCCGCGGGGAAAATCCTATTTACGGACGGTGTGTCGGACTCACCGGCGCCTTCCGACCCAGCATGGATGTTACCGCCCGTGGATGTGTCGGGCGGCCGCTGGGCCGGGTCCCTAACTAATAATAGTCCTACCCAACAAAGTAAGAGACTTTATTCTCACAACATCCAGATTACAACAAATGTTTGATCAAACATTTGTCTCGATGTGCGAATCAATTCACGTCCTCTCTGAAAACTCTTATGAAACATGTTAAACTCAAACGGATATAACAGTTGCCTGTTTCGTGGGTCGCATATATTAATCAATGATGTCATCATTCTAGTACTACCTGATTGACTCAATTCATTTATGAAATTCGTCATCGTCATCAGCCCAAATACGTCCCACTGCTGGGCACGGGCCTCCTCTACAACTGAGAGGGTTTAGGCCTTAGTCCACCACGCTGGCCTAGTGCGGGTTGGCGGACTACACAACCAAGAAATTCCTAAGAACTTTTAGGTGTGCAGGTTTTATCACGATGTTTTCCTTCACCGTTAAAGCAAGTGATAATTCATTGTGAATACACACATAACTTCGAAAAGTCAGAGGTGTGTGCCTGGGGTTTGAACCTGCGACTGCCGAAATTCTCGACCGCGCACCTAAACCTCGAGGCCATCACTGCTTTTTGCTTTTTGAAATTAACTGTCATAAAAAATAGTATTTATGAAGCTGTATAACACAATATTTAGGAAAATAATTATTTATGTTATATAAACAAACTCATATTAAGTAGGTGTATAAGTACATACATATTTTTTTATTAGAATATAAAGGTTAAGAACATTTTAATGATCTGCTTATGCAAAAATATGCTGATTGATTTAAATGTTTTGTTTGCACTCTATTTTTAAACTTTACTTTTATTACAATATTGATATATTTATTTATTACGTCAAAAGGCATCGTTGTTCTTACAATAGAACGACGTGATCGTGGGTTCTCGGATTATTTTTCCGGGACATGCAAATTTTATCAATTTTTTCCCTTAGTTAATATTCTAAAATAGGTTGGACTTAAAACACTAATGACGAAATTTGGATGTGAAAATACACTTTTGCCTGCTCCTTCGAAGATAAAATCATAAATTACTTTCATTCATTCATCATTAATAGTTTAGTTTAAAATAGCTTAAAATTAACAATTCAAGAGAACTTGCAAAATTATATTTGAATAAAGACAATTTGACTTTGACTTTGAATTTGACATTAAGTGTGTCATATTTTTTACCTGGTTAGGTAATAGCTTAGTTAGTTAGAACTATTGTTTTTACTATCGTTCATGAAGGTCAGAAAATCCATTATAATGTTTTTTTCTCAAAAGACTAATATTCATTAACTGAATCAGCAAAAAAGGACATGATATTACGTAACGTATTTAATACAATAATTTTTGTATTCTACCGGGCTTTATTTATTTATTTTGATAACATACAGCTTTAACACATTAAACTGATATACATAATATGTAAATCATTGAATATAGAAAGACAAAACACTGTCAACTTAGACACCAACAAGTTTGGTCTTCATTAGTTTCACCTTATATTCCTTTGTATACAAAATATGCGTAAATAGAAGTCAACTTAACGTCCACACGTTCAATAGCTCTCTCCGTTATTTTATCCCGCTCAAACTCATTACGGACCTGCTTTTTCTTCGTCAATGAACTTGTCCGTTGAACTGTTTTGTAATAGTGAAAGTGTTCTCTCCGCGCAACCTTGCTTTACGTCATGCCGACTGGGCATCGAGTTCCGTTGTGCCTGTTTACTGTTTGTTTGGGGACGTTGGAAAGTTTTCTTGGGAATATTTGAAGCATTGATCGATTAAGTTAACTAGGAATTTCTATAGTGTAACACTAACCCGCATTAGGCCAGCGTGATGGACTTAAGCCCTTTCAGTTATGTATGGACTGATTTAGCTGGATAGATGACTATATCACCTAATGATAAAATGAAACGTAAAGAAAAGAATGATCCCGAGGAAACCTGCATGCTTAGGCGGTCTACACACGAAATTTTCAGGCCTGCAAAATCCACCCTACTGCCTTAGGCAAGCGTAATTATTTAAGGCTTAGCCTTAGAGAATTGATCAACCATAGAGGATAAATGCACACAGCTATGAGAGGTGTATGTATGTGGTAAATATTTTGATTACATTTGGGTCTATTAAGCCAGCGCAACTGACTAAAATGTAAGTTTTATAAGCCGTACTCTGTTTGGACTCGGTCAGACTCAAAGTGCTGATACAACATATAACATTCAGATAAATCTATGTTCAAAATTATTCTCAATTTGCAATTCCACCTTCCAGATGTTGCAGCTATGCTGGGTGTACTACTTCTCTAAACTGTCCGAGTTTGCGGACACGATATTCTTCGTGCTTCGGAAGAAGAAGAGCCAGATCACGTGGCTCCACTTGTACCATCACTCGCTGACTCCGTTTGAGGCGTGGCTACTTGTGAAATTCATTGCTGGTGAGAAATCGGACCCCTCTATTATGGTTTAGTTAGAAATCAAAGAAACTGCTTTGCCGGATATGTTCTGATAGTGTGGAGGCGTAACATTTTTTTTTATTATTATCTGTCAATCATTGTAATAGCGACAAATAGCTGCTTGTATTGACTGGGAAAGAAGGGGATGAGAAATTGTCATAGAACTGCAAGTAATATACTCTATTTCATCGTGTTTTGTTTTTATGAATAATTTTTCACAAAAAAAAATATATTATAGAACCCTAGTATGTAATTTTTTCCAAATACTATATTTTGTTCGCATGAACAATGTTTTAGACTGGCCTTGGCATATGGATTAATAACCAATTTACTAGTTCTATATCTTTATTTATGTGCATGCATGTGATTGAAAAAAATGTCAATGTGGTAAGGATTGTTTTAGTTGGGTCAAAGTGCAGTTGCTCTTGAAGTAAGTGAACAGTTCCTAAATAAAAGAAGGCAGCAGCTTATTTGAAAATTTACGCTTATGAGTCTTTCATGAACTGGTCGTAGGTTTGAATTTGTAAAGTAAACATATAACTTACAAAAATTGGATTACGAGCACTTCCACAATTGTTTTGATACGCATTTATTTACGATTTTTTTTTTGATAGGCAATTTAAAGATTTCCTTTAAAATGCCTCGTGACTTTATCGGCCGCTTTGTGGCCTCGCGGCACAAGTATGCACCTTGCGATCTAGACATTCCGGTTTCGATTCCTGGGTCGAATTATGTGTAATTGGGATTTCCATTAGAAATTTTTCAGCAGCAGTTCAAAGTCTAGAAATATGCCCAAAAACAGCAATAAGAAATTCACCTCTCCTTCCCCCCTCGAGGAATACGGGCGTGAGGATATGTATGTAAAATACCATCGTGTTTAAGCAGTCAAACTGATTTGAATTCGTTAACTATGAGCAGCCTTATCTGAAATTGATCACTCGCTATTATAAATATAATTTAGAAAGTGAAAACATGAGAGTAAATATATTGATGTCTTGATTGACGGTTACCGAGAGTGTTGAAATGTCAAGATTTGTTAAAATCATTCGTGGAACAACGAACTTGTTGCTAGTGATCTTATTTACTCTTTATTCTAAACTAAGAATATAAATCGAAATATTGGTATACACACTGTTAATATTTAATAGCGTAGTTAATTTCATATCAGATTGTGAAAATTTAACTATTTCCAAATCAATACTCCTACTTTGAGACAAATGTTGGTAAAAATATTTGTTTAAAGTCTGAAAAGAATAAAAAGAATACAAAACAAGACTCGTATCTTATTCGTCATCAGCCCAAATACGTCCCACTGCTGGACACGTGCCTCCTCTACAACTGAGAGGGTTTAGACCGTATCTTATTGTGGGGCCCGAAACAATTGTGTTAAATGTCCGAATTTGTTTATCAATGATTGAATTAATGGCCAGAAATAGATGGACAATAGTCATCAAGTTATGACTGTGTATAGACACAGAGTGACAGTAATCATTATTTAAAAAAAATAGTTAATGTTAATATAGTTCGTAATGGAGTTACGATTTTGATTTGCATGTCCGATTTTTCCAGGCGGTCACGGAACATTCTCGAACATCGTTAACAACTTGGTGCACGTGATCATGTACAGCTACTACATGCTGGCGGCAATGGGGCCACAGTACCACAAGTACCTTTGGTGGAAAAAGCACCTCACCACACTTCAACTAGTAAGTACCATTTTTTAACTAAAACTTGTTTGCCTTTAAGAGTAAGAACGCGTGGACTGTTGATCTTCTGGTAATCTGATTTAATTAAGTAACGCAATACTGTTACTTTACATTGCTTTGCCTCGTGGTATCCCCGCACAAGTTTGTGCCGTGCGATCTAGGTAAACTGCACCTTTACATTTTAGTTTTGTCCAAAAAAAATAGGGCTCTGCCTCGTAACGTTTTTTTTTTCTCAAGAAGCATCACCTTGAATCTCGTATGTTACAAAACGTAATCATACACTCATCATCGTATTACAAAACCTATATACCCTATATAGTCTAGTCAACAAGTTCAAAAACGTGTTAAATAGAAATAAAGCTCCTAAAAATATGTGCCATACCTCATTCGATTCGGAATGACGTCTAGAAAAATGTTTTTTAAGGGCATATTAGCACATAAAAAATTGCAATAGTTATTAACAAAATAAGAAAAAAAACCAAGGTATTTAGTTTTTCGTTAATAACTTTTAAAATAATGATATTTAAGGAATTATGAAAAAAGATCCTGAAAGAGGAGGAAATTTCCAATAAAAAAGTCCCTACTCCCGGAACTCTATCTATATTATTTATAACTTTTATTTAACGCTGGAAATAGCGCTCCGCGAGGGCGTTACGACATAGGCGCGTCGTCTAAAAAGCCGGTATATCACCTAAAATAATTTATTTCTAATATTAAATAACAATTTAAAAATTTGAATAAATTATGGTGTAATCTAGACACTTGAACGAAAATAACCACGGCGAAAAATATTTTTTTTGACAACTTTTCAAAAAGTTACACCATTGTTAATTAACTAATGTTTTTCCAATCTCTGTTTTTATAAATTACGGCATAAAAGTTTCAAAAATTAATCTAAAAATATTTCGCTTCGTGGAGCTCTTCTTACTTAGGTACTTAATAAAGTTATGCAAATTTTTTTTATTAAAGTTTATTATTTTGTTAATTATATTTTTTTTAAATAGACTAAAAATGAAATTTCTAAAAAATGTTATCAAAAAAATTTTTTTTGGTAATATCTTATTATTGCTGTTTTTGCATCTAATATAGGTAGTAATTAATATTGGAAAAAAAATTGTTACGTCATTTGTTAAGAAATTGTTTATAAACAAATAGACTATTTTGCGATTTAAAAAAAAAAATTTTTTACTATCTTATTGCAAAGGTAAAATGATGATTTAAAAAAGAAAAAAAAATCTTAAATATTTCTTTTTATTGTTTATAATCGTTTTTTTATATTTCAATTGTTTAAATAATTAGTTAAGAAATTATTTTATTCTTAATAATCATCATTGACCCTTTTCAATGGAATAACAGAGATTTTTTTTTAATAAATAATTTAATTGTTTATTAACTTAACAATTTGTTATAAACAAATAATATTAACCGTTATATTTTTTTTCGAAAACTTCAAAAAATTACAAAAACAACCATGTATAACAAAGTTAAGAAATTTTATTTTTTAAAAATTTTTTTTTTTTTTATTTTCTTAACTTTGTTATACATGGTTGTTTTTGTAATTTTTTGAAGTTTTCGAAAAAAAATATAACGGTTAATATTATTTGTTTATAACAAATTGTTAAGTTAATAAACAATTAAATTATTTATAAAAAAAAAAAACTGTTATTCCATTAAAAAGGGTCAATGATGATTATTAAGAATAAAATAATTTCTTAACTAATTATTTAAACAATTGAAATATAAAAAAAACGATTATAAACAATAAAAAGAAATATTTAAGATTTTTTTTTCTTTTTTAAATCATCATTTTACCTTTGCAATAAGATAGTAAAAAAATTTTTTTTTTAAATCGCAAAATAGTCTGTTTATAAACAATTTCTTAACAAATGACGTAACACAGCAATAATAAGATATTACCAAAAAAAATTTTTTTTGATAACATTTTTTAGAAATTTCATTTTTAGTCTATTTAAAAAAAATATAATTAACAAAATAATAAACTTTAATAATTTTTTTTTGCATAACTTTATTAAGTACCTAAGTAAGAAGAGCTCCACGAAGCGAAATATTTTTAGACTAATTTTTGAAACTTTTATGCCGTAATTTATAAAAACAGAGATTGGAAAAACATTAGTTAATTAACAATGGTGTAACTTTTTGAAAAGTTGTCAAAAAAAATATTTTTCGCCGTGGTTATTTTCGTTCAAGTGTCTAGATTACACCATAATTTATTCAAATTTTTAAATTGTTATTTAATATTAGAAATAAATTATTTTAGGTGATATACCGGCTTTTTAGACGACGCGCCTATGTCGTAACGCCCTCGCGGAGCGCTATTTCCAGCGTTAAATAAAAGTTATAAATAATATAGATAGAGTTCTGGGAGTAAGGACTTTTTTATTGGAAATTTTCTCCTCTTTCAGGATCTTTTTTCATAATTCCTTAAATATCATTATTTTAAAAGTTATTAACGAAAAACTAAATACCTTGTTTTTTTTTTCTTATTTTGTTAATAACTATTGCAATTTTTTATGTGCTAATATGCCCTTAAAAAACATTTTTCTAGACGTCATTCCGAATCGAATGAGGTATGGCACATATTTTTAGGAGCTTTATTTCTATTTAACACGTTTTTGAACTTGTTGACTAGACTAATAGTTCTTGGCTGGAAATATTCGTATATGTAACATCAGCGTGCGTATTGATTTAAAATGACAAATGGCAGATAATTTTTTGAATTTTTAGGAGCTCCTGTTTTTAAATTACAGTAGAACGCCGATTATCCGAACGCCGATTAACCGAATCGCCAATTATCCGAATCGGTCCTAAGCATAATATAAAAAATTAAAACCAAGTAATTTTTGTTTTGTTGTAACAAGTTGGAACTCGCTGGAGTCCAGATATACATATTTCAATTGTTATGGTTGAAAGCTAGAGTATGTACCTCTATGATTGTTGTGAATTTTTATACTTTGTATTTTTATTAAGGCCTGATGGGGTTGCAACTTACTCTGATCGAGATGTTCAAGTGAGCGTTATTGTGCAAGTAGAACTGTTTTTTAAACTTAATAAAGTTTATTCTATGTGTGACAGTTCGTCTTCCTTTATTACGAGTCTAGTTCCGATGATCCGAATTTTCGATTATCGGACTCGACCCCGCCGGTCTCAATTAATTCGGATAATCGGCGTTCTTCTGTATATAAATAATTGTTCACACTGTTGCTACTAATATTTTAACTTTAATATTACCATACTTGTGCTCATATAATTGTTTTTACTATAACATTCACTTCGATGGTACAAGACACCAAACCTACACGGTCTACTTCCCAATTACACAAGTTAGTGGCGAGAACAAAACGATCTCAGAGGTTTGGCAACAGCGAAGTTTAATTACGTAAATAATTATCTTCCACAATTAAGGTGTTATTAGACATTTCTACACGCAGCACCGTCTGGACCAGCAAGATTTTGGCCATTTCGCAACCAGATGCAAGTTATTCAAATAAACGAGAGATAAAATTCAATTGACGACCGAGACATAGTTGGGTAAGAGTAATTCAGCGATGAACGGTAAAGAGGTTGTTTCCTTACTTGGTAACTTTATAGTACAACCACATTTCAAGTATGATTTATGGCCATTTGGACTCGTGTTGGCACAGACATTTTTATAGATCCATCTATATAGATGTGATCTATATCCATCTATATCAGCCCACCTAAGTCTCACTTCTGGGCATGGGCCAACTCTACTATTGGTAAGGGTTAGGCCACATAGGATACGTACATTATCAACAAGAATAAGTTTTTTCTGTTTTGCTTATTCATTGTGTGAATTTAACATACCGATATTCACGCCTTTATTCCCGATGGAGTAGACAGAGGTATTAAGTCGTGATGGCCTCGAGGCTTAGGCACGCGGTCAATAATCTCGGCGGTCGCGGGTTCAAGCCCCAGACACACACCTCTGACTTTTCGAAGTTATGTGTGTATTTACAAAGAATTATCACGTACTTTAACGGTGAAGGAAAACATCGTGGTGAAACCAGCACACCTAGAAGTTCTTCGGAATTTCTTAGGTGTGTAGTCCGCCAACCCGCACTAGGCCAGCGTGGTGGACTACGGTCTAAACCCTCTCAGTTGTAGAGGAGGCCCGTGCCCATTAGTGGGACGTATATGGGCTGATGACGAGACAGAGGTATTAATATACCGACGTTACGTTCTTTGTGTTTTTTTTTAAACTCTTACTAAGAGACGTGCCTATTGCCGTTTTTCAGGCTGTTTTTAGTAATTAGTTTAGAAGTAACACCTTGCCTTGCCTGACTTACAAATATAAATGGAGACCTCTCGATCGTACATCACCCACCTATACCGCGGTCCAACAAGACAGTCTGACTCAATTTTTTTTTAAATAGTGAAATAATATCAATGACACTTAGCTTCATCGTGAAGTGAAGTAGTGATGGCCTCGACGTTTGGACGCGCGGTCGAGAATCGCGGCGGTCGCGGGTTCAAAAAGTTATGTGGTTATTCATAATGAATAATCACTTACTTTAACGGTGAAGGAAAACATCGTAATGAAACCTGCACATCTAAAAGTTCTTAGGAATTTCTTAGGTGTGTAGTCCACCAAACCACACTAGGCCAGGGTGGTGGACTTTAGGCCTTGACCCTTTTCAGTTGTAGAGGAGGCTCGTGCCCAGCAGTGGGAGGTATATAGGCTGATGATGATGAAGCTTCAGCGTAGTATTCAGTTAACATTTATTAAGACAGCGAAGAACCTAAAAATATTAAAATAAGATTTATTTATACATCACTTACTGGTTACAAAATATATCTAAATACTATCTCTCATAAACTGATGATTAATTGTCTTTATTTGTTTCTGGTCGGAAACTTATTTCCTGATTCCGGTACTTAGTTCACTGACACAATTGCATTACATTTGCATTATTTAATTAATGCAAGTGAAAGGAATAACATTATTTTTATGCATTTCTAAAATCAGACATTACCGTAATTAGCGTTGCATTTCGAATGAACACTTCGGCGAATAAGGATAGTACCGCGCCTAGAATTCCGAGCGACGGGATCTGCGCTTGCGCAAATTATTAGGATACTGCACACGGTCGAGTCATGCGGCGCAGATTAACATTAGCATTTTCAAATGTTTAGTGAAATAAATTATGAAGTTTCTACACAACATCCCATGAATCCTACTGGAGCTTTTATAGCCAGCACTTTTGACTGCTATTGATAAATTAAGCAGTGATAGCCTCGAGGTTTAGGCGCGCGGTCGCGAATTTCGGCGGTCGCAGGTTCAAACCCCAGGCACACACCTCTGACTTTTCGAAGTTATGTGTGTATTCACAATGAATTATCATTTGCTTTAACGGTGAAGGAAAACATCGTGATAAAACCTGCACACCTAAAAGTTCTTAGGAATTTCTTAGGTGTGTAGTCCGCCAATCCACACTAGGCCAGCGTGGTGGACTAAGGCCTAAAAACTCTCTCAGTTGTAGAGGAGACCCGTGCCCAGCAGTAGGACACGTTTGGGCTGATGATGATAATAATTAAGATAAAATAGAAAATGTATAAAATAATTTGATTTTAACATTTTATAAGGCATTTCGATACTATTTGTATATTTATTTTGAGCATTAAACAATATTTTTTTTTAAATACTCCCACCTGTCACATACATAGTTCTAGCAAGCCCTACACTAATATACGAGTCTTGAGTCGTGGGTATCAAAAACTACGCGAGGCTTTTCGGTCTCACGAACACCCAGACCCGAAACAAATATTTGTGGATCACACAAACATTTATCTTGGTGTCTCTCGTTTCTTAAGTCTAACCAACTGCGCCACGGGGCTGTCAAGTTTGATAATTTAATATTTTAATGAAAGCAAGTCATGCCCGTTTGTAACAGTGAAGGCGAAATTAAAAAAAACTTATAATTATAATAATAATAATTTGCTTAAAATTTGCCAGCTTATCATGCACATATTTTCAACGTTAATAAATCTGAAAAATGGTATACCTACATTTTGCCTCTCTAGATATTTTTTATCATTTTCTTTCGTCGCTCCGTTAATACTTTATCTCTATCTATCTATATCAGCCCATATACGGCCCACTGCTGCACACGGGCCTCCTCTAGAACCATTACATACTCATATAGAGGAAATCCACGTGCCCATTATCTCAATATCCGTATTCCCGATCCGGGAATCGAATCCCAGTCTCTTTCAATTATATACCGCAAACTTACATTGGTTACGCTATCGCAACCACAAAATGAAAGAGACAGTCAGTAAGTCGTCCATAATTGCTGTTGAATGTTAATCAGTACATAATTTAACAAAGTCACAAAAATGATTCATGCTCAATTATTTCGGTACAAATTGCCCGCTTAACCTTAAAACTTTCTTCATTCCGTACTTCCACATTTTACATAATCATATTAGTAAATTACATCACGTTCCATTTGCAAAAAAATATAATCTGATATTTGAAAGTACGCTAAGCAAGTACTCTCGCAGTACTAACTCTTGGTGCGAACAAGCTGTTTCGCCACGGTGCACGGGCGGCCGGAACGTTACATCCTTTCGTGTTGCAGACACCTAACCATTCTAAATATTTCACATTTGAAATGCCAGGATCACTTCGGCTGGGTACTATGGAAATTTTCACTATGCCTATATTTCTTTTAGAATTACATGCCTTTGTCGTGTCCGAATAATAAAAAAATATATATTCTAACCTTCCGATACTTTTCATTACTTACCATTTAAAAGCCAATACGGTAATGCGCTCAAAATTTTTATTTGTTTATTTAACAAAAACAATTTGACATATTTACATTTGACATTTAACATATTTTAATATTAGTGGCTACAATTTTCAATTTACCTACTGACTCTACACTAAGCTGAGCTTGTCTCGTAGAGAAGAAAGAAATTGAAGAAATGTTTAGTATTAATAAATTATTTTTAATTCAACCATGGAATAAGTATTGTCAATAATGAAAATAATAATCAAATAATAATATTAAAAAGTCGGTCTTCTCTTTTGCAAATAAAACCAACAATAATTTAAAAAAATATCAAGATATTATTCTATTCCATATAGACAGTTACTTCTCAAAGAAATACATATATAGTTATTGAACTACCTACAATCCCTTATTGCAAGTATTATACGGACCTGTTTTACAGAAAAGCAATTTGTATAAACGAGTTAGGACTGCGGGATTTCTATCGCGATCAAAATAAGCCTACAATGAGAATCATGATTCCACCATTCGATACGGTATATCCCAAAGAGAAAGCAAATGCACTTTCTGCATTTGCGATTAAGTTACGGCTTTTATTATGCAGCTCTATACTTTTATTATTGCTGGTGTTATGTACTAGTATAATTGATGTGACATTTAATTAATTTTATATTACGTCACAGCTGTGTAAAATGTGTTGACAATAAATAAAATATTTGACTAAGTTCATTATCATATTTGACCGTGGTAGAGTTGGCTAGATGCCGTTTTTTTTTAATTTTTGAGTAATCCGCAAATATTATATTTAGGTCGAGGTGTTTGTAAGAGCGAAAAGCCTACCGTATTTTCTTATACGTACGACACACCACTTGTATATAAGTATGAGGTTAGAACTATATATAAGACTGTTGGGTGTATTTATTTATTTATATTGTTGTAACTATTAAGCGTGACTTTCACTATCAACAACTCAACACGAAATTAAACAATACTGTTTACGCTATTCGTAAAAAAATATATATCGAAATTTTTGAGAGACCACTTGTCAGCTTGGTAGAAAAATTATATCTGTTTGGGTAGCGACTACTAAGAATACTTTCATAAACCTGGCATGTCAATTTGCTTTTAATTTGCCTTACTTTTATTGAGTGTGCGTAATTTTATTTTCAAATCCATAGAGTCACATGTTTACCGTTGTTGCTCTTTTGTTTACAGTGTTGAAATCGATTATTAATTATTTTCTTTCATTTAAAAAAAATCTATAAAAATTAATTATACATTTAAATAATGATACTTGGTCAAAATTTTCCAATAGTGGAAAAGTACGTAAATCCGGTATTTTTAGAGTATATAGCGTTCAGACAAAGGCGGCGAGAGGACTTTTTTATTATCATGATATTGTGCGAAATATTTTTTGTAACACGTGAATTATTTTTAATTTCAGATCCAATTCTTCATGGTGCTCTTCCATTCAATCAGTGCCTTGGTCTACGACTGTGGTTATCCAAAGTAAGTACTTCCGAGCTAGTGTAAAAGTAGAAAAAATTGCTTTTTAGCTCCAAAAGATTCAGGGGCCAAACACAGTATTGTGCGAGATGAACATAACTATAGTCCTGAGTATTTCATTAATTTGTATACGCGTGCGAGATTCAAGCAAATCTTAGTTTAGGGCACAATTCTTCAAATCTAAAACGATTAACTACATCACTTAATTAAGTCTACCACATAGTAATTTCTCTTAATACCTCCCTCACTTTCACTGTTACAATAAACAAGTAAAAAGTTACAACTAGTAAAAAATTTACATGAGCCTTGTTGATTGTTTAATTAAGGGTATATTCACTTATATTATTTTTTTGACACCTCTATCAACATTACAGTGAAATGTCTTAGATATATTTAAGTATTGGCAGGCATTGCCAAGTAATTTAGACGATTTTACAATAGTTTTACGTGAGTTTTGAAACTTGCTTCTTTAAGATAAGCATGTAGTAAATTACCTACTTGTAACATAATATGTTAGAAAGTAGTCTTTAACATGCAAGGTGTGAAAATTCATGAGAAATTCACGCTAAGCCTCAATACAAAACCAGTCGAACATTTGATCATTGGTAGATATATTTTAATGCGACCATTGGTGTTTTCTAACGCTTCATGGAATTATTGATTACCCTGAAGATATATTTTTCATAAAAAAGTGTTTTTTTTTTTTTATTCACGTTATCGCCAAATTATACTCATGTATTATCCTAGGTCTCTTTGGAAATCCTTAGGGAATAGTCATGTCTAATAATCGACATCCAATAATCATATTTATAGTATATTTTTTGTACTCTATTCAATATTTCTCGTACTTCTTACAGAATTATTGCTTCCGGATTGATACTGCACTCTACCATATTCATCGTGCTCTTCATGAACTTCTACCTCCAAGCTTATAAGACGAAGCCCAAGGCCAGTGTAGAAGCAACAAACAACAACAACAATGTCACAGACGAACATGCTAAAAAGAATGGCCACATCAAAAATGGTGACATTTCCAACGGCAGCATAAAGAATGGAGAAATCTCTAACGGCTTTGTAAAAAATGGCGATATACCTAATGGATTTACTAAAAATGGCACCATTCCCAATGGCCACATTAGAAATGGCAGCATCACAAACGGACACGTCATGAATGGTGATTTATTTAATGGCAACCTCCAAAATTGCCACTATTCTAATGGACACATAATGAGTGATTTCAATGAACACGCCAAAATGGGTGATATCAATGGATTTATCAGAAACGGAGAAGTTTCCAATGGTCAAGTAAAAAGCCGAGAATCTTTGAATGGCTACGTCAAAAATGGCTTTACGAATGGCGCAGTAACATACGAGGTCACAGATAAAAAAGTGCAATAACGTCTAGTTGTAAGTTTAGTTTATTGCCTTTTTGTAAATTTTTAATCAAACACAGATTTGAGGAAATATTTGAGAAACAGACTCTTTACATAGAGTTGGAAATTCTTAGCGTGATATACTTAATATTCTTAAACACGACCGATAAAATTTATTCGATTGACTCAGAAACTTCAGATTTGTCGGCCACCGGCGATATCAGCCATAAAAAATGGTCGTTCTAGGAACAATCTTGTCTTCTTTAAATAAAGTTAAATTTTATCAACTTTTTATTGATCAAAATAATTACAAATTAATCACATTACGACCATTAAGGAAAACATCCTCGACTATTTCCTTTTAATCTTAATAAATAAATGGTACAGTCTTTGTTAGTCAAAGTCTGTAGTTCCACTGTGAGCTGTTATGTATGAAATTATAATTGTAAGTGAATGTAAATGAGTATTAATCTTTGTACTGAGTTTTCCTTAGAGATTTTATTTTTAACAAATGTCAAATGCTCAAATTTTCTACTTTAAACTACCTCATTTTTTAACAACTCTTATATTTCTTTCCTTTGAAAAATCTTTATGCAACTGTATCCTTGAAACAACTATATGAAACCATAACCGACATTGCTTAATCGTAGATCAAAGAAAGATCTTAGACTAGTAATGTTGTTGACAAAGAAACACATACGCAGGTTCGCTCCAAAAGTTGTGGTAGTAAATGAAAACGAACGTTTAGTTAGTAATGGGAGAAATTAGTTGTCATCCTACTTTGACTTTCCAAAAGGAATGTAAGCACTGCGACATTCAGAGTTTGCTCGGCTATCGAAAATGCATCTGTAATCTATACCATGCTGCATGCATACATCTATTCCAATAATATATTTATGTATAAGAAAACAAAATATATAAAAAACCTTTCATTCACTATATACGAGTAAATACTCGATCTGTTCAACAAGATCAGTGTTAGATTTATCATTTATTTAATAAACACACCTTCGATCTACTTATTCCCGTCCATACTAAGCTTTACATAGTTGTAAGTAACGGTAGATGTAAATATATTTTTAGAAATTATTTTATAAAGGGTACAGTAACTGCGCAATATAATACGTCACAAATTATGACATTTCGACAATTTTTATCGTCACATTTTAGTGACGATAATTTAAATTGATTTTTGAATTAAAACATTCGAAAACACACAATACTGTAAATTTTATTATTTACACATCACACAATCTTTAAACATCCTTACATGAACCTAATAATCCGTTAAAACGAGTTGCTCAGTAAAACTGTATAAAATAATATCTCGTATTTAAGGATTTCTATCCCTTATTTGTGTTACCCTTGAATGAGGTCTAAAAATAAATTAAAATTATATCAATTTTATTTATATTGCAGTATTGTGTAGTCCCTCACCGTCTATGAGTATTCCTTAATGGTAAAGGAAAAGGAATCCTATGTTAATAGTAATTTTATATAAAATAATTACTTTAATAACCTGGCAGTTATTAAGTTTTAAAATTGTATACTAATTCATAGCTCCCAGTGGAAAATGGGATCGTAGATCCTAGGAAAATATTAAAATTAATGCCAATGTTAAGAATACCAGTCAACTTAGCAAAAATGTATGTCTTGTATAAATAGGTGATGTAAACGATGTATATTTAGTGATAAGTCATTTATTGTAGTATAATGATATAACTTTAAATATTCGATTTTTTATTGGAATTTTATGAAAATAAAAGAGGGAACCAAAACGAAACTCTGTTTTTGTATTTTTTTTAGCAGCGACATCTGTTACAATTTGATAAAACTACATTGGCCACACGCTCCGTTACGTCGGGGTACTGAACTAGTCGCGAGTAAAGTTTCTCTATCCGTAGAAAGTTGTATTTGATGTAATTTAACTTTGGTCTTGCAGATGGCATTGAAGTCTCACTATTTAAACACCCGATTAATAAATTTAAAAGATAAGAATCAAATAATCAAATATCAGTAGAAATATTTTTTATTGTCCGGACATAAGCTGTTAAGTAAATATGCAAAAAATAAGAAATGCATTGCTTTTGTAGTCTAAACAAGTAAGTTATCTCCTCCGGTCCCATACATATATGTATTATAAAATAACGCATCATTGTTTATACATGTAGGTATAGCAAAAATATACCTCGATTTGCCGAGAGACTTTTTAACGAAAAAAAATACGTGTCAAGTATTCTTATTAGGTGACATTTAGCGTGCTTCAAAGGCAAAGCGGTCCGAGGATCTCGATGGACGAAAAGCTATAATGCAACTAACGAAAATACCCTTTATTATTTCTAATAGGTAAAAAATTACTAAATATTTATTTTGTCATGATCATATTGTACTGTTTAAGTTGATCCATTTATTTAAAACTAAGTAACACCTAATATCAAATCAATTTCCTAATGTTCTCGCAGGGCAAGTATTTGCTGTGGGCTGTTAATGCCTTGTTGGGTTCGATTTCCGTGTCGGGAATGTGTTATCGGGGTTGGCAAGCAGTCTGTTAATAAATATAGTATAACTGTAAACACAATTGGCAAAACGTGGGTGCAGAAATGCACCTCTAATTATCGCTTGAGGTAGAAGCGTGAAAATCATACAGGAAAGCAACAAATGCAATAAATATACATTGCATTTTGATCCATTACAATTAATGATAACGATCATATGCAATGGACTATTTATTTAACGTTAGAGTTTTTTTCGCTTTTGTTACATAGCAAGCAAAAAGAAAAGAATATCGGTCGATTTAATCCACAAAAAACGCTCGAAATCTATCTAAGGATCGTAATTAAGTGTAAGAAACTCAACCGGTTTCAATAAAAATTACAATCTCGTTACCAACTCATTTGATAGCCAATAGCACGCACTAATTGAAACGAAAATCGAGCCTTTAAAATTTAACGGTGTGCCGATAACTTTCGAGACCCTCGGTAATCCTTAATTATAGCCCTGCAAAATGTCAATAAACCTCGCACCCGAACGTTTTTTCCGCCCCTTTCCTAATTTGTTGGCCCTAAAATCGCGGCCATTCCTATCCAAAATCATAAGACCTCCGTATATAAACTTGTTCTTATTACATGGAGTGCTCAAAAACTGGACGTTGTAACCCTGCAATGAGAAGGGTAGACACAGGGTGAACACGCACCACTCTGTCACATTTTGTATATGATTGAGCGAGAGAGATGGCGCTAGCGTCGCTGTTGTTGATTCAGATTCCATTTCACGCAACATCTTGCAAGTAACGTTTTAAACACCTTTGTGAGTAACATACCTTGGTACAAATATCAAAACATTCATTATAATTTTTCTCCGTTGTATCTTAAAACAGTTGTATTTATTCCACATAGTATGAATAAACATTATCAGAACGAAGTTTCATTCAAAATTTCTTTAATTTGAAACTATTTGGTCAACAGCAAACACAAAGAAAACATATCGCACGTGGTTTAGTTTTCAAGCACCTAACAAAAGCATAGGCATGTTATAACTAAGATCAATACTAAAAGACTGAAATGTGCAAGTTTTAGTTATAAAACTTTTAAATAATAACCGATCGATAAGCGTGTAACGGAACGCAAGCCGTTGCCGGCTGGGACGGATTCCCTCGCCCGGGGTAAGTACTGAGTAGTTTAGTCGAGTGCGCGCTGCCATCGCGTCCGCACGCGTCTCGTCCGCGTGTTCCCACAGAATACAACAAAATAAACCACAAAATCTTACAATAACCACAAAAAACTGAACTGTGACAGTGTTGTTGTGATCCAAATGTGTACAACTGCAACATAATGTGATCTGTCTACCCGTTGTAATAATGTAACGATGCTTTTCGCCCGACACTTGGTGAATAATGATATGTAACATTTTGTACCCTGATAAATCGTTTGTAACTGTGCGTTTTAACTCGGTAATGTGTTGTCAACATTAGAAATGTGTTGTGTTGTACATATTTACGTCAGTCTATCTCATTTCACACGCAAAAGGGGTGGCAAAGCAATGGAATATGTTAATAAGCTGGTTTCTTTTAGCCCGCACACAAAAAGCTCTGCACTAGAGACTGCAGTGCGATTTGTGTTGCAAATTTACACAATTTATATCCTTCTGTTCTACTTACGTTTTATATTTTTACTGTTTATACGATTTTATACGATTTTTTATATCGTATTTATATTTTACTTTTTTCCTTTCTTCTTTTTTAGAATACGGTGTATTTCCAGTATTAAGTGTACCATTACATCATTGTAACTAACAAGAATCCTGGTATATCTTGAAAGTCATCTGTTATTCAAATTAAATCATTAATCAGCGAAGTCGGAGCCCTAACAAATCACAAAACAGATTGATTTTCCATTCCAAATTATTCATTAAAGTCGTTTTCAATTTACAACATCGACTTTTCATCGCACAATAGAACTGAGCGTTCATTTCCTTTGTGCCAATAGACTGTTTGAGCTAATTTCCTGCTTTTCAAGTTATTAATCTGTCTGGATTGAGTCTAGATTTAGCTCAGCTCAAATTGCTTAGTTAACCAATAGATGCCAATTCTATAATGACGAACCCATTTTTCATCAGACTAAACTTATTAGGAAAAGACTATTTTTTATCCTTAAGCTTAATTGAATTATCTTTATCGGTCAATTTTACTTATAATTTTATTGCTTACTAGAGAATATCCTATATTTAAACAAAACATAACATAGTGAATTGCGGGATTGACTAATTTTATAGATTCAAGACACCATGAAAGTACGGCTAAGACATGATCAAACCAAACTTTTTACAAAAGAAAAACATAAAATTTAGATAATTGTCATACATATATACTAACATAAAACGTTACGAATGAGCCCACACACTGTTTCACGGCTAGGTTCTTCATGTCATCAAGACGGTTTGCGCTATAGTCATTAACTTAATGCCAGTTCTTGAATGGATGGATTTAAGAGCCTAGTCACTCAATCACTTGCTTTAGTGTTGGATTTTTTAAGGACGTCTGCACCATTACTTATTCTCTGTAGAACATTTAAGATATTATATAGTTTAAAAAGTAGTTACAAAGATTTAAGTTATTTTTGCTAAACTTTACTATTTCACTCGTATAATGAATCAAAGTTTCAAACTAAACTTCGTACGTTTCATCGTATAATTTCTATAAAAAAAACCTGTCATATTAAAAACTACCTTTTGACCATCACCGCACTAAGCATTTGTTTATGAAAACAAATTATTTTTTCCATTGGGGAAACCTCGGAAAGACCAAATAGAATTGATTGTCGACTGAATAGAATTACGTACATTCTTTGTTATCCTAGGTCGAGTATTTTATAGGTACGACTATAAATACTGTGTCAACGACATGGATACACGTATTGGGAATGTAAGAAGCTTTTATGACAGAAAGGAAATGTATGAATTACGTGGATCATATAAAAGATGAAGAGAATTGGAGAAAGATAACATAAATAGACAACAATGCTAATTTTAGATCAGAAGGCTTTTAAATCTCAACTCATATCTATACCTAAAAGTTATGCGCCTGACACAACTAGCGCTATCATCATCATCATCAGCCCATATACGTCCCACTGCTGGGTACGGGCCTCCTCTACAGCTGAGAGGGTTAACTAACTAGCGCTATATAAGAGTAATAATACCAACCAATATACATGGCACTGCTGGGCACGGGCCTCTTTTAAGGTAGATGAGCTATTAAGGCCATATCCATCATGCAGTCTTTTTTTTTTTAACTACCTACATCCTTAGGAAATGCAGATCAAAGGTTACAAAAGTTATTTCTAAGCTAAAACTGAAAACATGAATACTTTCTTTCATAGCATATTATCTCTATGATCACATGCCATCAAACTATTAAAACTCATGAATTTCCATTTGAAACGTAACTCTCATTCTTCCAAATATAAATAACATCACAAAACCGAGCGCACCATTAAAAATCATTTATGAATCTTTTTAACTACGCAAGAAACGTAACAACAAAAAAAACTCAATCCCAGCTCAACAAAGCAATACATCCGACAATAAACAAGTACTAATAAAAATAATCCGTAAAGAAAAACCAATACGTCTGGAGAGTTGAACGCCAAAAAGAATAAAAGCCGGGGCATGTGAACCGAACAGAAATGAGAACAAGAAAACTACAGTCTACGACTTATTTCTTGTGGTACGGAAGTTATCAACGTTTCGACCGGTCCGCTGTGTAAGAATCCGGTTCCTTTGTACTGGCTCATCTTGTGAAATGTAGATTATCTTATTGAGATGCGTTATCGCCGCAGCGTGAGATGTTCAATGCTTTCGAGTTTTTGTCGACTGTCGAGATTTAATCAAACCCGAAAATAGTATATTTATGTGATGAATGAAGTGGGGCAATGAAAGAAAGTAACCTTACTTTAATCTAATTACAATATTGTTAATACATTGTAGTTATTGGAGGTAAGGCGTGATTAAATTAAATTGTCAATGTAACTGCTTAAATACAACGTATGTTGTCTGTTAAAATAAATTTAAACAGTTCTTTGAATTTTAAACCGTTCCAAATCAATACCAATAGCAATTCTAAAAAAAAAACATGAAGCAAAAACATGAAGTATATAATATTATTATAGATACGTTTAATAGAAGAAATCAAAATATGGATAACATTATTGACTCAATAAGATTTGTTTCAAAGTTCATTAAAAACTAGAAGCTCATTTAAATCGAAAAAAATAACGCCCTTGCTTGGTTAGTCTTACAATCGCTTTTTATTCCCATTTATCATGTCCAATATACCCATACTTGGCCAAGTCTGGTCAATACAATATGGATAAGTGCCAAGATTGAGAACATTCTCGACTGAAAGCACTTAAATTTAAGACAAATGAAGGGAGTGTGAAAATTTGCTCCGTCGTATAACCGTTAAGAATAGAATTCATGGAAATAAATAACAGCCCCACAGTAACAACTAACAGACATGATGGCATTTCCCTTTGTGTAAGACAGTACATTGCTATAGTAATATATTCTGATAGTTTGATGATAAACAGTATATCTGGCTCATAGCTGTATCATTTTTGTATCCACGAAAAAGCAATTATATCGGCATACTGACCCGCACCGAAGCAAAGCTAACACTTAGTATTTTCATTAATACGTCTTTATAAAATTTAAAGTTCTGTCGTAGTTGGATTAGTATCGGATATATTCTAATTAAGAGAAATAAATCTAAAAATACTAAAGCTTTGACTAGCGTTTTATCGACAGCTTATTACATAACATCTTATTTTTGCACATTTGGTACTTATTTTGTACTTACATGTTATGAATAATATCTCAATGGATTCAACTAACGTGAAACATCAGCACTGTCATTGCATTCCTTTAAGTGGATGAGATTTTTAAAGGTATAATAATCTCTTCTCCCTTCTTTTTTATCCTTCCTCCTATACATACACATTTCTCTCTCTAAATTAAGGTAAAACAAATGTATCTCTATGCGATGAAATATCGTGTATTTAATTATAATTATCTTCTAAACAGCTGGTGGGGGTGGTGCGAAAAAATAGTCGATGGACCAGTTGTCACGACGTTTGTGATTGGCAGGACGGCAGGTGGAGTTAAATTCTAATTACAGACTTATTGCAAATATAGGTTGTAGCAAACGATAAGCGAGCGACACTACACCTGTCACTAGTAAATGAGATTTTGAAATGTCTCAGTATTGCTCCGATTAAAATTGTATTTACGTTAAAAATGTAAAGTAATTTTGTAAAGTGACTACGATGAAATTTCCAAAACTATATAAGTGGAATCAGATGGTTTAAATTAACTCAATAGAATATTGGGAACGTAACCAAATTTATTCGAGTCGAACAATCAAAAAGCCATTAAAATCTATGTGTGAATGCTACTTCGAAGAATAGCTCTCGAATTTTATTATGTTCTGAGGAGTTGTTCTCGAAAAGTTATGAAATCTAGTTCTTTAAGTGAAGTCATGAAATCATAATATATAAAAGGATAAAGTTGTAATGTCATGAGGTCGCTCGCAATAAATTCATGAATTAATTCTCGCAAGATTCATGCAACGAAGACCTAAAAAAGTTTTGGAATGAGTCACGAGAGCAAGTCAGAAAAGGCAGTCATAAATCACAACGATGTTTTCCGATTGTTTACACAAAGTAAAATTTCATCGATACATATAAATCAAATGAGAAATCTAACCAAACGGAAGACACGCACCATCACAATTTATAGAACAATAACAGGTTTATCGGTCAATCATCTAAATAGATTCGACGCCACAATCCCACGACAATTATAAAAATGTATCGATACCATAAAATTTATGCCACTATTACACCATGGGAAACACATAAAAAACGATGCAATAAATTTCTACTGCTTACCGACGGACATGGTAGGGGCTGACGGCCATTTAAAGGTCCCGACTGAGCAAATAGTTAAATAAACAAACTAAATATGTAGTAATATATTGCGGTCGCACTAACAATAGATACGTTTGACAAAAGTATTACAAGGGTAGTGTTTGTCTAACACTATTAACTAGTCATCCCCCGTGACTTTGTTCATGAAAACTTTACAATAAAGTTATTAGTTTACTTAAAGTTAAGAATCTCATATACATATGTATATTTAGGATGTTCTAGTGAAATATAGTATGTAACTTTGTCAGTCCATATACGTCCAAACGCTTCTTGGTGATTCTTAAATATATTGGTTTTCACAGGATGTTTTCCGTCACCAATAAAAATGCGTGATATTTTACTGTGAAAACACATAACTTCGTAAGTCAAAGAAACGTCTAGGACTTAAATTCACTATCGCTAAGACATTTTAATAGTCTCCACGCGTGATTCGAGACGATCAAATTTTTTTTATTATATAACATTAATATTCATTCATCATAAACGTGACGATCTGGATGTTTGTAATCTATAAACCCTCTCTTAGTCTCTAGTTTCTAATATCCAGTACTCAATAATGTTTTTATGTTACAGTACTACTATTTCTATTTCTTTCATGAAATTGACAACAAAAGAATAATTCACCAATCATCGCATTTTTGGCCCTGAAAGCAAATCGATATAAAACAAAAAGCTTTTAGGAAATCAGGCCTTGATTTGCCTACCGGAAAACGAAGAGCCGAAGAAGCTTTGGCATTATTTTAACCATGAAACGACTATAAAACATCCTTTGGTAATTGGCATTGTGTGAAGCGAGCAATAAACTTCTAATTCGAAGTTATACGAAAATTTCATTAAAAATATTCCAACGAATTAAACGTACATACATAAATAACGTTCACTTCTTGCATTATAGTCACTACGACGTGACTTCTGAAGCAAATTTATCGTAGTGAAGAATCGTGTGCTATAGTTGATAAAGTATTGTATACTCTTAGTTATTGGCAAAACAGATTAATCTTGCACAATCTTGCAATGATGGTAAGTACCGTTCTCTCCAGACCGTCTATCAAGTAGCAGAAGACGCTGTCTCTTCATTCTACGCAATGCTGTTTGGCCTTTAAGATACCAATTTAATTAAAAACCTTTTTAAAGTCCCATTTGCCCGTGTCCAGCAGTGGGAATATATGGACTGATGATGATGATTAAAGTTCCAATACTCTCATAGAAGTAGGTAACACGTAATCTAATAAACTATTCCACGCTTTGTTCGCAATTTGTGCATCGCTAGTTTGAAGCTGCTATTATTGAGCTAGGACATTCAAATATCAATACACTTATATTGTGGAGTAAAAGTATAAAACAATCAAACAAACCCTACAACATTATATACGTGAGTCAAAACGGAAGTGACGTAGAACTTTAGTGTTGTGCCAAATAAAGTGGATTGAATGACTCATATTAACTGGTCGGAGTAGCTTGACAAGTTGATTGCAATTCAAAATAAACTGAAGTCCAGCGCTATTTGCATTGAATTTATTAAAAAGTGCACTTATACATTGACATTAATTTCTTTACATGCATTATTTAGTACTTCTTTAGGCACCTGTTTCGTCGGAAATGATATAATAGTCTATCTGCAAATTTAAAAAATATATCTGTTCGTCACTAATTCGTCGTAATTATATTAATTACTTAACCGTTTAACTCCTAGCAATAAAAATTGAAAAGCATAGTTATTTGAAAACGAGGTTTTGGATTAAAAAGTGGTGCTGAGTAAGGCTAAGACTAGTGGGAGGAAAAAATCACTATAAGAGATGACTTACATGGCATGGAATATGAACAGAAGGAATTAAAAGAAAAACCGTTCCATCCGAGCGCATCTAGGGTAGGTCACCAGTAAACAAAAACAGAAATCAATTCGTACTCCACCATACAAAGTCAAAGGAAATAAAATAGAGCAAGAGAACTGAATGTCAAGCTATTTTGTACATCTCATTCGCCCCTTGCGTTGTTCCGAGTCGCGAGCGCCTGATTGACGTGAACGCCGTCGCCTCTGAGCCAGCTGTCAGTGTCACGTGACTCGCGCATAAATGGCACCAAATAGGAATCTCATTTATTGGCGAAACATAGCTAAATAAAATAAACAATGCTTTATTCTCATACTCGAGAGGTCTGCGCGTGGTAAAGAAAACGCGCTATGTATTACTGCTAGATCCGAGAACAAACAAATATATGTAAATAGGGGGCTTTCGTTCCAAAAACAGTGATGTTTTCTGAGTAACTATTGAAATGCTTAAGTATGCAATGTTTTGCATAAAAGATGATAAATTGGAACCACTAATAGAAGTTTTAATATAATTTCTACAGTTTTATGTCTATATACAAGTATCCTTTCATTGGGCTAACCTAATGTTTCAGCTATGGTTGTATTTAAGGGTTATGCACCAATCCACCATTTTGATCGAGCTCGGTTTAATGGATTTTACGTACAAAACTGATTTTTGTGTACTCTATATATGTAGACTTCTTCATAATGTTTTCATTGCGTGAGAATTTATTATAAGTACACACATACTCGTAAATTAAATGCGACTGAAGGGTGTAACTTTGGTTCTAACCCGCATGTACTAAGTTTTTCATGTCTTTCCTCGCGGATGGTTTTTGGTATTATTTATATTTTGTGGTTAGTTTTCTAAAATTAATTTGCTAATAATCTTAACTCCCAGCGCAATTGCCAAAAAAAAACTCTTATTTACCATGATAATGAACATGATACACAAATGAACAACGGTAAATGTACAAATTAACGATGGCATTATCCTTACTAAAAAACTTTAAAAAAAAATGTAATTAAATTAAAACATGAAAATTGGTTCTTTCCAAAGCAGAACCAATTTTTCGACGTCTAGATGTAAATACGACCTTAATAACCCAAGGTTAACAATAGATACATATAAGCTGACATAAGTTTATTTTGCCCAAGCATAGCAACGATCTTTATTGCATTATCGCGTCCATCTCAGTAGAAGGAAAATCGTAAAATGTCGGACGTAGGTTCATCAAGCTGTTATGTTGCTATTCCATCAGGCAAATGATTGACACGAGCAAGCGCCCCGCGCCCGTCCGTCCGACACCCATCATTGTCACGTGACCCACGCTTGAATGGTTGCAGATGGGAATCATTTAGCGGCTATAAAATGCTTCAGCAATATTTATGTTAAGAAATATTTATTAAGGTGTAAAATTGTGAAGAAACATTTAATGTTCAATTTTTTTTCTTATTTATTCAAAGAGAGCTTTTTCTCAACTAAATTCAGGAATTTATGTCCTTAGGTATAGGTATATTATACATAGCTAGTGGCATACATACTCTGGCATCTACTCTATGTATTGTATTAAGCAGCAAAAAAATATTTAAGATGACCAAAATGGCTAACACTTACATATGTATGTAATTCACATTTGAACATTTTGTTACATAATAATGAAATAAAGCAATTAAATATTCGTAGATCTTATGATTTATATTGCAGAGTTGTATTAGTAGTAGTTGTTAAATTTAAAAATAGAACCCTAATATTTAATGCATTTAACATTATAAGGTATTAACTTCAAGTCACCGTAGGACACTAGGAAGAGGTGCATTTTTGTATCCACATTTCGCCTCCTCCACACATATAGTACAACTATAGTGACATACTGAATGGAAAGTATTTTTCGCCATTCTCAGTGCTCAATATCGGCCTATTCCCTATTCCGAAGTCAAACTATTCCCGACTAACCATTGCCTAGTCTCAATAGCGGGCGCTTCCCGTGCCCCGCCACATCTCACTCGCCGCGTGTTTGACCGACTTACTTCCGAATGAATTGCGACCTGCGGGGATTCTGTTTTATTGCAATCTTATTACATACCTATGTTTGCAACTGTACTGCTTCTATATAAAGTTAAAGCTGCGCTATTTTAAGCGGCATACATGCTTTTGAAATTGGAATTCGATTCAGCTACTCTCAGTTGAAGGGATGTGGGTGTTTACTGTGTATAACAGTTTCTAGAATTGGGATTAGTTAATTATAGAGTTTTATTTTAATCATTAACGAGTTCTTTGTTATTTTTGGATGTTTATTTTCACATACCACTTTAAAGTGTCAACTTTAATTGCTTGGAATGAAAATAGTTTTCTGTAACTACATATTTGCATATTTTGTAAATACGGTTTTAAGCACTTAGTTACATTTTCGCCTTCTTATTGAGCAGCTGCATCTATTGCGTTATGCAAACATAAAAAGATACGTAAAAAAGTATGCCTTGTAAATGGCACTATGACCGAATATGAAAATTTTGTGAATTTTAATGAAATTTTTTACTTAGATACTAATAAATATGATTTTGGTCCATTTTTAAAGCATGTCAATAAAAAATATATATATTCATTTATTCTTTATACACACTGATGTGGAAAGATAAATCGTACAGTTAAAGAGAATATCTCGTAAAATCATCATTAAGCTTTTTATGACAATAATATAAAAATATGAACTGTTTGTTCATAGCCAATATTCCAACCCCTTTTATATTACGTTCTAATGAAGATATTTCACGCACAATGATCTGCAATAAAATGAACTTCCAAACGTTCCCTAAAACAAGGGGAGATTGTAAAATGCGATCAAGACGGGCGTTAATTAATTTAGAACTTTATTTTAATATAATAAGGCGTAAATTCAAATGACGACACAGTTATCGATCCCTCATAAATTTTATAACAATTATCTATGACAAAAATATCTAAATGTTTCAATAAATTCAGACATCTTTACACCTGCGACTCCCACGATAACGTCTTAAATAGAAACCGGTCAAGGGTAAGACGTGCTCATTTTCCGAAGGTTCTGTACCACCATACAATAGCGCTGCTCACTCAAGGTCGGATTTTATTGTTAGCTTTGTTTTACTCCAGAATTTTTTCACTGCACTCTATTGTATCATGCATTTTATATTGCAGCACAAGAAATCGATGTATGAATCTCGTTTTTTTTGCGTGATATTTATCAACATATTGAGTATTCGTACATACATATCACTTTAAGTACCTACGGACGTTTCCTAATAAAACGCAGATTTAGGCTTCAGTCCACTGCAGTATTTTTGCATACGTAAGAATGTTTTTGGCTAGTAATATATCAGAGTTTTGCTCCACGTATTGATTGCATAGTGCTTCATTTATTATGAGTAGGTACACGCCAAACTGTTTGTAGTCAGAAATGTGTAACTTTGATTGCTACTTATGGCTTGAAAAAAGCGTATTATAAATGCTAATTGTCTAAGCCATAACAGTCACGTAATACACTTTTTGCAAATATAATATCTGGATTCATAGTTCAATTTATTCAAATAATCCTAGTTCTTAATATTTAACTAAAGATAGACCCAAATAATTAAACCGAGCTTGTAAAACAGAACCCTAAAACTACATCCCGTTACTGAGAACTAAAGGTGTACAACTTGAATAATAGAAATACAAATTCTTTATGCGCGCTATAAAAAAATATCTCTTTATCTGTTTAAAATATCGGTCGAGGTTTTGTGTAATTTCTTCGTTGTGTCTCGGGTGACTTTTATTAGATCGTAGAGAAATGAACAAACAGTTATATTTATCACTTCTTTGTGGTTGATTCATTGAATACCTTTTTCTCTCACTTTTTTAGTTATCAAAGTCAGCATTGACTACCTTGATCATCATGGCGGACACGGGTAAAAATCCTAGTCGTACCCATCCATCATTTCGAAATATTTGTATTTTTTATAATGCCTACATCGCAATTAAAACGCTAAAGAAATTATTTGTTCGGTAGTGCAAGTCCTGTTGATGTCTAAAAGAATTTCTCAGGAATTTCACACAAGGTCAGCTTAGCGTAAGCTAGTCAAGGTGTAAACCTTGATTTATTTTGAAATAGATACTTGTTTAAAATAAAGAGTAATAAATAATCAAGTGTAAGTTAAAGTGACAGTAATAGGCAAATAGACCTGCTGTCCAAAAAGACCGTGTTAATCGGAGTGGAACTACTGTTTCTTAAAATACCCAGGTAAAGCCGTTACGTTTCTTTCGGTGAGTGAGACTGCTTGAGGCTCAATTTTTTGATGGTATTATATTTATATCTATCCAGATCACTTTCACCGTACATTAGGCTCTCCCGTTCAAATTTGCTGCATTTCAGAGGCAAGCTGAGCTGTTTAAAAAAAATATTTTAAACGCATATCACTTGCCAGTACCAGTTTGGTCAATTTTCCGCGTCAGAATGAAAATTGTTTATCATATCCTTAACCAGATGAAAGTATGTCCAGCCACTTCAATAAATCCAATTATTAGCGCAAAGCCTGTCGATTTTAACAACTTTAAAAACCAATACATATTCATCATTCGAACGATGAGTTTTTTTAATAACAAACAAAAACAAATGGACTAACTTTCGGGTCGTCAATATCAATATTAATACACAGAATGATACTCAAATAAAACCGTAGCAAAACAGCACACATCGAAAAGACCAATAAGCATAAAACATCCGATTTATAACATAAGAAGCGGGAGCATTAGAGGAACATTGTCCTCGTCCCGTTTTGACAACGTCAATGGGAACCGAGTAGCGTGAAATGGCACAAAATACGGGCCCATCGCCTTTATGCCCCGTTTGGGACTGGCCGGAGCTTACCTGCCCATTTTGGCGCACAATAGTTTTTTTCTCCCCACGGATTGTGGCGTCTATTGAGACGGCCGCGGTTTAAAAACCAATTAAGCTGTAAAGGTGTTCGGAATGTGATCCATTTTTCGATGCGTTGCGCAATGAATTTCTTTTCAAACGGTTGTCTGTATTAGACCTGAATACAAATGTTAGGTTTTAATCACGTTTGGGGAGTTAAACTTTGTAGTCCTAGAATATTAGATGTTGGTAGTAGGTTTCGTCTAAAATGCTGGTGAGCGGCTCTGGCCGTCTATCAAGCTTTAACTGTATCTCCGGCTGTTTGAACCGACAGCACTGTAGTAATTGGCCGGATAATTGTGCCAAATAATAAAACAGGGAAACACGTAACAAGTAGTTTTCTAATTTGTAGGCAGTTTAAGATAGACTAAGTTTTTAATAGTGAAACAGCAGCTTACACTCAATCATAATCAATTTTGGTATTATTGGCTGATCACACATCTTTGCCATTGAGGAATATCTTTACAAATGGAAAACAAGCAGTATACACATTACAAATAATAATAATAATAAATACACCCAACAGTCACATACATAGTTCTGACCCCACACTAGGATACAAGTCCTGTGTCGTGGGTATCAGAAACTACGAGAGACTTTTCGGTCTCACAAACACCCAGACCCGAAACAAATATTTGTGGATCACACAAACATTTGTCTCGGTGCGGGGATCGAACCCGCAGCCTCTCGTTTCGCAAGCTGGTGTCTAGCCAACTGCGCCACGGGGCTGTAATAACTTATATTCAAATAGCGTATGACTTAAATTTAATATAGCTGATTTTTATCCTACAATTCTATTTATTCATATCCCCAATCTATAAATTCCAAACTTATTAAACATTATCAACCTATCTGAATCGAAACCTTTTTTTTATTATAAATATATTTTGCTACGCTGTAATACAAGAATCTAAGTCGTCCCCAAATACATAGCATTTCGCTAATATTTTCGGGTAGGTTCATTAAAATGTCTAGTGCTCGATCAATCTGAACAATTCGGTCAACTTGGCACAGTAATGGATTTAGAATATTGAGCACCCACTATTCAATGCAGATTGAGTACACAGGTAGGGTGGGTATTGTTGGCGATTTTTACGTTTGTATAAACTCTTTAGATTTCATCGAATTGTTATACGACTAAATATTTTTGCATCAAACAATAAAAGCAATTCAAACCAGGCATCGTATTCTTTGTGCTATTTTTATTACCTCAATGAAGTAATATTGAATCATGCAGTTTTTTTCAATAATCAGTTTTTCGGAGGCCGACAATAGTCATAAATTCTATAAATGTCTATGAATTTCTTTCTGCCACTGCAATTGATTCTTCATGTACAAAACTTCTCGTATGTCATAATGTATCACCTGTTAACACAATAATAGAGTTACAGGTATATGAAATAATCAAAGTACTAACACAATTCCATTAATAGAAGACAGATGATCAAACAGATATCAAGGTTTTCAATCCTAAATATCACAAGTAAATGACGTAAATCCAGTGTAAGCAGGAAGAAAGGTAAAATATTTAAAGCAACTGCGGTAAGTCAAAAATTAAAAGCAATGTCTCATAAAATAAAAGGTTGAACAACATTCGAGTTATCGAATTTCGAATCGGATTAATCCTGGCAATGTGTTCATTTAGATACAACGAATTTTAGTTTTGAAATATAAAATATTTTAGACAGTTCCCGGTGTTTCCACCATAAGCACAGACGGGTCTTTTTAGGTGCACAGTGCACGCGCAGAGTCAAACACGTTTTATTTTACAACTCGGCTTCCTGGTGCTGCATTGAGAGGAAACGTGATTCAAATTTTGAACACGACTATAAGTTTTGTCCATAACACGTGATCTGTTCAGTAAAATAGTCTGAATACGGCAATTTACTTATACGAATTATAATACTCGTATATAAAACTATTTCAGTGTTTATTTTGGCCGTGCTGCTAGCATATTTATTTTTTCTTACTGACAGCGTATTATACAAATTTGCATAGCTCTGATAAATTATTTTTTACTATATTAAATATTGCGTCGAAGAAATGTTGAGTACCTTTAGTTGGCATTTTTGGGTTATTATTACTCCTATAAACAAGGATGGAAATTATCATAAGAAAGTGTCTCAGCCGAGAAATTCTTTTCTTTATGGGAATGTTCACATCGGTAGAATAAATAAATATATTCTACTAACTAATTTTACCATATTTCAATTGACGACATCTTGTATATTGTAAACTAGAATCCTGTGCGACCTACAAACAACAAAGTAAATGTCTAGAAATTCGTCGTAACACCACACCCTAAAACCAAGATTTATTGTACAACTCAACACTGGAATTACCTAAAAACGATCACGAACCGGCCAAAATTTATTACAGCACCAGTAATATGATTGAACACTCCGTGATCATAATTTCGAGCTTGGTTCCATGTTTAATAATGTTATTTTTGTTCCACCAATATAGGGATCGCGTGACGGCCCTGTACAATCTGCTAACGTAGTTTACCACCCATAACCCTTATTACAATGTGATGAGGTCGTAATTCGCTCGTTTGGAGACTATTTGCTGTTGTATTATTATGGAAAACTTCGTACTTTTTGTATTAGATGAATTATTGTATAGACGTTGTCCCGATGTAGCGTTTATCAACCGTTTTATTCTAAGGTTCGTGAAATACGATCGGTGGTCTAGTCTGACTTACCTAGTAACGTTCTTTTATTTAACAAGGTCATATTCTGTAACAAAAATTCTTCATTCTTAACGACTTCTCATTAATTTATGCTTTGCCATGGTTTTGTAGTTTAAGATACAATTACATTAGTTTAAGATACAATTTTCTATGTAATATTTTAAGTTTTATTTCAATGCTTTTATGAATTAATCAAATCTTTGTACCCCAATTGTTCATACGTTCACTGATTAATAAACCTCAAACACAAGCCTTAAGCAATGTCTGTGAAGAGAAGTCTTTATCATTTACTTGTAACTAAATAACCGACTATATATTTTATTTTTTATTTTAAACTATAACTGACTCATATTTTCTTATACGGAAACATTAAATATTAAATACGCGCTACCGAGTCATAACCTTAAATCTCAAATTCAGTATATTAAGTGTAGAACGCAAACAAATTTCAATAGAAATCCTATCCAAAATGTACGTGGTTATTTTAATCTTGAACCTACCAGGAGACTGCACGCTGTGTATTTATGTTAATTCAATGTGGTTTTATAATCTGCTGTTTCCCATTTTCCTCGCATTGCTATACACATAACACCTATTACACAGTACACGATGCCACCTGTCCACTACGGAGGTGCGCATGTTAATTTCGTAGTAAGCTAACCCGCTTATGTAAATCACTGACATTTCCTCAGAAATTGCGACTAAAGCCGCACCTCTCGGAACCTTGCATTCATTACGTCGGATGCTTTATGTTATTTCTCAGGAGCGAGATTTAGTTGTGATAGTAATGACGAACGAATGAGTGGGGCTGAGCTAAGGACTCTTGATGAAGTGGGTCAGGTTTTGCGATGAAAGATATATACTTTTCTGTAGCGGAAATCCAGCAAGAATATGTAAAGTCTGAATACTGAGATATCTTGTGAACTGACTTTTATGTTTTCATAGAGTGAAGCACGTTCATGAATAGTAAAGCTTTCACTTTTCTTACGGTCGGTATCTTGACGCATATATGATATTTAAATGCAAGATCAAGAATTAGCTAACAAAACCCTTAAAAGTTGTTAAGACTTATAAATATGAAGTGCCTTTATAGACAAATAATATTGAGTCCAAGTAGGTACTTTTCAGCCCCGTGGCGCAATTGGCTAGACACCAGCTTGCGAAACGAGAGGCCGGGGGTTCGATTGCCGCACCGAGACAAATAGTTCTTTCGGGTCTAGGTGTTGGTGAGACCGAAAAGTCTCTCGTAGTTTCTGATACCCACGACACAAGTCTCGTATCTTAATGTGGCGTCATAACTATGTATGTGACTATTGGGTGTATTTATTTTCAGAGATTATACTTTTCAACAAAGTTGTAAGAACTGTGATAATCTCCTACTTATACTTACATTCTGCTCGCAAGATATGATTACATATCCGCCAATCCGCACTAGGCCAGCGTAGAGGTCTTATCCCTCTAAGCCGTAGAAAAGGCCGTGCCCAGCAGTGGGACGTATATGGGCAGATGATGACTACATAAAACCCAATGGAACTAAACCATTCGAATTTCGAACATTATCATGAGCGACTATTGTATTAGTTCCCTCTATGAGACGCAAATTTCAAGGAAGCTTGCAACACGCGTAGCTTTATAGAGAAGTGATGAGATCAGCTTCACTAACTCTTCAGAGGATTGTCTAAGTTATAGACGGCGGAATACGCTAAGCGAGGAAATGTTTCTATAGAATTGTAGCGGTTCTGACTTATTCCTAGAATTTGTAGCGGATTACTCGGAAACATAATAATCTCCTTTATCCTTTGCAGTAAATATTGATCTATTGGCTCTTTGTTAATATCCGATAGAAGTGCTTTAAGAGCACTCCAATATATGAAAAATATAATGTAATCCATACATATTATATTGCATTGGCCTGCTGGCATGACGCAATAACTTCATAATAAACGATATGATTATGAAATCTCTCTTCGCTGTGGGTTCACAAAACAAATATACCAAAAAATGCATCCAATATTAAAAATACGATAAATAAAATCTATTGTTTTCATTTTTATATTTCAAATGTAAAGTGTATGTTTTACTTTCCACCAGTAAATGCACGACCGAACGTCATAAATTTTTGCATTACAGTTGTCAATTGTACCGAAGGACATAAAATCCAGGAAAATATGCTATAGAAGGCATTAAAATATTTCTTTAATATTTTATAATGTCTCTTATTAATACCAAAGAGATTAACTTTAAAACATCGAAGGTCTTCGGTTAATCTCCATCGAATATTGAACGAATCAAAGGCACTTATGGCGATTACTTTAAAGCCCGTCTATCGCGGCGTTCAGTTTAAGCATTTTGATTTACGAGGGCGCAGCCCACCTGGGGCGTCGCAACCTAACCTTGAGAAAACTTAAGCACCTCAATCATTCCCAAATTGAAAACTATCCCTGGAAAAGTTCATGTTAAGTTGGTCGATAAATCAAATTAAATGTCTAATAAATTTTATTTACCTTATCTCTAATTGTACTTATTTTTATATGTTGTACAATTCTCCGATATACAGGTATAGAGTAAATTATATATGAGTGAATTATTATATTATTGGAATAAATTGCTATTCTCGAGATTCGTCATCTTCATCAGTCCAATGACGTACACTGCTAAACGTAAAGATATCCAAAACTTCCTATCAAGAGAGACCTGCATCCAACACTTTTCTGCGATCTTTATGAGATCGTCGCGAGTTTGATCATGCCTAAATGTATTATTTTTTCTCATAAACATAAAACACGCCATTACTTTAATGGAAAGTTGTTTGAAAATCCAAGTAAATCACTTGGTTTAAAGCTAGCTTAATTGATTTTTCAAAGGTTATAACGACACGCCAACGTTGCATTAATCAACATAAAATCTTTAAGAAATTATATGTACATCGCTTGATATTTGTATAGTGCACTGTTGTTGGAATAATTAACACTGCAATAACTAAATTTATTTTCGCCCATTCCATTTTATGTTCGTAACCCACTTACCCGCTTAGAACAAAATAATAAAATATTTGGAGTGGCGTTTCAATACAATAAGTGTTAATAAAGCTATATTACAGTTCTTTCTTAAATGTAATTGTATTATTTTCTTTCTTTATATCTTCTACTTTTAAATTTTTCTTGCATACAATTGTTCATGCAAAATCAGCTGATCTTTACCATTGCTTTATCACCTCAAACCAACATCAGGTTCCTAAATATTAACTTTTAAAATCATTTTAAATATATTTACACAGGTGAACGGTACAAAAGACAGTGTTAAAAACCAATGGTGGTGTCCCATCGCACGGTGGCAGTGAAAGAGCCATGTCGCGCCCGCGTGCCGCGCGGTACAGGCCGACGTCGAGACACTTCCACAACCAGCCGGAGCTGCAGAGAGGCACCTTCGGCCTCATGCTCAGGTGGATCCTCTTTGTGTGGCTCGCGAGCTGCGGACCGCTTGGCAACACTGTGAAACAAGACGGTAAGTATCTTTATGCGAAACCAGCTAACCTGGAAGACTGCCTACTGTCATTTTGCAATGAAAAATATATAGCAAACGACAGTCTACAGGATCCCATTGTGCATCTAAACAGTAAACTCGCTTTAATCACTCGGTCTTGCCATTAAGGTTGATTTCTGTAGGTTCGTCTCCAAGACATAAAAAGCATATTTTTTTATTTCGTAACAGCAGGGCTCAGAAAATCAATATTTTTTTTTAACAAAAAATGCAATTTTTATATAAATTAATCACGCTTTGTTACTGTCTAAATTATTTCATTTACTTAATTTTCCTAACAAGTGTTTTGCCCGTAATCCATATATAGAACGCTTTTGTAGCTGTCAAATTAATGTCACCGTCATTTTATTACCGTGGCAATTAAATTAGTCCGAGGTCAATATTGTTATTCTATTTTTGAAATGTTAATCATTTTGTTATTCCGATTTTTCTTGCATGCAACCCTATAGAAAGGTCGTTGGCGAACAACGCTTGTGTCGCTGTCAAATAAATGTCAAGCCGCTTTTGAGGTTTTATAGGCGTGAACGTAAAGCTAAACGCTGTTTTATGGCCCGATTATGTACACTTACGTAATGGATCATCTCGGGTTACACGGCTTTAATATTTTGATACTATTTATTTGCGTTTTACGATTGTCTACTGGACGCATCGTTTGAAATTCGAAGACTGCATTTAAAATGGGTAAATTTGTGCTCATTTCACCACCGCACCAACGCGCACCAACTTATCCTACGTTAATGTCATTGAACAAATAATTCGCTAATTACTAAATCGTCGATATGGTCTTTAAGCATTAAAATTTTAAAAATATAAAGTGCGTCATTTACAAAATTTATATGACAATTTAACAGACAAATCACGAACTTTCCGTCGCGAAAATTTCCATTATACACTAATGCTATAAGCGACCGTGATCACTGTAGAAATGCAGGTGGTCCATTATTCAAGGCACAGATCGTAGACAGCTGATCGCGGTCGCACGTGCGTCCTAACAAGACCACAACTAATGACAACGGCTTCTGCACAATCCGACAACATCTGTATCCCTGTATTACACGTATGTAGGTATGTACGAGTATATACATTTCGAAAATGCGTGCTCGTTTTTAATCGGTTTTCAGTATAAAGGTATGTATGTCCTTACTGAGTCTGAAATGAGGTGGAATTTACCATCTCATTTTTATGATGTAGGATAATTATGACAAATTTTATCGATAGTCACACATTTTATCCTGAACTCAAAATAGTATGCATTTCTCGGGACTTAGATAGATGTTACTTACTACTGAAAACGTTTTAGTCTCAGAAACAATAGATACTTCTTGATTTGGTCTCACAAATAATAGATACTCCTCGGATCCTTCAATAGATAATCAGAACGGAAATCCAACACACGACCTCTCGGTCCCCAGCTGGTCTCAACCAGCGCACGACGGAAACTGCCGTTCATTATTTATGGTTTAATAACACATATACCTGCAGTTTTTATTTGCAATCTAGTTACGAGAATATACTTTTAACAACTGAATTCTGATTCAAAGAACAACAAACGAGGAACATACTTTAGAGCCAATACTGGTTAGAATTTATAAATCCATTCGTTAATGTCTCGCGGTACAAGTATGTGCCGTGCGATCTAGAGGTCCTGGGTTCGATTCCCGGGTCGGGCAAAGTGTTATTGGGTTTTTCCATTAGGAAATTCTCAGTAACAGCACGGAGTCTGTAAATGTGCCCGAAAAACGGCAATAGGCTCGCCCCCTATTAGGTACGTGGGACTGATACATACCAGGCGAAATGTGGGTGCAGAAATGCACCTCTGCCTACCCCTTCGGGGAATACAGGCGTGAGTTTATGTATGTTTGTATGTGTTTGTTAATGTACCAAAAAATTAACATTTCCTAATAAATTAAATGAATTTGTTAAAAAATCCTTGAACCCTCACTACTGGGCACGTACCATCCATGACCCTGGGTTGAAACTATCTTTATCAAAATAAATAAATCACATAAAAACTTTACTGAATAATAAAACACCATAGTGATTTTATCGCCATCGCTTATAATCAACTTCCACCGCGTAATCAAGTATTCCCACACACTCCAGCAGACAATGGAAGCCCTAAGACAAACATTTATTCCTACCCACTGTTCAACGAAACTAGTTTCCATGTAGATTTGATTGTACCGCTGTTTGCCAGACAGTAATTAGAGGTTTGATCAGTTCAAATAAAAACTTTGTTGGACGTTTGTTCCTCCATTATTAACGAATCGTGTGAACCACTGTATGGACACGACGAGTCAACTTTCTACCTATCTTTATTTTACCTCAAAAATATAATAATTATTCCTTTCCTTACCTTCCGCGTTTTCTTTTGCTGAACTAAATTAGGCATAAAAATAGTATCAGATCATAGACTGTTCTGACCCCACATAAAGATGAAGATCATCTCTTTAATCCATAGTATTTAAATTTAATAAATTTTGTCTATAAAACCAGTTACCTACGTTGTTTTCCTTCGCAAGGATTATTGTTAATCCGAAAACAGTTACTGATGGCCAAAATAAGTTATTACTTCTTTAATTACCTGGGTATAATAAATTTCTTAGATGTGTAGTCCATCATCCCACACTAAGCCAACGTGGTGGACTAAAGCCTAAAACACTCTCAGTTGTAGAGGAGGCTCATGCTCAGCAGTGGGACGTATATGGCTGATGATGATGAAGGTGACGATGATGATATATCCCACAACTGGGCAAAGAAAAGAAAGAATAACAGAGAGGCTGTTATTCTTCCACTTCTTCCTCTTTCTCCCTCTGTCTTTTGCTACCCCACTCCTTTTCAAAGGCGTCTAGTGGGTCTCAAGCACATTCTAGACCTGCTTAAGTAAAGATACAATGTAGTCGCACAAAATTATTTAATCTCAAAGGCTGAATCTTCAGAATAATCCCACGAATTTTCGCCGTACAAAAGTTGAAACAGGATCGATTCGAATTGCCATGAATTAGAGCGTGTCCGCGCACCATGACCGCGGGTCCCGTGCATAATAGTAACAAAAAAGCACGCCCTTTGTCTCACCCCTCTGCACTGACAGCAAATTAATGTTTTATTCCACCTCTACACTGGCGACCGAGGAAATCGACCCTAAATACCAAAAAATAAATAATGATGTTTATTGTTACAAATAATTAATGTTGTGCTTCTACATTGAGAGATAAAAAATATAAAACAACAGACACACACGATGTCTTGATGTAATTGTTAGAGAAAAGCTCTAAGTCGTGGGTATCAGAAGTAAGACCGCATAAAAATATTCGTTAATGAAACAAAGATTTGTCTCGGCCTATAGATAGAGCCCGTGGAGTTTTATTTTGGGTTAGTTTCATTGCATTTTGCGTTCTATGACATTATTAAAAGGTATTTCTTTTTATGATGTTATAGTGGAGTGTGAGATATTAAAAACTATTTTACTTATCAATGAACACTGTTGATTTTTGTAATACTGTTTTATTACTAAAATTTCACATTGTAATTGGGAACGTAATGGAATCGCGAGTCATCTCTGTCCAACATTAATTAAGATATGAATATGCTAACTGACTTATTATTCGCATAAAAAATATTTATATTTCCGATAATTAGGCAATAATTCCTAAGCTATCAAAATAGTAGTTAGAGAAGAGCATCTCTAATACACACGTACATAACCTATACGCCTGTATAGAAACACCTGTAATCCTCAAATGGGTAAGTAGACGTGCATTTCTGCACCCACATTTTGCCAGGTATGTATTGATAGATAGATAACTCTTCATTGATACCCGCATTTATACTGGAATTTACATAAAGTGATTGGAGTGATTAATTCTATGGTATTGTCGTTTTCGGGCACAGTTTTAACAATTTCCTAATAAAAAACCCAATAACACTTTGCCCGATCTAGGAATCGAACCCAGGACTTCTACATCGCATGGCATATATCTGTGCCGCGAAACCACGAGGCAGTCTCTATTTATTCATTAACATAAAGGATTTCATTCAGTCTAAAGAGTAGACAAATAATATGTTTTTAGTTGCCCCATTATTCGGCACGCGACTGTACGAATTAATAGAGACGTAACGAGCTCGGCCCCACCTGCATCGAGCGGAACCCTAAAATGGGATAGTGCGGATATTGTAATAAAACAGGAAATTTATTTTTAATAGTGTTGTACCGCCATCGCTGTTTCCGTACATTTAATTGTTTCCGAAAATATTATTCTCCTATTTTATTGTTCTTTCAATTGGTTCCATGTTTATAATGGACAGACGGATGGATTCAAGCAAGTAATAAAACGAAGACATAATTATACTTATGACTCCTTGTATTTTTGTACGTTGTAGTATATATGTAGTAGTACACATTGGTTAATACAGTTGATTATTTATATGCAATGAAACATTTCGGGAAATCTCCCGCCCACTGAACATAATTCTAATATTAAAAAAACAACCTAAGTTTCCAAAGTCCTATTTCTTCTATACCTAAATTCAACAATTTCACCAATGCAATCGTGAAGGCGTTCATTCATACTCACTCGCGCACATGATATTATTAAGGAACAGATCCGCAAAACACTCCAGCAACACCCATTTCCACCCACTGGCACATAATATCAAAGTCCGCAAGCCTCAAACACGGCACAATCCACTACATAACGTCAGCCCGTATTGATTCATACAAATCGTCCCCAAGAGGACCATGCGGAATTCCCGAGGGACGTACCGGGGGAGTTTTCGCCTAGAAAGCTGTATCAATAACGAGATGTGTCGCTGCTTCGTGCGGAACTTGATGCCGACAGATCAGTTTGGATATTGAATTAAATTGCAGAGAATTTATTAGTATATTGGTAGACTCATTGATGTAGACGGTCGTAGTAACGAGGCGTTTCATACATAGCAATAGAAGATTAAACTCTGAAATGATGATGACGATTTAAAATATTCTTATTATACCTGTCCAAAAAAATTTTATTCATAGATCAATCTACATTGGCTTGAAACTGTAATGTGCGAAATACGAAAATGCGTTTGAGTCGATAAGGTTACTTACATCGCAAAAATTTCTACGCTTAAAAGTCCCATACAATCAAAAACAAAACACTTAATAAAACAAATGGTACCAAACAAATGGTAATGGTAGACCACGCAATTGTAAATCAATTTAAATTCTATGGCGCAGTTGGCCAATGTCTTTGTTCAATTCATCGATCGCAATGCTTTCACACTAAAAATATGTCCATTTCACTTGTATCTCTTTAGTTCGTGCTGTAATGTCCATATGTGTTCCATTGGGCAAAGACCTTCTCTACGGCTTTTAGTTGTGGAAGTTCCTCACTATGTTTTCCTTCACCATTAAAGTACATGATAATTCATTGTCAATACACACTTAACTTCGACAAGTCAGAGGTGTGAGCCTGGGATTTGAACCCGCGACTGCCGAGGTCTATAGAGATAGAGCGCCCAAACATCGAGTGAATCACGTCTTTCACGTGCTGTAGGTAATATACAAAAATATGAAAAAAGTAATTTAAATAATAAATCAACTCAGTACATCGCAGACCTGAAAACGATGTTAACAAATTACATAAGGGATTCAAAGCGTGACAAGCTCTCAGCTAACTTGCTCAGTCTCAAGAATAACACGACCAAGTCTGGCGGTTCCCGTGAGACTCATTCATTGATATTAATACGCTGCTCTCTGAACATGGCAGTGTTATCGCTATAATGGAGTAAATATATCAAAAGTACAGATTATACTGAGTCCTTATACAAAATATAAGAAATTTGCAGATCTCATCTATCTCCCAAAAAACCCATAGTCCAATGGTTTATTAATAAAAGAAAAATCACAGATAGTATTAGAAATCCAGTAAATATAAATTTCTATAAAAGTAAATTAATAAAACAACTGTTCAATAATTAATCAATAAAATTAATCATAAATTAAAGAGAAGTTCGTATACATATACGAGTAGTGCCATAGTGGGAAACTACCAAGTCGAGAGCAAAAATTTAAACTATTACACTACCATATCTTCAATCATAATAAATATGTGACAAAAAGAGTAAAACACCATATTTTACAACATTCACACGAAGGTAGATTTTATAAAATTATGAACTCCTCAGAACACAAGCAGCCTGGCTTTTAAAACGTAAGACACAAAGCGAATTCGAAACACCGTCTTAGATCTAAACCCATCAATCTATTGCAAGATAAAACATGCAACGTTCCCTCCAGAGCCATTACGAGTCCCCTCGAAATTTTGTCGGCAAAAATCAAGTTGCACCTGACATCAGTAATTGATATACTGGGCCATTAATCACTTTGTATTCCGTAGTACTTTATGTACCGCCATTTACTTCGCACATAGGAACTTCAGCATCGGGGCTTTGTAGCTCAGTAATACTGGACATGATGCTATTGATTTCTTCGAATCCTATGTCTAGTTAAAGACTGATCGTACTACGTGCTTCAGCTTAGCTAATATGAACTTTTAGTGTATAAAAAGCATAGATTTAACTAACGATGAACTATCTTGTAATATGATTGTGTATCTGCTCAGACTGCGTCATGACCTCGCGACACAATTACATGTCGTCAAATCTACAAGGTTCAATTCCCGGGTCGGGCATAGTGTTTTTTGATTTTTCCGTTAAGAAATTCTCAGTAGCAGCACGGAGTCCGGAGTTGTGCCCGAAAAACGGCAATTTAAAAATTTGATTTGAATTAAATTATTTTTTAGTACGTTTACGTCCACTAGAAATTGCTGGTTGATTTATCAATCCGCAGCTAAATAGACAACTGTAGACAGTAGTTCTGAGTGAGACGCCAAACCACGATCCATCTTAATATGGATGTAGTTGTTTATTTGGATGATGAATGGTGACACAGCAAAGCACTTTGCGGCAAGCCGGCCCGTTATTATTCTTAGACGGTGTTTAGTTAATTTTGTGGTAATTTTGAATATCGCATAAATTTAGTTTGCAACTCAATTCGCGCGGCAATAGTGACTGTCGTTTTGGATTTACGTTTAATATTCTCGTTTGTTAAATGAAACGCAATCTTGAATAACTAAATTCAAGTTATAAACTAGCTTTAAAACTTTGGAACTTCTTCGGTGCATCTCACACTAGGATGGGTTTTGCAAAACATTTTATTTAGGTCAGATTGCTGGGTACAGGCCTCTTGTAGATTTGGGTAAAGTAAGACTATTGATTCGAGTTGTTAATCTTCACATACCACGTCATTCTTGTGCACTATATCTAAATCAAAAAGTTAAAATTGTTTGAAAATAAGTTGCTGTAATTAAAAAAAAATGTAAAACATAATAAAAACTAATAAACCTAAATAATTATGATTGGACAATATTGTCTCGTAAATATTGAAGACAATAAGCGGCGAAATAAATCAGTCAAATAAATAAACTACGATCCTAATAAACAATTTGCAAGGCGAAATTGTGTATCCCGCCCAACTCGGGCGTTCGTACAAAATAAATCAACCGAGTAATTCACAACGAAGCAGTACACGCGAGAAAATAACACATTTCATAACTACCTCAATGTCTGACGGCTGAAGTCAAACGTCTGTAACTTAATTTATCGAAATTGCGCTGCTTAGCTCACAGTAAGCGGTTTTACACTTCGCTTAACTTAGTTTACTTTAGGCTTTTTAGCTTTCGAACGTTAGCTTTCATGTTCAGTTTGAACGGTTTTTTCCTTTTTTAATTTTGTTTGCTTCTCAACTTTCTATTTTTATTATTATTATAGACATATATCTGTGGAAATCGGTGTTCATTTTATTGAAGATTGTTATTTACGAATATTTAAATCTCATCCTTATATCCTTTTTTTCTATTTATTTATTTACAAAAAAAACAACACATGTGTACAAACTTAACATTAAGACAATAACTTAAAATTAAAAAAAAAATTATATCGTTAGCAGTAGTGCTAGGTTCTAGACCCGTGTTACCCCTTTTGCGTATTAGTATTGAATTTAATGTCACTTTTCTTCACAATTCTTTCATCATCATCAGCCATCGGACATTATCTATCGCACTTACCCATCCATCAACGCTCGACGCAATAATCGGTTCGCTTAAAGCAAGTTTTACATTTTTATATGAAAGGCCACTATTGCAAAGTGAACTATGTCCTATGATAAGTAGTGATGATCTCAAGGTTTAGGCGCGCGGTCGAATAAAAAATCTCGACGTTCGCGGGTTCACACACCTCTGACTTTTCGAAGTTATGTGTGTAGGTCATAGTGAATTTGAAAGAAAAGATCGTAAGGAAATCTGCAAACCTAAAAACTCTAAAGAATTTCTTTAGTGTGTACTGTGTAGTCCGCACTAAGCCAGTGTGGTGTTCTAAAGCCTAACCCCTCTCAGTTGTATAGGAGATCGTTCCCGCCAGTGGAACATATATGGGCTGATGTTGATGAACTTTAACCAGAAAAAAGATTAAAGTGTTAAGACGTCAAAGCCTAATTTCTCGTTTGTTGTAAGTTGTCGCGTTATGGCGCGGCTGTTGTCACCGAAATAAAGCGAATCTTACACGGGTAACGAATGCTGTATCGAGAACTCACATTAGCATCCGTCCGTCGAGAATGTCTCTGATTGTTATCGTCAACTGTATTCCATACTCGTCTTCGTATTTGCTTCGTAGTATTATATAAACGCGAAAGTCTATAATGTATGTTTGTACTCATAACTACAAATCAGCCCATTTTTCATCATACACATTTTTCGTTTGACATAATTCTTAGGTTCTCTAAGATAAATTTGCGTGGGCCAGTAACTAATACGTAATAAGGCCGTATACGTAATTTTATATATTTATTATTTAAATAATACGTAATTTTTTTGGCCTTATTAAACACTCCCTTAAACACTTTTCCTAGTACCCATGCCCCCCCCCCCCCCCCCCATCGAACAAAGCAAAAGAAGTAAACATTGTATATAATTTTGTACTACAGTACAAAACAATTTGTTTTTATTTTGTAGTAAACAAACAGCAATCCTCGATTTTAGTTAGTTCTTATGCCTAAGTAGCAAAATGTCAACACGATTCAATCCACTGAAATTGTACTATGGCGGCGAATGGCATACATTTGTTACACTAATATAAAGCGAATGCCGAATACACATTAACGAGTGCTGTATCGAGGACCCGCATTAGCATCGAGCCCGGCGAGAATTTCCCTATACGCTGTTATCGCCTGATGTGTTCCCACCCGTCCTGTATCTTAACACTGTTAGGGAAAAAATATTTACAACCAAAGTCTTTTGTAATACAAATTATATCTGTCAAAAAGCATAACAATGCAATTTTTTTAATCATTGTATTATATTGTATATATAGTTGTATATATAATATTGTAGTATATAGTTAAATAATGTAGACCTAATATTTTTTTTAGCAGTTAATTAGTCAGCATTGCTTCTAAGAAAATAAATATTTCTTTACTAGTCAGAAAACTCAATAACACACGCTATGATGTCGCCAAAATATCATAATACATATTATACTTTACCATACCGCAAGGTTAAGTTAATCCTTGGACCATCTCGTTGTTCTGAAATTAAATATGCATATATATATAAATGTGGCAGCTTGAAAAATAAGATTCTGATGAAATTCTTTGTAAAATAAAATTGATAAATTAATTTTGAATTTATCAAAAAAGATTTTCATACGATAAATTCCAAACAAGTAACAAAATTTTCTATTTTCAACAATCAAAATGTACATCATCATCTCATCTACAGCCCTATTTTTTTTCATCCCACTGCTGGGCATAGGCCTCTCTTCTGCCATGCCATTCGTCTCTATCCTGGGCCAGTCGCATCCAAGATCTGCCAGCCACGTTAATCAAGTCGTCCACCCATCTAACTGCTGGTCGGCCAACACTGCGCTTGCCCTCCAATGTATCCATCAAATGCCAGCCATCAAAATGTACAAAAGAAAATTAATTGTTCATAACATACAGGTTATTTATTTTGGTTCAATTAAAATGCATGTCATCAACTATCAAGTGGGATCGTTTCATTTACTACAGAAATATTTAATTCCGTGGCCGGCGTATAATGTTCCAATATCCACTGTTATTTCAATACGAGTTCTTGTTTTTATAACTTCTATTTGTCCAACAATTTATCAAATACTAGAGATAAGCTCCGGCTCGTGCGACATTAAAATCCTCATTCTACAAGAACACAACATTTTTTCAGGATAAAAATAGCCAATATTATTTATTTCCAAGGCTCCATTTATGTCCATACCATAAATATTCAAATCGGGTAAATAAGTTTCATAATCTTCACAAATCTTTCTTCTTTACGGTATTCGTATAGAAGTATAGATATTTTTATTATGTGCGTGTATATATTTAATTACCTGCCGTATTTTGGCTTCTCAAAAACTATAAAAAACAATAAACAGATATCAAAATATAGCAAACGTAGTTGTTCAATAAATTATTTACTGGGTTTCTAGTCTTCTAAGAAACAATTTGCGCTGCACATACAGTCTTGATGTCAATTTTAAATACGAGACTGATTTCATACCTGAAAAACCAATAAAATCTTACCTGAAACAAATGTTTTTCGACCGTATTAACATTTGTGTGACACTCCATACAACTTTTACTGCCGACATCGGCACCGGCTACGGCGTCAGGGAAACTGATATCAATTAGAAAACCTTTTAATCACTTACTCTATAACTTTTCATTTGATAATCACCCTACACAACTAAGAGGCTTGCCGGTGCCAATTATTGTCTAATTAGTTATTCCCCCTGAAACTCTAATTATGAGCTCCCATAATAGCCCAGGTCTGAATTGCCTAATAAATAAATCGAGAAACTTTCAAAAGGGGTGCAAATCTGCAGTAGCAAGCGGAGCACACATTGTTTCCCCTCCCTCGTTAGCAAACTCTACAGCACTTTTTTGACGTCTGCTCCAGGGGGTCTCCAGCGATTCGAGTGTTTAAGCAAACATACAGATTTCCAGTCGCAAAACACACCCTTTGAATCTTATTACAATGATAACAAAAGATAAAATTGAATAGCAAAATCGACGGCAACAGTTCGCAAATTTTTTTTAGCAATGCAACAATATGTTTACCGAGTTGTATGCGGACGCCTCGGTTTTAAATCGAGGGCATTAGGGGTTGTTTTTGCTTGGATTATTTGTTTTTATTCTTTGTTTTCATGTGTTCCTGTCTTGGCTAACTCTTGAGACGAGTGTCTGAAAAATTTCAAATAATTCCGCATTTTCCTTTGTATATATTTTTGTGTTTCTTATTAAAAGGGACTTGTAGCTGAGATGGGTTGCTACGGGCCGATTGTTGCGATTGAGTGGCGCTGGTGTGATAAAGATGTACATAACTATATCTAACAATGAATTTATCATAGTGCGGCTCCCTACGGAGTTAACATCAGAAACTAAGACGAACTTCGTTCCCAAGATATTAACTTGAGGTATACATCCTTTGATTACATGACGTGCAGTAATGTAGCCTGTGTATTTCGTTCCTCATTATAGTTACCATATGCGGGAATATGATGAATTGCTAAATATGAACTAGTAAAGATTGCTACATATCATAAAACTACGGACAAAAAAAGCGGAACAGCAATCAAAAAGTGGCATACGGAGTTACAGGATGAAGTTTTTAATTCCAACTAGCAGTTCCTAAAATGAGCGCGTTCAACTTAACAAACAGAATCTACATTTCTATAGATTAAAATCTTAAGAATAAGGTTTCAGTCTTGATATTTTCATGTTTTTATGTTTTTCAACGTCGAAGTCCGCATGCCTTTGCTCATAAAGTATGTTCGCTAGAATTCTAATAATTTTCAATTACTACTCAAGAATTTAATATAATGATTTTACTTTATCAAAATCAACTGAGTATCCACCCACTTCAAGACCTTCGTTTAAGTTATGTAAACAAATCCGCGTCGAAAAATTCAAATTAAATTACTTAGGATTTACATTTTCTATCCACTTTAAATATTTACATTTTATACTGTGCAAAAAATCCAGCATTTTCATTTTAATACTTTTTAAATATTACATTTCTGAGGGACTGAGCGTAACACCTGTTTGTGGTCAGATTTGCCTTAGGGTTGGGACCTCAAATTGCCATAAATAAAAGGCAGCTGGCAGATCAATACATGGCTTAAATCTCGAAAAGATTCGGCGTCCCAAACAGGTTATAGATTCACCTGCGCCTTTCGTTTTTTACATTTTTTTTCGATTGATCTGTTTTTAATATCTGCAATGTAATTAAACGTTGCAATGTACGTACACATCGTATTGATGCAATATAAACTTAATTAAAAAGAATATTACAGTTAATAAATATAAAAAAATTATTTGGTAAAATGATACAAAACAGACATGAAAACATCCACTAAGAATATTTTGTTCAGAGCGTTTTTATTTAACCTTAGCGGGTGGACTCTATTAGGATTTGCATGTTTCTAACATAGCGTGCTAATAATAAAATTTTAAACGAATTTATTTAATATAGGTAGTATTGTAACGGCTTTATAAGTCAAGTGGTAGCGTACATGACCTATAAACCTTAAGCGTTTTTTTACATTTAGTACCAGCTACTGCCGTGGCTTGTGGAGTCAAACAATTTCACAATAACTCCTTTAGAATGCTATCGAACGGTCAACTTCAATAAACTTTCTGATTTCTATATCATAAATAATCAAACTATTACCAAATCAAAATAACATATTTGAGGTTGTCATTCACAAACTTCAACGACATTGGGATCGATCTAGATACAAAGATTGTCTGTTAATCTGAACCAAAATGTATTAAAAGCGGTTGAATCTAATAAGTGTAATACGGAAATGATGCCAGTTTCCTAGTTTTAATGCTATTTATTTTATTTGTTTGGAATAGAAACACAATTATAATGATTAATACAATAAAGAACAACATGAGAAATTATTGTGTCATATTATTCACAGTTTATTCAATAGGTAAAACTAACGTTATCAGAATAGATTATTATTAATCGGCCAAAATCGCCTAGCAATATACAAAACTATGCAGTCTGATCTGCCTCGTGGTCTCGCGGCACAAGTATGTGCCGTGCGATCTAGAGATCCTGGGTTCGATTCCCGGGTCAGAAATTCTCAGTAGCAGCAAGGAGTCTGGAAATGTGCCCGAAAAACGGCAATAGGCTCGCCCCCATTCGTGGGACTGATACATACCTGGCGAAATGTGGGTTAAGAAATGCACCTCTGCCTACCGCTTCGGGGAATACAGGCATGAGGTTATGTACGCATGTATGTATGCAGTCTGGCAGAAATGCTTTTTAAAGCTTCGCATACAGATATACGTAAAGAAAGAGAAACAAAACGAATTAATTTGACATACATCCAAACCAGGGACGAGCATATAAACATTTACATCCCCGATTATACCAAAACATACCCAGAGCCCATACTAACCTAATCCCGTGAGCAAACACGATTAGCAGCCCGTTCGCGTTTCACCGGCTCTATCGACCCTCGAGGAGTAAATAGCGTGAAGATCCGGCCCGTAATGGGGATTTAGTCGTGCGTCGTTTGTTTCAGCTGATACCCACAGATAACACGAGACGAATTCAATTTCACACCCCACTACAGCGTTGCACAAAACGTCCAGTGCAATTTGCAAAGCTTTTTTACATGCATTTTCATTGGGACTAGTAAATTGAAGCGGGTTTACTTGGAAATTTTTCGCTAACATTTGGTGATGTTGGGTGCTGTACGTAATATCAACATGGATATGTGTACAAAAGCATCATCTATAAGTAATTATTAATAAGTAATTATAAAGTTGATAGATTTGTATACTTTCACGTTCATAACGAATAAACTCAAAGCAACTTAACTAATTTAAATCATTTTTGGTATGGCCTTGGAACAGAATATCGGCTACTTTTATCTTAAAAAATTGTAGTGTTCCCGTAAGATGAGAATGAAATTCTTTAAAATTGCGCCTGGCCGGAGCGGTGCACCATCGTCAGTTGCTAATAAACGTGATCATAACATTATTTTAATAGTTATTTAATGTTATTACTATAAAGTCTTAATATTTTTGTCATAAAGTAGAGTGTGACAGCTAGTTCAAAGTTCCTTAATTTTTTTTGTACAAATAGCTCCCAATCACACGCACCTACGTGCGCCTGAATGACGGTTAAAGGGCGCTGATTTCAGCCTTTCTATATTCAAGGCAGAACCTAAATTATATGAATAAATCAACGATAGACTCCTGCAGAATACAATTACGCTTAGCGCTCAAGTGTATGTTTATGGTGTAGTAGTGTTATGTTTATGGTGCCTCTGAAGGATCACATCATTCAATATACGATGAACTCACCAACAACTTAATTTATTTACATAGCCTTTTATTTAATTTATTTATTATTATTACTTATTTGTTATTCATATTATTCAATATTTATTATTATTACTTTTATTTTTATTCATTTATTTTGCAACAAGTGAAAATAGGCAAATGTGATCAGAAATTTAATGTAAATAAAATTCATTAAATGAATGAATAATTTAGGATTCAGTGATTTCGCGATTTTAAAAGTTAATTCACTAAACGCAGTTTTTACTAGGGAAGAAGCTAATAGCTCTAGCTGCGCTTCGAAGGCTGTCAATGGGGTATACAGACATATGTATATACATGCAAATATACACACATCCAATACATACCTACATACACTCATGCCTGTATTCCCCGAAGGGGTAGGCAGAGGTGCATTTCTACACCGACATTTCGCCAATAAAACACACCGTCGACACCTATTTTTCTACTTCCCACCAGCCCTGGGGGAGGGGGGCAGGAAGCGTATTTCGGGGTCACCGGCCTTCCAGCCCGGCGCGCGGTGACGTCACGTCCGCGCAGATGTTAGTGCCGGGCTAGGTCCCTAACAAAATCTCTAAACCGTCATACCGACCAAAACCCCCCGGTGGCCATCTCCGCGCCAAGTGGGACGACCACGGTACGTGGGCGAGAACCGCCCACCGTAATTTCGCAGCCGCCCGGTGCGCCTCCGAGACGAAATCGTCTGACCGTCTCGGAGTTTTAGGGGGCGCAGTTGCACCCCCACTAGCTTGGTTCGGGCGCCCGGGTAGTGAGTTAGCGCCCGCGACGGACACAGGCCACATTGCCGCCGTCCCTCTCGGGGTCACTTTCAGTGAGGACGCGCTGCCCCCGCAGCGCGCCCAGCGACTCCAAGGGGTTGAAAAATTAATTAATACAATGAACACTGTGACGAATATATATTGAATATTTCATACAATGAAAATTTCTCTTATACGCCGATTTTTTAAATACTTACAAATTATCCAAAGTACAAGAATTGAAAGATATTTTACATAACGCATACGTAACGAGATAATTAAATTGGGTTTCAGACGTTACATTACATTTGCATAAATATTATAAAATATATCATTTATTATATTCGAAACTGTTCCTTTTCCTCGAACCAGTAACTTTTTAAATGTGCAAAAATTCGCAGTGACTAATTTGCGATGGCTATATTCACCTTTATTCCTGGATTCTCGTTAAAAGCCCACGTTTGGCAGCTCACCCGTTTTATTGGCATTTCGTTTTTTGCGTTTTGACAATAAACTCGGCGGGTATCGGGTGTGACGTGTGACGTCACATTGGTAGTGTCACGCGCGGTTTTCTCTGTTGACACCGCCTGTCGCACTGTCAATCCTGTTAGCTCTTATTTGGAAATGAAATGATGGATTCTCATATGTACGTGGTGTGAAACGGTTTTTTTTGGCGAAAAATGTACCGGCAAAGTTAGTGAAATAGATTTTTAGGGATTTCTAAAGCACAAATAGGTTTCAGTATTTTTATGAGTTTTTAAAAATAAAGCTGGGTATATAAGACTGTTGGACGTATTTATATTCGATTACTTACGTAATATTTTTTGTTATTTGAAATCGATTTTATTGGACAAAGACAAATTTCACATATACTAAAAATCTGAACGTAAGTAGCAGTAACAAAACCAACTAACGATCGTCAATCATAATCAATATACGTAAACATCAACTAAAGCTCATCAATAAGAAAATTATTTATATTACAAATAAGTGTAATTCAGGTAAAATTATTTTATTAAATCTGAAAATTGCCAGAGTATTCTAAAGAGATTGTAAACAGTTCCCGCGAATACGTAATACGTAACATCTCGAAATAGACACTAGACAGTTCGATGTACTCTTGTCATGTGGGACTCAATTTATCCCTTTATGTGGCTGATTCACTATTATATTTGAGTATTAATTAACCGCTAATTAATTTACATTTATGTTTGAATATTAAATACTCCTAGTGAGAATATTAGATCTCTAATTACTTGCTAAAAGGTCCGAGTTTCGTGTAGAGCATGTGCGTGGTGAAAATGTTTGCATATGGAAATTCCGAATAAAAAAATACGTCCAGATTTATAATGGAAGTTAATCTACACTAATACTATATACATACATAACCTCACGCCTGTATACCCCGAAGGGGTAGGCAAAGGTGCATTTCTGCACCCACATTTCGCCAGATATGTATCAGTTCCACGTAATAGGGGCCGAGCATATTGCCGTTTATCGGGCACATTTCCAGACTTCGTGCTGCTATTGAGAATTTCCTAATGGTAAAATCCAACAACACTTTGCCCGACCCGGGAATCGAACCCGGACCTCTAGATTGCACGGCACATCCATGTGCCGCGAGACCACGAGGCATTCCATACTAAAACTATTAAAGTTAAGAATTCTAAAATAATATTAATTATATATTTTTTAATTCTAAAATAATATTTTTTGCAACTTTTTTCATTACCGCACCGCTCTTATTTGTCTTAACGTGACGATATATTTCCTCGCGTCGTTTTCCTCATTGCTGCGGGTCGTGATCCCCTGCACCAACAGTAGTCGTCCTTCTTACTATGCCGCCACCTGTTCCTGTCTTTGGCATCGTGGAGCGCAGCATAGAGCCCCGAATTAAGCGTCGAGGAGATTTGGTCCGACCATCTGATGGGACACCGGCCTCTCGGACGTTTGCCCTGGACTTTGCCAGTGATCATCAGTTGTTCTAGGTTCTCTTACGACGTTCTCTTATGACGATATATTTACCTTCCTCCATAATTGTGATTAGCGCGTTCAAGCAAAAAAACAAATACTTCACCTATACAATATTACTTAAAAACTACGTAACCGATTGGCATGGATTTATAATATTGCGCCCAGAAAAAGTAGGATCCAATCACTAGTATTAAATGTAACTATTAAGATTTAACAAATTCACTACTGCCACAACAGTAACATTATCGATGAGATGTTGTTCTTTCCGGAGTGGAAAATGAAACTTTCACAATTTTGATAATGGACAGTATTCTCCGACTATTTAATATAGGCTATATCATCATCATCATCATCGGCCCATATACGTCCCACTGCTGGGCGCGGGCCTCCTCTACAACTGAGAGGGTTTAGGCCTTAGGTCCACCACGTTGGCCACGTGCGGGTTGGCGGACTACACACTATTACGTTGGACTTAAAAACACAAAATTCAAAATACGCGGATGAGTGTGTTTATATGTATATTTATACAGAAACCTAAGGAAGTGACTATCAAAAACTCGTAGTAAGGGACACGTCCAGCGCCAATACGTCTCGTTTAATTATCACCCGAGCCGAACAGTTACTCGTGAGCGCTATTAACCCAATCAATTTGTCACGCCGACTTACTGATCCGGCCGGCGATACCTCCGTGTGTTTACCCCGACGTGTGCAATTGGTAGGGGTGATTTGGATCCAGTTAGTTCCAATGCTATGTTAATATGCTATGACTAATGAAACGCAAAAGACCAAAACACGGTTAAACTCAAGTATATGTAAAATGGAACACGGTATGGAAAGGTATATGCCAAAGGATTAATTAATATTTCTAGCCATTTTATAACTTTCCTTCATGCTAATATTTTTCCTTTAACATATTTATAAAAAAATAGGCGGTCGCGGGATAAACTCCAGGCACACACCTATGATTTTTAGAAGTTACTTGGATCACGTTAAAATACTCGTCTGTATATCATGTTCTTTTACGGTAAAGGAAAACATGATAAGGAATTCCTTAGGTGTGTAGTCTGCCAACCCGCACTAGGTCAGCGTGGTGGAATAAGGCCTACACCCTCTTAGTTGTAGAGGAAGCCCGTGCCCAACAGCATGACGCATATGGGTTGATGTAGATAGACAGTAGATACAGATAAACACGAATTTCACAAACATTAAAAATAGAGGAAATGTTTAAACCATACAAATATTATCCGATAGAAAGAGGGGCGGGGAGTTTTAAGCCCGCTCATTTCTAGTCAAGAAAACTAACTTCTGAGAACTTCTGCAAGACTTATTCTGTCGTCAACTCCTATAATATTTTTCAAAAATATTTTGAGGCCTTTTAAAGTAATAAACTCAAACGGAAATGAATGCTAGTGGTAACTTTAACAACCTGCCGTTAATGTATAAATTGTACTTTGACAATATCTTATCTTGATAAGTTATTTTTCTGTCCATTTCAGCGTCGTATAGGTATGTCACTTTTCATTTTAATGCACTTCAAGTTTGATGTTAGTCATACATTATAATTCCCATTCTTATGTCAAAGAAGAACAATTAGATCAGAAGAGATCAAAGTCCAACACAAAGTAGGATGGTGCTGGTGGTAGGATATTCGTATCCGCCCGGATAGCGACCACCGTACACAGGGCGTAAAACCCGCCATAGTGGCACATGCAAGTGTGCCGCGTTCCGGGATCAGCCAGTGTATATCCGGTTTTCGGGGGGGGCTTCAATCATGGTGAAAGGATGACCGTACCGGCATTTTTGGCCGGTTTGTCGCGGTCGGTCGTTGTATCGCCATGGCATTAGTCCCCCAAATTTCTTCCCAAGAAACGTGAAGAGGTAGAAGTCGGCCGGCATGATTGTGTCGACCAACGGGAGATCATCATCTCTCGCTGGTCGGCACTTTTTCTAGACTCCATTGAGCTTACCATCAGGTGCAATGGGGTCACTTTGCCGTGCCGTACTAGATGAAAAAGTACTGTTACTCAAACTACTTTTTCCGACAATTTTGAAGCTCTTTCTCAACAATGCCATAATTTACCTCTGCATCACCCTAAGGACATTTACAATAAAAGTAAGACTAAGGCATTAAGTTCGGTTTTATATATAATGAATAAATTTCAAAACTATCGCCCACTATAGTCTCTAACAAAATAAATATAACATGTCGATACAATGAAAAACATAGTTTTGGAAAACTAAATAGAATGCCCGGAGCATGAAACGTTTGCCTTTTATATAAATCGTCATTCAATTTGTGCGAAGCATTTTTCTTTACTGGCAGCATTTTTTTCATAACTCGTGTCATGGGTCGGTATTGGATTTTTTCAATTGAAGTGTACTCTAGCTACCAGGCAACGATTCAAATACACGTTACTATTATTTGTATATTGGTAAAACGCTTAAATTTACCACCACTTCAATTAATTTATTTGGAGATGGACGTAGTGTATCGCCCAAAAGAAAAAAAAGAAAAAGTTTTTAAATTAAACGTCTACTTTTGGACATAGATCTACCACTACACTACCGAATCATTAGGAAACGAAATCTGCGTTTTTGGGTCAAAATACGTGACTGCCGAGATCCCTAAGTGTAAAAATGAATTTTAATTAAAGGGATGCTATCTATATCGCTTCAAAGTACAGCAATGGTACACACTTAAGAGATTTAACTCCAGATTTAAGGAACAGCATTGCTATATATACTCGTAGTTACAACCATCACGGCCCTTTCTCTTATCTTCGACCCCATGTGTCTATATAAAACTGTAAAAGTTCAAATTTCACTTCTTAATCCTCGCCAAAAGCACCAAAGGTGTACGCTCAGTCATATAATCAAAAAACGAACTCGCCCAAGAAGCGTTTAAAAATACGAAAATTTAATAAATTAAAAATGTAAAAGTAATGCACGAACATTTTCATGAGTGGTTTCACTTAAGCCACTCCAAAATAATCCTACAATTTAATACATTCAAAACCGTTGTACAAAGAAGTCACTCATGTCGAGAATATAATCCCTGAAATAATTTACATTGAGAATAATTAAATCTAAACACACAGACAAATTTGCGGAGCATTCCCCGACGACTAGGGGCGACCGCACGCAAGATAAAAATCCCGGGATTAAGCTATCGGCCCCGGCCAGTCCCGGCTTCTGCCCAATACAGCCTTATGACGGCCCTTACGCAAAGGTTTCGCAATTTGCGCTAAGGTTTCGCAAGTTTTTTTCGCATTTGCCAACATTCTCAGCTAGGTGAAATCGTTTCAATACTTCTAGACTGAGCTTGTATACCATTCTTCTTATTTCTCATTTATGCATATTATTATCGAACACGTTCAGTCTACGATGTAAATATATACAAACGTGTACGTTTGTATAATCAAGGGGGAGTGAGTAACTGATCAAGCTATCGTGTAATTATTTAAGCATTATTCCTTTCCCTTACACCGCTATAGGATCATTATAACGCGCTTACCGATTTTACTATTTTGATTTCGGCATCCAGACAAGTTATCATTATATATCCAGTTTGTTGTATTACAAGTTTTACTTGCACAAACATTGAAGTAACCGCTAAATAATTATTAGGCTATTAGCGATGCTCACCGTAACTTCTGCTTCAAAACACAAGTGCCACATTGATAGATTTCTTAAATGTCAACTACTTGACGTGAAATTGGTGGCATTTATATTAGCCTGAAGCAAAATACGTCAGCCCTACATCTTACAGGAGCACTCTGACTGTAATGGGTACTGGTGTGTACTCATCTTTGATCCAGCACGTTTGCCTAGAGCAGGTTGGTAAACATCAGTTGTCTTTAAATTCTTTATAAAGTGGCTATATCGATTACTCCGAAGTTTCTGATGAGTAGAAAATGTTTATTTTTACATTCAAAACTACTTACATCACTGCTACATAACGCCTGAGTCACATTGGTGATAATTTACCCCAAAGCCCTTCTCATTCGCTAGTCTGAAAGAAAAATCCAGGGCTTGATAATTCTAAAGCTTCTATATTTGCCCTTACTTTCTTCCTCGTGCGACTGCCTCGTGGTCTCGCGGTACAAGTATGTGCCGTGTGATCTAGAGGTCCTGGGTTCGATTCCCGGGTCGGGCAAAGTGTTATTGGGTTTTTCCATTAGGAAATTCTCGGTAACAGCACGGAGTCTGGAAATGTGCCCGAAAAACGGCAATAGGCTCGCCCCCTATTACGTGAGACTGATACATACTTGGCGAAATATGGGTGCAGAAATGCACCTCTGCCTACTCCTTCGGGGAATACAGGCATGAGTTTATGTACATACATACATATGTATGTACTTTCTTCTTAACCTTTTCACTAACCACTTACGAAAGCCGGCAAAATACCTACAAAGTCCAACTATTATGGTGACTTGCAACGTTGGTCACTTACCAACTGGTGGATGACTCGTTTCCCTGACCTGAGCGTTTGAAATATAATCAATATTTTTAATCACGCAGATAGCTTTGCAAATACTGTGTAGAACAACGTTCATAAATTTACATAACTTGTGTAGACATCTCAGGTATTTAGTCGGGTAATAAATCATTAAATGCGCAAGATATTCTCACTATGGGGTAATAAATCACAGGCTTTGGTAACACTCATAATGGCGATGTAAAAAATTTAATAGATAGTTTTTTTTTTATAAATGGAGTTAGTAAACGTTTTTCGAAAATTAAAAAGATCATTACCATATTATATTACAATACGAAGATAGGTAAATCCACGAAATTACATATTTTGCTTTACCATTAAATTGTCGAACGGCCCATGAACTCCATCCGATCTATGAAGCTCCTATTCAATTGAGTTGTTTATCATCATAATCATCAGCGCATATAAGTTCCACTGATGGGCACGGGTCTCCTGAGAGAGGTTAGGCCTTAGTCCACACGCTGGCCTAGTATGAGTGTGTAATTTCTAATAATTCTTAGGTGTTCAGATGTGCTCACGATGTTTTCCTTCACCGTTAAAAGTACGTTATAATTCATTGTGCCTTTTATGAATGACAAGAGATGATGGTCACTCACTACTTAAAATTTTATCTGCACAATATTTATATAGCATCAAATGAAATGTTGGTGTTAGTTCATGCAATTATGATTAAAAATAGCTAATAATTATCAAAAAGAAACTTTTTATTATTTCACCATATAACAATAGGAAAAATGCAAAGCCATCCTAAAAAAAAATTGGAAAAAGGAGTAATTTAAAGGGATAGTTGGAATTCCAACAATTTTCTTTTTCTACTTAAACTTTCGTACTTCTACTGTATTAAACTTACTTATTCTCGGCTTCTTGTAAAGTAAAGTGGTATTTTATACCGCCTGAAATATAACTGTAGAATGTTCATAGAAAAAAAAATATTTTTAAATCAAACCACAATGTATAAATCAACGCCAAATATATCATTAACCAATTTATAAAAGCTCCATTTAATTGAAAGAAACTAGGACTAGAAAAAAATACGTGGAATTAGAATGGAAGAAAGAAGATATCAGTGTTTATAAGGTAGTTAATTGCTGAAGGCGGGGCTCGTTCCTACAAATGTTATTGGGTAACTTATTCTACAATTGTCCTGTTCGAATGTTTAAAACCTTACATACTGTTCCATTTGACATAAGGCTAATTTAGCGGCAATTAATATGAATTATTCAAACCCGGTCAGACAAAATGTTCATGTTTTTTCCATTAGTAAATTCTAAACAGCTTGGAGTATAGACATTGTCCGAAATAACATATGGCCTCAAAAGGTAGTTATTCGCTAAAGGTAGATTATGATCAAGCACAACTATTAGTAAGTAGGAACAGAAAGCTTAAAGAATTCTCACTTCCATACCCGTTACCTTTGAATAAGTGGACTGCTATTGTTAATCAATGATCATCATCATCAACTTATATACGTCCCACCGCCGGGCATGGGCCTCTTCTACAATTGAGAGGGTTTAGACCTTAGTCTACCACGCTGGCCTAGTGCAGGTTGGCGGACTACACATTTAGAAATTCTTAAGAACTTTTAGGTGTGCAGGTTTCATCACGATTTCTTCACCGTAAAAGTGCGTAATAATCATTTGTGAAAACACTCATAACTTCGAAAAGTCAAGTGTGTGCCTGGGGTTTGAACCCGCGGCCGTTGAGATTCTCGACCGCGTACCAGAACCTCGAGACCATCACGACTTGATATAGGTAAATCTTGTCATATTTGTAAATAAAATTATTTCATATTAACGTGAAGGTAACTGAAAATATTGCGAAGAAATTTACAAAGCCTTAGTGCTCTAAAAAGTAATCTCTTTATTTTTTTTACAACTAGGGTGCCAATCAAGTTTATAATAATTACCGCAACCTATCGACGTCTACTATACCAGGTACCAGCGCGCGTTTTCAATATTTTAAAACTTTTTCACTTCCTTCTTAAAAAGTGATATTTGAAGTCAGCCCATCTGCGTCAGGCTAGCGTAGAGGAGATTCTTGCTCAACGTTGCGACTCATATAGTCATTGATATTTCAAGCTGCCAAAATATCTTCAAAATCGAATGATGCACACATAATATCGTAATGTATGTAGAATATATCTTTTCAGAAGGTATAACAACAGCTGCTGCAAATTAATTTTCCTTGTTCACGCGGGTTTTCACCTGGTGAATCGTTGACGAAACAAAAACAGAACTTCGTATTGAGTACAAGAAAATGTTTGACGAGAGCGATGCTGCCGCGGGGCGACGCGTTTCCATCGTTCCATAGGATATAAATTTTTAAACATTTAATATCTGTAAATTACAAATTTGAATACAGGAAGAATTGAGATTGGTAAAATTTTAATATTTTTTTGATGACTAAATCTAGACTTTTTAAACCATTGCTTGTGTTGATGCATTTGTGTGGGTATAATATTTGTGGCGATTAAACTGCGCTACTAGTAAGTAGTGATAGCCTCGAAGAGTAAGTAGTAATGGCCTCGAAATTTAGGCGCGCGGTCGAGAACCTCGGCGGTCGCGGGTTCATACCCCAGGTACACACCTCTGACTTTTCGAAGTTATGTGTGTATTCACAATGAAATATCACTAACTTTAACGGTGAAGGAAAACATCGTGATGAAACCTGCACACCTAAATGTTCTTAGGAATTTCATAGGTGTGTAGTCCGCAAACCCGCACTAGGCCAGCGTGGTGGACTAAGGCCTAAACCCTCTCAATTGTTATTGTAGAGGCCCGTGCCCAGCAGCTGCTGCAGAAACTGCGCCACTGGTGATGTCAAAATCTAATGTAAACAAAAGATAAAAGAAATCGCAAAACTGTATCGTGCGTAACAATGGACACGCGTAAAACCGTAGGCTGAACGCCAGGCCAGGGTGCTGGGACCGGTTTTCATTGATATCGCCGTCGATCTCCCTTTACTAAGGATTAACCGAGCGGGAATTCGGCTTCACCTTCCAACACGTTTTTGAGTTCGTATTGAATTAAACTCGTATGCCACGTGGTGACATTCCAACACAATGTCACTATTTGTTAAAATGGGAATTTTATACTAGAAATAGATTTGTTTGTGAGGTGTTTGACAGTATTAAACAAGTTGTAGTTTTTATTGTTTCGAATACAAACGGAATGTTTTGTACAGAAGTTTGAATTCTGATCTTAAGTGTTCTAGAGTGTATTTAGTTGAAAACTTCATACCCATTATAAAATACCCTAAAATACAAGCCGCCAGTACCTGCTTCCTCTCCCACAATAGATACAAAATACAAATAATAGTGAAGGGTGACACGTTTTAACAATATACCCAGGGCATATTGCCGTATATATAGGGTGGAGTGTTTTTTTTTTTCTTAGCCTGGGGGTCGAATTTGTAGCTTATAAAAACCAAAACTTTTTGCCAAAAAAAATATCTTACTCAACATCTTGAAGTCACTCACATTTAAAATTAATCACGAGTCAAAATTTGTGGTTGCAAATTCAATATAAAAAATAAGCTCGCGGAATGTCGATCTAAATGCTTAATCCCGTTACCGGTGATGACCAAAAGTGGCGCGCACTTGGCGTCGTCCGGCGATCAGATATCTGCCGTGATAGAGATCTGCATAACAATGTGTCCATTGCGCCTTCACAACATGGCTTCATTTCAATAAACATTCATCGTGAGGCGTCAAGCGCAATGAAGAGAACATTAAATTATACATTTAATCATCTACAAAAATACACACATTTGAATAAATATCTGGTAATTACATAAATAATATCTCTATATTAAGATAATACGAGCAATAAAGCAATATTTTTGTTTTTGTTTTGATAAAAAAAAACATAAATCCATTAGAACAGTTCCGAGAAACAAATCACTAACACATAAACATGCCCTTTCAATAGATCAACATTTCGTGTCCACATTTTGTCAATCTATCTCCAATGATATTCCTTTATCGGAACGTTCTTTGAACCCGCTATCTCACACGAGTATCCGCCCCACACAATCGGTTTACACTTTATTCTCTGTGTCTAAATGATAACGGTATCTTTGGAATAGGGGAATCACATAGGGGAAGTAAAATATCAAAGCTATTACATTCTTTTACACGACTTTTTATATAAAAAGTATGTTTTATGGGTTTCTTTCCGCTCTATATATTGGATTTTGTAGACTAACAGTAAGCCCGCCATCTCCCAAAATAGCGATATCCTCTGTAACAGCCCATATGTTGTCCACTACCTGGGTTGGGTATTTCCTGGGGTTTACAGGGATTATTCTATTACGTTAGATGATAGTGGACTTCACACAACAACAAAAATAAATTGTAGACATCTCTCACATATTCGTCTCTAGATTTATTTGTTAACACTAATATCCAGTTACGTTATTACTGCCAGTAGACTACTTTAAAGTTATTGCTAGTCTTATCAATCTTATATACTGGATATAATTCCTCAACTAGACACGAAATAAAAGATTTCATTTTAAAATCATTGCTTTCTGATGTGCTATTGTTGCTATTTTATAAGAACTATTGTCTTCCAGAAACCTATTGACTTTGAACAACCGTCGCAATCTAATGCAACCCAAAAAAATAATATCACAAACCAATAAAATCCCGAATTTTTTTTTAAACCAAAGTACAAACAAAAGAGAAACTAATAAGAAATGGAAGGGGAATGGTCGCGGGGCCGCGGATCGCTGAAGTTTAGTTAATCCTCGCGAGATGAAAAAGTACAAAGGATCGGAATAAAAGCCGGTGGCTGCTAGAATCGATCCCCGGATGAAGTTGGAATGCGGACTGTGACACGTGTGGTGCCGCTGATAACATGTAGCGGAGAGGCTTTGTCTTATTTTGGGCAGAACGGAACGGAATGGCCTGCAAAGATACAAAATTCTGCTCTCCGATAAACCTTCACTGAACTCCGTCAGGCTTTCCGGACCATTGTTCCAGGCCTTCGCAAAAGAATATTGTAACCATTGATTTCGAAAAAAATAGCACTCTCTCATCAGAATTGACGATAAGTTTCAAAACACGCCACCTGTTAGCATCTTATTGTTCTGTATCACGCTTGCTCTAGATAAACCGGTGATAAAACCTCTCATTTTGAATGCAACAATTTAAATTTCTTGACGATAGAAATATAAGAAGAAATCTTGGAGCTAAGAATTTTTAATTTAGAAGATAAAGCTATGAAAGGGTCAACAGCAGAGAAATATTTAAATGGAGTTCATAAATGGTAATACACGAACAAATTACTCAACAATTGAGAAATCTCAAATATTTTATTACGAAAGTTTGATAACCTACGTCCGTCATTTTTAAATCCAAACACATTAGAAAGAATTTCTGTAAGTATAATTTTGTGCACAAAACTATATATTCTGGTTAACTAGAATAATATTTGCTTGTGCATTTTCAAGACTACATAATATATGATGAATTAAACAAAGTACTTTTGTTATCTATCTTTTAGGATCAAAAACAAAAACAGTGGCAAAAGTAAAAGGCCATTGTCATCATAAAGCCCATAGCAAAGGATTCAAAACATCTTTCATTTTATTATTGTCAGCAACAAACTCCATTTATTTCACACCTCGGAACACCTTAAAGAACTTAATTTGCTATTTGACATGTACTGTGAATTTGACAGAACTAGAGCACAGAAAGGTGTGACACTCGACAATTGACGAAGTTTACAAGCGTTGTACAAAAACTTATTTAATGAACATTTAACGTGAAAAGTCAGACATCTCGGGCGAAGCATTGTATCGGAGGTGCGTTAATCAAAAAGCTTGAGGGCCCCGAATCGCGCGCTGAATACACAATACAGTAGCACAATTGTATAGCAAAGTTTATTTAATTATCGTGCTGAATATACATATACTGTTTGTGGAAATACATATACATTGGTTGTTTCAGAATAGTAGTTGTTGTTTTCATTGTCTATATTTATCACCAGTTTTAATTTGATAATAAGTATTTTATTTTTTTAATTTAAATATTTTATAAAATGTGCAAATAATTTATAATTTTTTTTATTTGACCTTATACATACATACATACATACATAACCTCACGCCTGTATTCCCCGAAGGGGTAGGCAGAGGTGCATTTCTGCACCCACATTTCGCCAAGTATGTATCAGTCCCACGTAATAGGGGGCGAGCCTATTGCCGTTTTTCGGGCACAATTCCAGACTCCGTGCTGCTACTGAGAATTTCCTAATGGAAAAACCCAATAACACTTTGCCCGACCCGGGAATCGAACCCAGGACCTCTAGATCATCATCATCATCATCAGCCCATATACGTCCCACTGCTGGGCACGGGCCTCCTCTACCATTGAGAGGGTTTAGGCCTTAGTCCACCACGCTGGCCTAGTGCGGGTTGGCAGACTACACACCTAATAAATTTCTAAGAACTTTTAGGTGTGCAGGTTTCATCACGATGTTTTCCTTCACCGTTAAAGTACGTGATAATTCATTGTGAATACACACATAACTTCGAAAAGTCAGAGGTGTGTGCCTGGGGTTTGAACCCGCGACCGTCGAGATTCTCGACCGCGTGCCCAAACCTCGAGGCCATCACGACTTACGACCTCTAGATCGCTCGGCACATACTTGTACCGCGAGACCACGAGGCAGTCATTTGACCTTATTAGTCTCACAATTACGTTTTGGCCCTTGAATTTGATATCAAACCCAATTTGTTTAAAAGGCATGACATTCATAAAATTTTATTATTTACAAAGTAAAGTTACGAGACAAGTGATCATCATCGGCCAGTAAGTAAACAAAATACTGCCATAAAAATGGGCATAAATTTTCGATAAAGATCATGCTTTATAAATTAGTCATAGTTACGAAGATGATGATATTGATAATAAAGATATTAACTATAGCGATAATGATATTAATGTAGCACTATCTTGGGTCTCAATTCCAAAGCGAACCCTTGCAAGCGGATCTTATTCATCTGATTCCCCTTTTACTCGTTCGTCGCTTCATATTATACCCAAACGGATGAAATGCTTGACATTTTTTAAAAACCAAGTCGTGTGGTACAAGTAACTCTAGCCCCGCTAAATCCTATACACTTCTACGGCACACGACGGCGAGTTAACTTAGGACTGTGAAGTTAGCTCGACGAACACTCCTGGGGCGGCAGTAACAGATGGATCGGCTAAATTATAGAATTAATTTCCTCATTTATTATGTTACAGCGCAAATTATATCCTGACCGAACGATTAGGGGAGACGGCGCGAAGTAACTCATTAATAGTCCGTTTGGGTGTATCATTATATCATATTATGATGATGGAATGCAAGTTGTAGAAGTGTATACGTAAAATAGTAGTGTAGTTTCTAGAATTAATTAACTTTGGTTGTCATTTGAGATTACCAGCTTTTAATCTACATGTATACAATAATCATTCATTCAGCCTGTATGTATAATAGATATACATAGTCATAGATTTGACTATAATGATAAAATTAAGTGCAAGTATTTGTTTTACAGTGGGTACAACTAAATTATACAAATCAGAGAAACCACCACATATATTCCCACAGAAAAAAATTAGACCGAGTAGGGAAAAGTAAAAGAATGCGACACGTCTTGATTGTTCCCAAACAGTGCTAATATTCAAAACTGTTTTGTATCTAAAATGTTCCACAAGGGAATGAAAGCAAAATCTTCCACAATAAAAACGTTATGCTAATGAATATAACATTGAACTTATCATAAAAAAATATTTTTAAAAAACTAGAATTTTTGCGCAATAATAAAAGAACAAAGGAAGCCTAGGCAAATACGGTGTATATACTTTGAAAAAATATATTTTAAGTTAGCAAAGTGCTGTGGAGCCACGATTATAACGAAAAATGGTGGAAAAAAGGTTAAACGAGTGTAGCAACTCCAAAACGGCCACTCGGCTCACTAATGGGTTCAAAAGATTAGTAAAAGTTAAACAGAAAAATAGGCAACTCGTATTCATTTTGAAGGTTTCTCTTTACACTTCGCCTGCGAGTTTAGTCTGCTCTGATGGGCTTTAGCTACGTGTACACGTTTACGCGGCATTTAAATATTTACAAAAAAATCTCAATTCATTTAATTTTTCGATAAAAATGTCACAGAGAACTGACGAATAACAAGTGTTTCCACTTTTCATGTATTGCGCGATTACCAGTACTAATAATATCCTCCTATACGTGACTGTGAACTGGCGAAATGCGGGTGCAAAAATGTACCTGACTACCTCTTCGAGGAATACAGTCGTGTGTGTGAGGAGGTAAGAGGGATGTTCGTCTCCACATTATCGTCTGTCAAACTGCACGATTAATGCGTCTTCCAATTGTAGAGAATTTGCGTTGATGGGCGCTAATACGACGCTCTCAGTAAGTAACTTTTATATTGCATTCTTCTAGTAGAACTCCTTTTGTAATACTTTTAAAGCTCCTTGTATTACATTCAGAATATACTTTAATAATATTCTCAAATAATGAGGATAACTCCGAAAATAATTGCACCCAACATTCACATATGTATATACATATACCTAGACCCAACACTAAGAAGCAAGTCTTGTATAGTGAGTATCGGAAACTAAAGAGATTTTTCTATCTCAAAAAAACACCCAGACTCGAAACAAACATTTGTGGATCACACAAACATATGTCTCCGTACGGGTGTCTAACCCGCGGCCACTCTAGCCGATGTCTTGGAAACTGCGCCACGAAGGCTTTCAAAATGATTAATTTAGTTTTATCTTTTAAAATATTTGTATCAAAAAATTATTTAGATTTACATATCTACAATAACAGCACAACACACATATGGCTTACCGCTAGCACACTGTAGAACAAGACTCTTAGGTTGCATGGGTCCTGGTGACTTGGCCACGGATCATAGTTTGTTAGTAGCAGTCTATGAAATATAAAGTACGAAACGATCTCCACATCCGTTACAAATGTTTGTAATTTCCACAAATATTTGTTAAAACCTTCCGGGACCACATACTCCCCTAATTGCTAATCTCTACATTACACATTAGGGTATACCCTAATTACCCTAATTATAATATAACTGTATATTATGACTGTCGGATGTATATTATATTTTTGTATTATGGATCCAACAAAATATGTTTGAATGAAGCGCCACACTACACACCCACGAAGGATCCCGACAACTCGTTTTAATTGCGCCAACCACCCCACTAATTGATAGATGCACTCGCTTACTTTAAATTATTGTGCCAAGTTCCCCACGTCTATCCACCCCCTGTAATTACGTGATACGTGGCTTCACAGACGTTCGGGAGGCACGGATGCTGTTCATTTGCCGAGCTGTTACTTAATTTCACTCCGTTTACGTGCGTTTTTGTAAATCGATGTTCAAAAGTTCCAAGATTAAAGAGGAGTTAATGATGGCCAACTATTTAAGTATCAAAAATTTGGACTCACTCTTAAATTTGTAACCAAATAGTTAGTATAGATTGGGTCCCTGTACTTAATTTGAGTCAATAATCACGCTTAAAAAAGGAACTGAAATAGAAATTACTATTAAGTCAATACTTGCTTGAACACGCTAATCTCAGAAACTGCTTGTCCTATTTGAAAAATTGTTTCAGTTTTTGCCTATTTATCGAAGAAGGCTATACATTATATTACCATACCATCCCATCCCATGCCATCACACTAAAATAGTAAGAGCGAAGCAGTAATAAATTGAAGTATAGAGGATAGGTAGTTGGGGGCAACACCTAGTAAGAAATATTATAGTAATAACTCATTTAGACAAGCTGCTTGCGGGACGCGACAAACTTGTTGTATACCCATACAAAAATACACTATGGTTTTTGCACCTTTTGTATGGTTGTTGCTATACGGATAGATACGAATTTCGCAATAATTGGGCTCCGGCAGTCTCGCTCACCGAACAATACGCAAGAGGGTTGCTTCACGTCGGTTCTCTGTGACTGTTCTACCACCCGTTGAGTAATATGTATTTACGCACAATTTTTATGGGTATGTAAATAGAAAGAAAAGTAGAGAAAGAGAAAGTTAGCGGGTAGCGGATGGATAAGGGCTGCTCAAGACCAGGATGGTTGGCGCCTAATTGGGGAGGCTTTCGTTCAGCAGTGGACGGCGATAGGAAGAGAAAAAAATAAAAAATGTAAATAGAACTTGAAAGGAATGAAATAAATAGTATGTCATCTCAAATCAAAAATACTTTTTTTAAGAATGTGTATTGTAAATTTGTAACTTTCATTACCTTCTAAATGAAGAGGAACACGGACCTGGAAATGGAACGTTTGTGTGCTAATATAGACATAGGGCCGAAATTAATAATCAAAATGAATGCCTATTTGCGGATAAATAGCAATATTGGACATATCAGGTAAATGTTTAGTCAACTCTCTCATTAATGACACGCTGGGATTTATTTACTTTTGACTGAAACCACAGACAGAAATAAGGATTTATTAATATCGGCCGTTAAACAAGTTTTAGCTAAATAAGTCAGAAGTGACACCATTTAAATCACGTTTAAAAAGAAACCATGTCAACAGTAATAAATAAACGAAAAATGTTACAAACCCGGTAGCCTTTGAGTACAAAATCACATGCCAGCAATCACGACGTATTCCGTAAGAGCATGCAAAGCGAGGTCTTTGACATCCGCCGCCGCGGGGCGAGCGCAAATCTTTTCAACTCTCCTGACATGGACACGAGGAAAACCCTTTTAGGACTGTGAAGTGTGGTGTTAGAATAGATGGGATTGGCTTGTATGCATAAGACAAGTACCTACTAACGACACTTCGTGGATTACTCATATTTTTAAAATATATTGCTGTTTCGTTTACCACGCTGTATGTATACGTAAATCGCGCTCGCAACCGAAAATAAAACATTAATTTGTTTTTAATATCATGGATATAACATTTCATAAACCACAATGTATAAAGGAATACGTCGAATTCGCGGGGGTGACGTAGACGGCTGGTGACGGCATATTTTTTATGATATAGGTATATTGTAAAAAAATATAATTATTTTGTTCAAAATGAAAGTATTTTCCGTATATTTTCTATTCATTTGCTAGTCATGACGTAAATACCTGCTACGGCGTAGCCGTACCGCTTTTGCAATTATGGATATAAATAATTTCAATTCTGACTACTCTTTCTCTCTCAGTTTCTCTGTCACAGCTGCTATATACTTAATAAAGACTGCTTATTATAAAATGACAATTCTGAAGAGTTATAAATTAAAATAAATTGCATAGGATTCAAACATACTAAAAGAACATCAAGTGATAATCGACAGCTCCGTGGCGCACTTGGCTAGATACCAGCTTGGAAACGAGACGCCGCGGGTTCGATCCCCGCACCGAGACAGATGTTTGTGTGATCCACAAATATTTCTTTCGGGTCTAGGTGTTAGTGAGACCGAAAAGTCTCTCGTAGTTTCTGATACCCACGACACAAGATTCGTATCCTAGTGTGGAGTCAGAACTATGTATGTGTATTGATTTGTTATTTATATATTTACTAGTTGCTTGACAAATTGAATATTCCGCAAAAAAGAAAATTGTTGTATATTTAAATAGTTAACGGCAAAAAGTTTTTTCCGCTGTTACACGAAAAAGAACAAATTATTTTACATCCACGAGAGTCAGTTAACGTAATTGACTTTGAATTGATTTTAAAAAGTTGCCAAAACAGCCGGAGACATCTGCGGACGCCAAGTTATTTAATAAAAATACATTTCTCGATCCGGGGATTTGGTCTCGTTGGCGCGCTTAGGAAGGAGTCTGCGCGACTCTCCACCGCCTTCCAATTTCACACGTTTTGATTCAATTTATATCTTAGTGAATTTATGGTGGGCGCCCGTTGCGGTCTGGATATTCGGATGTACACGATCTCACTTCTCATACAAAATACTTTTATCGTAAGAAAATCGTAAATTTGCAAAATTTTGCTCTCATAGTTCTTTTTGTAATTCATAATATGTAGTCATTTTATGCTTTTTATATGCTTAGTAATAAAAATAATACAAGTGAAGATAAAATGTTGATATTTGTGTTAATCGATACCGTATACTTACGACAGAGTTAAAAAAATCCTAGGATTTTGTTGGTCTACTTTACATAAAGCAAAACCATGATCCCTGCCGTGGCCCCTTCTACCACTCTGAGGGGTTAGGTCTTCAGCAATAATTAGGGTTGCTACTTTCCCCCTTCTCTTAGCGATTTCAACCTGACACCGCCAAAATGATGTATCGACGAACGTGTGTAATCCCCAGGATATTAAGTATTTTCGTATCTTAATTATCAGCCAGTTCCGTCTCACTGCTGGGTGAAGGCCGCCCCACCACTGTTCCCTGACCAAAACCTATGTACATATTATGTCTCCAATCCTTCGTATCATCATCAGCAGCCCATATACGCCCCACTGCTGGGCACGGGCAAACTCTACAACTGAAGGGATTAGGCCTTAGTCCACCACGCTGGCCTAGTGGTTGGTGGACTACACATCTAAGAAACTCCTAAGGAATTGTAGGTGTGCAGGGTTCCTCACAATGCTTTCCTTCACCATTAAAGTATGGGATTATTCATTGTGAATACGCACATATCATCGAAAAGTCAGAGCCTGTGGTTTGAACCCGCAACCGCCGAGATTCTCGACCGCGCCTCTGAACTTCGAGGCCATTCCTATGCTCGTATCATAAATTAAAATTACCTTTTAAACTGTATACGCGTCATATTCCAATAAACAGTGAATTAATTAAACGAGTACGTTTAACCGACCATATAGAGTCGTTACGTTGTCATACGGGGTAATTAAATACACCAACATTACAATATTTACAGTTATTATTAAAACAGTAAATATGTTAATCTATTTAAACGCTGTTGCCGTACTGTAAATCCAATTATTTTGAGATATCCACTTATCATTTTAATGTTGACTAGATATTTATGGATAATTGGGAATGTTAAAAGAAAAATCATATTTTTATATGTAATATGTTTATATACACTGAAGATATGAAAGAAAAAGGGGTGAATGAAGACATGACGGCTGATAGGGATGTTTGGAAGGACATATACAGCGCCGCTGTATCATCATCAGCCGAAATACGTCCCACTGATGGGCACGGGCCTCCTCTACAACTGAGAGGGTTTAGGCCTTAGTCCACCACGCTGGCCTAGTGCGGGTTGGCTTACTACATACCTAAGAAATTCCTAAAAACTTTTAGGTGTGCAGGTTTCATCACGATATTTTCCTTCATCGTCAAAGTACGTGATAATTCTTTGTAAATACACACATAACATCGAAAAGTTTGAGGTGTGTGCCTGGGGTTTGAACCCGCGATCGTCAAAATTCTCGTCCGCGTGCCTAAACCTCGAGGCCATCACGACTTTTTTATGGATAGGTACATAAGAATATAAGAAATTCAAGCGAGTGTGTAAAGTACGCTGGCTGATAGACAACTTAACGAACCATAAGTTAAAAAAACTAACAACTTTAATGACACCACTAACTAACACCCTAAAGGAGTTATAATCGCCAAATAATAATATTTTAAAACCAACCAAAATACATACAAAATGTGTTTAAAAAGAACCCCATAAAACTGACAGCTCATTTGTATGCTCGTATATTTCAAACCTTACTGTGTCAGACGACATTCAACCTTATTTCTTTATGTTACGGGCTATGTCTTTCAACACTCCCCTTACAATAACGGCCAGATGCTTATTAGTTCACGATGTTTGTTGAGTTTGATCGAAAGGGAAGATAATAAAAAAACTGTTAAATGGGAGAAGAATTAGTGTCGTGAAGGATGACATGGTGTATTCGTTTGTATTTCATAGACCAAAACTGTATATACTGCTCACGCTTCGATGCCAGGATAGGCAAAGAGCAAACACTAACTGACATGGTATATATATGGTATAGTCTTTCCATTAGTTAGCTGTGGTTTATCTCTTTAAACAAGTGAGAAGGTAACGCGGCAATGCTGGTAATCTGTCCAATGCTAGGGTTTTACTTGGAAGGGATATGTCTCCGACCTTTTAGTTGGGTAAAAGTGTATCGATAAGGTTTGTCACTAACAGCCCGACCAAATATTAACGATGGACTCACAGGGATGTCAGTCACATGATGACTCCTTTAAATTGCTTTACGACCTGGGGATACCAAGGCGATTTTTTTGGAATAAAAACTAAATTTTTGCTCCCGGCTTCGCTTGTGATCCGTCACCACACAAACATTTTTCCATGATGTAAAAATCGCCTAAAATTACGCCAACCAAATTACCTCATACCCAAAATTCATTAAAATCGATTTAGCGGTTGAATCGGGAAAGCTTAACACATTCCCTTTCTCATCTATAATATTATTAGTTAGGAAAGCTAAAATTTGACATTACATTCTAATTAACATAATCTATTGATGATTGAATTAATGAGCTGCTCTAATTCGGAAATTTTAATCTTTGTATCAACTATTTCTTGATTTGAAAAGAACAACACTATATTTTTTTTCCGGTTCTATAGTTCTAAAGTGATGATTGCCTTCCGAACTGCGTTGTAAACTAAATTTTAAAATGACTGAGTCTAAGTGACCTATTTGACATTTCATAGAATAAAGAATAAAACATTTCATTTTTGATCAATCAAAAATAAATCAAAATATTCGATGATAGCTAAATGACAAACCAATACCAGAAGCGATATTGTCTAACAGATACACTTGTATATTTACTATTCAATCCTCGCGTGATACTTACGCCATCGTCTTCCTAATGTGCTGTGTAAGTCCATTATACACATTGTACTGAAACAATTGATTCCTCCTGTCCTGTGAATATTAAGGAGTCGTTTGACAGTTGGCTCACGAAGCGCGCGGTGACCTTGCGTCCGTGACTCGCTAACTGGACAATCTGTAACTTAATTGTGTGACGCGGGTGCATTTAGTGTCCGACAGTTTAATTAAATTATCGACCATTGGCTGTGTCGTCTCGTTACGTATTAATTGCAATCGGATAGACCGATTCGTCCTCCCGAGCTTGAACGTAGTGCAGGAATGTAGTTATATTATTATTTCAAAAGAAGGTACGGTTTAAATGGCGTACGCTTATATTACATTGGGAATTAGGTTGACTTTGACTTTGACATTGTTCAATTATAAATTCTTAATATATCTTAAAGGATGTCAAACCGTCTTAGCTTCGCCACACAATTGCAGATAAATAATTGAAAAATAAAGTCTTAATGAATCCCTACGTGTCTGAAATACACCACTAACATGTTTAAATGTTTACGTTTACTAATTTTATGACGAAGAAAAATAAATTTAAATATTCAACGTACAAAGTACACTCATACTTCAATTCTATGATGGTAGTTCAATATTTGAAACGGCTCAATAATTTATTTATACCGTCGATGTTAATGTATCCAGAGAGTTTATATCGTGCGCTAATGACTTAGAAAGGGCCGTTGTATCACGCTTCCACCATTAGAGGGTGGCCATTGACAATAACAGTAAATAGCTTAAACCGACGGATTTATTGTTATTACGTCACTCAACGCAACTCGCGACTGTTTTCTATTTTTTTATAGTGATAGAAAGTGATTTAGTAAAAATATTATAGTTTTTTAAAGTAAAAGTTACGTTAATATTATGATTGTTTAAAAAATAGATTACAATAAATTATAGTAAATATCATAACGTGTAGTAAATATCAAAATATACAATAGGTATTATTTTAGTTAGTAATACTGGCAACTGAGATAATAAATACAAATAAATTATTTTACATTCTATTTTTAAACGTTACCCCGTTTAATGTACCCATTAGCTTTTGTATTTAAAAAAAAATATTACTCATCCACCTCGGCAAAATGTATTTAGGCCGCAAACTATATTATGCATAAAAGTAAAAAAAAACTACCAAAAATACTGAAAACTAAAGTGGAGGCTGAAAGAGGACTCGTTTGGGAGGTCGCGAGCGCACTTGATTATATAGACAAAAAAGATTTAGCTGTAATTAGTGCGGAGCTCGTTAACTGAACAAACTTCTGTTGACGCATTCACGATGAGATGTATTTTTGAAGGTTTATATTTGAATGATGGCTCAAACTTTAAAAAATATAGCTTTAAATATTTCTCAATGGAAAGACAGTCCCTACAGCTTGACTCCTTTCATTAACACTTATAGCAAAACTGTGCAAAGAAAATAAGTTTAAATTAAAAATGATGCGACGACATCATAACAAATTAATTTGTTAAAAATGGTTTCTAATTACATTAATCAATATGAACATCGCTGATCCCACGGTTAATGTGTGCAAACGAACAAAGTGTTACTTTTCAATAAGTGAACTCAGTATCTCACGATGTCTCAGAATGCATCCGAAACATGGCAAAAGGCCTCATTACGTGGAACTTCAATAGAACTGACGAATCGTAAATATAACTCTCTATCTACTTCCTTCAAGGATACCGGCAAAAAACGTAGATACGTCTTTGCCAAAAAAGTCTATTTTACCAAAAAAAGATTGATTTAACCTTTAATTCAACAGACAATTTTTTTTAATTTTATTTAAGATCATCACAAATTTCGTAATTTAGCTTGTAAGGGGTTGATATTAGCTTGTAAATACTCAAATAACAATACTTAAATAACAATCTACCTATTTCAGTATTATGAAAAATCTGCATCCATTATAATGGACATTTTTAGGCCTAATTCTTGTTATTCTATTAAGGGTTAAAAGAGTGAAATTTCTTACTTCATCGATCTTGGAACAAGGCATTTTAACTATTTATTTTAATTATTGCACAATATATACTTTTTATTTAATTTACCACGAACGAACGAGAAGTCAGTTTCAATAGAGCCTCATATAATCTGTTAAACCGCTTCATACTAAAACAAACAACCGCTATAAATCCTCCAACATTAGCTGCGATAATTTAGTCTAAAATTTACAAAGAGCTCTCATGGAAATTAAATTCTAAGATATACCCCATATATCACGGGCTTAACGAAAAGCAAGCGGGCTGAATCTAGGCCAGCCGGAAGCCGATGACCTGGAAGATCCAACGGTTGGTCAGATAATGGCCCGAGGCACATAGCTAACTTAGGCGCCAAATTTAGGCCGTCTAGTGTGAGCTTCGGTCTAGCCTGTGCCATTTCTTCTTGGTCTATAAAAATGGATAAAAGGGATATTATTTCCGAGGTAAAAAAATATGATTTCATTCGTATCTTGTTTATTTTTATAAAGCCTAAATAAATGTAGGTTATAAATTTCTTGCTTTGAGAATTTAACGCCTACGATGCTCATGGGGTCTATTTTAAGGAGTTATTTTTTAATGGAACAAAAGACTAACTTCAAAGTTAACTTGAAACATTTTACAATAAGTTAAAAGAAAAATATATTTGTAACGCCAGTTTAGAATAATATTCTTGCGAACGACAATCAATTTTGAAACATAAAAACGTTTCAGTTTTATTCCACAATTAACCATTGAAGTCATTAGCCCGTGAAAGCTCAAAAGTCAATTCACATATTCGCATCACACAATAGAATAACCTTACGAACGGTTTAATTTAACCAGAACTTGAAATTATCCAGCAAATATTTCTCGTAAGACACAAACAAGACGCGCCTATGTAAAATATTTTCTATTTAATCAAACTCTATTACATGCCTTTAATAAACCTAAATGTTATTAATGAAACCTTTAACATGTCTGCAATTAATTCCCGTATTAATTTTCAATATTAATTGTAAATTAATATTCCAGGCGTATTTAGAAACTAGGTGGAGCGATGATCTTCGCTGTGACTACTAGGGATGGTTGAAAGATGATCGTGATTAGTGGCGAGTATTTGTAGGGGTCTATGCCCAAACATCGGCTGCTGTTGATTGACTGTGATGATTAAGAATCTGACGGAATCAACAACATATTATTAAATACCAGACACTTTGGTAGACTTGTGCTCTAATAAAGATCTTAGGTGGCCATCTTCGCGCCGAAATGGGCGACCACGGAGTATGGGCAAGAAACACCCACAATGATGCCGCAGCCTCCCGATGCACTTCCGAGACAGAAATGTCTCGGCCGTCTCGGAGTTATGGGGGGTGCAGTTGCACCCCCACTAGCTTGGTTCGGGCGTCCTGGTTGTTGGTAGGCCCCCACGACGGACACAGGCCACGGTGCTGCCGCCCCTCTCGGAGACACTTACATTGAGGACGCGCTGCCCCCAGCAGCGCGCCCAGTGGCCCCAAATAAAAATACCTTACAAAATATCAGCTTATTCGGGTCAAATGCATTTATCTACATCTCCGTAATCTTAACTTTCTAAAGCTTACCAATATATTTGCTGAAGTAAACACCAACGTTCATTTACTACAGGGAATTTTATAAAATTCCCCCAGCAAAACGCGTTTTTGTAAACCTAAGTACCTATATGTTTTGAATAATTCCTTTTAAGTTGCCCTATAATACTGCATTTCGTTGGAGTTCAAATTTTGAATGGCCAAATATGAAATGGACTTTACCGGTTGTAATGAGGGGAAATTCATGCATTCGCTCCGGATCTTTTGACTCATACAAAAGATCGCAGATTTGCTGTAATAGAGTACTGATAACGGAAGGTTTTATTATTTATTTCACAATTTACGTACACAAGAGTGACTCCATAATCGCTCTTTCTATGAATAAAACATTGCCCCATAAATGAGAAAGAGAATCAATCGTGTTGGCTATTCAATAATTTTCAACAATCATAAATACTAGAACATTAAAGACATTTGATAATAAAGGGAATATAATTTACTTATCATCATCCACCTTCAGCCCATATAAAGCTGGGCACGGGCCTTCTCTACGATTAGAGGGTTTAGGCCTTAGTCCACCACGCTGGACTAATTTACTTATATTGTAAAATATTACCAAGTAGCTACAGGACAGTCTGCATGGCTTTGACGTGTATCTACTCATGTTTTTTTTTTCTTGTGCCCATTTGTAATATTACCTTTACACAATATTGCCTTATCATATTTCGGAGCACTCAAGTATTTTTATAAAGATTATCCCCAATATCTTGATACAGACAATCGTTTCCATCTCAACCAACACATTACAATTACATCTGACATATTGGGAAACAAGAAGATTTGGTAAAGGTAGAGCGTCAAACGAACGCATCGTATATTTTATTCATAGCAGATGTTTGTAAACCACGCGGGGCCGCCCCAATCCCCTTCACCCCTGCACCCGCCATCAATCGTAAAAGCCAAACAATACCTGATAAAAGCCGTCATATCAACCTGAGACGTTTGGGCTAGTGGGACAAGTTGTGAGCGACAAACAATAACTAGAAATGTTTGAACAATGAGTTTGATGTTGCTAGGGTATTAAATTATATATTTAAGTTGTATGTAAATTTGTATATACCTATTTTTTGGACAGTTATAATAAGATACTTCATTAAATATGATCACTTATTAAATTTCAATTGAAACTTGCCTGGCCTAAGCTTATAACATAAAATATTAATTCAGTGCCAAGTTTATCACTTATGTCCGTGAATTGAACTCTAAAAATAGTAAAACCAAATAAGAAATGAAAAGCTTCTACGAAAATATTATATGATGGAATAAAGGGAAAACAAAAATGCATATGTTATTTCATCTTCCGTGGTAACGTAGCATCCATTTCGCGCAAAAATAAATGTTATTCGCTCTATGAGACGGAGCGTGTTAAAAATTCACATTTTACTCTTTAAAAGGACGCTATGTTTTCCCATTTTTGGTTAATATAAACTTATTTTTCATTTTAAGAACTAAAATAAATTGTATTCTATATTTTTGCATTATATTTCTCATACCGTTGAATTATCGCCGACAATTTATTTCAGTCTAGCCGTTAGTCCACGTTTCTATGTCCTACGGCCATACTTGGTCTTCTACAAGCGAAATTCAAATATTTCATTTTCAGCATGGATCCAATAAATACGAATACTTATCCCGTGGTAAGTGGTCACAATTAGTAAATACACACACTGCATAGAGATCTCCTTAGATCTGTACATTCTCGCTATAGAAATACATCGAAGAATAGTTATAACCGTATAGATATCGCGCGCGTTAGTTTTTTACTTATTACTCGTTTGAAAAGCCACCTAAATTTATTTTTAATATTGTTGTTTGTCAATTTTCAACTGCAATGTAACATTTTGTTCTATTCATCAAATGAACGAATGGAAGTTAAATAGTTTTAAAAGAGTTGGTGCTTAGAAAAGTATGCCGTATAGGTTTTGGTGTTGCTACCGGCCCTACTCTACTACTACTGGAAAAGAGTAAGTGAAGAGAAGTGATAGGAGACAAGAAAAGTTAAGCCTCCGACAATGTTACTTATTGAATAAAACGATATGGCAAAATTATTACTCACGATGTTACTGCAATTATATTATTTTAGTCAAGCTGGGTCATTCAAAAGCGTAATTCACATCGTAATTCTATTTTCGGTTCCTGCATTAACTACACATCATCGTACTTTTTCAGTGAATTCAAAATTCAGCGTTGCATCGGCAGACTTAAAGCGGCGTCCATTTCAAAATTCATTTGGCCTAATGGTTATTGGTTCCTTTACATTAACAGCCAGGTGGGCTTTCCACACCGAGAACTTTGGTTATTCCATTGTCCAAAATTAATACAGTTTATTTCAAATCGATAGTGTTGAAATTTCTAAATTTAATTTAATTTAAAATTATCATTTAGCTTGGATATTTGTCAGTTATCATGCGATATACATTTCAGTAATTATATTTTATTATATGAAATATGTTAAGCCAGTATGAATTTAATCTAGTGGTATACTTATTAAGCCAGATGTTTTTTTAATACCCACACGCATTGTACATGACTGGACAGTAACTCTGAACGTTAGTCCTTTAAAAATATTACCATTAAGGCAAGAACCAGTAATTCTGATTTAAACTAGAACTAATCTACCCAAAAACCAACTCATCTAGCATGGCAAAAATAAACCCAAATGTGGGACGTACTAAAACAAATGTAATTACTCTATCGTTTGTTCTGTCTACATCTTATTCCAATTCAATTTAGTGACTTTATTTTGTTCTATTATTACTTATAAAATTTTTAAATATAAAAAACAACAAAATTATTATAGAACTGACTGCATGAGTAAATCCATTTTTATTCATCTTTCTCATATTAATTCGCTTTTCTCTTATCAATTGCGACTTCACTATTGCTTTGTATAAGTAAAATTCGATTGACGTGCCGAAGAGACGCTTTTGCTCGTCATTTCGTATTTTTGCAAATGTCATCGTTGTAGGCACAGGGAGGCGTTCTTTTTGAGGGTTAACCGTTTGTTTGTATTACTTAGATGAGTGTACAAATTGTACCATTTTGTCGCATCGACTTGTTGCCCCGCGGCTTGCACATGATGGGTTGAAAATTGATTGAGAAAGTTATTTTGAATATAAAAGAACGAGATTTATTTTATGACGTATTTCCTGATCGTATATTGTTTTATTAGATTTTATTTCAAAAAACAAGTTATGAGATTATTCTCTAGGTGAATGTACTTCGTCAATGGCACATATAAGAGGGATATGTCCCCGTTCTTAGAAACCAACGTGGCATATGTGATATGTCGTACATATCAGAAATCATAGAAGATTAATAAAAAATAAGAAATACTTTTGATAAACTACCTACTAAATTGCATTAATGAAATCCTAATTATTCTAAATAATGTTGGAATATATGTATATTATATTCATATTCGAACAGCAAAATACTCTACGCAATGGAAAGGCTTCCTTAACACCCAGATCATTATAGAATTGTTTATATATGGATGGTTCCTAAAATGAATAGATTCTTATCTAAAATATCTTTTGATACGTAACCGTAATTAATAATGGTAAACCAATATTATTGTTGGTTTATTATTTTCGGTGAAAATATTATATAGGATATTTATCTATATCCCATATAATATTTTTTGTACAGTTTATATTTTACAATTCTAAAAATATATTGTATATATTTTTTTCAGGTATGTTCGAGATGAAGAGTAAGTAAACTTAAAACGAACCTCGGATATCAAGAATAAGATGGACTCTCCCTGGAGTATATTAACTTCTATCGATTGGAGCCAATGTTTGCTTAAAAAATAAACATTTGCCTTGGCCAACACAATAAGACCTCGTTCAAAGACAGAAACCCTAATGATCACTAACTAGTTGGTTCCAAACATTATTCAACTACAACGGGCTGAATGACCTCACCTCAAAGGGTTGGTAAGATAAAGTAAGAGTGAAAGAGATACAAAATAGGTAATATCAAAAACCCGGTAGAAATAGGTTAGTTACACTAATGCAGGTCACATTTAGGCAGGCAACAAGGTAGACTGACGACCTCATTAAGGTTGTGGAAAGTGGATGGATGCAGGTCAATTCTAAGAGATCATAATTGAAATTGTTGCCTAGTTCAGTGTAGAATTTATTTATGTGTAGTGTAGTTTATCGAATAACACGGAGGTATTTTTTTTTATTAAACTCGCAAGGAGATTCAATCAGCAGACTCTGGAATTCTAATAAAACATGGATTACATAATCCGTATTAGAAATGTGAAACTCAGTTACGCTTTAACACCTAAAGCACTAAATATATATTAAATATTAATGCTTTTTCTATGGAAATAGATAGATTCTTGAAGAGGACGTTACTATTATAAACTAAAATTAAATTCAAGAGAATGGAGAATGCCTTCATACAGATTTTTCACGCCGATTTCAGGAGGTGAAACTCTTAGGAGGTGAATGTTGCAATTTACGCATATCATTATTATAAAACTATCTGCGTCGCGAATTTCAGCGCAATTCATTCAGTGGTTTAAGCTGTGTACTGAGATATCAGTCGGTAACAATTGATTTTTATATATATTGAATACACCCGGGAAAAGCTGGACCCGGAGGCTATTCGCCGTTAATTACTCCAGCCTGAGCATTTACAGAAAGATGTATGTCCCGATGACTTAGCAAAACACATGTTGCACCAATTACTGGCTGTTTACATTCGATCGTTAACAAAATGTTGAATTTTAAAGCTAAACGATGGCGACGCGGTTGTCGTTAAGGCGGATCTGTTTTCAAATTAAAATTAAAACGGGCCCGCATTAAGCCCGGCGTATCGTTAGTCTTAATTTGAGTTGGCCGATGAGTTAGAACCGCCGTCCACGGATGAAGCGAGGCGGTCTTTTGTAGCATGGGGGTCTTTACACGGTCTAATGGATCAGGTTCGTTTTGATGTTACAATTGCTACTGGAGTACCATTTGGATTTACTTTGAGCCTCTGAAGAACTGTGCTATTTATAAAAATGGCAAAATAACAAAAGCTGTCAAATTTATACTAATGTTATAAAGCTACATACATACATACATACATAAACTCACGCCTGTATTCCCTGAAGGGGTAGGCAGAGATGCATTTCGGCACCCACATTTCGCCAGGTATGTATCAGACCAACGTAATAGGGGGCGAGCCTATTGCCGTTTTTCGGGCACATTTCCAGACTCCGTGCTGCTACTGAGAATTTCCTAATGGAAAAACCACTTTGCCCGACCCGGGAATCGAACCCAGGACCTCTAGATCGCACGGCACAAACTTGTACCGCGAGACCACGGGGCAGTCAAAGTCAAAAGTCAGTCTGTTATAAAGCTGATTTGTACTTTTTGTTGAACGCGGAACTAAAGAACTGCTTACAAAAAATACATTGTTCTTATTAAACTGTAAAATACTGGAATCACTAATACTAATCATTACTATTTATGTTTATCTATGTCGTAAGAAATTACATGCTTTTCAGCGATCTTTTAAAGACATGGAAAACCGCTGAAAATAGTGAACTGGTCAAAAGGTCTGTTTCTGTGGCGCTAATTCGGTCTTTTATTCTCCATACTTCATTCTACACACTACACACGTTCTCAAACAACGAGTTAAAAACATCAAAAAGGCTCCTCGAATCGAAAGTATTACAATTTTGTTTATTCAAGACTTAGGTATTCAGCTTGAAACGCCGTGCAACGTTTTTCAATCAATACAATTTTAATTCTCCCTCGTTTTCTTTTACAAGCCTTCTCCGCTTTATAGATAGATGTAAAGCTGTATACCCATCTTAGTTCGTGTGTGTGGCACATGTTTAAAATTGAAATGCACAGTCAGCGTTGGTAGCGTGATTGACGAGCGCTCGCGGTAAGCAAATACGATTCCAAAGTACGACCCTTTACAACCCACGGTTTACTGTAACAAGCTTTTTTAGTTAACATGCGAATTGAGCTGAAATTGGATTTAGTAAATGCAACAAGCATTTTCGTTGAATTATAGATGGAGTTTGTAAATTTGCCCAGAAAGAGAGCCATAACGTGTGTATCGCAAAAAGAACATTAACGTACTTCGTAAATAGGTCATGTTTGTTGAAATTTGTTTATGATAAAAAAAAAACACATTATTCGATAGGAAATATTCGTTGTAGTTTGTGATAGCTACGAATCATAATATGTTTTTATGAATAACATATTACTAACTTTAAGACTGACAATTTTAACTGTAGAATTCAATCCAGAGACATCATCATTATCAACGTCTTGTATTTAATTTTTCGATAATACCAAGAACCAAACATTGTTCCAAAAAAAGTATGACATCTGCTAACCTAGTTTATAAACTATATGTACCACTCATAGCGATGAATAACTAATGATACATTGCATCTGTGTCATAATAATTAGACTATCGCCGTCCAATAAATACTAAACTTGAATCTCCTCAAGTAAGCACCAACCAGTCCGAATTCATCCTCTGACCGCCACTTCTTAAAAGTGATCAAAAGACGTTCCACTACGCTTGCTAAAACGCTGTCTCGTCTACTGCAACCAACATATCTTCTTCGACAAAGCCACTTTCACCATTATAGAGTGGGCAATACCAGTAGCTTCGATTCCGTAGGCTATCAGGATCGTGTCGTGACCTTCCCGTGTCCGTATCGCCGCCTCTAAGGGCTAATCCGTTCGCCGCCCGCGAGTTATTAAATTTGCACACGCGTCACTAATTACAGTGAGCCTCGTTCGTACCCGCAGTCCGGACTGGAATTACGCGCCGACGTATCCGCGCGGCCTACGTTATGCAAGTAATGACGTCCGTGACTTGTTATTGTATACGCACTATTGTTTACGCGTATTGTCTATGGGCTTCTATAGGTTACGTGTAAAGATCCTTGGAGATTACCTGTGCCGTGCGCATTAAGATATTTTGGGCGGTAATGCCGCAAAATAATGAGATGTATTACATATACATACTTACTGTATCTTGTATGTAAGTAGAGAAGTATTTCAGCACCCAAGTTTCGCCATATGTTTTAAGTCGTAATGAGGGATGCCCCTATTGTCGCTTTCGTGGTACATTTAAATTTTTGTTGTAATACTCATAATAAATTATATCAATAGGTTTTTCTAAGTAAAACTTTCCCCGGCCCAGGAATCAAACCCAGAACTTATAGATCGCGCGGTACATATTTATACCACTGGACGACAATGTAGTATATAATATTACACGTTTTTGATTATATTAAGCTTAAGCCAAGCTACCTTTACTAAACAAATAAAAATACTGCATACAATCCAAAATTTCAGATACTGGCACAGCGAAAAGACTATTTTGCCTGATGGTACGACTACCCTTCGCCAGTCTACACATTTATGCCGGCTTGTTTATCACGGGATAAACTTGATAATGAATACACTTGCGTTCATAATTCATAATTTTATTCTATGTAAACGTAATAATAACTTGGAGAATATTAATAACCGAGCCATTCCTAAGTACCCTCTGACGAAATCAAAATTCGCGATGAAAAATTTTACTCCAACTTCGTCCGCTGGATATGGTGGAGTGTTTTCAAAAAACATGAACTTTTTTAAATCAAACGAACTGCTTTTAAAGTTGTGATTAGTGCTTCTGAAACGGGAGTATTAACGTTGAAAATAGGTCAAACGCTATTGCAAATCCTTGCTGAAAGTTTAAAGAAAAAGTAACCACTCCTCCACTATATAAAAGACAATATTTGAACGATGGTTTTGACGTTGCTGTTTTGAACGCAATTACGAATGATAAGAATGCTGTTTAATCAGTTCGTCGACTCGAAAGAAGTTATACTATTGTCTCTCGAATCGACAAATTTTGCCAGCCTAATTAATACTTTATGTACATGTAGTATACTCGTAGTATTCCCAATAATATGGGCATCAAAATCTTGCCTATCCATTTATCACTCAGGAAATCATAACTATCTGATTATGACATTAGCGTAGTATTCCCTAATAGATCTATAGCTATAAGGGTTTTAAAATGTATTTTTCCAATTAAAGTATACAATGGTACAACAACAACAAAAAAATCTACAACGGGGCTGCGTTCTAAATAGCCAAAAACATAATGAAAGAGCTTTGCTAACGTAATTAAAATATACGAGTATTTACTACAAATAAATAATGGACGAAAATAAATAGTCCATTCCATTAATTTTCGATCCGGGCTTCGCTTTTCTACCAAACCACAATACTAAAATGGCCACTTTCGTATACTCACGAACGGGCAGCGGGCACCACCGGCCGAACACTCCAAAAGACATGCATAGTGCATTGCCGACTGTAAAATCCTTTCAACCCTCTCGAAACCTCTCCAAGCCCCAACCATTAATTTATTTGAGGGAGGATGGGTATTTAAGGACCTACATCATCCTCGAGAACATTTATAAAATATTTATATAACACAAATCCGTTACGGTCCGCCAATAAAACTATCAGAACGCAAGTAGGCACCCATATTCTATGACCTAAGTCCCAATTTCCATATGCATGAGTGGCGGTACAGGCCACAGTTTGTTATTTATATTTGACGCGGTCATTATGTTTTGAACTCTACAGCTGTGCAAATAGAGTGCTTTATTCGCTGGATCAATTCTCTAGAGTCCATTTGACTACCACACATTAGTAAAAGTTCCCCGAGCTCCCGTTGTCGGGTGACTAGGAGTTAAACATATGTGGAGATCTTTTATAATGTACTTTACACGCAGAGAATAAATATGCAGTAATATTATTAAAGTAATAATTGCAGTGTTATTGCTAAAGGCAAACTCTAAAATATGGGATGAAAATGCTTGAAGAGAAATTATAGCATCTGAAAATGCGAATATTTTAAAGAAATAATTACCTACGCACAAATATTATATACATATGTACATGTATATAATAAAATTAAATAATTACTTAAATGTGGTGATATTTGAATATTTTAATCAATGCAGACAGTAGTTTTGCACGTCTTATCAAAACTGAGTGGGCACAGTACCCTTTTGATTCCATTTATTTCCTCATATGTTCCCACAACACAAGCAAACATGGCCACCACACTTCTCACTATCCCAAATAAAATATTTATAGAACGGAGAGCACTTTTTCTCTTTGATTCAGTGGTTTTATTGGCTCGCCCGTTTCGCGGTAATAAATGCGTGCTGGGGGTGGGCAGCCATATATAAAATTAGTCACGATGGATGATTCTTTTAACTTGATTCGATCATAACACTCATGCTGATTGTGACACATTCGTTACGTCATTCACTTTAGAAGTGGATGTTGTCAAATTTCATTAAGCGTATTTCGAGATGTTCTACAATTTATTCCATATTTTTTTAAGAATAAAAAAAAATACTTGTCGCAAAAAGCTGAAATAATCGAAACCTTATTGACCTACTTTTTATTGCACAATCGAGCCAATAACATTTAAAATAAAAAATTGTTTACGAATATGCCCTTTTTCGTTGTTGTCTTTACACATGCAAATGTCTACAAATTAATAACACTGATTCTAATGATATAATCTCTTTTTCGTAAAAGTTTTAAATACACCAGATTTTATAAACGCAGCTAAGTCAAATCGTTTAATATTACGGCAAAAAAATATAGTTGCTTGATAAAAATAATATATCACATAAAGAAATCAATGGATCTTCTTTGAAATTTCGCGAATTGAGACCAATAAAAATTAGGCGTGTTACATAAACTGCTACAAACTACACTTGTCAGAACAGAAATTTATTGGCACTAAAATTCGCCTGTCCAGTCTGACTTTGGCGTGGTCCAGTAATAGGCATATTTTATATAATGTTTAAGTGACTTTTGATCAGGCAACCTATTATATGTGTCGGAAACTAATTTAATGTCACGCGACGTCCCCTCGATGTCGCCAAGCGTAAGCAACTTCGCGACACGCGATATAATCCACCCAAACATAAAAAAATATTCAACTTTCCTATAGAGATGTTAGTAAACCGTTACCATCAAATTGGGTAAGGCATCAATGATTGTCCTATCTTTAATAATGACATTGAGCAATACCCATTTCAATACAAATATTCAACCTATATTCAACTTTTTTGTAAAGTTAGCGGCCTGAATGGGTGAAAAATATCCCATGTATAAAATCATCATCATCAGCCCAAATACGTCCCACTGCTGGGCACTCCTCTACAGCCTTAGCCCACCACGCTGGCCTAGTGCGGGTTGGCGGACTATTCACCTAAGAAATTCCTAAGAAATTTTAGGTGTGCAGGTTTCATCACGATGTTTTCCTTCACCGTTAAAGCAAGTGATAATTCATTGTGAATACACACATAACTTCGAAAAGTCGAAAAGAGTGTGCCTGGGGTTTGAACCTGCGACCGCCGAAATTCTCGACTGCGCGCCTAAACCTCGAGGCCATTACTGCTTAATATCAATACCAAATGACTAATTTATTTACATTCTACTGCCGACCATCCTTTTCATAGCTGTTGGAATTTTTCAAAATTCGTCGTATATATTGTTTGTTATTTTTTTTTCTTATATCGTTTTAAAAATTTAATACATTGATAACCCGTGCTAGATTAAGGTGCTTAACTCCTTAGTTACCTTACCTTATCACAAATGTAGCGAAAGTTTTAAACGAGTACACGAGCAACACGAATGAATGATAGACGAACATGTATTGGTCTGCTATATACAAAAATATATTAGAATGCAATAAGGGTAATTTTGATAATTATATAATATACTTCATTTTGCACAAAACTATTCCTTTTTACATTTATAACATATAATTTATCAAACCTCAGAAGGCTACTAAGTATTCTTTAAAGAGTGTTCAAGTAGATTGTCTCGTAGGAAGTGCTAAGTCGTATTGTCTTATGAAATTAATGTGAACTGAGAACTCAGTAAAGTATTAATGTAAGTGGCACTTCATAAGACACATTTATCGACGGATTAAAACGTCATCCGGTGTTGAAGTAACAGGGATTATACCTTCGTAATGGAGTTTCATAGTATTCTTTAAAGAGAATTCCTTTAACACACTATCTTGTAAGGATATATTGCTATTTTAACACATTTTTAAGAAATTTATTATACATAATACCAGTGGCGGTAGGCACTTCCATAGAAGCCCAAAAGCATTACGTGTTAAAATGTCTAGTTTATAATTGTTTGTTGTGTGGCCAAGATATTCTAATTTAAAATGGCAAACTGGGCTTTTGGGCTTCTATGGAAGTACCGAAACAACATTATACCTATGCTGACATACATAGGTACTTACGCCTGTTTTCGAGAAATAGTGTGAGAAGAGGTGTATCTGTACACCATTCGTTTCGATTACTGTAGTAGTTGGACAGTATACTAGTTGATCCTAAAACACACACTTATAGATTGCTATGGCAATTTTTCGCGTAGAGAATTTAACTAGCTCTATTCTAGTAAGGGCAAATAATAAGATTTATCGCAATCAAAGTTCAAACGAGCTAAAATAATTACTTTTCATCCAGCCTGCATATGTGTTAGTACATAATACCTTGTTACATATATTGAGGAGTACTTGAAGAGTAAAAATTCTTGTTGCCATCCCATGTTTGCATTGCTAGGTACTTATTAGTTCTTCGAAACTTATAAATGATCAGCGATTCAATTACCTACCAAAAGTAACCAGACTCAAGTTATAAATACTATGTCAAGGTATACTCTGCCAATATCTATATGCTGTATTTTACCCTCAACCGGTCTGTGCTTCGACCCACGCGCCACTGTATTTACATCGCTAACCTTTACTTAAAGCGCAATTAAAATCGAACACAAATACTTGGATAAATGCCCAAAATTGTATGTACAAATTGGTTGTAACGTTCGACAAGCCATCAATTAAATTGGATTAATAACGAAGCTGATTCTAGAATCGATAAATTGACGAGATTTCTTCGCCTCGGAACAAATTGGTAGCTCCTTATAAAACGTTAATTATGATTTTTATGGATGTAAAAAAGGTATACCATCTGATGCTCAGATTTCTTCTGCCTTTAAATATCCATTTTTCTATGAGGTCTTAGGATAAAATTTAAGTAGAGATAAAGATAGAAAGAATGTAATGATTTGAGCCTCGGGTAACTTTACTTGCCTCTGTTTTTGTGACAGTGCAGCAATGGTACTTCCAAAGCTATCGCCATGACAACGTGAATAGAACGATCTATTGTACCTGGACAAGTTCATTTTGAAAGCAACATAACTCTGCATTTCACAAAAGTTAGCTTTATTTAACATAGTATAAATCATTAGATTATTAAAAAAAGTATGATAAAAATTAGGGGTAGGTATGTGGTATCGATGAAAGAGATATTTTGTAGAACCATGATAAAGTTAGTTAGAACTACCGTATGATTAGATGGCTCGCTAAAGGCTGTACCATTATGACATAAATTATAGAGAAATAGTGGCAGTTTTTTTTATCTATAGATACATAAAGCAAAGATTTATGCTTTCAAAATAATTCAAAACGGGTCACGAGCTGCAGTGATTAAATTTTATAAAAGTTTAGCCCGGCACTTCCTCAAAGCAAATACCAAAGCACTTAGAACGTTGGCGAAAATTAAAGGGCACAGGATATTTATGGGTTCTAAATCATCCCTGTGTTTTAGTAAAATTCACATATTTATTATAGGCTAAAGGAAAAAGAAACAAAATATTTCTAAAATATATGCTAATAGGTCATAATAATCATTAAAATTCTTATCCCAAAACTTCAAATACTCAAAATAATAATCAACCCATCACATCAATATAGGCGTAGGGTCGTTATCGCCCCGCACAGTATCACTGAACGGAATAAAAAGGATTATTTTTCATGGCCGAGAAGCTTAAATGGTATTTAAATTCGTTTACACGTGTTTATAGTGGCGTATACAAAGGACTATATTTAGGGAAAAGAAAAAATATACGTGCGAGTGGAAGTTTGACTTAAATAAACACATATCCGTGGCCGCGGTTAATTTCGAGTCGACAAGTGATTTGTTTTAGGTGCCAGAGTGCATTCTTATGTCAAACTTGTGTTTTTAAGTGTGCTGCCAGTTTCATGTATTCTTAATTGTCTCTGGTTTCGTGTTTGTCGTCTTGGGGATTACGTCAACTTCCTTTGGTGTTTTAATACTTAACGTCTTATTACGTACATGTGCCAGTAATTTAGAGTAACGGTAAATAATCCTGTAGGCCGTCTGGTTTCTCCTCTCGTCACGTTCAGACAAATTATAGACATTAATCAGAGTTTCCTGAGTTTATTAGCTTATGTACATCGCTAATAGTAATAGCTTAGTTGCTATTACTAGTATATGAAACTACATACAATAATAATGTCAGACTGAACTGTGAAGTAAATGGATTAAAAGATATTTCCATCACTACTTTAAGCTTTTTAAAGAAATTATTTTAATATATAAAAAATAGTCTAAGAAGCATGCATTTTGTTCAGTTAAATTATCGTGACGTTGCTTTTTTAAATCCCACAATTAAAAATAAAGTCCCGTAACCTGGAAATAATACTATAATCAACTCGGACCCAACAATTCGTAGGATTGAAGGACTGTGCTACCAATATATACCAAACAATACTGCGGAATGTGTCCAGGCCAATACCACAACCACTGCGATAATACGGTCAACTGAGTCAATATAATTACTAGGCATATTATTGGGAGAGTAAAACCCGGTAGCTTCGCATCACACTCGGTTGGCAACCACAAACCCATGGTAATTGTTGAGGTAAACACGAACTTATGGTTACACATACCAACACGAAGTCCACAACCGTGTCCACAATCTGAGGGTTAGTGCAAACGCATTATAGACCGCATTAATATTGTGCATAGGTAGATTAGGCGGATGGATGCGGGCTGCTCAAGATCGGGATGATTCATGTTACTTTAGGAGGTCTACGTTCAGCAGGGAACGGCGATAGGTGCTTTAGAAATCGTGATTGTCTCGAGGTTTAAGCACGGTCGAAAAAAAATCTCGGTGCGGTTTAACTCCAGGCACATACCTCTGACTTTTAAAAATCATGTGTGTTTCCTAAATTAATTACCACGTACTTTAACGGTGAAAGAAAACATTGTGAGGACAACTGAGCACCTAAAAAGTTCTTACGAATTTCTTCTTCTTCTTAGTCGTTCCCTCAAGGCTGAGGGTCGTGACCACTATTAATAACTCCGGCCACAAGTTCTCTCCAGGCTGGTCTGTTCTCCGCGTGGCGCATGGCTGCTGGGATGTTTAGTCGGGTGCGTTCCCTGATAGTGTCCGTCCATCGGGCAGGTGCTCTACCTCTGCTCCGTTTCCCGTTCATGCGGCCTACTACTATGAGCTTTTCTAAGTTATCGGGCTTCCGGCGGGCCACATGCCCGAAGAAAGTGAGCACTCTCTGAGTACAAATTTACGAATTTAGTAGGTGTGTAAAACTTAAGGTGCGGTCAATTAATCATCGGTTTGGTCCATTAAGTCTGGAACCGTATTAACATCCTCCTTTAATAGAATTCTAATATTCGCTGATGTATAGCGAATTCAAGTCAATTCATTTCAAAGCATACTAGAAAATATGTTTTTTCATGCTACATAAAATCTCATTTAGGAAACTATATTAGATACGACACATTATTTGTTCATAATAATAAAACAAATAATCTCTTATAGTTGTTTACACATTATATTTTAACCTATAGTTATTTTTTATGAATATTAACTAATTACCTCTTCACATTACGTATCTCTTTACAGCTCTTTTTAAAATCTACCATGCTTTGATTTAAGGCAGAAAGCGCACACGAGGCATTGGACAATGAATACCACGCATAGGCAGATAGATTTCTCGGCAGCGTGGCAATTTATAGGGACGATTGTCCACGGGCCAATGCGACCGCAACTACGCGTTGAGGGTTAAAATGTTTTCCGTGCTCCAACCGACAAGGTTGGCACCTGCCCACAAACCTTCGCACGTTTTCGGTAATCCGACGAAACTGTGAATGTTTTTGTATTTTCGGATTGCATGTTTGTTGTAGGCATTTCTATGTTAGTTATTTTGCGAGCCGTGACGTCGCTCGGTGGAGTTGTTGTTGGAACAGTTTTTGTAACCAAAGCTTACAATGGACTGCAACGATTATTATTGCAATTTTTCCTCGCTTTTACGTCATAGAAGACTAGGAACATGAATGGTATTGTTAACACAATTACATATATACCTAGCCTATCACCGTCTTCTGCTGAACGTATCCCTCCCCATGTAAGCACCAACCATCTCGGTCTTGAGCAGCCCTCATACATCCATTAGCCGCCACCGGACCGTTCTGCTGCAGGATTCCCTCATTACGTCGACTAAAATACATATACTCTCACGCTATGGTTGATTAATTTCAAAGGAAAGATCGCAATACCATGCGTTTATTCACATCCACAATATCAATCGAACTACAGCTTAATATATATTTAATTTATAATGAAAACCAGTTCATTTTACTCAAATGGCTTTTGATCATATCAACCAAGTTACGGCGTCATATTATGTCACGCTACGCGTATTAAGACTTAGAGCTATTCGCAAATATCCCGTAATCAAATAACCAGAGGCGAAACTGTCTGTAGACTCAACCAATATATATTCACGAAAAGATTAAACACATTCCAATGTGGCGATGAGCAAACTTCGGAGCAATTAGAACAATCAAAAATTAAAGAATGACTTTTACAATGTCGTCTAAAAGATACCGTACAGAAATATCTTATACAGTTGCGGAATGACATAATGTTACGTATGTATATGTAGAAACTACTCCTAGTATTGAAATGTAAAAAATTACGCTTTTAAAGACGAAACGTCAGTAATTGTTTGACATGAACTTAAAACATGCAAAAGACTCTACCTTCAAAATACGATCAAAGACGTGTAGTCTTCGATCATTTCTCTTGATTAATGTCGTTATTCTTAGTTTTTATCTGAAAATCGCTGTATCATTATCGTTGTTTATAATTACATATTTTATTAATCTATTCAAGAATCGGCGGCACGAGCAATTTGCCTCGCATTTTTCGGCATTAATAATTTCAATAAATAAAAATAGTGACTATACTCGTATAAGAAAAACCTTTCAGAAGGATTTAATCAGTTAAACTTTTGTATTTGTAGAACGTGCAAATACTGATACAAAACTACACAGCTTCCATGGCGACAGTCGTTTATTTACTGACATAAAAAGATAAAAGCCATTTTATAAAAGTCCGTTACTCAAACTAAACGTTTTATTTAAAATTTAGCTATATTTTAAGCAGCAACGAGCAGTTAAATTAACTTGCTTTAATGTTAGTCATAAATCGGTGAAGCCGAGCGCTACTACGTACTGTGGAGTAGTTTCCTTACTGGCTATTAGCTTAAAACGTTGTAGCACTACTTGTATATGAAAATATTATTCTTACTATTCTTAAGAATATTTAATATTACAGCTAAAAGAATATACTGATATAATCTTAGCGCGAATTTGAGTTTATTTGTGATGCTTTCATGCCTAACCCCAAACCGATTTTGGTGAAATATAGTAAAGAGATAAATGAGATCCTTGTTACGTCACTTTTTATCCCAAAAAATGTTTACCCCATTGCCGCTTTTCGGGTACATTTCCAGACTAAGTGCTGCTACTGAGAATTGTCATACGGAAAACCCCTAAAAATATGATACTTTGCCCGGAACCTCTAGTCTGCTCGGCACATACATATGATGTACTTGTACCGCGAGACCACAAGGCAGTCGAGATATTGATATTACTACATACAACGCCTGTATCCCATAGGGATTCGACATCAGATCTTCACATCATCGCTCCATCCACATTTATATATCTCTACAAACATTCTTATTTGTTCAGAAAGTTTCTAAGCCGGCTTTTGTTACCGAGGTCTACAATCTGAGTATAACAGCATATGCATCTGCTTTGTCATTCTTTATTATTAAACTTTATTACTCATATATTAAGGTTGCTTTTTGAAATACCCTGTACGGTGGTCTTATTGATTTCACTAGACATACTCACGTCTAATTATAGAGTCCAAGTCGAAACAATTAACCTTAAATAAATAAACACCATAGTTTATCTAACTCGTATTTATTTAATCTTCGGATGTACATTTGAAGTAACCCAGGCCCTCGAATGTTTGTTATAAATTAGCTGTTGATTTTGAAATGAAGTGCAAATGTAACTGCAGTGAAAATAACGAAATCCCGATCAAACACTCTTTAAATGGTTCAGGAAGAAGATTTAATGGCTTCTTCATAAACACACTCAATTTCTGACCCCACACTAAAAAGTCTTGTCCAAGTCTTGTATTGTGGGTACCGAACACTACGAGAGATTTTTGGTCTCACACTCCAGTAAATGTACTGTATATGCCGTGGGATTAAGAGGTCCCGGTTTCGATTCACAGGTGGCCAAAGTGTTATTGGGTTTTTCCATTACGAGAATCTCAGTAGCAGCACGGAGTCTGGAAATGTGCGCAAAAGGCTCGCCCCCTATTACGTGGGACTGATACATACCTGGCGAAATATGGATGAAGAAATGCACCTCTGCTTACATCTTCGGGAAACACAACAGGCGTGAGGTTATATATTATGATAACACTTCAGAAAAGAACGTTTTGTGATCACATAAACATTTGCCTCGTTGCGAGATTCGGAGCCGCGGCTTCTCTATTTACGAGATTTTTTGGTAGATTTCTAGCCAACTGAAGATATTATTGTAAGTAAGCATTTAGAGAGAAAATACAAATATTTCAGTAGGTATTTCGGATTGTCATGAAGTAGCTATTAAAAAAGCCTATTAGCATTCACTAACAGCTTGACCAAATTGCTCGGGCGCTATTTTATAACAGAAACCATTCCTTCTTCTAGGATAATTTACATGTTACAAAATTCATTTATCTGTCTTTTTCTGAAACCCTAAAAGGCAAGGCTAATCAAACAGACCCGTGGCGCAGTTGGTTATTCAGTCATTGGTTTGCGAAACGAGAGACCGCGAGTTCGATCCCCGCACCCAGACAAATGTTTGTATGATGCGCAAATATTTGTTTCGAGTCTGGTTGTTTGTGAGACCCTCTCGTAGTTTCTGATTCCCACGGCACAAGACACGTCTCACAATTTACAGTGTGACGTCAGAACTATGTATGTGGCTGTTGGGTGTAATTTTTTTTTTGGTTTTATAATGTAAGTGTAAATTTGGAGACGTAGTTAGTATTTAAGTCTAGATCAGCCCTTACACATTGCTATTATGGATATGAGCCACTTCTACGGACAAAGTTAGGTCTAGGTCTCGCAGACGCGGGGTTAAAGGCTTTTATATAACTCTCAAACATGCTGGTTTCTTCATGATATATTAGTTCAGCGCTTAAATAAACAATGTAACTCGCGTAACTTTTTAAAGCGTGCATTTTGTCTACAGCTCACATATGTAGTTTAAACATAAATAGCACTTACAGGTAAACTATTGTTATTTTTTTAAATATTTAAGTTAAGTAAAAGAAATGATATTTGAAAAAAATTGTGTTTGTTTAATAATATAGATAATGATTATGCGTTAAACATGCGGCTTATGTTGTATATTTAATTGTAAAAACTGTAAAACACACGTAATACATAACGTACTATAAAACATTGTAAATTATAGTGAAATAAATCCGTATATAGCAATCAATAACCAATTTTATATGCTAGAAAATGTAAAGAATGCAACGATAGAATGTTAAAACATGAAATCGGATATTGCATTGTTAAAAAGCTCAAAGCAAATATCTTACAAAATCCAATAACTCAATTTAGGTATTAAAATACACAAAACGCTTTTATTTCAGGGCGATAACATTCAAAAGCAATATCGATATTTCTCTACTTTCAGTACTCAGGCACAATATCTCAAAGGCCGAAGAAGCTAGTTTCTTGCTTGTGGAGTAAAAAGCTTCCATCGGTCAAGGCATATTCCGAGCGGAGCCCCGGCACGTATCGCTGCACACGGCCCCAAATATTAATATTCCATGTAGGGTTGGAGCCTCAAATTTCTTTGAAATTCCCCCGTACCCAACACGTCTGCGAAAATTGCAATATCGCTTCAAGATTTTACAGTAATTGAATTGAAAATCTAAACCTAGGCTTTTATTTTTGGTATTAAAATAACGAAAGGTTCTGGCTTTTTAATTTAATAAAAATACATTGTGTATTATAATGTCTTGAAACAGCAAAACATAATAAACCTACAATTATGGGGAACAATTTTTTTTATAAAAGACTGATTGGAAATAAATTAAGTCTCTAGAAAATCATCTATCCTTTGCTTTTTAAGTACTTTGGCGACTCTTTTATTTAACAAACCAAAAATATAATTGTCAGGTACTTTAATTCCACATGGAGACGGCGTAAGAGGCACATTAACAAGTAAAATAAGATCAATGTGACATCAACATCGACTATTCAAATTAATACCGAGGAAACTACATCCGACACCGGGCTTTGGTCCATTTATCCATTGACTATTAATAACTAATAATTTTTGTCCAGAACATCTATAGTGCAGCAAGTTAATGGACCCCGTAATGGATATCATAAAATAACGGTGTAATTAAATCCCAAGAGATATTCATCTTTGCCCTGCTATGATGGAGATAATTCTTACATGAATGAGCGCACCGTTTATCCGCCGATCAATCGGCAACCCTATCATTTTCCAATAGCTGGGATCCTATTTATTTACACCGCTATTACGGGGTTAAGTGTAGGCTACGTTCAATTTATACCTTCCACGTAGGTGGTATAGACTAGTTTTAGAAAAAAAAACGTGTTTCAATAGTAGCCCCGTCGATTCATTTAAATGTAATAACTATAAATTAATATAAGTTATAAATCATACATATGGAACATCGGTAAAAGTTTAGTCTTTTTTCTAAATTAATAACAACACAGTGAAGTGCATAAGAAGATTTATTATTCTTAAAGTCGTACACCATTTATTATTAGTTACTTTCATGGCCCCGATAATGAAGATTGCTCTGTGTTAACTCTTGACGAATTCCTACAATTTTTTATACCACTGCCATTATGTCCTATCGCAAAACGCGGGCGTGCAAAAATCATCGCATTATCCTAACCGTGTTTAATACTTATATTTTATGAGTAAGAATTCATCAATGAGTCACAAGGCACAATTCTTTAATTAATATACCTTGATGGTTAAAAGGTATTTTCCGAGCCATCAATTATGATAATCGAAGGGTACATGGACTGAAGGATAATTTGAGGATATTTTTGTTGCGTCAATTATAGACTAATTTACTAGCATAATTACAACATATATTAGTATTATTTTGTACACTATTTCATTGTTACTGTCATCATTTCGAAGGCTTTAGTTGGAATCAGAAGCTTAGAATTTTAGTTATTTTAGGATAACTTTCTGACTTTGAAAGTTGTGAATATGCATAATAAATTGTTATCGGCTTTAATATGGAAAAGTTTAGAAAAAAACGGTTTTCGAAAACTTGTGGTATATTTAGGCTACTGAGTGTTATCGTTAATAAGTTCATACCCCACTGCATTTATGAGCCGATATAATAAGAAAATGCCCATAAATTTAATAGAAGTAAAAGCTTCTCTTGACGATAGAAGCTCATATGTTAATGATTAATTGGACTTGACGACAAGTATAAACAATGCGGCATTTCTTTCGTCAACGAATGACTTTAAGCATCACACGTACAGTGCCACATTTCAAGCGATTATCTCGATATCCCGCGATAGAAACCACCCTCCGAGCCATAACTCACTTGCTCACGGCGGAGTGCGAACTCGGCGGTGACGTCACACACTAATGCCTCGCATTTTTTACTTAGCGCTCGCAGATACATCAAAAGTACCGGGAATCACGAGAGGAACCTGCCAGCGAACGGATAAGGGCGCATTGTACTGCAAATTATTTCTTGAAGTTACAGGCATAGACGTTTACAAACCTCATTGTAACAGCAAGTAATAACAAAATCAAAATACTTATAGCTTGAAAATAGGTATTATTTTATTACTCAACCTAAATCTTTTTTCGCAATTAAATATTATAAATATGTGTGTTTATCGTTATATAAATGTTTAACTACGTTAGTAACACAGTTGGCTAGACGGGGCCGCGAGTTCGATCACAATTGTTTCAGGTCTCAGTGGCCATAAGTTACAATAACTCCACCAAGACTCTAGCTTTCCCACTAACATTATAACATATCGCCACATAAGTACGTCAGCATATCTGGACATTACCTTCAGATATTACCGTGTAACCGCAGTATTATCCCCAAGCCGCAGTGGCTAGACATTTATTATTCCGACATTAGGCACCGCAGACCGAGCACAGTACAGGCTGGCGGTATAAAAAGGGCTCACAAAGCGGCGGCCTAGTTTCGCCGAGTCAGGTGGCCGCGGCGCCATCATTAATTTCAATTCAATACACAATACATCGCACCGCCCGCCGAACATCACAATAGTTGGTTCTTCGCATAAGTGCCTGTGGTTTTTCAATATTTGCCGTTTATATTTCCAAATATACTGCGCCAATATTTATTGTACCTACGGTGTTTATTTTAATTGATTAGTGGGAAGCTAGTTTTAACATGGCTTTAAGCCATAAAAGGCCGGTGTAAGACAACAGCTTTGCTGTCGTTTTTCGTTAAGTGTGTGAGAATGGAAAATGCCATCGTTTCTTTCGATCTCCACAAGGTAAACAAAATCGATACAAGAACATAAGGTGAACAAGGATATTTTCTTCCCTATAATTCTCAAAGCTGTTTTATGGAATTAAGATAAGGCTTTCGATGTTCCTGATCCACTACATAAATGTATTGGTGCCTTAAAGACTGTATTTCACTGTGAATTGTTTAATTAAATAATACACTATTTTGTTGGTACCGCGGCTTGTTATAGATAAATAAAGATGAGAATGTACCGGATTCACCAAAGAGGCAATACGGAGTTTGAAAATTTATCCTTGAGCGGCAATAGAGACACTTCGTAATACTTGGGACTTAAAAAGATGCACGGTGAAAGCTAACTGCAGAAATACAAGTGTCTCTTCCGATACGGGAACACAGGTTTGAGGGTAGAAATATAAAAATATATATAACCAGCTATAATTAAGCGCGAAATAAACAACTCCAATGTAATCACCAATAAAGCGGTGAACCGTCCAACACTACAGTGCGGTTTTATTGTCAATGGAAATCAGACCAATTAGTTCTGTCCTAGAACTGGTACTTTGAGAAAGTTAGTTTCGGTCTATTTCTGTTAGCAAATATAGAACGGTAGGCTTCCCCAGAGCGGAAACTATTAAGAAGGATAATATAGATTCTATTCCACATCTATGAAGGAAAGCTCAACTCAGTAAAGAAAACTCGAGTTGTCTTCTATGAATAATCCTTAAGTCCACTCTGTAAACAATATTAATATTAAAAACGATCTCTGCTATAAATTCAAACAAAGGATTATTCGATTTCAGGGTTATTTATAAAGTATCGCCCATGTTTGAATTACATCGTCCCAATTGAAACCCGATCCACCACAACGTTTGTTCCGAAGTTATAAATATTTCCAATTTCGAACCCGACGAAATTGATCAACAAAATGTGCAAAACAATACGTTAAATATTTAAGTTAAGCTTACGTCGGCAAACTTTTAGGATTCCCGATGGGCTAGCAGTTCGTAAAGGTCAAAGGTGTGTGTGCCCCATTAATCATTTTCTTAGGCGACATGTCACCACGTTATGGCGCTTCGGCGATATTCCTACAAAATATATTATTTTTACTTTCCTCTTTCATATTATTTCGGAGTTAAATTGCCTTTAGAGTTTGGACAGACTTTTCAATTCAAGCTATGCTTTTTCTGTTTGGTACTTTGTTTTTCGAAATACTGGGTCCCAGTTTTCTTACTAGGTTAAACTGTGAATGTCCAATGGAAATGTTAGAATGAAAAGATAAGCAATAAGATATAAGCACTACAATCGGATAAGCTATGAAAGTTAGAGCCAAAAAGTTGTGATTTAAAGACTTTTACATATCTCACATATGAAATTCCTAAACTGATAACTTAAATGCCTTTAGACATTCTGTAGGAAATAATTTAATGAAACAAAGACCAAAGTCTAGGCACGAGGAGGTTTTATTGCAGATCTAATCATATAGACATATTTGCAACAACAAACTGTAGTAGATTTGTTACATCAATTGGATAACCAAGTTGAAGCTTCAACCACGAAGCAAACTAAGTTTAATTCTATTACCCTGCTACGTCTGAAATATCACGTAGATAAGTGCTTACATTTCAAAGTTAAGCTAAATAATATCAGTTAAACGTAACATTTCACTCAAACACTTCATAAAGATGGGTGCGTCTTTACAATATTAACATTATTACGACAATGTTCGGGAGTAAGCAACAAAATGTTTCTTAAGGCATGATTTAAACAAATTAAGCCGAAGGCTGTGATGAGAAAACATTTTACTCCGCACGACACGACACGATTTCGTCTTCACCATCTCGATGGCCTCGAGGTTTAGGCACGCGGTCGAGAATTTCGGCGGTCGCGGACTCAAACCCCAGGCACACACCTCTGACTTTTCGAAGTTATTTGTGTATTCAAAATGACTTATCTAGTACTTTAACGGTGAAGGAAAACATCGTGAGGAAAGCTGCACATCTAAGGAATATCTTAGGTGTGTAGTCCGCCAACCCGCACTAGGAACTTTTATTTGAGCCGGTTTTATCACGATGTTTTCCTTCACCGTTAAAGTACGTGATAATTCTTTGTGAATACACACATAACTTCCCGCATGCCTAAACCATCACGCCATCCATAAGGCCATCACGATGATGATGATGAATTAGTATAACCGTGGGATGAGCACGGGATTCAAAAATTCGCCCGGGCGGAGACGGACCCCACATCTGGTATGCTAAAAATCAATTTTATTTATCTTAGGAACCATTGAATTATTCTACGTATACGAATTTACAGGCTGAAGCTTGTTGGTAAACACATTTAATATACAACAGAAGTGATTTTCGTAATTAACGTCGTCATTAACTAATAAAGCCTGGCAATATTGTCTGTATTACATCTGCTAACGTTGTTCGCTTAATTCTCCAATAAACCAAGTCAGTGAGTGTCGATGCACTTTCAGGGAAGGTAGATTGCTCTAGTGTTCTAATTACGTGAAATGATAATCGAACGTGAACGGTAAATTTGCAACTATACCTGATAAGTTCAGATTCAGTTTGTTGTGGCTTGGATAAAATACGATTAAAATGTGTCTATTATTATTACTTCTTCCAGCCACTCGTAATAGATGGTCATTACATAATATGTAGATGGGCATAAACATTGTTCTTTTTAGAAACATAGACCTTATACAACGTGTCGCGAAATTCGACGATAAACGGGTATTAATTGTTAACACTAGACATGGGGAAAAAAGAACAATAAATACATATTACCTACATATATGTATCTACATCGAAGAAAATTGAACCGCTTCTTTTCTTGTTACATCTTATGACGTCACGATAATGAATCATGTGATTTCCTATAATTATTTTAGAATTACACAAGTTTATGCTATAAATAAAAACAAATATTAAACAAAATTTTGTCTTATATATCGGTATCTATAACAACAATACCCGTTAAATATTCGCGCAATATTTTATTGTAACACTAAAACATTTCCGTCAAGTGAGGAAAGATGACGTTACGACACGACATATCGTCGGCTGTAAATCGCCCATAAACTCTTCTGGAGAAATTAGCCGAGTTGGCGGGTGTCGAGGCAATTTTGGCGAGAACGGGTAGCGCCCGAGTTGCGTGCTATATTGATGCGAGCTTATTATCTACGACCTACAACCGTGAACGCCTAATACGCTATTACGAAACTCTGATTTAATACTGACAATGTGCAAATGTTACCGGCTTTGTCTTGCTGTGCGCTGTTCAGCAAATGTCTTTTACATGTTCTGTTAGGTTATAATACTTTGTGTCGGTTTTGATAAAATGTTTTCGTTACTGAATTACAGTTTTTTACTGTTGTATTGGACTTTTTTATTCATAGAGATTGCTTTGTCGCTCTCTTTTTAGAAGTGAAGTTTCGTTGGAGTTTATTCAGGTATCAAATTTATCAAGTATAATGTTAGAAATGCGTCTTTGCCTACCCCTTCAGGAATATGTCGTCTATCGAATTACAACGTAGTGAATCACCATTTACTTCCTTATCCCAAACAATCCATATCTCTATTTTTCCATATTAAATACGAGTATTTTGTTAGTTATATTTCCTTATTGTTGTGTTTGTTATTGATCAATTGGTTGCGGTGGTCACTTATAAACTGGTCTGCTACTTTCCAAAAGTACAACAGTAATTGGTAGGAGTTTAATTGTTGGTCAGTTTTTGTTTTGTAAGCTAATAGTAATTTAGATGCAACAGTCGTTGTCACAATTAATAAGATCTCTACGTCACTAGGCAGCTGGACAAGTGTTCAACATACTTCAAATGGAACAATAAAAAAAGCGGCTTAAATTAACCTTTAAGATTGGGTTGAATGAGCCTCTAAGATTAATGGCATGTTCCGGTAGAGTTAAACGAAAGAAAAGTGCGACGTCACCACCGTATTGGAAACTGGTGGTGACTTTTTTGGTAACTTCAATTAATCAGGTTTTTGAAATTCATGGCATGATTTGAATTTGGATTCTTATAAGAAGTTTAAGTTTGTTTTAAGTGTCGATAGAAAAAATATTGTTCCTCCAGATGCTTGCCCAAAAAGACACTCAAAACTTTGGTTTATATTACGTTTTCTTTTAATATAAAGTAAATTACTTGCCTCAAAAGTATAGATGTGAGTTAGCATATCAAGATAGACATCATTTGAGTTTATTTATTTCCTTAAATAAGAACAGTTTTAAACGAAAGCAAGGCTGTAAACAGAGACAATGAGACCCGACAACCTGGCCTTTGGCAAGAGGGCTTTAGCATCTCACCACGGTAAGCCTGCCTGTCGTAATAGTGGACTATTCGTCGTGGCCACTCACAGACTACCGGGTAACCCTAATCATGCAAGTGGGGGCACAACTGCAGCCCTTATAATCCAAAGAAAGCCAGAAAAACTTTGTCTTGGGCGGCTGCGGAATCTTTTACGCGCTTCTCATCCACAACCCTCAGCCGACCTTCTTCGCTTTATAATCGCGAGTGGGGGTTTTTAATTTCAAAACTCACAATTCTACACCAGTTGCATTTAGTTTCTTTGGTAGTTGATTATTTGTAACAATACGCGCCGAGTTTTAATATTGGCAGAAGTCATATCCAAAAACACGAAAAATTAATAACAAATATGTATGTGAATCCACAGTCCATTACGAAGTTATTAATGATGTTATACATACATTCAGTACACGGGAGTCATTAAAAAGGGTCGCACAATTAATAACGTTCGGTTCCTGTCCAATCATTCGTTTTTATGTAATGTTAATATTTGAGATAGTAGCTTTAATGAATCACTCCAAATTGTCAATTTAAAATGAAAATGTTACACGTTTCACATTTATTGCAATGGGAACGTTGTTTTTCATCGGAGTTATTTGCCTTTCACTCGTGATGAAATGTTGGTTGTAAAAATTGCGGTAATATTTTGGCCTACGGTTTCGCAACAGGCTTAAGCTCAAATTGAAAGACCTGTATAGTGGGATGTATGCAACCACTGACTGATTGCTCGCGGATTACAATATGATAAAAGGATTTTAAAAAATAATGTGCGCGTCATTGAAAATTCTGTTTAGTTTAATGAACTCTAGCCAAGTGAAGCGTCATGAGTATGCAGCGTTCAATTTCATTTGAATGTCGACAAAATAACAAAAGTACCTATTTATGTCAAATATGTATAATATTATTCTACACAATACATAAATAATTCACGCCTCGTATTTCCTTAAGAGTAAGCAGAGATGCTCTTTTACATTTCGCCAGGTTTGTATCAGTCTGTTGTAATAGGAGGCGAGTCTGGTGCCGTTATTCTGGTTCATTTCCAAACTCCGCGCTATTACTGGGAATTTCCTATGGGAAAACCTAAGAACACTTTGTCCGACCCGGGAATCGAACCCAGAACCTATAGATTGCGAGGTATATATTAGTGACGCGAGACGACGTGGCAGCCAGTTATATTATTCTATTATTTATTTTATATATATCGTGGTCTCGCTGCACAAGTATGTGCCGTGCGATCTAGAGGTCCTGGGTTCGATTCCCGGGTCGGGCAAAGTGTTATTGGGTTTTTCCAGCACGGAGTCTGGACTTGTGCCCGAAAAATATATATAGGCTCGCCCCCTATTACGTGGGACTGAAATATTAATTGGCGAAATGTGGGTGCAGAAATGCACCTCTGCCTACCTCTTCTGGGAATACAGGCGTGAGGTTATGTATGTATGTATTTATTAATAAAAATATATATATCAACATCAGATAAAGGGTCGCTAGAGAATAATTTAAAAAGATTTTGGTGAGATTCATGCATACATCTATAATACCATGGAGCTTTATTTGTGAATCTTTACACTGCACTATTATAGAGCCTGAATTTCGAAGTCATTCCACTGGAACACTAAATTTTTTCGGGACCAAAAGCAGCCTCTGTTACTTCCTCAGATTTCATCTATGTTCATACTAAAAATCATTAAAATCTGTTTTTCTTCAAATTTATTTGGTACAAACATATAAAAAAAGAAACCTTTATAATATCAGTATAAATTAGTTATCAAATATATGTAATAATAATTCAAAATGCCCGAAAAACGGCAATAGGCTCGCCCCCTATTACGTGGGACTGATAAATACTTGGCGAAATGTGGGTGCAGAAATGCACCTCTGCCTACCCCTTCGGGGATTATAGGTGTGAGGTTATGTATGTATGTATTTAATTCAAAATTTAATCATTTTACGATACAAGATCCAAAGTTAATGAACTCGGTTAACACTGTATAGATTTGAGTTTAATTATGTATTGCCATCAATGCTAGATTCTACAATATCATTCCAGAAACGATAAATGATAACCGCTTCCATCGTCCGGAAATGTGTTAATATTAGAAATTGTATTGTATGTACGCAGATAATTGTTTCACCTCGCAATTAATTCTAACATAATTCACCGGCAACGAGAATTTGATTCGACGATCGTATCTCCATTAAAATCATATTAAGCTTTAACGCAAATTAATTTCGATGAGGTTGATAATATTTATTATTATTCATCATCATCCCATAGATGTACGTCCCACTGCTGGGCATGGGCCTCCTCTTCAAGTGAGAGGGTTCAGGCCTTAGTCCTTCACGCCGGCCTAGTGCGGGTTGGCGGACTACACGCTTAAAAATTCATAAGAGCTTTATAGGTGTGCAGGTTTTTTCACGATGTTTTCTTTCACCGTTAAAGCAAGTGATAATTCATTGTGAAACACACATGACTTCAAAAAGTCAGAGGTGTGTGCCTGGGGTTTGAGGCCGCAACCGCCGAGATTCTCGACCGCGCGCCTAAACCTCGAGGTCATCACTGCTAATTATTAATATTATGATAACATTCAACCATGAACGAAATATACAAAATATAATTTGGCCGTTTCTATTCAACGGCAAAAATACAATATCCTCTGGGTGCGGATGTGAATCACATTGTAATTAAATAGAAGAATAGCATTGTCTCCCGATTTTGTTTTATTGCGTAATTATATCCTGGTAGGATGCCACCATCCGTTTTAGCGTTTTGCACAATACAATCCCTTTGAAGTTTGATAAAGTGTTCGCGATGTGACTTGCTAATTGTCTTTTTTGCATTCATATTTGTTAGCATTCTTTCTTTGCAAAGTACTGTCGCAAAACTTATATTTATTCTAAAAATTACTTATTGCTTTATTTAAATACCAGTTTTAATAACTGAAGTTTTTGCCAAAAGACAGTTCAACAGTGTAAAATGCGATTGTACCTTCGGTTGCGTTTGCCCTAAGGTTGAAAAAAAACAATTTTGTCTGTTGACTAAAACACGAAAAGATACGAATTGAATTACCATTTCTCCATCTACTACAATAAAAAATAGTGCATGCAAAGATCCTTGTAGCTACAGAAATACTTTATTTTTTGTTCTCGACGGGAAAGTAGATTATGGCTCTACTTCCCGCCAGCCCTGGGGGAGGGGGGCAGGAAGCGTATGTCGAGGTCACCGGCCTTCCAGCCCGTTGCGCGGCGACGTCACGTCCGCGCTGATATTAATGCCAGGCTGTGTACCTAAAAAAAACCCTATGCCGAGTCCGGCATACCGACCAAAACCCCTCGGTGACCATATCTGCGCCATGATGGGCGACCTCGGTGTGTGGGCGAGAAGCGCCCACCATTCCGCATCCATTATTCCGCAGCCGCCTGGTGCGCCGCCGAGACGAAATTGTCTCGGCCGCCTCGGAGTTTGAGCAGGCGCAGATGCACCCCCACTAGCTTGGTTCGGGTGACCCGGTTATGGGTGGACGCCCGCGACGGACACAGGCCACAGTGCCGCCGCCCCTCTATTACAGCAACACCTAAACATCTGATCCCACCAAAACCCCTGAACAAAAATAAAACCCTACATGAAAGGAGCTCAAAATTGCACAGAAAACCTATTTTTGCCTTTACTATTTAATAAACATACTACTTCATTAAATCTGCATTGAACACACAAACTCGCCCAAAAAATCACGACATAACCTACAATTCACACGAACTGAAAGGAGTATAATAACTCCATATAATAATTAATACTAACGCAAGCTAACCCTTTGCTGGCAAACCGACGGAGTTCAGGAGAGCCCTCGAAACCGGCCAGCGCAAACAAACGGGCTATATTAAATTCCGTCGGTTAATGTTAATTACTTAATTTCGGTTAAGGGGCATTTTCTAGGTGATTTATTAGTTTAATAGTGTAATTATGCCGACGCGACATACCATACAGATAACATTTTTCATGAGCCGTGCGGTTTTGTTGATTATGTGTTGCGTTATTCATGTTAATTAAAACCGTTTTTGTTGGCGATTGTTGTTTAGTTTTTATACAATATCCAACCATGATCTGTTTGTTCTATCTCAAATTAGGTGATAACACTCCTCGCTTACATGTAGCTTATATTTGTTTATAATCATGGCGTAAGACTTTCTGAGCAGTTAAAATTTGTGAGGTGACAATCACTGAGCGCACCGTTTAAAAGTCGTCTAATCAAAGAGACTTGTCCTAGTTCATCTTATAATATTCAGTAGAAGAAATTTATCACAAAATGGTTTTGCCATCAGAATTGCCATAAAATCCCATCATTCGTATGTCTCAATGTTCCGATATTGAATCAACTCTGAATAAAACATTTTACCTATCTTCGAATCATATTTGTTAATTTAACTGTATAGATTCTACTTCTACTCAGAAATTAAAGATTATAGTACAGCGTCAAGTGGGTAAGTAATAAATAAATAAATAAAAATTTTATTTGTACAAAAACATTACAATATTTTTACAATACACATAAAATGAGGGCTGTACAATATCAGTTTGCAATTTTATGTCTCATTGACTCCCAAACTAGGAATAAACCTGTAACTTGGGAGTCATTGATTCTCCTAAAACGATACAACCATAACAGTACATATATTCACTACGGTAATTACTAAAGTAATGTACAAATGTGTTTCTGTGACAGTGTGTGAGTGGGCGTGTGTGTGAGTGGGCGTGTGTGTGTGTGTGTGAATGTATGAGTGTGTGTGAGAGTGTCTGAGTGTAACTGTGTGTATGCGAGTTTGCTGTGAATAAAACCTAATTCACCAAACCTTCGGTTTATTTGTAGCTCAAATTTACAAGCCATTTTTTGAGCTTGCTTTTGCACTCCATTATGTTGAGGTTCTCAATATTTATCGAACTATTTACTCTATTATATAGCCGTGAACCAAGAAAGGTATAATGTCGGCTAGCATAGGTAGTTCTAATTCGACCAATCTTAAATACATTTCGTTTTCTTCGTCTGTTAATTTCAGCGGCTTTATACGTCGCGTGGCATGAATGTTTGCGTAAAACTGTCCTAAGAATGTAAAGTTGCCTAACTGTCAATAGTTCAGATTCTGAGTATAATTCATTTGTTGGGTAAGTTGAAGGATTTCGTGGAAATATATTAAATGAGCCCACTGTTGATCTCGAGGGTGTGTTTCATTCTACTGTGGCGATGCTTTCAAAGTTGGCATAGTAATATTATTACAAAGTTTCTGAAATATCAAAACAATAGGTGCATGAGGTGCAGTATTTCAAACTATGTTAGATATAAATGGATTTTGTAGCGTTACGAAACCAGTGGGCGAGCGTTTAAATCATGTTTATAGTTACAAATAGCTCAATTCAGACCTCTTCCAGAGGATTTTCAAAAGCCACGTAGAGATAACGTGGCTTATTGTAGGAAAACGAAATTATTTCTGTATATACAAGGCACGAGGATTAAAATAGAACGATAAGATGGACGCTTTAAACTATTTATTTAGGATAAACGATGTCTTTTTGTTACATGGGTATTGGACACAAATCGTTCACTTAGGGATTTACTAGTTTTATAAAAGTGTGTGTATTGTAGAGTATGAAGGAGAGAAAGATTGAATATGAAAATCTGATGCCAATTATAAAACAGGAATCTGATGACTTCACACCGATTTACAACAAGACGACGCCAAATTTTACGAAGCTCCCATTTTGTTTATGAAGATTATTCTAATATATCTAATATTGCAAATGAGCTTCAACGCTGAAATGCCGAATAAGGATTTGATACAAAAATAGGTAAAACCTAACGACGGTAGTAGACTAATTACTCCGGAATAATTGAGAGTTTCTTAGAGATTATCGAAAAACGAACAAGTTGAACAGATTTTCATTACTCACACATTATTGGTGCTACTGCCTACTAAAGTCCAGATAAACAAAATCATAAGCAAAAGGTAGTTGAACAATATAGAACACATTTTAAGTATGCCTCTGCATACAGATTATATATATATACTCAGCCTATCGCCGTCCACTGCTGAACGTAGGCCTCCCCAAGAAAGCGCCAACCATCCCGGTCTTGAGCAGCCCTCATCCATGTGCGCCGACCTTCCGGCTGACGCAGGTGCTCACCGGGCACGGCAGCTTCGGTGCGTACCTGTGTCGCATCGTCGGAGTGGAGGAGACCGCCGTGTGCCACCATTGTGGCAACTGCCGTGAGGACACGGCCCAGCACACGCTTGAGGAGTGCCCAGCCTGGGACGAGGAGCGCAGCGCTCTCGTAGCGGTCGTGGGGAGAGACCTCTCGCTGCCGACTGTGGTCGCCGCCATGGTCGGCAGCCGGAGGTCGTGGAAAGCTATGCTCTCCTTCTGCGAACGTGTCATTTCGCAGAAGGAGAGCGCGGAGCGGGATCGGGAGCAGACCGATCCCGCTCGTGGCAACAGGCGACGTAGGAGGCGCCGGGACAACATCTAGCCCGGCGCCCAGAGGCCACACGGGGCCGCCGTCCCTACCTTGGCGGCCCCCGAGGAGCAACTATAATTTTGGTGTGCCTTTTGGCACCGCGCAGAGGCGGTCCCGGATCAATCCATAGCTCTGGCTTCAGGGTATTCCGGGGCTGTCTCGCTGAATGCGCTGATGGTGGCCGTCGCGGGGTTTTTAGTCGGTATTACGGCGCATTGATTTTTGGTAGGGACCCGACCCAGCGGCCGCCCATCCACGGGCGGTAACATCCATGCTGGGTCGGAAGGCGCCGGTGAGTCCGACACACCCTCGCCCCTTGGGGGTGGGATGGTCCGTAAATAGGATTTTCCCCGCGGAAAAAAAAAAAAGGCCTCATCCATCCGTTACCCGCCACCTTTCTCAAGCCAGAGAACCGGAGTCATTGACATTGCCCGCAAGATTAGCACGCTAAAGTGGAAGTGGGCCGGCCATGTCTGCCGTCGGTCCGACGGCCGATGGAGCAGACAAGTGTTGGAATGGAGACCGCGCTTAGGCAAACGTAGTGTAGGACGTCCTGCAGCACGATGGTCCGACATACAGATTAAATGATCAAAAATCGAACAACAGGGTACTGTAATGAATAGACAATTAAAATATAAAGTATATTACTATAAGCCGGTGTACTGTGTACGTGCAATAAGCGGGGGCACTTGTTAAGAATTCCATTGTGGTGTCATTACTGCAAATGCCGGCACAATGCGCTCGATTAAAACACAATGGCACGGTGTCGACGCACTCGATTCGGCTCCACTTGCATTCAGTAAATGTGATTTAAATAGCTTTATTGAACAGAAGACTGTGTCTTCAATCAGCACGTCCTGTACGGAGTAAATTGAATTTATGTAATTAGTTAAGGAAAGAACGCTTGGAATATTATAGTTTTTAAGAAATTCATACACTAAAATGACCAAAGTTGATTTTAGTCATATGCCTATGACAATTTAACACTCATCATAACATTGGATTGTGTAATTAATCAGTGAGAAGGAGCCTTGCTCTGAGGAAATATCAGTAAAAAAATATTTACTTAGCATTTACGACATTTCTTGTAAAGGCTGTTTACACATTTCTTAATATACATACGTATATTCTCCCTGGCCTTTGACGTTGAAGAAAGCAAGGCAAGATTTGAGTTAGTAAAAAACTATATTAGTTATCGAAAATACTTTAATTATTGATAAGGTTCCTAATTCTTGGAATCCATTTTCTACTTCAAAAGCCTGATCAACCTGCACTATGCACCAATGTTTCCCCTAACGTTGCGAATGACAATTACTGTTATTGCTTTTGGTATACTACAATTGCAAATACAGATTACGAATTAGGTGATCTATGACAAGACTATTCAAAACCTAAGTATACTGCTGCTTGGATAATATTGTCAATTCCCAGAATTGAGACAATAAACCTACAGTTCATTAGTTTCGCCATTCACAATAATACCACGACTATTCTACGAAATAGAAGACAATTTCACAGATAGTTTTCATAGATGCGGAAGGCAATCAATCGTTAGCTGACGACAGGCCGCGACCTTAATAAAGCCAAACTCATTACAGCCGTCATTTGTAAGGCTTTTACGTGCTATTACTATGAATATTTTACTTTTTTCATTAAGTTAAGAATAACGCTCGGAGGCTAAACCGCCTGTTTATTCTCGTTACTTTTCCCCAGGCTGGATTTATTTCATTTTGTACTTTGGTTCGAAACATTTTTTTGGGATTATTTTAACTTATTAAATTGTTGTCTAAATAAGAACAGCTTATATTTAATCCCATTCTTTTCATTATTTCATTATTCAACCGCGGGATATTTTATATCTACTTTTTCCGTCTTTCCTGTAATATGGATGGATATATAGCACCAACGTATGGCGTTTATGTTACTGATGTACCCTATTTCAATTTTCAACTCTAAGTCTCGATGAACCGTTGAGATCCTATAATTTATTTAGCATACTAGGCATACTAGCATAGTAGTATACACCTCGAGCAAATTGTTTCGTACAATCTCGCACTAAAATCACTTCATCAAATCAAAAAAAAGGATCTTAGACTTTGTTACGTAGCTCTTCCTCTTTCTCAACTTTGTTATTGTTTGTTTCGCAGGTTGTTCATTCCCGTCGCGATGGCACGGCCGCTGGTTCCAGTCCGGCGTCATACAGTCCATCGTCATCGAGGGAGACCGCCTCTCGAACAAGGGGAAGTGCCTTTCCTCAGAGGGGGACAAGTTTCTTATAGTTGATGAGTGAGTTATGCATAAATTAATCTTTGTAATATTTAAGGGCCACTATAATTCGGGCTGCTTAAGACCAGGATGGCGCTTACTTACAGAGGCCTATGTTCAGCAGTAGGCGGCTATAGAATTATAATTGATCAAAGGACTGTAATGTAGGAGTTCATTCAACCATATAAAGTATTTCAATCAATATTTATTGATACAAAATTAGTTAATAGACAAATTGAACTCAGATATAGATGAAATTATATAATAAATAGTTGTTGAAATTAGAATACTCAATACAATGATACATGCAAATCATCAAATATATAACGATAACTATTCCAGAATATTACAAAATTGGAATGAAAAAAATGAACAATTTATGAATATCAAAGATTGAATGTAAATTTGTTTTCATACTTCAAAATTATATTAAAAAAGTTCAAGCGTTTTAACTTTACTCCGGCTGTGCAATTAGGCAATATTTTTTCAAACACACTCAAGATTGGACCGTTAAATACATATAACTTGAGATTCCATGCTTCAAATACACAAACGAAAACCACTTCAATACGGGCCCTTCAGAAAAATTCAAATCGACTTGGATAGCACTTCGTAAGAAAGTTTCTTTGCTATGAGGCGACGTTCGGAGAATACCAATAGCCCCCTTTACTTATCCCGAGGGAGTGGTGAAGACGGCTGAAGAATTCCGAGTCAATGTCTATACGTCTGCGGGTTACAAACAATAGTAACGCTTATAATGACCTTTGACGATTGCAGGATATCTATCTTTTTGATATTCTGTTAGATTATAAAAAAATAATCGAACCTTTTTAGAGGTTGTATAAATAAACTTATGAATTTATTTACTAACGAATAACAAAAAGGTATTTTTTAACGCAAAAATTATTTAAATTGTATTTTTAATTGATAACTTTAAAAGCAGATAGGTTTACTTCCTTAAATTCATCATCTCCTTGCCCTGTTCCCAATTTCATTTGGGGTCGGCGCAGTATAGTAGTAAGTCAGCAAAACATATATTATGTTTTTGTTTTGCTGACTTTAAGGCCAACATTACCAAGTCTATGCCGCCACACCTCCAGTTTTCTTCCTTGAAATATTTTTGAAAAATATACAACATTACTGGTGTATTGTATAAAGTAAACAAGAAGCTTTTAGCCACATAAAATAAAAACAAACATGCTTTTAATCTGTTCTAGTAGTGGTGATCAAGTTGAACATGACAATCGTATAGCCCTGCGATAAATATGTGAAAATTGAAATACCTCGAACAAAACACAAATAATAACAGACTGAAACGTTTTCTTACAGGAAAGGGTGTTACCGGTGTGTGGTGATGCACGAGAAACATAAAAACGTATTGCAGTATAAAGAGAGTAAGTAGCTATGAAACTAGTGTGTGTCGACAAGTCGAATTAACGAGCCCACTGAATGTACTATGAGATAGAGCCGACTCACTAGGGAATGAGCCAGTGCCGCCTGAGTAGGAGCTATTTTAGGTGAAGGAGTTACAATATGCAAACTCTTAATCCCTATTTTGGAATCATGGTTTTCTAACGGAAAATACACGAAATATGCAAATGCTTTTTCTAGGAAGAGTCGAATTAAAACCATGCTGGTTCGTTAAAATACTCTTATGTTTAAGGCAATAGAAAACATACATAATACATATAAATATTTGATACAATCATCAATTAGGTTTTTTAACAAATTTAATTCAATACGAAAAAGTCCTATAATGTCATTGATCTTCGCTTAAATTGTAATAATAAAATTACAATAACTAAAGAAAATATTCCTTAAAGTACCGCGGGAAACTAAATCAAATTCCCCAAGTGCGGCTAAATTGAATGACAAGGTCGCAGTTCATTAAGTGGACGGACTAAGACCCAGGTCTCAGCACAATCTACAGCTACTCAGCCTCGTAAACAGGTCTAATTCCGCGGAGACGAGTCTCGCTACAAATGAATTGGGTTAAACATTCATCAACCGATTTTCTTTGGGAAAAGGTACAAGAGTTCGTCGCACACTTAAAATATTCACAGGGCCTGAATTGTTTAGAGAATTGGTGTTTTTTTTTCTTGTGTAAATTTACTTTAAACTTTAACCTTAACGTTTTGTATGAAGATAAAGTAGAACCGAGTTAATTATAGTAACTTTTATGTCCATTCGCATCAATTTCAAATCACAAACTTCAAAGTGCTAGTTATTGTTGATTTGATGTTGAGTACATTTCGATGTATTAAATTCGAATAGTTTACCAATTCACTATTCGCTAATTATTTTAGCAATCATAATCCCAATTCGCCCATGCGTGATTTCAAAGAACGATTTTAATTACACGGATTTAAATTGAATCAATGTTGCAAATATAAGAATGTAAAATACATTAGGTATTGATAAATACCATTATTGCTTTAAATAGTAACAGAGAAACTTAATTATTTTTAAAACGCGGATTGCAGAAGACAAATTTCACTTGTTTCAACCGTACGTGGATGCATATCGTATTGCAGACAGACTTTTCCTTACGACCTTATCAGTCGTCGGGCTGTCGCAATGTCTCAAGGGAAATTCCAGTCCCAAACAGAATATAATTTATTTTTATAATTCACAGAATTATTATTCTCAGTTTCGACAAAAATCCAGAGTTGTCAGCCCAAGAGCTTGAACCTAGACAAATGACTGCAGGAAAAAAGAAAATAATTATGATTAATATTGTATACAGGAGACTAAGCTGTACGCAGAGGTGTACTCCAATATTCATTTCTACCAGCTGTTTTAAAACCCACGTTCTAGGAAGAAAACGTGATACCATTTCTCGTACGCATTACCAAACTCCGTCTTGTTACTGGGATTTACTTAAGAGGATAACTTAATCACACATATTTCGACTTATGCCGATGAGGTAGATACTCGTAATAAGAAATGTCGAAAAACATGATAGTTTCGTTCATTTAATATAATTACATGCTTCATTATCCTACAGAAGGCATATATTCTAACATGTAAAATTATGAATGTATATAACAGATATTTTATTTTCAGCATTTTGTCACCGTCGAGATGCATTGCCGCATCTGTGCTCGCTCATAACGGGCGATGCGCTCTTGTACTCCATGTTCAGAGAAAATGCTGACCCGGTCGATTGTCCGCTGAAGGCACCCTTCTCCTTTAGTTATAACAGGTGAGTTCTTGCAATTGCTGAGATAAACTGGTTGATAACGAGCATTTACCGTCAGAATCTGTCTGTATGCTAAGTGACAACATTATTTGTGATTCAGTTGACATGTGAAATAGCTTAAACAAATATCCAATTGAAAATAATCTTTCAACAATCTACAATTTTTCCAGCATAAAAAGCAATTTTTTCTTAAAAGATTTGCGAAATATTAGCCAATTTAGCTAAGCAGTTTAGGCATGATGACTGAACTTTGCCGTTTTAATGGCATTTCACATAACTTTGTATTACTTACTGATAATTGCATGATGCGTGACCGATGATCGACGTCGCGACCATTCCGAAGGAATGAGTTCCACTTTACAGGCTGTCATGACAGATATCGAGGTTCGTTTTCACGCGCCGTGATGCGCTAATGATTTACCGTTTTTAATTATAATGTCGTTACGGACGCGTGTCGGTGACACTCGTTGTCGTCTGTCAGATGTCTTAATTACCCAACCGTGAAACGTGGTCGTATTACCAACGTAATCATCTCATGGATTGATATTGACAGTTCGGACGTTCCAATTTCAAAATGTTAAAGTTGAAAACCGCATTGGTACGAAAACAGCACAGTTTTATTTTTATTTTATACGTTAAATACTTTAACAAAAGAATATCCTATAAAATAATTTGTAATTTCTTATTCCGATGAAATCGTATTCGTGTTCGAAAATGATTTTTCGTGATATTTAGAAGTCCAATAACAAGAATGAATTATTGTTTAAAAATATAAGCTGGTGTATTTTATTTGCTTCTATTCAAAATATGATCATAACCTAACTCAAAGCTGTAATCCATTTAAACCATGTAGGGTTAAGTCCAATTTAAACAGAAATACTCGTGTAACGGCGTCCAAGAACCTCCATATAGAACTATAAACTTCTTTGTAGTATGGCTTTGCGTTAAGACCTAACAAATAGCTGTCGTACAATATTGAATAATAAGTATAAAATATTTTTTTTATGATTACAGAGGACACGGCGACTGTGTATACCCAGTGTCTACAATTGAAAGCTGTACAGAGGACTCTAGATTACTGCTCAATTACCAGGCTTGCCCCGACATCCACGCCTCTGAGAGCGCTGGTAAGACAAGTCGTTTAGTTGTACGAAACTATACGTATTTATTTAGATTTTCGCTTTGATGGAATGTAAACCGACAAGGTGAATTCTACACATATGCTACGTCAAGGTTTCTATATGTTTCTATTAGTGGCGGTACTTCCATAGAAGCCCAAAAGCATTAAACGTTAATTGTGCCATGTCTAGTTTATAATTGTTTCTTATGGGGTCAGGATATTCTTATTTATATCTCAAATTGCTTTTGTTTAATAAATATTTAAAGCTTAAATATTATTATTCGGAATTTTGTAAGGCAAAGCTGGGCTTTTGGGCTTCTATGGAAGTTCTATATTATACCTAATTATTACTGAACCTCCAATTTTCATAGCATCTTCTACGACAAATACTATTTCATTAATCTGTAAGTTTGACAATGAAATTATTTTTAAACACATGCGCCGCAATGGTTATTTGGTACGAACATTTAAAAACCATGACAATCTAGATATATTTTAAACACGACCATTATTTCATCCCCAAAAAAGCATAAAAAGAGCTACATACAGCCATCACTTAAAATTTTTAATAAGCCACACACGACTCCATTTATAAATAACAGCACATCTGCAAAGCGGCTTATTTAAATATTCGACACATCATCAATAAAACACACAACACGAGTGTCTTTAAAATAATACGGGTGATTTCATTTCGTCTTACAGCCTTTTATTTGGTTAAAAAAAGACAGCTACAGCATTGCTTACAAATGTATCGGGCAACGTTCCAATGGTAGGTGTTTCCATTGTTTGGCTTGGCGAATATTTACTCTAAAATAGCTGGTTAAGGCGTCACTGGATTAATTGAGTTAGGAATAGAAATATAAAGGAATTTATCGTTGTTCCAACTGTTTATTTGTCTCGACTAATAGCTTATCAAATCTAGTTAAATTGAAGAGACCAGTCGCTTTTGTTTTGTTTCGATCTGAAGGCCTATATAAATGTATAATAAGTGTCAATGCTTTAAAAAGTCGGCTTTTATTTTATAGGTGTAATTTCATTCAATAATTATTGGTTAAAGTGGATTTTTGCGCATATGTCTTGCTTTTTTATTGCTTCCTTATTGTCGCGGCGTAAACTATTACCTGCAAGAAGTCTTGCATTTGATTCCCGTGGTTTTCAAAATGTTATTAAGTTATAAGTTCAGTAATTTAAACAAACGTACGCTGTATTTAAGCGGCAATTAGTTTACCTCTTATCACCTAAAACTAAAAACCTGAGTGTAGTTACCTCTCACGTCTCTTAAAAAGAGATGATCGTCACAAGAACTCATACAACCCCAAAGACAAAAACTTTCGTCATAATAAATTAAAAATACATTAATATTAACGTAGCAAATTGTTTTATTTGTAATAATTTTTTTTCTAAATCTGCAATTGTGTTCCATTTATATCGATCTTTGTACAACCTTTATCGAGTCATCTTTACGACAGACGGCCCGAGCGCTTCCGTCTTCGCATAAAAAAGACAAATCCTTCATTTTTATCGAGTAAAGAAACAAGTAACATTTCTTTATAAAGGGCAGGGCATTTCCATAGCGCTTCGCCTTTAGCCGGCGGGCGGTATCTCGGAACTTTTATTTGTAGACGATTGTCTCGGCGCGGACGTCTGTGCTGTGCCTATAGCTTCTATTCTTAGACATAAATCACGGAAATTATCGTTGGAGACTAGTGGAGGGAAAAATAGGCATAGACTGACATAAAATATTTGTTGCGTTATGTTCGGTCGAAACATGCTTTCTAAAAAAAATATAAAGATTTGATTGAGGAATTCGTGAAATTAGGAATTGAATTTGTTTTGTCAATAATTCTCTATTTTTCTGGGACAATACATTAACGGTAGAGAATCTAAAATAATATACGCATATGACTTGGTTAAAGTTCGTCGCCGTACGTTGCTGGATAGAATTGGACCCTTATTGTCCAGTATTTCCGAGCCCGAAAATCCTTACCAATTCTCAGATAAAGTTTGTTGCATATTTGCAAATCAGTGTCGCCTGTAATCCATAAAATATTTATTATATTGACATGTATTTAAGGCTCCCACGCAGAGCATTGGTATATCGCATACCAATAGACATTATCACAAAGCGCTATTGCACAAATCGGTCCTAATCACACAATATATTGCTTTTTGATAGTCGTAGCTAAAGGATATACAAAATTTATCTAATATTCTCCTTTACAAAATATGTGTAGGTGGACATTAATAATTGGAACCTTTACTCGCGCGATTTGTATGTTTATTCATGTATATTTTGTATACTTACCTTTATTTGTCTTTGATATGGGACAATTATTTGTTGTTGTAGGAAATTCGCTTTCACCGTAAATGCGGTATTAAGCCCAACGCAAGTAAACCGAAATAGCACACTTTTTATATCCAGTTTCGATGAGCTGAGAACCGTTATGTCCATTTTCCAATATTTTTGGTCAATAATTGTAAAAAGTTGATTTTCTGGTTTTATATTACTCGATTTATATTTATCATGCTTTCAGTGGAAGAGCTGGAATGCCTGGCGACGTGGAAAGAAGGGAGCCTTCGGTACCTGGTCGGCAAACTGCACCACAACCACGCCACTAGCAACGAGGACCGCTACAGATGTTTCGTCTACGAGAAGACAAATGGTATTGGTAAGACTGTTCTCTATACAATTTATACAATAAAAATATCATTATCAAAGATATCGTTTTTCGTCTTTGAAAACACTATAAATTAATTAATAAAAATAAAAACAGTCCAATAAATTTTCCTTGTCCACAGCGTCTTCAGGTATTAAAGAAGATCCAAGCTCAACAGGAGATGTGGAGTATAGAGTGGCCCAGTCCGGAGATGCTACTTGCAACGGCTTGTCAAGTGCCACTGAGGGATCTAGAACCATGGCGCTTAAACGAGGTACATTTATCAGTCATAATATTCAGAGTCTAAATGAAAAGCAAAGATTACGTATGTGTTCACTTTTATTTTTTTAGTATCGATACATGAGAAAAGAATTTCGTTTCTCGCCACTTGACGTACATAATATACCTAAAGAAATAAGGGAATCACCTTATGAAAAGATCGTAGTGATGATCACCGTAACAATAAAAATCAAAAAGTAATGATAATATTGTATTATTCAGATGAATTGCAAATTCCAAAAGATGCAGGCCCAAGATGGAGACAAGAGAAAGAGGAGAATGAGAAACACTTGCAATATATATTTGGCTTCTTAGCCAAGTACTTCTTTTCTTCTTGAAAAGAGGGTGCTTACACAATTTCTTTATTTTTTCATTACAGTTTCAGTTCGCTTCAATTGTCAGTTTCCGTCGTGGATGACGTTCTCCCACACGTGGCACACACTCGACTTCAGTAGCAATTACACCTTCTACCAACGGAACGCCACCCTTCGTATCACCAACCAGACTGGGGCTGACATCAAGGTGTACTGCGTGAACGTGAAAGCAAGCTCACCTAGTGGCAACTCCGTAGCTTTAGTTGCGCACTGGCAACATCATTGGTAAGTTTACAAATAAAATTATATTTTGAACATGAATATTATAATCAAAGCAGTCTATAGGTACTGGAAACAACGGTAGCCAATGTATGTACATCATTAATTATTTTGCCTACCATACTAAGGGCTGGCCGGTGGAATCAATTTGCCCTTTTTTCTTTATTATACCTTAGTACACAATTTGGTTTACGTCACTGTCTCATAGTGGACTAAACTTACAGCTATACTACGGTTTCTTTCTGTGAACGACATAGAAAAAAGGCCCAATAGTTCTAAACTTCCTTTTACTTATTGTTTTTTCTTATTTCTGTTAAATTTGAAACTCCGATAATACATCAACAATATGCAATCGGTGATAGCTACGTACCATGACGAGAATTTCTAACCATGTCGCTGGGCCTTAGCAATTACAAATAACAGAATAATTACAGTCAATGTTAGGCAACGGTAAATTTTAACTATAAGATATAAAAAATACGTAAGCAAATTAAGGTGATATAAATTATTAATGTTTCCAGTGCGTCCCGGTACGTGTGCGTGGTGCTATATAGAAGAGACACGTATATCGCAGAGCTGCAGCGTGGCGCACCTACCTCCAAACCCGACGACGCCTGCTCGCCCCACCATTTTGATGCTGTCACCGCGCCTTACGTCACTTTAGTCGGTAAGAATTCATTATCAACCCATATGTGTCCGACTACTGGGCACGGGCCTCCTCTACAACTGAGACAGTTTATACCTAGCTGGCCTAGTGCGGTTAGGAGGACGACACACCTAAGAAATTCCTAAGAATTTCAATTAGTTAGAGCCAAAAAGATGACCCAAAAAGCAATAGAAATGTGCATTAATTCAAAGGTTCTACAACCCTCAAAAATTCATTGAGATGTAAACAATTGGTTGCAGTAATCTGTTTCTTATGCATTCAATCTGTTGTTGAAAAAATATACACTAAATTCTATTTGAAATCAAGAAACCGACATATTTGAAAATTGAGCCATGTTAAAAATACTGTTAATAATGTTTAATTCATCAAATGTTACTTATTAATTTTGCAGCTAGCAACCCAGAATCAAAGGATTGCCCGTATTCCGGCAAATATTTAATACAAAACAACCGACATAGACGGAGCGTCAGATCAGAAAAGCGCGATAGGACGAAACGGGACAAGACTATTTTGGAACATAATCGTAGGGTTAATGGAAGTAGGCTGTTTAACTTTAGCATAGGGAATATGTCGAGCGCCCCCATGTTGCGGAGTCGCAGGCAGGTGGACGGATCGGAAGCGAGCTGCGTGGTAAACGGGTATAACAGACTTGAAGTTGGCTGCAGTTCGCCCAAAAACATGGAATTCTACTCGACTTGTGGCAGTAAAGAGGTTGTTACTGGTAAGTTTTCTATATTGAAAAATCCTTCATGTGTATTTTGTTCTGTATTTATTGTTTATTTAATAATGATTTTGCCAAGTAATGGTGACTACAACTCTACCTGCATTCTTTTACCTGGCGATAACCCAGAAAAAGCCCGAGTCCAATTTACAGCATAATCTTTCCCATTGTATCTCCGTGATGTAGACTCGTTTCGCGAGTTGTGTTTGAAATAATAGAGAGCTTGCTGTTCCGTTTTTCAATCACATTTCGAGACTCCGCGCTTCTAAGAATGTCCTAATAGAAAACTCACATAATACTGATTGAAAAAAATGCCAATAAATTGCATATATTTGCAGCGTATACCTGTCACGGCGGGTGGTATGAAGACGGCGCGTCGTTCGTGGTGACGACGCCGCTTCGTCGCGACAGTGCTGCGGCGCGGAGACACTGCTTTGTGTCGCGTGACGCTCGCCGCTCGCTGCGCTTGGAGCGCTCGCCTGACAACTGCGAGCGAGCTGCCACGCGACCCGACCTCGTACTCGACGCTGTACCTACTGGTAAAGAACTCCTCACACCCTCAGTCCTCTAAACTCCTATAAAGTATGAAACGTTTCCATAAGAAAATATTATTTGGTTGAAAAGAGTCACTCAATGAGCTATAGTGAGGGCTATGCTCGGGGTTTCCCTACAAGATCGAATCAGAAATGAGGAGATCCGTAGGAGAACTAAAGTAACCGACATAGCCCAGCGGATTAGTAAGTTTTAAGTGTCAATGGCGCGGAGAACTGATGGCTGATGGAGCCAAAAAGTTGTCGAATAGAGGCCACGCTTGAGGCGCGTTTAAATTTCGTTTGGTTGGTGGGACAATCAGGGACATTTCATCAAATATTTCCAACTCTTCTTGTTTCTCCTGTGACTTCTCTGTGCACTCAAATTTTAGCACCTTCGAATCCTGACATGTAATTTTGGTTGAGCAGGTTAGAATAAAAGTAATTTCTCTGTTTTTTTTTTTTTCAGGAGAGTGTCAAGACCAGTCGAATACACAACCATCCTTTAGAATACCAACGCAATTCGTTTTATCTCTCCCAATTATAATCCACTACATCATACCAAGATGATTCATAGTGTAAACGCATTATTTATTAGTCATTTTGACCCTTAACCTTGTAATTATAGCTATATTATTATAGTAACGCTTAGGAACAAAATAGGCGGAACATTTAAAATTAAGTCTCCATTAAAATCATGCTATTGTTCTTATTTTTGTTGTGTATTTGTTTTTGATCATAATTTACAGTTTAATGATAGTTAAATCGAAATATCTCATATAATAGATAGGTAAATAGCTTGGGATACTTGATATTTTAATATTAAACAAATCATGTAAATTGGTTTCAATGAATTTGTAAGCACATTTGTAACTCATATACAATAGCACACATTGTGATATCGCATAATTTTAACGCTTGATTTGTAAGTAATTGTGTATAAACGATTATTTTAACTGGACACATGTCATAAGAACGGACATGATATAAAAAATAGCGTACGTATGTAGAAACGAACTACTCCCATACATTATAATAATTTAACATTCAAGCAGTTATCGAACATCTAGTATGACTACCTTATTTGTACTGTAAGTTTGTGGCATGAGATCAAAAAGTCCCTAGATCGATTCTGTGTTGGGTAAGAATCTAGATATATTTCAATCCAACCGGGCATATTACATATGTCTAGACTTAGTGCTCTGAACGGAAATTGACTAGCTTATTACGTAGATAGCAAGTAAAAGTGAGTGTTGCATATTTAATACTTTGTATTTTATCAATACAATAAATCGACATCAAGTGCAAGATTAAAGGCATAATTGTTTTAACTAAGGATAAAAATTAACATGAAAATCATAGTGTAAAATGGGAAGGAATGCCTGACATGAAAATAAAAACAATCCTTAAGGGTATATAGTCTAGTAATATCATATTTCTCTTATGCATAATCCAGTTAAAATAATCTTAAAATGACACTAATCGAACAACGATTCAACGTATTAAAAAATATATGAAATGTATTTCGGATATTTATAAAATGTTCATTAATATATAGACACGCACAGTTTTTCAAAACTTCCACTTAAATACTTCTAAATTCTTCTTTCATTACAAAATGTATGATAAAGATTTAGATTTATTTGAATAATGATTAACTTTTAAGAAACATAATAAAGCCGTATTTTTCTTAACCTGGTTGTTTAAAGTAATTCCTTTATAACAATTGCTATATCATTATTCTGTTGGGTTCTAAAGTCATTAATAAACATAGTATTGACTCCACGAGCTTCTGTGCTCATTGGTGACTTTTGACACTGTGGTGTGAATCTGAGTTATGTGCATGCAACTGTCGATCTTGATATGCCGGGAAGCAGTGATAAGTGTATGGCGCGACGATCTGTCTAATATTATATACACTATAACATTATTCAGATAAGATCTCTAAATTATTATCATTCAGTCTATTCCTTCAGTAAAATGTAGGTAATGTTTGTATCCCTGAATTAAATCATTATTTTAATGCGTGGCTCGTATTCATAATGTAGAATTAGAAAAACGCTTTGTAAGTTGAAATGTTTGATAGTGGACGCGAATGGTTGTGAAAACAGATGTTTCTTGTTGCAACAGTTTTATACTTAGTAAAATTTCTAAATGTGTAAGATTATACAAAATTAATCTGGTTCTTCTGGAATATTAACGACCTATTGTGTAATATGACATTAATTAAACGTGTTTTATACAATTAAAAATAATAATTCTCTAGAACAACCAGGGTAATTTTGAATATCGTTTAACTATTGCACACTTTTAAAAAATCGCCACAATTTTAAATCCCTGAATTGTTTGTAGTATAACAGTCGTTTTATAAAATAGCAAATAGCTGATTTTGAGCACATTAAATAACTATTACCATGTCCCCGTATATACATTTGTTTGGTGTACTAATTCTCTATACATTTGTTAGCACTTTGACAGATATCTCTTGTATACAATCTAAGGTAATCAAAAGGGCGGATGTATCCTATATTGATTAATAGCTGTTACAAAGTTACAAAATATTGATGAAGGTCGAATTTTGTCGCATATCAATTTACAATATTATATTGGTAATAAATACACAAAAAGCAATTGTTTCCGATTCTGACAAAAAATAACTTATATACTTGACGTAGTATTTTGTTTCTATCAGTAGCATTTTGTATACAAGTTCATAATTTAATATGTAAAAAATCTCACACTTTTATTCTCAATTCGCCCTTGTTATAACACAAATTATTTCAAATCAATGAGGCTTAGAATATGTACAAAATCAACATTAACATTTAATTGTGTAGTTAGAATAATTTTAGCCATGTTTAAGCTTATCTAATTTAATTTTTATTATTAATATGTTACTGAAATAGTATATATAACGTTTTGGTGTTTAAAAACAAACTTTGTATATTTTGATATTATTTCACTTGTCTATAAACAATGTAACTTTTACGTACATACTAAATAAGCACAATTAACCCTAGACCCCATTTTGTAATTGTTTTTTTACTACAACAAACACAATACTACCTACCTTACCTTACAATGAAAACAATTTTAGTTTTATTTTAATTTCACCATGTTACTGTAAAAGATGCCCGGATACATCCTTCTTATATTTACATTTGGATATTGTCAAACTAAAAATATATGCCTAGATAGGCACGGATTAAACTTTAAAAATATTAGATGCAATTTTTAAACTATAATTCACTTAATAATATTTAGAAGTATCATTAGCTACTTTCAATTTCATTTTAAACAAATATGTTAAAAAACAATTTTGAACAACAAAAAATGTAAATGTATTTACTAATTTACAATATTATTAAAATCCTCCGGGTATCTGATGTTGAATCATTTTTTATTTTACCCTATTATCCATATAATATAACAATTATGTTAAATAAATATATTTAGACATTTAACATATTTTAAGCGAACGTAAATGGGGTCGCAATGTTTGTTACAAGGCGCACCATGTAATGGTTGCTTCTATAACTTTGTATGTTGTTACAAGTATATTTCGAGAGAAAGCAATGTTTTCTCAAATCAAGCAATACTACTAAATAAGGAATAGATAAGAGTGAATTTAGATAAGTGAAAGAACGAATACTCATTTTGAGATCAATGTATAATTTAATTAAGACTTAGATTGTAAAAATCGCAACAGCAATAATATATTTGTATTTATAGCTATTGAGCGTTAAATTTTTATTAGTTGTAGTTTGTGAATAATGGAGCTAGCGTTGTTGTTTTATAATGTGACAGAGAGATTATTCGGAAGCAAACTCGAGTCAGAACCAGCACGAAAAAAAATTGTGCTGATTCAATACGAGAACATCAGCTGTGTTTCCATTGTGTGATATAGGTACATGAAACTAATTAAGTATATAGTCGTCAGCATGAAATAAAATAAACAGTGAAATCAAAAATAGTTTAATTTTCCCAAAAACTATAACTTAATAATTTTATAAAAATACGTACAATAGTTTATTGCCATTAATTTATAAACATAAACTTACTCAAGCCTTTACACCTAAAGAGGTCAACACGTTTTACCAGTTGTGCTTTAAATCCCACATATTTGGGAACAAGCCTATTAACGTTTTCCAGACACATTTCCAGGCCTTATGCTGCAACTGAGAAATTTCCTATAGACAGACCCGTCACCATCTATATAATTAAAATTTAAAAGCACTTGATTTTAACGTTATTTTAATAACGACTTTTATTAATTAAACAACATAGCTTAGGTATAACCGTTATTATAGTTGAACATTAAACGTTACACGAGCAATCGTTATTAATCGTGAACGCATCTGTAGAGCATGTCTGCCAATATAACAGAACAGTAATCAAACCAGTGCTACCAACCAAAAGAAACCTAACGTCATGTGCTGGTATTGCTTGGCTTGCTTGCTTTACGCTTTCTTTACTTTGCTTGTACGCGCGTCGTCAGACAATCGGATTGTTTATGTAAAAAAACATTTATCGCATAACATATAAATCGGAATAGTTGACCCGAATATTCGTTCTAATAAAACGAAAATACATTAAGTTGCCGACAACACAATATATATTGTGAAAGTGACAGTAAGATTCGACATAGTTTTTGTGTGATTATAATGTTATTTCACATATTCACGATTACCTTCGGTTTGTTGTGTCGTTGACGTTAAAAATGCTACATGCGGAGTACTATTCGCATATGATGGTGGACACTTGATTGTGATGATGTTTGAAGCGGGATAAACGCATCAGCAGTTATAATGCAACACGAGTGTGCAGAGGCAGTTAGGAATAACTTCGAGAGGCGGAAGCCAAGTAAAGTTTTGAAGATCGCCGAGAGTTTCACCAACTTGGACGAGACGGCGAAGGCGGGCCGGTTCGTGCGGGGTCCACATTCGAAGGTCGGCAGGCGGTACCGCGAGGGACAGGATAGGACGAAGCGTGTTGTGTGTTGTGATGATGATTGTGATAAGGAGTCGGGTGTCAGTGAGGATTACGAAAGACAGGGTGATAGGAGAGTGACGGGCTCTTCCTGCACTGCACTAAGGACTGCTGTAGCTGCCTTGTACCCATTCGATGACTTCATACTGGAGAAGATTGGGACCGGATTCTTCTCTGAAGTGTTCAAAGTAAGTGCCTGTATACTATTTTACTACTCTTTTTTATGGGTATTTTTAGAGAATTTTTCAAAATCTGTGTAACTATGTTCCAAATTTATATATGAAAGATTTTATGAGACATTAAATTAAACTTCACAAAACGAAATTTGTGAGATGGATATAACAAATGCGGCATAACACAAAAGAAGTTTATTGACCTGACTGCTCAGCTGTAGACAATGTCAACATTTAGTTGCAAATTAAATGTGCAAAACTAGTACAATATTCAAATTATTCCCAAGTAGAAAAAATAAGTCTGTACAGTTTCTAATCAAGGCTTTCTGTTTTCTCATATTCATGTGTGAAAAATTTACAAATTCAATTCTTATGTTTATGAATTTTTTGGTCGTTAATATTGGTGTAGAAAAAACTTAATATATTCTGCCTTGGAATGAAAAAAATAGGTATAAATAGAATGGCAACGTTAATGACATTAAATATTACATAAATACATACATAACCTCACACCTGTATTCCCCGAAGGGGTAGGCAGAGGTGCATTTCTGCACCCACATTTTGCCAGTATGTATCAGTCCCATGTAATAGGGGGCAGGCCTATTGCCACTTTCTGGGCACATTTCCAGACTCCGGGCTGTTACTGAGAATTTTCTAATGAAAAAAACCTAATAACAATTTGCCCAACCTGGGACCTGTAGATTGCACAGCACATACTTGTGCAGCGAGACCCTGAGGCATTAAATATTACATATCATTATATAAAATATTGCACTATAAAAATATTTAGAAATAATGCTTTATTTGGGTGACTGTTTAATTTGGGCTCATATAAAATATGGATCTAATCTAATAAGAAAGTATTAGTTTGAAATTACCTCAAGCAACTCAGTCTGTTTTTAAAGTTCTTATCATATTTTTAGGTAAAATATGACTTTACTGATTATTAATTCCTAAGGAAAGATTATAAATGATATGCTGATAAAATTATTCACATTCTGGCATGATATAGACAAATGTGTCAAAATTTTATGAGTGAAATAATTCTTTGAAATTGTACAAAGGTTTAGCCATTGACAGAATCTTAACTATACTAATAAGAATATAGCAAACCAAAAGGACTAAGGAAATCTATAATTTGCTTTAAAGTCAAGTAAAGGTTAAGTAAGTTACATGTTTATTCACACCTTATTAGATTCTTAATAATGAGGTCCTGATAATTAACAATAGTAATGTTTGATCACATCTCATTTTGGTACAAATAACACTTTCTAAATCAACTAACAGATGTAACTTCATCATTATAATGGATATTTTTTAAATGCTATAAATTAGTAAACAAGAAAATAAAATACAGAATTGTATATACCCTTTAAAACCTCTAATAAAAGAAAATTTAATACTAAAAATTGTACTTTGAAAACAAAATAATAACACATTTTAATGTTTATGCAACACAAACTCATGTAATTGACACTACTTTAGGTTTTTATGAGGGTGATTATTGACTGCCTCACATATTTTAACCGTCCCAAGAATATTTCTCTCCATATATTAACTGTACTTGCAGTTTGACTTTCACAACAGATGTTATTTGTATTCTGTATTAAATAGTTTATGTTGTGTTGAAAAATCTGAAATGATTATGCACAATGAAGTGAAATTAGTTATAAAACTAAGGTATTTTTAGGTAGATTTCAAATTTTGTTTTCATAATTTTATCATGCAAAAACATACTGTAGTGAAAAAAAATAGGTACAATAAGATTGTACCAACTTGGACAGTGTAATAAACTGATAGCTTTACACAACTCCATATGTAGAAAACAAGGCAGCAATACATGAAATTTATAATAGAATATCTGATCAAGACCAAGAGATCTTGTAAAAATACAAAGTTACAATGAAATACATACAAAGATAACAAAATGCCAGACATTATCACAGTGAATTTTCACAAAATTTGCTATAAGTATGTAAAAGACGCTGCCAAATTCAGTAAACAGTTTACATTTAATCAGTCATTTGGCACTTGGATACCTTTTGTGTGGAATTTAAATTCAAGCACAATGTTGGCTAGTTGCCTTAGTACAACATTCTTGTTGGAATTATTGTAATTTATAACGATTGTAAATACACAGCCTAATGAGGAAGAGATTGTGATGTGATTATCTGATGAGAGTAAATTGATGTGTGTTTAACTGTTTATGCTTCACTATACCTACATATATACTTGTGCTGGCACACAAGTTTGTTCTCACATTTTCAATTAAACTCTAAGGATTAAAACTTAAACAAGTTTTTGTATTGACTGTTATAATGAATATATATTTATTAACAGACCAAAAATAAAGACATTATAACAATTGATTTCTTTTTTTTATAATTAATTTCTTGTTTTGTTCTCCTTTTGTGATTGCATTAAAATAATTCCATTTTTATAGTACATTTAAACAGTACCTAGTTGATGCAAACTAAGTAGGTAAATAAAACTATAAAGGACAGGCTTTAACAGTTTATTTCCATTCCATGTGAATTTAATATATAAACAGTTCTTAACATACCTTATTATAAGATGATGTACATAAACATAAAGTGTTATTGTATATTGTCAGCTTTCATCATTAATATGTTTCCTTCACTTGTTATTGTATGCATCCTTTAATAATATGACTACCTTGAATGTTGATGTTATGACTAGTACTTTATACGAGTACATATGAGGAGGAGTGAGAATGCTCATACGAAAATAGAATTTACATTAAACAATACAGAGAGCTTAATGTTTTATTTCTTATAAGTTATTGTTTATCTTGCATTAGACTTGCTTCTCTATCCTAAGTACTACTTACATAGAATAAATGCTGAGAGTTGTTGTTTATTCGGTTAGAGTACCGTACGCGATACTTTTATCAAGACGCACCACGATTACTATGAAATGCAGTTTAATTACTTTATCGTGGCTACATAAACAAACAAAAAATAACAAACCGAAGACATACTATGCGCTCGAAGTGAAATTTTGATCGGCAAAAAATATATTTTCATACGGAATAAATCAAACAGTATAAGTCAAAAAGGTTTACGTAAATAACCTACATTAACGGTTGTCCATACCATAGGGTTACGTAAGGAGTAGTGTAACCATTTTTTACATTGCATCTTACTACATTCTGATATCGTGTTATCCATACGTAACGAGTTCGAACCGGCGACCTTGCAAGGTAAACGTTAATTAATCGGACCCGAAGGTCTCTATAATTAATACGCATAACTGCATGCCTTACACACGTATAATCGGTATTAATTTCCTAATTAAATATATATTTTCATACATTATACCACTTCTCATCCTTTTTGTAATCCGTTTTTTTTATTTAGAGGCTCATAGGCTCCTTTCAAATCAACAAGTGCCAATTTTGCTGTAGACAGAATATTTGATAACAACATCTTTAAGAGGTAACCTCTAAAGAATCTCCAATGAAAGCTGAAGTTTAACTATCTCTTTTGAAGTTACAGCGACCCGATACGCTGCTTAAGTCTTTTGAGGCAAAAAACTAGTACACTTGCTTTGGAAGTCTAGTGGCAATAAATGTACAAAAGAAACAACACGTCTTAAGAATACTATCTGTGCCTCCCAAAATACACTGGGTTGAGAATATTTTTTTTCAAGTTATTACTATATTTGTATAAAATGCAAATACATTACCTATCTATAAAGTATTTTATTTATTTTAGCTTTAAAGCAAAAATTATTCAATAGTGAAACGCTTCTTTTATTATCGGGTCGTTTATGGACAATGAGATGGGGTATTTTTCTTTTACGATCCCTTTATTTGTTCCCTTGTCACTTGCCCTCTTGTATCTAAAGTGGAAACGGTCCTAAGTAAAGAAAAGGTTTATAATAATTTATTTATACGGCTCTTAGCTGCCGAATAATAAATTATACGTTATAATGTATATTGTAGCTAAGCAATATCATATCTCTCATGCTTCTTATTCTTAAACCTTGTGTTTAATCCGAAAATTAAACTTGGAAACTTTTATTTTACTCTATATTCGAAATCAATACAAACATTATAATAGGATTTCCGCTAAAAGATCAAGGAAGGCATACTAAAGTAAATAATTAACACTGTTTTTCTATAAAAATTAAAACCAGCTATGAATATAAATTTCCATAAACACATCTATTTTATTTGCTCATTATTCTCAAGGCACGCTAGGAAATAGAATTCCTTCTCCTTCATGATCATACTAATTGATTGTTGAGTTAATATAATCACATAAACCATAAACAATATAGCATCCTCTTCCCTAAACACGCGATCAAGCCCATAACGAATAAGCATCGCATTGTAATTCAACAATAGTATGAATAATCACGCGCAGAATAATAAATTGAACTATTAAAAGGCAAACAATTCGCTAGATCATTCATTATTTATTGCATGAACGATTCGGTTTTCCTCGACCTTGGCATTCAGCTTGTAGCCGCAGCCAATCGTACTTTTCAGGGGTGTTACCTAATGGAATGTATCTCCTAAAGTTTTTATTATTTTTTAGTCTTTTTAAATATACTTGTTAAAAAAAAACTATGTTGTACCTAGCTAGCAAAGAGGTATCGGTGATATATTTTCAGGTTTGTAATTACTTGGAGAAGAGAAAAAAGATTTATTTATACTTCCTGCATTTTTTGCAGTATTGTCCTTTTATCGCGCTTCCGAGGAAGCTTGTGCACTTGAATAGTGATTTTTGAGGAAAGGTCGAACGATTTAAGGATACTTCCCTAATAGAACAGTCATTCTAATTTTTCCTTATCATGGTTTTTATCAATCTAATTTGCCATGTTTTATAGTATGAATATGGCGCGTCAGGATTACCTTTATTTAGAGATGATATGATTAAACAAATTTAAATTATTTAAAATTGGCGTGACTGTATAAAATCTGTTAAATATATTCTTCCCCAAAATTAATAGATAAAGATGAGTTCCTTTTTATTTTATTGAATGACATTTGATGTTCTCTTTACATTATCTTAAGCACATTGACCTTGTATCGTATAAACTAGTAATATGTAACCTAGGCTAATCAATATCGGTAGTAAATAGTGTTGAAATAACATAGCAATTCATTATGAAATAGTTATCTATGACCGCGTAGGTTTATTGCGTGGATGATGATAACGTAGAGGTATTTATGAAATGTGTCAGTGTTTAAGTTGTGTTAAGTTGACCCAATTAGTGAAGAGGTTGATACAAGCTTTGATGAGGTTTCAGAGTTCGATTTCAGTACGGCCTTATAACATATTAAAGCAATTTATTCGAAATAAAGAAATTTAGCCGAAAAAAATTGCCGTATGGATTAAAAAAAATGATTTTAAAATCGCATGCAGTCTTACTATACATGTTGTTCTTATTATTTGACTATTAATTAAAATTATAATTTTTTCTCAAAGTTTAAATTAATATTTTCACTAAACAGTCACAAAACTACGACCAAGATACGCGTCTTCACGTTGTGAAAAATGGTGAGAGGGCCCATTAGGCAATGTAAAATACAAATTTAATTTCGCCTCGAATAATTATGCATAATGATCACACATAACATTTTCTTTATTTTTGTTCTTCGTTTATTTTATCTTCAAGTAGGTACCTCATTACAGAAAAAAAACTTATCGAGTTAAGTAAGTGGCTTGTAGGATAAAATATTATTTATGAATATGATATTATTAATAATATCGCAATAGTAGGTACGTTAACAGTTGACAAAGGCAATGGCACCGGGCCGTCGGTATCGCCTGTGCAAACACATTCGTCACGGGCGTTTGTAATTGTCAGCACAAGTGGCGATGTGAATGTTTCAGCACTGACATCATTTTGTTAATTCGCTCCATACGGCTTTTGTTTTTGTACAAACTTGTTATATTTGTTACAATGGGGGCTTTTGTATTGAAGGCGGTAGAGCGTGATGTATGCGTTGTCCAATTAAAAATCGCCTAAATAGTAGTCTTCTTAAGTAATGTGATTTATAAAAATTCATTGATTTTACCAAAAAGAAAAAAAATAGTTTTTGTTTGCAAATATGAATTGTTCTTGGCAAATCTATGAATATAGAGACAAATTATTCAATCATGTTTGCAATCGTATAGATATTGAATTTTTTTTTTAGTTTTAAAATTCAGAACCCATGACAAATAATCACATATCAACTTGCTAATAAAACGCGGCTCTCGAAAATACATATGACCTAATTTTGTCTGGAGTTAGTTGCGTCACAATTTTTATCCCTATTATTTGTAGTGAAATTAAGATAGACTCACATTCCTAGTCAGTTATACACGAAGCGACAGTTTTGAATATACATAGTTTTGAAAAGTGTGAATATAGTCAACGTTGTGATAAATAAATGCTTTTTGGCTAACTATTCTATGAATTGCTTTTGGGACCTTAGTTCTCTCCAAGCCAAGCATCCAAGCAGTGATGGCCTCGAGGTTTAGGCGCGCGGTCGAGAATTTCGGCGGTCGCAGGTTCAAACCCCAGGCACACACCTCTGACTTTTCGAAGTCATGTGTGTATTCACAATGAATTATCACTTGCTTTAACGGTGAAGGAAAACATCGTGATAAAACCTGCACACCTAAAAGTTCTTAGGAATTTTCTTAGGTGTGTAGTCCGCCAACCCGCACTAGGCCAGCGTGGTGGACTAAGGCCTAAACCCTCTCAGTTGTAGAGGAGGCCCGTGCCCAGCAGTGGGACGTATTTGGGCTGATGACGAGGTTCTCTCCAAGGCATATTATTTTACGGCGCGCTACTTAATAATTAAATGATGTTCTTTGATTGGATTGATTAATTTCCTTCAGTTTACCTGATTGTCGAAAATATTTTATCATTGTATCACACGGTGGTATGTCACACAAAGCCACCTTAATAATCATGTTATTTTGATGCTTAATGTTAAGGCAAATGAAAAATTATTTACCAAAATATCATCAAAAAAATTACCTGTATTGCAATAAAAAGTAGACATAAAGAAATCCTTGAGCGTAACACGCACGTACTACATACGGGCATTTCCTTTTATAATACTTAGCGATGAATCACGCTGTCGAGTTTATTTCCTGCGAATACGCGAGTGTTACTAAAGGAACTGAACTGAGGAAATGAGCTAGGGCGTGCTGTGAGGTCTATTGTATGGCGGAGGTCAACCGGCGACCTCTTGCCGAAGTAGGATGGTAGCCGTTTGGTGGTAACCTTTTTTGGGATTAGTTTCTAATGTGTGCCAACTTTGGACAGCGATTATGTACTTTGAGGGCTATTAAGTACTCTTGTTACGTATGGAAGATCATCATTTATGAATCAAGTTCATTATTATAATTACCAATCTGATTCCTTAAGAAGCAAGGCAAGCATATTAAACGAAATGCACTGTAATATTAATATATTTTTGAGAGGATGTTTCGAAATTATTGCGATGCAACTTTGTTAAGTACAAAAGGATTTTAAAGTTACTTACCACAAAGAACACATAAAATAAAAATTCCACAGCATCTTGCTGTTTTGTGGCTTGAAAATGAGGGCACATATCTGGTTCACAGTTATGATATTAGGTAATATACCTATATGAAAGAAGTCAAACATACATTGACGCAGATTGTATTGCAGGGAGCAATTAAAATATGATGAAAAATTAATATCGAAAAAGAAAGCTCGAATATGTATGAAAAAATAAAAATTATAATTTCGGATGCAAATATTCGTTTAGTTTTTCGAACAATTTTATTTGCTGAAAAATTTCTACTGTTAATTTATAATATGCCAAGCAAGTTTTTGCCTCCGAGTATCTCTTCAATGTATGTTTGACTGATTTAAAAGATTTTCGTTGGCATAATATTGCTAATCATATATGAAACGATAAATAAAACATCGTCGCGTCGGCCGACTCTAAATGGCGAACATGCTTTGATTCAATTAAAACTAAATAACCACGATTATACCTATGAACTAAAATATTATTCAGCTACATTATGAGAGGTTGGTGTTTAAAGACGATTTTATTTAATTACCTTTTTTTATGAAAATTTTGTTGTAGAAGGATGGCCAGACTTGTGTCAATATTATCAGGTTTGTAAAAATATATGTCTAAAATAATCGCAATGAGGCACAGAGGTAACTTGAATGATCTTTTTAAACAATGAAAACTGTTATCATACCTTTCACTTTAATCGTATCATAACTGTCACTTGGTTTGATATTGAAATGAATGATAACAGTTGAATCATCGCCGTCTCAATGTTTTTTAAAGTTATCTAACATAACGATTTGGAAGTTGTTTACTAGATACAATGCCAATAATGTGATGAGGTTATTTCTTAAAATTTAAAATTTTACTTATATTATATTCATCAAAACAATTTTCATAAATACGTAAGTACTAAAATACATACGTTGAAGAATAAAATGGCGCTATAAAATTAAGTATTAAAACCTTGGACTCACATAAAGTTAAATTCATTATCATGTTTGTGTCAGAAGCGTAATTAATTATAATTCCGGATTTAACGTTCTCAGCAAATTTAAAGACTTTTCCATGCAAGGTATGTGATGTTCCAGATTTATGAAAAAGGATAAATAATACTGTACATATTTATATCCAATCATTTTATGCCTTATTTGCCACCAAACGGAGTTACTAACTTCTGGTAAACTATATTCATAAACTATCATTGAAATTTGTGAACATATGTTATACATAGCGCTTTAGCCTTTCGCCATTAATCGGACAAAAATAAGCATTTATTTTTCTCCGCAATGCATCACCTCGTTTATCAAATGGTATCTAGACAGATCTGTCACGACGCAGCTCTTTTAATCACGGGTAACATGTGTTTTTTTTTTCACGCTATTAATGTACCTTTTTAGTTCTGACACTCGGCACGATTTTGTTTTTTCTTATTATGTGTTTTTTTTTCTCATTTCTAAGTTATGAGTTGAGTTATTAGCTAGGCTGATTCTGTGTGTAAATATACATACTATAAATCTGTATACTTATTAGAGTATCATACATTTTGCACGTTGCTCGGAGCATCGTCAAAATTAACCAGCTTTTATCGCGACTTTGCTTTCATAATACTTTTGTTAATTATTTTAAAAAATACCAAAAAATGTGACTGCCTCGTGGTCTCGCGGTACAAGTATGTGCCGTGCGATCTAGAGGTCCTGGGTTCGAATCCCGGGCCGGGCAGTGTTATTGGGTTTTTCCATTAGGAAATTCTCGGTAACAGCACGGAGTCTGGATTTTTTTTTATACTGGCACGGCAAAGTGACTCCACTGTACCTACCTGATGGTAAGCACAGTGGAGTCCAAAAAATTAATACCGACCAGCGAGAAACGATAATAGGCTCGCCCCCTATTACGTAGGACTGATACATACTTGGCGAAATGTGGGTGCAGAAATGCACCTCTGCCTACCCCTTCGGGGAATACAGGCGTGAGTTTATGTATGTATGTACCAAAAAATGTTATGGTCATCGATCTAAAAAAATTACAATATTTTTTTTATGATCACTTTAAAAATTTTGGATTATGACTTCACCCAATCATTACTTAAATATATATTGCTATAACAAATAAATCAGTAACAAAACAAACAAAAAAATGTTTCCATGTTTTTCACATGATATACATTTTACATATACTCTGCCGTGTTATATGAAATACTTGTGATATAATTATTACCGTCGAGGAAGCTATGTAGGACAGGATGTAGCCTCGGCTGTGTGTACAAGGTGTCGCGTTGAAACGGTCCTGTCACACAGACAGTTGCGGTTAAACGATATTGACATGTGATGCGCCGCAGTGGACGCGTGTTTTTAGACCTAGGGATACATCAATTTTACTACAAATTTAAAACAATATGTTCATAGTTCATGCGATTCCATTAGGACCTATTTTTTTCCGGTGCTATAAGGTACCATAAACGTTCAGGGTACGTTATCAATCATATGGTTTTATATGGTGTTTTTAGACTAATTATTTATGTACCTATTAAAGATTCCTATACATTACAGTATTGGTATTGGATTTAATGTCATAGGTATTCTCAGTCAGTCTACTTTAGGGTGATGCTGAGATTAATGTAATTCAATCTGTTCGATAGGTGGAACAAAGGTGTGTTTATACGATACGCAGATTTAATTTCAAAAAATTATTTTAATAAAACGTAGTCATTTAAATCAGATGAAACACCGTGAGAAGTAAACTGTAAACACATCCTCAGTATCGTATACAAACTCACTATCAATATTACTCTTGCCGAAGGTGTCAAAAACTTGGAAGGACTCTTGGTGCCTACCGCCCAAACCCGGAACAAATATTTACGCATCGCACAAAGGTTCAACCCAACAATGCGGCTGTGGCGATGGGTCACGTAGATCGGTTATCCACTGAACTCAAATTAAAATGTTAATTTGTTTAAATTCCGTTATTTTACAGGTAAATATTCAGTTCTAGGACCTTTTGACCAGCGGTATAAGTGTGCAGTGCATGATCAAGATATATTCTGGGTTGGACTTTTACCCAACGCCTTCGTACTTCCCTTCTTACATTGAAAGCCTCCAATGTTCGTTTGCCTTTCTGTAATATTAAATTCACTGTGACAAGGATGCCGTTTTAGCGCATAAATTGACGTAATCCAGCTTACGGCGCGACATCTACCACTCTCACTGAAAGCAATGTTTACATGGCATTAACTTTCTATCGTTTTCTGATCGTAATTTACAATCGTCATAAATAATAATTACATACCCACTCTTAGCAATCGACATCATCAGATCGCAAGAAAGTTGTTTTTAAGGAAACCGTTAAATTGTTACTGACTTTAACTACTTCAAGTGTAAGTGATATATTGTATGGGAAATAGTATCGGTTTAATACTTAAGACTCGTGTAAACAATATTATATGAAAATATCAACGTATGTAGTTTGTAGCAACATTCAAGTACCTACTATACAAAATATTGACGTTAGCTATCACAAAAATTAAGCCATTTCCTTTTGTGGATTTTTATGCGCTGCCTCATATGCTTATACATGATTTTTCGGAACAAAACATTTTAGATATTATGTATTATGAATTACGTGCAATTACCACAACGATGTCAGTAAAAGATATTTATTTTCGAGTAACTTCAATGCAGGTAATTCTATTTAAACAGCTTTATAGCGGAAGATACATACACTCATGATAAAAGGAATTCCACATATGATGAAGGATAGCCAAGTTTCAATGTCATACAAAAGGAACGCTAAGATAACACGATAACAGATAAATTGAATATAGAATGCAAAATATGAATTAATTCTTGAAGGAATATTATTATTGATGTCATATCGATACATGAAAACCGCACAATACAAGATAACAAACCTCGAGACTGACGCTAGAATCTCTACCTCATTGTGCAACTAGTCGATTATAATCAGTACTTGACATAAGATCTATTCTCATAGCTTATAAATATAGTAAAAAACTAACACATAATATTATTATAGAAAAAACTCCTCGTATTTTGTAATTAGGGAAACGTCATTCAACACAAATTAAGAGTTCATTTCACATGACAAACTTGATGTTACTCGAAACAATGTTTTTGTACGAGTTGTATTTTATTACTTTTCCAGTTCGACGGTAGTCTGGTTTTCCTCTGTAATGTTAAAAACATTATAGTTCAATATAGTTCAACATAATATATAGTTCAATAGTTTTAATTATATTTTGTGTGAAAAAGAGATTCATAAAAAGTAATGAACATGTATGCCATGTTTATCTGAATTTCCGTAAGCGATAAAAATGTAGATCTGTTTTGTTCATATAAGCATTTTTAATGTAGCTCTATATTTATAAGACTTATAGATATGTGGTTTTTTAAACAACTATTTTTAACGAATGCCGAAGGTCGTCGCACATAACTAATGTAACATTTCACGGCCGGTTCGCAGCGCTGGGTCCGTCATAATTTTCAGTTCTTGTATAGTATGTGCTAATTTGCGAGTGTACGTCTTGTGGTTAGTTAGAGCGTGCACGCGAAACCCTACTTAGCAACTGGTAGTTTTCTTGTTAGTAAACATGTACTCGGTATTAATGATCCGGCCGGCTGAACGTTTTGTAATGAAAACAAAAGGGGTTGCTTATGGAAACGGAAATGTGGTTCATATATTTTTAAATGGCTGTTTATTACTAACCCACCAATACCAATTACTTTTTAGAATATAAATAATGATCGTACTATTTGGCAAATACGAATCCTTATAATCTCTTAATAAGGACTTAAATAACTCAATATTTTTATAATTAAAATTTTATATTTTAAATTTTAACACAATAAATCTAAAAAAATTATCGCTTGGCTTTATTCACGCTTAGAATAATAATTCTAATCTATAGCAATGCTCTTTATTGAATTAAATACGTATCACCTTTATAAATACTAATTAAACATTTGCATTTGAATTGGTATTTTTAAATTAATTATGCACAGAAGCTAATTGTGTAACCTAAATATTGGGAAATGTCACTGCATACTAATGAAGCCACTTGTCTCATAGTTAGGTAAAAAAAAATTAATTGAAATCTAAATCCTCGTTTACATAATCATTATTATAATATGCACTAAGTTGCATTAATTACATTTCTTTCATATATTTTTTTGAGTATTAAGATTTTATTAACCTCCAACATACGAATGATTAATTAGTTATGTATGGAACGACGATAGTCGGTATTTTGGATAATTTTATAACCTCTCACTATAGTAATCTTCAATTACATTTCAAGTGTATTGAAAATTATTTGAAACCAAGATTTATCACTTTACAACCATAAATAAATCATGTTGAGCTCCAAGTCTAGACGTCTACAGTCAGCACACGGGAGTCGGCACGGCCGGTCGCACGGCCTTCAGGTTGGTCGCAGAACAGGCCCTATTAAACGTCCGCTTGATATGAGAAAGCTATTAATTTCAAAACCATATTGTGTCATGCGTAAACGTTAAAAGCGCGTGTTTATGATAGTGCCAACTAATTGGTTTTATTGGAGTTCAACCAGTCGGTAGTAAATTGTCTACATGTGACTGCGGAATGTTGTTTGACTCATCTGGGAATGCGGTGTATTTGAAAAGCGTATTATAACCATTTGTTTAGCGTGCCTCATTGCAACATCCTCAGCGTCTCCCGCTTATTACAAGCCAGGCACTACGACTATTCACCTAGTCCGCTATGTATTTTTAGTACCTTCTTCAAGCTCCATTGATCGCGTTGGCACGTAATTTCCAGTTCTCGGTCACGTCTCATTAGTTTTTATCTGTTATTTAAACAACACTAATCTAAAAATATGTAGTTATATTTTTCTAAAATAAATAAACGAAAACGTTTTAGGAACAGACCATTGAACATTTGCCACAACTATTAAAAATTTTGAAAGCAATTAAAATTATTATCAAACTTTTCGCTATAGTCACATCAAAACTGTCACTTGAATTTGATGTCAGTTTGGTCGTCATCGTTTTAGTGATATGTTTATAAGAGTACCTATCTTGCACAATTTATGAATGCCATTCATTAAAATTTGATTGCACTGCAAAACATTGCATTTTATTACTTTTATAATAAGTTGTTAATCATTATTTTTGGCAAGTAAGATTCAAAACGCAAAAAATCGTTTGAACTGTTGCCAATAATAAATACACAATTATCCTAACTACTTCTAATAAATTTACAGAAATTATAAATTCCGACTAAGTATTTTTTTGTAGTCCGCCAACCCGCACTAGGCCAGCGTGGTGGACTAAGGCCTAAACCCTTTCAGTTGTAGAGGAGGTAAGCCCAGCAGTGGAACATAATATGGGCTGATGATGATGATGTTTTTATTTTTTATCTTGTCGTGTTTCCCCTTGAAGAACTTATATTCTTACTAGCAACTTGGCCGAGCGACGACCGCGCGCAATTTAACAAAACGCACTCTGCCCTCTGATCCCTCTTACTTCACCCCCTTCACTCCACTTCACTGCAATCATAAATATGCATTTTTATACCTTGTGTAGCGATAAAGTCCTCAAACAATGTTTCATTCTCTTTTTTACACACTTGTAAGTTTTTTATTCGAGTCAAAAAGGAGCCCACGTCTACCAAAGTTCCATTCATCTCTATTATAAAATTACGTTAGTTACGTTCGGATATTAATCTATACGCGTTGCTTTAACGTTTTCATTAAAAACTAAAGTAAATTGGAAGCCGTAATAAAACAAACAGCTTTCAATAAGTCACGAAGCCATAAAGTAAGTAAATAGCGCAGAGAAGAGCTGAAATATCTCGCGGCTGTTAGTTTGTAGGTTACGCTGGCGCTCCGGCGGTTTCACTTATTTTCCCACAACGGCAAACAGATATAATACGTGTTATTAACACAGAACTCCCATGTTTCCACTGATGTATTTAAGTTCGTGATTCCGATGGCTTTCGAATGCATTTAGAATATTGTGCCGTTTTCGCGCAAGTTAATATTACCGGTCAGCTGAGATAAACATTCGTAACATTTGGGCTTCAGTTCATTAGTAGTTTCCGAGCGCTGGGAAAATGTTTAAAGAGTTTATATTTATAGGCTTCATTCTGTCCAAACATTAAATACCTACATACTAAAATGTTATGTATAGTTTATGAAGTCTTTATTAAAAGAAAAAAAAACAATTATGTACTCCGTCAACCATTAGAATGCACGAGCCCTAAACATTCAACGCGTCAAATAACACAAAAAAAATGCCTTATACGGAACTCCATTCACAAATTCAAACGTCGCGCATTTTTTCATGCGTTTTTTAGGTTAATGTTGTTGGCCGATATCAGGTGTCAGCCTTGGTAGCAAGGTCGGTTCTGTCCTATCGCTTGGTTTCGATAACTCTTCGCATAACAAACGCAACAAACCTGCATAGCTCTATAAATGTGTCATTGGCCCCGACAAGGTCGTGGACTAGATAAAACAAGCGATTAAGGACCTCCTTTAAAAAATAATCAATAAATCAATTCGATTGCCTGTATTTATACGTGCTTAGATTGTTATATTGTATCATATTTATCGTTTTTAGCTGGCTTGTGTCTCTCCCATGGCAATATTTGGCGCATGCGATCGTGAGGCTGTGGCCGATTCGCAAGTTAACCAACTTCTTCTCAAGCTGTCCTTCCATTGGGAAAGTCCCCGTAGCAGCAGATTCTGTAAATATATCCAATAAACGACCATGGAATTGCCCCTTAGTAAGAGTATTATAATTTCCAAAATGTGAGTTTTAAAATACATACAATAGAAGAAAGTATGCATTTAACTTATGTTATGTATGCTATTATTGTTTATTTTATTTACTGACTAGAATTGATTTAACGTTATAATTTTCATAAGGACATATTTGGGAATGAAAGTAGTAATAAAGCTAGCAGGTATTTTAAACTTCATCATCAGCCCATATACGTTCCACTGCTGGGCACGGGCCTCCTCTACAACTGAGAGGGGTTAGGCCTTAGTCCACCACGCTGGCTTAATGCAGGTGGGTGGACTACACACCTAAGAAGTTCCTAATAACTTTTAGGTGTGCAGGTTTCATCATGTTTTCCTTCACCGATAAAGTAAGTGATAATTCTGTGAATACACACATAACTTCGAAAAGTCAGAGGTGTGTGCCTGGGGTTTGAACCCACGACCGCTGAGATTCGCGACCACGCGCCTAAACCTCGCGGCCATCACTACTTATTTTAAGGTTAGCTCAATTCTAATATTAGAATTTCCGCGGCAATATTTAAGGCACCTCGTGTCTAGATCTTTCTTTCACCTTGTCCAGGTGCACGACAAATACCGCATTTATCCGTCCTGGCCATCTTCCACTTGGCTCATCCCTCCAATAGTTATTATCACCATAAAATATACGGTTAATTTGTGTTGTCAACGGATTTCTTGCGTAATTATATATGAAATAAGTGGTTAGCCAATGTTACGATGCGTCTTGGATACTTATTATGGTAATTTAAATGTAATCAACATAGACTAGAAATTGATTTAGTACGTTTCTATAGAGTTATGCTAACAATTATATTTATTCATTCGCATCTATAACTGGTGAACATCTTAATCAATGCTTGATGCTTTATACTTATTGAAGTAACTTTTATTCAAAATTTCCTTACCGTTAACCTGCAACGAAATTAATCAGAACCACATCAGTGTCCACTTCCATCTACGGCAAACTCATTAAGTTATATAAGATGGTACGCATTGCTATGAAAACTCTTTGGATAAACGAATCCAATTTCACGTGCATGTACAGGATTGTTTGAACTGCGTTTTATTGCAAATGTTGCGATTGGCTGAACCCATAATAAATCAGCATGTTGGTCGGTGGATTTAACGCATCGCGTGTAAAAAAATTATTAATCACTTTTGAATGATGTAACTTGGTAATATTTGCAGTTTTAAGTTCATAGTTTTTACGTAACTGGTGTTTCTCAATTATTTATTATTCGAATTTATTTAGATTTAATACATACGCTGCTCTCAATTACACACATTTAAATATTACGTAAAATATTTAGTGGGTTCGTATTCAAAATAACTACAATTATTTATATTACATTGCATCGAACATTAAGCGTTCTGCTTTGAAAAACATAGTCTTATGTTTTTATTTGACTATTAACTATATGCAAATAATAAAATTCATCCATTCTCTTTAATATAACATTTCATTATTCAATATTTCTGTTTTATCAAACCTCACACATTTTTTCTCTGTTGTGCTCTTGTCTTTGTAATTTAGACGCGAGTTCAACCCCCTAGCCTCATGAACGCGCCCTCGAGCCAGTTTCTTCGATTTTCTCCACCTTGAAGTGTCTTTAGCAATTTACAACCTGACAAGCCAGCTTTGCGCGATAACTCTATTTGAACTTGACAGTCTTTTCAAGTATTTATACGCAATAACAAGTGATTTGTAAAAAGTTAATGTAATTGTGTGAGACTTTTGGAAATTATCTTACTAATGGCAACTATGATAAGTAACCTACCCATTCATGGCCTTGCTCGGCCGTCGGTCCAATGCTGTTTAAAAATTCATAGTAGAACATATGTCTTCGCGTAGTAAAACGTTACGTCTACTCACTAGTGGTGCAACAGTTGAACATATTCATGTAACTAATTAGATAACGCATCTAAAAGCAGGCGTAATGTTTGCCGCTAAGTTTCACTCGTACATTTTCCCATCTGTTCTCAACATCTTCACAATAGAATAAACAACTGTGCTTGTGTGCCCAACGTTACCTCTTGTACTCGAATTTGATACTTTAATGAAAACACACCTAGAGCGAAACGAGTACGAAAGCCGATTATTTTTGTCCACTTTATGCTTCCTTATAATTGAAAAATATAGTACATTTATTTAGTACAGCTTTTCATAAGAAAAAGAGGGAAGCCGTTTCGTTTGTTAGAGTTTGGCAAGAACCATAACCCTATGTTATATTTACTACAACGTTTCTCTTTTGCACTTTTTGTTTTGTAATTTTGTGTGATGCGCGTTTTAGAAAATTTAATATATTTAAACAAGTAACGTGTAACGTTTTTACTTTCAAACTTAATATTTATGATTAATTTGTTTTATGACAGTAAATGCATGAGTAAAAGTGTGAACGAATATAAATTGATTAAAAAGTTCCAATTTCACTGGGAATGTATATCGAGTACGGTTAATTGCAACACTCGACAGTAAATAATTATCGGTTCGAGTACGTGTGGTAGCACGCAAACTTTCTTAATGGGGAGACCATGACTACGCATGATGTTTGAATGCAGATCTAAAAAGAATGGTCATCGTGCACCACACATCAACGTTGGAAAGTCCAATGATGGAAATCTTACCAGTGAAAGTGGGTATCCACTGGGTATCGGTTGTTTCCTACGCTGTTTCCCTGATCGTTCCGGTGATGAATTTAAACTATGAGGATGGTGCAAAATGGATGCTAAATGAAATTCGTTACGTGTGAAAGAATTATTCAACTTTGTTACGCCGACAATGCGATTGCCTAGTATCTTTGTTTTGTTGTTTACGGCCAGCCGGTGCGGACGTTGACTCCGTATTTTGCTTGTTAATTTCGCAAATTTAAGTATGTAATGCAATGCATCAGTGAGTTTGAAGAAATTGCAGTCTTCAACAGTTAGCTGACCGCATTGACACAATGATCTTTGTGGGATGTCAGCATTCATTTTTGCTGTAAAAAAAATAGGAAAACTTTGTTCAGAACAACATCAAATTAAATATTTGTTACGTATTTTGGAAAGGATAGACTAAACGATGCTTCAATGTTTCATCAAACAATAGTAGTGTTCTTAATGTTCTTTTGTTATTGTTTAACACACAAAAGCTATCGTGCTGGTCAAAATACTAAATAAGCGGTCCTGGATTTCCCTTTCACTTAAATAATTGTTCTGTGGAAGTTTGTAGCAACACGAACTCATTGTTTTTAATCTTGGAAATTGTTTTTCTAATTAGTATAGAATCGAGTCCACGGTAAACGGTTATTGGAAATCAAAATCGTTAGTAGTTGTATGTAGTAGTAGTAGATCAGACCAAATCAATGTTCATTTCATTAGCCTTGTCTACTAATCAAAAGCATTCCGAAGGCTTCGTCGCATAGCTACAACCGTTGTCCACTCAAAACGGATCACTTTGCACTTGAACTGTTTACCGACTTTCTATTTGTTTTCATACGAAAAATCTCATTGAGCTGCGTCGCTTACACGTTGCCCGCGGTACTCACTGCACTCAATTATCTAAATTGATGTGTGCTCAGCACTCGCATGGAGCCCATCAAACGGTCCCGCTGCCTCCGTCGCCGCTAATTCAATCAATTCCAAGCATAACTGCGGATGGAACGTCCACCTTGATTGCTCTTTAATAAAATTAAGCATAATTTTCTTGACCCTGTACTGCATTTCCGATAGAAAATAATGTTGTTTGATTTTTATTAGATCATTACATGGAGGACCAATTTATGGATTTTGAACTAATGAAAATAACTTTTAAGTTAATGTCACATGATCCATCAAGAGATTAAAAGGACTCGTAACACTAAATCTTGAAATAGATATTTACAAAAAATACAAGTACGACATGTAATTTCACGGTTTTAGTTGAGTTACGTTCTTTGGATTTTGTTTATTACTATTATTCTTTATATCCAGTTTAACGTTGACCGCGTAAAGAAGTGCCTATCAGGTTAATAAAGCACCGCAAATAGTTATGATACTGTGTAGTGCCTTGCCCTGAATGTATCAGGTGTCGGTCTGCAGCCAACCGCATTGGCAAATTAATTTTGTTGTATTAAATTTATGATCAAATGCATTTCAACATTCTTCATTTCTTTACAAAATATTGTAATTTCAATTCTGATCGAAGTGGAGATGTTAAAATTGGCCGTGTAGTCATTCAGTTCATAACAACACTGAGATTTTTGGATTTTCTCGTATATGTCAGCCTGCTTGCTCAAGTACTTCCTGTGCTCAAGCTGCAGTCGTAAGAAATTCATTATTCAAACTCCGCCTTATATAATAAATAAATTGAACCGTAATAGTTATTGCAGTTATAATTTTTTATACTTCCTCGAATCCCGGACGTCGAGGTCGCAACGCGTCTACAGGCAATCAAACTATTGCGGCCTGTACGCTCGTTAATTAATATTGAAGCTCATTAAAAACTAATGCCGGTTTTAATTCACACCATTAAAAATTTTACGTAAAATCTTTTGTATTATAATGAAACTGAATGAAACTGGAGCTAATTAAAGACGCGATATCTTTAGACGAAAGGAAAATTAAGTCGTTTATATTCAGGTCTTTTTACACAAGACTTGGCTTGATAAGTATCTCTTTTAAAAAGAAACGACTGATGGTAGACTTCCTTTAGATACGATATAGCATCACATAGATTAGTAGAATAAAGCTCTGCAGTGGAAGAAGTACATAATTCATACTTCTTGTTTTACTATTCACGAAACCACAATAAATATTCGATTTAGACTTGAGTGAGACAAAAATGATTTTCATATACACTAGTACATTATCCCTTTCCAATATTTACTGAAAGCACCATATACTAAGCTAAGCAGATGGACAGTCGTAATTCTCGCCACAATGGCACAATAATAAACGAAGTTATTAAACAGCAATTTATGGTCGAGATACGGATCGCGCAGTCTCCACTTATCTCATTAAGTATGAAGAGTCGTGTATAATCGTCAAAACAACTGACTCTTGCTTATTCGTGAGAACGACACAACAATACATCATAAAACTACATGTCATGCCACCATTTAATTCTTATTAGTTTTATATCTTCATATAAATATTTTATGTAAATTCGCACATTTTGAGTTGATTTTAAATATGTTTTAATTTGATTTCTGTTTTGCTTGTCCAAAAGACGAAGTCGATTTTCAATGATATATTGTTTAAGTGTTAGGATATATGTTAAAGGATTAAAAAAAGCTACATTCCCTGACCCATTAAAGCATTATGAACAAAGTAGCCCTGTAATACAGCCAAAGTTAAGTAACATTTTTACAGAATTAAACGACCTTGACCAATCCCAAAAAAAAACTGAATATCAAGCTATATTTTGTACTAAAATTAAATTTTCATGATTCGCGTCGCTACGAACTCCATTATGAAAGCAGCACTTCGGTCCAAATGCACTCGAATATAAATGCCTTAAAGACGTGTCAACATCCACCAACAGTAAAAACAAGTCGACATTCAGAGCGTTAAATTGAACTATCAACAATTTTACAATGGTCAATAGATGTTGTTCAGTAATTGGCGTGTCATCTGCAATTGCGTCGGTTTCCTCGATTGCTCTACAAGTTTTGACATTTTAATTTCGCTCGGCTTAAATATTATTGACGTTTATAAATTGATCTCACGCTATTGAACCTATCAAAAACTTACAAGTAGAGCGCATGGTATTTTTGCGACACTATGAAATTGAATATATCCATGGTATAATTCACTAGTATTTTCCTATAATCCTTATAGAATTAAATCGAATTCTATGAATGTAAAGCACTACAAAAGTGAAATAAAACAAAAAATATCTTGTTCCAGTGTAACGATATAGAACACTACAATCCTAATAATAGTATTTCGCGTTTCTTTAATCTCAAACTTATTACTTTTCGTTCAAAAGAAATAAATTGGAATTAAAAAGAGATGAGCCGTAAAAACCGCATTGCGGTCAAGAAAATTATTTTTTTCTTTAAACACTAATGGGTCTTCAAAAATTTCATCCATCTATTAACCACAAACTATAAAAAATATCGTATTTTTATTAAGTGACTTTCGCTCGTGACAACTTGGATGAATGATGATGAATGTCCTGTTTTTCGATGTAAAACATTGATCTCTAATGAATACAACATTCGATCGGATTGTGTTGAAAGCTTTAGTAAATAAAAACAATTAATCTTTACATTCACACGTCACACATATGCAAAAACCTCAATTCATTCGAGCCGTTTTCGTGTGTTTTTCTAAACAAATAAATAGGTATATCAAAATTCCACATCTCACGTCCGACAACAATTTTTGACCTGAAACATTCTCATTGTGCAACAATTATATAATTGAATAGTTAAATGCATAATAAACCGACAGACAAAAATTACGACACATCCCACGAGGTTGGCTCACACGAAAAAATTCACATTGACACGTGGGACCCGACACGGAGTATGAAAACTTTCACGCGACTTTCGCCCGGTAATTAAAGTTTGCTATTATAGAACAATAGCACAGAAGCAAGAAGCAGATCTCGATTCTATTGCCGTTAATTGTCGATCGGATCGCACACGCTTTCTATGTGGCGTGTACGTAAACTCGATAGATTTTCCCGATGCAAAACACCTGCCATTCTTCGAGTATTGATGGTAGTGGTGCAGGTGGTAAAAACAAACAACGTGCGTGCGCAACAATGGGGATTTTTTGCTCAAGGTTTCGTTGGTAGAAAGTGATTTAGTTTTATTGTGCCTCGCTCGAACTTCTGTAATTTATATGAATTTAATTGAGATTCTCTTTATTATTAATACGCATAGAAAAAAAAAACCAGTCATTATGTCTTAATTAAATAGTAAGTTATTAATCTATTCCCGTTTTTTGTCATAGTTTAGTTTCTTATATTGTACGAAGTTATCCTATCTCTTATCTGATCCTGGCGTTCACTGAAGACAAATATTTGATCAGGATCACCTCGTAAAATTGACTCCCGGCGACTTCCTTGCGTGACGTTTCCCACACTATTGTAGTAGATATTAACTCATTTACATTTCTTTTGAATATTGATTGGTATAAAATTTTTACGATATAAAAAGGCCAATAGTAAAACAAATTAAATCAAAGCAATGTTCGTGCAACATCACATCCCAGTTTTATTTCTGGTCTTAATATGACACAAGAAATGGGACGCCAATCGAAAAGTCTTAGCGGCTATGACCAAACAAAAACGCATACGACTCTGTATGTTAATTTTAGTTTTGCAATCATACACAAAGCTTATATAATATATAATAATAATAGGATTTTTACTCTAAAGATCAGAGCAAAGCTCTGTAGTATTTCGTTTCTAAAAAAAATTCGACTACCGTTAACAGTCAAATAGTTAAATATCTGTTTTAACATTATATTGACTTCGTATGAGAAAATGACTTGAAAATATTAACTTTGACAGATTGGATGCACGTTAGAGCTGGCATTGTTTAGCGAAGCTGGCAGATTATGGTTTCCGCGTCTAATCTTCTTAGATTAGAGCCTAGATCCTTATCTAGACCTCAGTCTGAGACTATTCATATCAAATTAACGCAAAGGTATTTAGGAACCAGGCCACTGCTTTCACTTTATTGTGGCCAAATAAAAATTAATAACATCCTTTTACGCAAAATATAAAGTCATTATTCCGTTTCCTTTATTGTCTTTATGCAATCGCATTATGGGTAATTCCAACACATGAGCCCTAATAAAGGTTAAAAGTAACCATTCTCGTATTAAGTAATAATATATTATATCTCCAAAAAATCAAAGAAGAGATAACAGTTTGAGAAATAGTAAAGAACGCTCTATTGGACAACCTCTAAACGTCTTGGACTGCGATCATCAGAAGCAGGGTGGTCGTTCTGCCATGTAGGGCTAAAAAAAACTATATTCCTTTCCACTAGACCAATGAATAGACTACTAGATAATGTTATTAAATATATGAAGCACCGTAGTAAGCGATACGGCGGGATACTTTCACGCGTGTCAAATTGGTATACGCTTTCATCGTGTACGATTATGGAAAGTAATTTTTTCTAATGATACATTTCCTTCCGATTTGTGGCCTTGTTTAGATAGTTTCTACGGATGATTGTGCGTTTATCAGCTCGCTCGTAAGTTCTAATATAACAACTGTCATTCTTACGTGTACAAAGAGAAAGATGCGATGAATAGCTTTTTTTAGAAACTTATTATAACATGCCATTAATTATATTATGTGATCGCAGTTGAATTTATAATTCCACTGTATTTAATGGTAAATAATAAAATACCGCGTTGCCTTCATGCGGGTATTTAATGGCGAAATAAATATCAATGCAGTCAAAGGCCCAGAAAAACTCATATTGGCAACCCATCATCATCATCAGCCCATATACGTCCCACTGCTGAGCACGGGTCTCCTCTACAACTGAGAGGGTTTAGGCCATAGTCCACCACGCTGGCCTAGTGCGAGTTGGCGGACTACACACCTAAGAAATTCCTAAGAACTCTTAGGTGTGCAGGTTTCATCACGATGTTTTCCTTCACCGTTAAAGTACGTGATAATTCATTATGAATACACACATAACTTCGAAAAGTTAGAGGTGTGTGCCTGGGGTTTGAATCCGCGACCGCCGAAACTCTCGACCGCGCGCCTAAACCTCGAGGCCATCACGACTTACAATATATTCCATAAACGAACAAGCTAATTTTTATCACAGTAATCAGTCTCTAGTTGTCTATAACTGGAAATAATGGTCTCCAATTGCAATATTACATTTCGATCTCTATTCCGCCAGGCTCAATAACTCCTACCACCACTCAATTCCAATACAACAATGTGTTATTTATAGCTACAAAAAATCTAGAAACAGTCATTACCGATAAGTAAGTAGATCTACCGTATTCACCCATCCGGCAACCATCCGCGTCGAATCGATCCGCTCGCTCCGCCTTTCTTAACACTTGCCTTTTAAATCAATTACGTTTCTTTAACGGCTCAAAACAAAACAATAGAATGGAAAGACGGCCGATACACATAACTATATTTACAACTTATAAAGATATAAATATAGTTACAGTATAGTTTTTATTATGTAGTAATCATTAATAACATAGAATCAACATCGACGACAGATAAATTGTGTTTATTGAACTTTGCACCTTACCATGGCGGTTGACGACACAAAGACTTGTCGCAAAAAACAATCATTTAGGTAGTAACGTCATAAGGACAAGAAATAAGGAATACATTTCCTACAAAAATATTATATGTACATATAATATCTAATATTATATAAATACAACTATGTCCTCCTCTCTACATAGCGCCTGTACCAAAATCCATGAAAACGTTTGAAAAAATTTAGCTTCAATTATAGCATTAGTTTAGGTATTGTATTTTTATATTTATTGTTAAGGATAATAGGGTATAAACCTGCGTACTTAACAGTTCTTGGAAGGAAGTCCACCAGCCATAACTAGGCCAGCGTAGCGAACTAACGCGTTTGTAACTATAGAGGTAGGGCTCGTGCATATAATGTATTTGGCTTCATATACACATAAGATTTATTTGATACAGAACATAAATATGCAATTGTACCATATTAATAATAATGTTATCAAAGATTACTTTTTACAATCATCCGTAGCTTGATGTTACGACATAATACTGCGCTAAAGACAATGTTCAATATTATATGTATATGATAGACGAAACGACCGAACCAGATCCAATGATTTATAGAAGCGTTTGGGCTACAAAATATTCTTTTTTTACTGGACTTCTATGGATATAATTTACATATAAAATTAAAGTTTGTTTTAAACTTAATGGGAACTGAATAAGAAAAATCTATTTTAGTTTGCTTACAACACAAATCTCTTTATGTCAAATTTATAAAAATAGTTTTTGTCGTAATATATTTCGATGTCTCTTTGAGACCTCAAAAGAAAGATCCCTACAATGATTTATGGAACTGTCTAGAATAATCCGTGAAACTTCGACGGTCGAAATGAGATAATTACTGTTGCGCCTGTGTGCGTACGTGATAAAATTGGCGTCCACACTTCCACGGCAGTAATCTTTTATCTCGACGTTTTGAAATGATATTTGACATATAATTAGGGCTTCCACTGTGATTAAAAGTCAAATACAATTTTTTTTACCTACAAATTTGTATAGGCGATTAAAGTAGATAATGAATGAATGTTCAATTGAATTGCTTTATGCGTATGTTTTGTGCAAGTGTAGTCAATTTCACAGCAGTAATTCTATAGACTCATTTATACCTGTCGCAAACTTATAATTTAAGATGACATTTAATTACGGAGGCTTTTGTGGGATGCGAGTTGAATAGTAGTTTGAATAATACGTAGTTAAAGAACGTCATAGCAAACAGTAATTGCATTAATTTGTTCTATAGTTTATTACGTCGTTGCTACTATTTGACCACAAATATTCGTGCTGCCTTAATGAAGAACCAGATTAAAAACGATGAGCCAGTTCCCATACTAGCTGTTGAAGGTCGATAAAATCAAATCGCCAGACAACCTTCAGGCGATGTGCCATTTATCGATAGTTATACATTCCATTAAACGATTTCCATGCTGCGTAAAAACTCATATAAATCTTACCCAAAAATTAAAAGACCATTTACAGCAATCGTATTGAAGATTTACGGCGCAATACTTGATAACCATTAAAAACTACGCGAAAACCAGTCGTGTGGCCTTCGCTGCGTACCAAGTTAAGTCGGCTAGTGTACAGTAGACAAACAATAAGAGATCTACACTGGCGCTTAAGCGGCGCACGGGCCATTGACCCCCTCGCCGCGGGTACCAAGTTTCATAAACCGATTTACATTGTACGTAACCGTTGTGTATATTTTTTCAATTGTTACGCCGAAGTACATTGGCTAATAAGAAATAAATAAATACAAGCCTTCATGAACTTAACTCGCGTCGAGTAAATGCCAATAAGCTTGCTTAATTATTTCACTCCCCGATATAATATACTGAGAATGTATTGTAAAAAAATGGATGATACAACTCGCCGTTGCATTTTTTGATGAAAGTGCTACTACAAAAATTCTTCTTGAGACTTTACAGGTGCTGTGACGACATAAAGTGTCCGTGGTCTTGCATTAAGTGCCGAAAATTCACGGCTTCAGCAAATTCATTGTCTTATGTAGTCTACAACTCATAGATACTGAGATTAATATATTTCTATTCTATCAACGATTTCTCGTAACTCATTCTTCAATATTAATTAAGGTAATGCTTATGAAACTACAGGTAGTTCCAGCGATTCGGTCTTTAAGTACTCCGCGTGGAGTACTCCCATTGGCAAGTTTTGTAGGAAAAATTTATCCACATCTGCACGCTTTTAAAACTCATCCATTCCGCGTGTGAATGAACTCTGCATAGGCGGAGTCTGCGGCCTAATTTTGAAATTGATAAGATAGTGTCAAGATTATTTTGTATGGGTATTTGCAAACACTGTTTTCCCTTTATTTCATCCTAGATAGCGATGTTTGAGATGAAAGGAGAAAGTTGTATTTTAAATAAATGATAAATTAAGTTTGAAAATTCGTGAGGTAAAAATATTTAGGCTTAATTGAGTCACCCTCAAAAATTAAGATGTTGATCTTAGCTGCAATGAAAACATAACCAGTAGTGATTTATGAGATATCGAATGCATAAATTATGAGTAAAAACAAATGAATGCGATCTGTTTGTTCAAATGTTAATGCTATTACCCTTTTGGCTTAAGTACAGATCAAAATTACTTTGTATAAAGGCCCTGTTTTAAGAAATAATAAAGGATTAAAATACAGAAAGAGCATAACACATGTATTTGCCGTACTTAACATATAGACTAGAATTATAAAACTGCAGGAGACCTACGAACTGCACGGCCCATAGAAACGAAAGAATAAGCCCAGCCAAGAATGTAGTTATTATTTTCTCTTACAATAAAAAGTAAAATTCGCGGCGTTCATGATTATAACATTATGTTTTTTTATTACATACTTGTATTCCATGCTGAATTTCTATAGTCGCCTAGACTAGAGTATGGTCTTATTGAGTTTTTAATTCAAAAGCCATTTTACACTAATCCGAAACCAAATAGTATAATTATCTAAAAATTGATTATCACATCCTACTAGAATGTTTGGTTATGTCTGAGTGGTAAATAAAGCCGTTGTACCGAATTATATATTAATAAGCGTGTTTCTTAGAATACGCATGCAATACTTATAAATAAAACTTAACCGCCATTGATTCTCTTCTTTTACATTTATCGATCTTTTTATTCATCATTTATGCGACAAGATGGTCGGACAACCTAGTTAAGGTCGCGGGACGTCACTGGTTGCAGGCTGCTTCCAACAGGTCCCTGTGGAAGTCATTGAGAGAGGCCTATGTCCAGCAGTGGACTTCCATTGGCTGATGGATTGGATATGCGTTTAAAAATATTTGAATTCAAATACCACGTGTCTGCTGATAGCTATAGCAAAACCTTTTACAGCGATCTTCAAACCACCAGACAAAACTGTTAAAGCAATCAGTTTAAGAGTAGAATTCAAATAATACCGGAAGTATGTGATCAATAAAACAATAACATTGGTTGCTTGGTCTATTTATCTATGTCATAACTAGGTGGCTCTTATAACGTTATCTAATGTCGGTCTTTTAATAACTTCATAGCTTGAGCAACATTAAGTGTTTAGATACGTAATTGTAACACATTTAAAATGGTGAGCACGTTACGCCCGCATTCGCTAATAAAAAATGTTTTGTATCATTTATATTATTTTGTTGCATTATGCAACGCAAACAATGTGCCCCTCGCGGTTTTCGTTTTTTATTGGCACATACCGTACTTACCGGTTTCTGAACGATGTTATTGCAAGAAAGTTCATTTCATCGTGCCGTCAAGCGTTCGCGGATGTACGGTGTTTATTTTATAGGCAATATATTAAAAATCTTACAAACAATAAAGCGATAATTTTATGTTATGCTTCTAACTGCTACTACCGTTCCGAGGGTACCAGTATTAAACTAGAAATACTATGTTTACTGAACGTAATGTATTCAACGGAGTACGAACATTTCGAGAGCATTACAAGTCCAGTGTCGTGGCCCCCAGTTTCGCTACGTGGCCGACGTCCCTCCAATCCAGATGGGAGGTCACCGAACCCCGGACAAAGCGGACCGGAGATTCCTTACACCTTGTTACCGGTAATTTATTGCTATCCCTTCGAGTGCTAGACGCTTTGGTACAATGTTGTGAAAAGATGATGATTTACTACTCAATCAATAACAAAGTAATTACACGCTTGATGCATGTGTTAGGTTTAGGTAGTTAGGAAACCTTCTAACATTAAACTTCAAATTACTTTTGCGTGTATTAAATTTTGTTTTCTGAAAATATTACTGTCTTGATTCTAAAGTACTTAAGATTAACTTATATTACCAAGCCTAATGTAAAAAAATATATATTTTAATCTCAATGTCCTCTTCCATATTCAAATAAAAATGTATTTAGGATTCTCGCAAGTTTATGGTACAGTTACGACTTACTAAACACATTTCATAAATAAAAAGAATACGGTAATTCATAGAATCTGATTTAATCTCACCGTTACAAAAGTAATTACTGTTATGGCTGTTCTAAGGATAGGACGTTTACATGAACGTTCTCTTGTACTCGTACCACCAAATAGCATTTCTCAATACCAAAATAAACAGACATCAGCAAACGAAAAGTACAATTCAGTTAGTTGTCCACAATCCGATGACGGCGTGCAAAGAACAGGTTCCGCACCAAGAATGCGCCATCTAACCCACCATCCCACGCACAACAAATTGAGACATATCAATCGTTGTCTCTAACCATTCGATAATTTATCACAATTCTCCCCCAGTTAGCCTCAACCGAAATGCTCACGCAACACCCAAATACCGGCGGCTCCGTTATGTAACAGTATGGGTGGATGCAATTATTCGTGCTTGTTTTTTTAGTTCTGCTTTAAATACAAGGTTATCCCATTGTCACCTGTGGCTGTTTCTGTGGTCGAAGTCATTAGCGAATAGATTATTTCATTTTACTTTTGGTTACGAAGGTTTTTGCATAAAATCCGACTGAAGGTATTGTTAACAGCGCCGTCTGTAAATGTTACAAACTGTCTGTTTTACTTGGTAAAAAGATTTATTCTTTTGAAGTTTACAAATTGCGATATTCGGACAGACTTACATGCTATATTTGCGGATCGTCGCATCTGGCTTACGATCAAAAGAAAATTTTGATTACTCGAGTTATACTATTTCGTGTTTTTAAACTTTTTCCAACTTAATACTCGTAATACGTTATTTTGACAAGGTCGTTTAAAAATTAAATTCAGCGCACTATGTTGCAAGATCGCCGTAATAAATTATATTTAAAACAGGTATTTGCCATTCTACAAGATGACACAATCAGCGTCTCGACCTTGATATTTAATAGATTTGAACGAGTCTCATAAAAATATCCATCAGTATTAATTAACCGTAAATCAGAACGATGCGCGAATATCATTAAGCCATTAATGTGAATTCGCCATTCATTCGATTTATTATATTAATTTAATCTCTTAATTGTTTCCTGTTTGGATGCCGTTTTTTAACTTTTGTGTATTTTAATCATTTTTTACTCCATATCTCCGTTTGTTGTATAACACGATATTACAAACATGTTTATTGACAATTAGGAAATCCTGCACCTTTCCTTCGTGATGTGTTTATGTTGGCTTAATAAGTTGTCTTTAATTGCTTTTGGATACGTTAGGTGTTTTGTGAAAATAAAAGTGACATGTTAGACAACTTTATATGTATCAAGGTGAATACAAAAAATGTATAAATAGGTCAAACACTAGTCATTGGAATAACAGCTTGCAGTGATTATGCTAATTTGTAAAAATAAAAGATGCTAATTTATTTCTTAATCTTGTTCCTGCTATTCGCCAATTTGCTAATTTATCATTAATTTGCGTATAGTATATATAAACATTTCAATAAACATAAAAATCCTAAATATCAACTCAAATAACATTTATTTCTTAAATACGTGACGTGACCATGCATCCGCTGTAAATGCAACTCGTAATCGCCATCGAGTAAAACTGCTCATGTGAGAAACAAGCGTAAAGCGATGCGGCCGCCGCTGCCGGCAGGTCGATGATAATTAATCTCGCGGCACTCGCAACTTGCATCGCGTGGTCGCGCCGTTCGGTCAGGTAGCACGCACGTCGCCCGGCGACCCGGCTGGCGACATTCCACTCGCGACGAAATCGAGAGTGGGTATGCAATCGTTCACCGAGTGGGATTGCCAGAATTCACCGGGTTGGCGATGCTGCAGTGTTTTAGACATTTGTATTTACTATTATCCTCATCATCATCAGCCCATATACGTCCCACTGCTAGGCACGGGCCTTCGCTACAACTGAGAGGGTTTAGGCCTTAGTCCACCACGCTGGCCTAGTGCGGGTTGGCTATAAGAAAATCTCTAGCAAAGTAGTGCAACATCATCATCGAACTATTTAATCCTGGGTCAATTCAGAACAATCTGGGAATTAGCAAGCGACTGACGCCTTTAAATTAAGCATGAGTCACAGATTCTCTAGGCATTTTTTTTCAGTCCTGGAGCGTAATTAAAAAAAATATTGATCTGTTGTATTCTGACCAGGTGAAATAACAAACGTGTCATTAGATAGGATAGTTATAAATTATAATAATAGTTAGGATCAAAGTGGAGTTGGTGATTTTTGGGAGTATCCAGCAATCTTAGAAACCTAATAAACAACAGACCAACTTACAATTACTTCACAATGGTCTTTTGGGAGACAGTGGTACATATTTCGGATTCACTGTTTATCTCGCAAAGATTATCTACTTAAACATCGTTAATATATTTTGTAAAATAATAAACGATATTAAATTGAATATTACATATTTAATGTCAATTAAACTTAATACTGTCAAGGTTGGTTCGAAGTCCAAGCTGCGTACAAATCAGAACTTCCTTGGCATTAGACGCGGACGCTTCCGGTGCAGCGCTCAACTACACCTGTATAGTCGCTCTCATTCGACACTAATATCTGTTACGTGTTACGTCTAGACTGGTTTATGACCTTATGCTACTGATCCATATTTATATTTTTAATGTTTGTTTTGTAGATAGCGTAAATCGTACGAGTAGGTTTCACGAACGTGTTAGGTTTAAACCAGGCCTAAAGGTTTAGATTTATGTTGAAACGAAAAGTAACATTGCACTCAGACTGGGCGTAATACGAGTTTTTCTGCCTTGCTTCTTTCTCTCTGTATGTTGCCTGCGTCTGCTGTTTTTCACTTAATACTTATACAATTATCCTGGCATTGTAGCAACGTTCTAAGACCAGGAGTACGTTAGTCCTATATATAGTGTCAGTTGAACTGTTTTAACTTCTAGTAATATTCAGGAAAAGTGTTAATTTCTGAAAGAAATAAATCGATTCATGTTCTGCCGCCTCCGTCTCGTTCAACGCATTGAAGTTATTCACAATCGTATTCCGCGTATTGGTAATCGATTACGCGTTGCCGGGTGGGTTTATTTTCGGCTCGGACTTTCTTCGTACTAATTAAAGTTAACGAACTCAATTGTCGCACGGAATCTGGCATTTTTTAGTCACAAGCCGCATTACTGAGGCCGAGCGCCAAGGTTGACTCCTCCGATTGTATAAGTAATTTCTGATGATGATAAAAACAGGAGAGTTCACTTTGAGTGGACCAAGTAATAAGATCTCAATAATAATGAGGTAACAATTTAATATCGTTAATGCCAATGACGACCCAATTATCTCCATGAAACTTGTTCTGATGGCTTGATTTGGTATTACTACTATGCTTCACAGGCCGGATTTTTTGTAGATATATAATATTTATTCAATTTTTTTATACAAAAGTTGTGATATTAAGTGTAATGGATCTATAGACTTCCCATCGAATACGGTTATTATTTTTAGTAAAAAAAAATATAGCAAGATTTTTGCACATGTATAGTTTGTAGTCGCCATTTGGCAAGTGCAGCGGTCGTTAAGATGCGCGAAAAATGGTGTTAGTTGACTTGGAAAAATGTATACTTTACTGGCTGTAAATGAATTATATTTAGTACCAAGCCAAGTCAGCCAGTAGTAGGATACTCATATTCGCCTCAATACCTAGCCGTTATCGTAGTAAAGACTTAAGTAGTTACATATACTAATATGTAACTACTTAAATCTTTACTTAAGTAATTCGAGACCAGCATAATATATATGTGAATTTAAATATTATCTAAAATCGCTGTCTCGGGATAATTACGCTTAATACAAGTCCGAGTTTGTTATTGTACAAAAAAGGTGGCCCCAATAAATCCTCCATACAGTACTAAAATTTAGATGGGATTAAATAAACCACTAACGTGATTTACATCGATTATTCGTCAATTCGTTAAAGAAAATTAAACGCTTAAGCCAAGCGTGTTATGTAAATATAAAGAATGTATTTATTCCACATTGTATAACTCATCAGGAGGTAATTTTTCAACAATTTAACACAATGGCGGTGTATTTCGTTTGTTGCGTAAAGCCTTCGCTGACATCCGTCGTATGAATGAAATGTTTTACTAAACGATGTTTACGCATCGACAATAAGTTTAACCAAAAATGTTCACGGCACTTGGACAGGTGTTTGTTACGCGAATAATGCGGTTGGTTAAACAATTTTTAGTTCACAATTCCGCGTGGAGATGTGCCATGGTGTACTCCCACACTGGGTGTTTTTGTACTGAACTTATTACCAGTCGTAGTACATGTATTTTACCAGCTTCGAATTCTAGCTAAGCATTGTACGTGAAATATAAGGGGACCGGAAGTCTCAAAATCCAGGCAAATATGCCATCATAACACCCAAACTATAAATGCTACTTTATTTTCAACATTAGTAATACTGAATACATTATTCCATAATAGTTTCTTTTGTCCTTTTTGTTTGTAAAACTTTCATTTTGTGGTATCCAAAGCGCCCTTATTTTTTTCCAGTGTTTAATCTAAATCGTGTTCAAAACAAATTCCCAAATAAGTCCAATAAGATAAACAGCGGCCCGACTGCGATCCACCCGGCCGGATAATTAGTCTAGTCAACAAGTTCAAAAACGTGTTAAATAGAAATAAAGCTCCTAAAAATATGTGCCATACCTCATTCGATTCGGAATGACGTCTAGAAAAATGTTTTTTAAGGGCATATTAGCACATAAAAAATTGCAATAGTTATTAACAAAATAAGAAAAAAAAAAGGTATTTAGTTTTTCATTAATAACTTTTAAAATAATGATATTTAAGGAATTATGAAAAAAGATCCTGAAAGAGGAGGAAATTTCCAATAAAAAAGTCCTTACTCCCGGAACTCTATCTATATTATTTATAATTTTTATTTAACGCTGGAAATAGCGCTCCGCGAGGGCGTTACGGCATAGGCGCGTCGTCTAAAAAGCCGGTATATCACCTAAAATAATTTATTTCTAATATTAAATAACAATTTAAAAATTTGAATAAATTATGGTGTAATATATAAAAAAAACTAGACACTTGAACGAAAATAACCACGGCGAAAAATATTTTTTTTGACAACTTTTCAAAAAGTTACACCATTGTTAATTAACTAATGTTTTTCCAATCTCTGTTTTTATAAATTACGGCATAAAAGTTTCAAAAATTAGTCTAAAAATATTTCGCTTCGTGGAGCTCTTCTTAATTAGGTACTTAATAAAGTTATGCAGAAAAAAAATATTAAAGTTTATTATTTTGTTAATTATAATTTTTTTAAATTAACTAAAAATGAAATTTCTAAAAAATGTTATCAAAACATTTTTTTTTTGGTAATATCTTATTATTGCTGTTTTTGCATCTAATATAGGTATTAATTAACATTGAAAAAAAAAATGTTACGTCATTTATTAAGATATTGTTTATAAACAAGTAGACTATTTTGCGATTTAAAAAAAAATTTTTTTTACTATCTTATTGCAAAGGTAAAATGATGATTTAAAAAAGAAAAAAAAATCTTAAATATTTCTTTTTATTGTTTATAATGGTTTTTTTTATATTTCAATTGTTTAAATAATTAGTTAAGAAATTATTTTATTCTTAATAATCATCATTGACCCTTTTCAATGGAATAACAGAGATTTTTTTTTTTTATAAATATTTTAATTGTTTATTAACTTAACAATTTGTTATAAACAAATAATATTAACCGTTATATTTTTTTTCGAAAACTTCAAAAAATTACAAAAACAACCATGTATAACAAAGTTAAGAAAATTAAAAAAAAAAAATTTTTTTTCTTAATTTTTAAAAAAAAAAATTTTAAAATATAACGGTTAATATTATTTGTTTATAACAAATTGTTAAGTTAATAAACAATTAAAATATTTATAAAAAAATAAAAAATCTCAATGAAAAGGGTCAATGATGATTATTAAGAATAAAATAATTTCTTAACTAATTATTTAAACAATTGAAATAAAAAAAAACGATTATAAACAATAAAAAGAAATATTTAAGATTTTTTTTTCTTTTTTAAATCATCATTTTACCTTTGCAATAAGATAGTAAAAAAAAAATTTTTTTAAATCGCAAAATAGTCTATTTGTTTATAAACAATTTCTTAACAAATGACGTAACAATTTTTTTTCCAATGTTAATTACTACCTATATTAGATGCAAAAACAGCAATAATAAGATATTACCAAAAAAATTTTTTGATAACATTTTTTAGAAATTTTATTTTTAGTCTATTTAAAAAAAATATAATTAACAAAATAATAAACTTTAATAAATTTTTTTTGCATAACTTTATTAAGTACCTAAGTAAGAAGAGCTCCACGAAGCGAAATATTTTTAGACTAATTTTTGAAACTTTTATGCCGTAATTTATAAAAACAGAGATTGGAAAAACATTAGTTAATTAACAATGGTGTAACTTTTTGAATAGTTGTCAAAAAAAATATTTTTCGCCGTGGTTATTTTCGTTCAAGTGTCTAGATTACACCATAATTTATTCAAATTTTTAAATTGTTATTTAATATTAGAAATAAATTATTTTAGGTGATATACCGGCTTTTTAGACGACGCGCCTATGTCGTAACGCCCTCGCGGAGCGCTATTTCCAGCGTTAAATAAAAGTTATAAATAATATAGATAGAGTTCCGGGAGTAAGGACTTTTTCATTGGAAATTTCCTCCTCTTTCAGGATCTATTTTCATAATTCCTTAAATATCATTATTTTAAAAGTTATTAACGAAAAACTAAATACCTTGTTTTTTTTTTCTTATTTTGTTAATAACTATTGCAATTTTTTATGTGCAATATGCCCTTAAAAAACATTTTTCTAGACGTCATTCCGAATCGAATGAGGTATGGCACATATTTTTAGGAGCTTTATTTCTATTTAACACGTTTTTGAACTTGTTGACTAGACTAAATATTGAATCACTCGAATATTTCACATTGATCCCCAATTAGCTGCTCAATCGGGTTTTAAATTTAATTGCTTGTTATTTTTGTAAAAGATATTATTTTATAAAAACCTTATTTTCTTTAATCATAGAAAAGTGTATTTAATCGTTGCTTTATTATTCTAATGTAGTAGTAGTGGAATAATAATAAAATGTTGAGACGAGTGCATACTTTTTCTTGGTTTTTAGGAGTAGATGCTAGGTCAGGGTGGGAAACTCGGACTCAAACTCCTTAAATAAAAGATAAGATCCCGTGTGTAACAGTGTGATGCATAATATTTGTTTAATTTTATTTAAATCAGATTTCACCAAAAAAAATTAGGCACTTACCTACTAAATACATACAGTAACTATACTATAGGTACATAAATCGTAATACAGACGATGTTTCCGTTCGCGTGTTAAAACAAGTTGAAACCGTTTAAAAAATAAAACAAGTATTAATTTGTTTGAATTTCCTAAATATCTGTGTAATATCTTCCGCATATTACAAACATTCACGGCACAGTTGTGTCCGATGCTCGAGCGGTAACAAAACAGGTCATCTCGATAATTGCTCTACGCACCGGCTACATCTTTATGTAACGATATTATGCTAGGTGTTGAAGTAATTTGCAACATTTCATCGTCGTTAAACAGAGGTTCTCTTGTGTCTATCAACGAAACTAATTAGGCTTCATTACATACATACAATGAATTATCACTTGCTTTAACGATGCAACGATGCATGTTCAACCCCTGCATCGATAGTTGATCTACCCTTAGTTTGGATTTACTAAGGGTAGATCAACTATCGATGCAGGGGTTGAACTTTTAAAAACTGTGTTCAGGGCATGGGAAGAGTCGCGAGATGCTATTGGCATTTTCTGCGACTTGTCCAAAGCCTTCGACTGCGTCAAACATGACATTCTTGTCAGGAAACTTCACCATTATGGCATTAGAAATAAAGCCCTAAATCTTCTGACTTCTTATTTAAGTAACAGAGTTCAAAGGGTTGACATTAATGGGAAACTTTCTCCAGGATCGTCGGTTACCATGGGAGTGCCACAGGGTTCAATTCTTGGGCCTTTTTTATTTCTTGTGTACATTAATGACTTGCCTTACTACGTAGGGGATAAAAACGATATAGTGCTGTTTGCGGATGATACATCTCTAATATTTAACGTGAAAAGACGTCTTGATAATTTTGACGAAGTAAACAATGCACTTAGTAAAGTTGTTCAGTGGTTTAAGAATAATAATTTACTTTTGAATGCGAAAAAAAACTAAATGTGTAAAATTCACAATGCCCAATGTTAAGCAATTAAAAACCACTGTACAAATTAATGGTGAAGAACTGGATCCTGTTGCGTCAACTACATTTCTGGGCATTACGGTAGACGCTAAACTCCAGTGGGGACCGCACATTCAACAATTGGCAAGCAAATTAAGTTCAGCGGCATATGCAGTAAAAAAGATCAGACATCTAACTGACGAGGAAACGGCAAGAATGGTTTATTTTAGCTATTTCCATAGCTTAATGTCGTATGGTATTCTTTTGTGGGGAGCTGCTGCGGACATTAACTCTATTTTTGTTTTGCAAAAAAGAGCCATTAGGGCTATTTATAATTTAAGTCCCAAGGCTTCACTTAGGGAAAAATTTAAGGATATAAATATTCTTACCGTCACTTGTCAGTTTATATACGAAAACCTTATATACGTTCAAAAGAATCTTGATCAATTTAATAAAATTTGTAATGTACACAATAAAAATACTAGGAACAAATGTAATCTAGTTCAACACGTAACTCGTCTCCGGAAAGTTCATAACTCTTTTATGGGGCAATGTATACGCTTCTATAACAAACTTCCGAAGGCTATTAGGGAGCTTCCCTTGAATAAGTTTAAAGAATTAATAAAAGAAAAACTTTACCAAAAAGCATACTATAAAATTTCAGATTTTATTGAAGATAGTAAGCCCTGGGAGTAAGTAAATTGATCGGAGTTTTATTGTGTTGCTATAGTTTGTATCGTTATGAAATGTATCATTATGACATGTATCGTTATGACATTTAACGTTATGACATTTATCATGTAAAATTGAAACTGTTTATTAAAAAAATATGCAATTTTCTATTTAAAAAAAAAAAAATGACATTTCGTGTTGCTGAGGGAGTTTCTTGCCGTTTCTTCTCCACAGCTATAACACGTTTCGAAGCGGCAATAGTTTAATAGTTTAAAAAAATATTAAAATGTGTAAAATTGACGATTCAAAAGAACTTGTAAAAGTCTATTTGAATAAAGATAATTTGACTTTGACTTTGACTTTGATGAAGGAAAACATCGTGATAAATCCTGCACACCTAAAAGTTCTTAGGAATTTCTTAGATGTGTGGTCCGCCAACCCGCACTAGGCCAGCGTGGTGGACTAAGGCCTAAACCCTCTCAGTTGTAGAGGAGGCCCGTGCACAGCAGTGGGACGTATTTGGGCTGATGATGATGATGATGACATACATACGTAAACCCACGCCTGTCTCCTGTTGATGTAGGCAGCGACGACGCCTAATTCTACGGTTCAAACACACTTCTTTCGCTTCCTCAACTGACATTATCCTCTTCATGCATGCAGTTTCGAGGACTTTTTATGTTACCTTCTTTTAATAAATCACCTATTATAGGTGTTTATAGGTGCGTTTAGGACGTCTTCGGCTGGCTTCATCACCCAATCATTAATTAGGCTAGTTTTTCAAATAATTAGAGCATTATCAGGATATGGAATGGAAATAAGTAACAATAACGACGTTTAAGAAATCGTTGTCACCCTTAATGGTTGGATCAACCTACTTTGAAGTTCATCTCGTACCTTACTAGCTTTTTTCAAAATATCATATTTAGTATATAATTATTAGTTAATAATCTTAAAAAAATCCTTCACCCTTACATTTTATTTTATTTATTTTACCAACGCTTAACAAAAGTAAACTTTAAACAAATGCTTAAAATCTTATGTATCCAGCATATAGGTATGAAAATTTACGTAATAAAAAGTCAGGCAGGTGTCAGCAACTGCACATGCGGAACTTAAATCAATTTACTACGTCGTTCAATACATAAAAAATAAAAGTAATCCAATTTGCGCGAATCTAATTTGTCGGATTTTATTTTAATCTTATTCAATACACGTGAAACGGGAACTGCTAACGTCTATCGCATGTGATATACGAATAAACGTTTCGGGTAATTAAAACACGTACTAACTTTAGGTGCTTCACTATGCCAATATTATTGATTGATTAATTACTTTTTTTCTATAACTTAACCGAAACGACGAGACGTCCAGTACATATCGTGTTTTTGATTGACCTAGAACTGTTGTTGAAAAAAGGTTTTTGTGTTTTTTTTTCTACGACAAACATTTCTCTTGCGTTTGTAAGGAAATGCCATTAATACAATTCACAACAACAATTAAACACTTCTGCAACATATTTGATTATATTTTCCGCAGGAGATATTTTTAATCTAATAATATGCCTATACAACTATTAAACAGAACATTAATACCCGACCGAAGTATCAATCAGTCGGTATAAAGGAAACACTCAATAAAATTTAATTGATGGATGTTATCAATTAACCAACAATGTATATTATGCGTAATTGCTTAGCGAGGGCTGTGTTCATTATTATAGGTTAGCACTTGAAAGAAACGTATAGGTGTATTACCAATTACCTAGATAGATACTAAGGTTTAAAAAAATCCTCTACAGTTTTTTATATCAAATTTTCAGCTGGAGAAGACTGGATTTTCTTAGCCCTTAACCGATTCTGTCCTTTTTTTAGTATACTCCTATAAGTGGAAATTGCTTTGGCTTGTGTTTTTATTTTTGTTTTGTATTTTTGATTGTGATTATTCTGTGTATTTCCCAAAAAAAATAAAATAACAATAAATAAAATAAATACTTTATTGAACATTTTTTTTTAGTTGTTAGGGCTCTTATTTTTATTGTTTCTGATGAAATTCGTAATTTTACACTATTTTTCTAATATATTTTTTTTAGCTGTAAAAATGTTATGCTGATTTTAATGTAATTTCAAATTGATATTTTTTGTCGACTCAGGAAGAGCATTATGATCCGACTTCGTATATCGCGAAAAAATAAGTAATCTTTTTGTTTTTTCTTTCTCATATTATTTATATATTTCATGAAAAAATCCAATGTTGTCGATGCTTGGGAAATAATCGGTTAATGCAACAACTGAAGACTAGAGGTGCGGTGCCCACCTTAAGTCTTAGATAATTTTAGGAAAGAGACGATATCGATTCTTGTATCGTTGAAGTTCACGGTGTGCAGTTATTACTTTTACGTCAAAAGGCTCACAGAGCCATAGTAGTTCATAATCAGCAAGGAAACTTATTTTTTTAAGAATTAAAAAAGGCATTCAACGTGACCTTTCTTTTATTGTTAAAATTGACAATGTTCACATTTTACTTCTTCCATAGCCTGTTTTATTAATACTTGCCTTCCATACATTCCAACTTAGTTCTATAAAAATATAGAAAAGTAGTGCTACAAACACAAAGTAATTAATTATAACCTATGACACGCTCTCTTTTTACTGCGCTATATCATAAACAACCGCAATAGATTTCCTTTGTTTTTACCCGCACACAGTCTATTACTAAACAAACAGCGCCTTACCCAACGCAGATACATATATTACGAGTCTCACACGGATTACTACAGAGGCGTGAATCATCCTACGTAATCGCTTGTATCAATCGTGAATCACTCATTACAATTCGGGCCACGAGAAAGGGACGCACGTAATATGACTCGACTTAGTTATAAAAAATCGTCGAGAATTACTACTAGTTTCGTGATACGTATGCCAATCGCACTATGTGTGACTTTAATGGCTTTATCAGTGACGTAATACGGTTAATCACGCGAATCAACCAGCTGTGGCTCGTCAACTTAGCGTTAGTGCAGCATTATCCACTCGTAGTAAAAATACATACCAAATGCGAACAATTAAAAGTAAAATAAACACCCTGTTTTCAAGACTTCAACTTTGCTTCCAAGAATTGTGCTTTAAAAAAAGGTAAAAAAATATATTTTTATGAGCCACAAGAATATGTAATCGTTGAAAGTTTGAAATCTCGAGTCTCTTCTATTTTAATTTTACATCATTGTTGGTGCCCAATAAAGTTGTCACCACGTTTTTAGGGCACATAAACATTTATTTTCCATAAAAATGGAACCTTTTACAACTCCCGTACTAAAACGAAGCACCAAATGACATAATAATTGTTTAGCGGCAATAATCTGTCGCCGTATGAATGCGGGCGCACACTCCCTATTAGTCGATATAGGTAATAAAAAGCGGAATAACAAATGAAGGAGGAAAGCGAGTCGGAAGTCGCGTGCTCCAAACATGTAGAAAGTGCAAGTTGGCATAAAATTTACAGCCCGTGGCGGTACCATAACACTGTACGTTAACGTTAAACGTTAATTGAAATCAACAATTACTTGAGCGCTTTCTAACAAAACCCCATGTAGTAATGCCGTGGCGACACGACACGCGACGGCTATGTGGAGCTACATTAGATTGGCGTGTCTGAATGGAGAATGGGCCGCGCTAATGCCCCTTAAAAGGTGGGCGTCTCCTATTGGCAACGAGATATTCTTTGATTAATACGTGATGCCGTGCAGTGATGTGTTCGTTAGCGACATGAATATTCAAACAATTCGTGTATTGTACGAGATTGTCTTGCTATGTGGAAATTTTGAAATCTATGCAAATGTATACCAGTCATTTTAAAACGATGTTTCGTTTGTTGCAAATGAAATGAATGCTATTTATATTACAATTGAATTTATAACATCGTTTAAAAAGAAATAAAAGTACTTTGAAAATAAAATTTTGTTAAATTAAAACACATAAAATGGCGACAAATTAAGCTACTTCTAAGATTTTGTTTTTAAACACAATAAGAATATCATAAGGTTTGATCACTAGCAAAGGCAACTTTTGTGAAGATACCATCATCATGCATGCCGATAGGTGCATTTCCATTGAGGTAGGTACATACAGTAAACGTTAAGGTGCTTGCCAATTAGCATTCCAATCACTGGCAATTAATGTTGCAGGATTTAGCTTAATTGGAGATTCGAATTCCGAGAAAATGTAATCCAAGTAACATCAGATTCGATACGATAAGACCATTATAATTAAGTTAACTGTTACAACCGGAAACGAGGCGTACGTCTCTTATTGCTACGAGTAGGTAATAATAGTTCCACGTTCTGAGTTCGAAATGCATAAATATTCACAAAAACAACAATCTATAAAACTAGTATTATTAAATGTGTGGAAAAGTTGGTTTTTGGTCATTGCTATCGATTATCATAAAATATGAACTTGATAAAACAATAATCTATTCTGTCGCTAGATATTGCGTTTTATAAAATTTATTACAAGACACAAAAATATGAACATGAAATTGGTCGTTAATTTTTAAGTATTATTTAGGCTAAACGCTTTACGGAATTCAACCCCGTATAATTTTCATACAGTTATTTTGATATTAAATTCGCAATAAAACCTCTCAATTATGAGAGGTTTATTAAGATGAAGATAGAACAAATAATGTTTTTATGATGCGTCATTTATTTTGCAATCAAGTGCAGTGTTAAAGTTAATTTATGTGATGTGAACGATCTCGTAGTAATGTTATCGATCAGTTAATAGCTTGTGTTTACAATACAAAGAAAATTTCATTGTGTATTTAGTACTGCGCATTAAAGACATTAGTCATTATTAAATATTTACGTGACTGCGAAAAACTGATATTATTTGATTTAAAAGATGAATAATAATTGCAGGTGCCTTGGCAACATATTGATAAAACAGAATTTGTCTAAAATAAATGTTTGCCGAGGCCATAAAGCGAAGACTCGAATAATTTATCGAGACATTTAGTTTATAAGACCATAATACTTTTTTTACTATAACAAAATTTATCGTTTCAAGTTTAATTTCGGCAATTTATCACCCAGTTTTACTGTTGCGCAACTTCTAAATTGGCAAAGATAATAAATTATAATTAGGGGAAGGTGGGCATGAAAGAGCCAGTTTTAGAAAAGGACTCGTTTTAATATCTAAAACATAATAAAACCACATTTTTTATATGTTAGTCCGAAACTCATTTATTACTTTATGACATTCAATCAACAATTACTCCTTAGAGATATGTTTCATTATAAAATTCTACCTTTTTTAAAAAGAGGGAAAACGGCTCTTTCATAGCATGTGGTTGTTGAAAGAGCCGCCACTTGTTATGAAAGAGCCATGCACGATATTACCAACAATTCCAAAAAATTTCTCCAAAAGTTAAACAACATTAACAACAAATGACATTTTTTTATTAGAATACCTTAACAAAAACTAACCAACATTAGTTAATTAATAACACTCATTTCAAAACTCGTAGCTCTTGAAAGTGATGTGTTTTCTAGTTTTTCTAATGGCTCATATTTATTTCGGTGCATAAATCCTCTGAAACAATTGTCACTACTACTAATAGCTACTGTATAATCGTATGTTAATTTTTTAGATGCAGTTTTTAGGTAATCAGTCTTTTGTCCCTGATCCAAAATGAAAATACGTTTATTGCTTGGATTTGGACAATATTTGTAGGTCTGTTCGCCATACGATTTAATTTTTAGGCCCTTTGCGTGTTTTTTTTAGGTTATACTGTTTCTGATGATATTTTAATGTCTATAACAAAATAGCAAAGGTTCAAAACAGGTTGTTATGAAAGACCTAGGCATGAAAGAGCCGGTTGTTTCATCACATATTTAGTTAGCTCTTTCAAAACGAGTAGCCACTAAATGCAAAAACCTGAAAAGTATATGATCAAATTACGAATACTGTCCATTTAATATTACAATTAGAAGGTAAAATGAGTGCAGACTCTAGTTGTAATGTAATTTTGATGTCAAATCAAACCATAGTATAAAAAATGGTTGGAATAACAGCATAAAAACTTACTTTTTAATGCCTCTTTTTTCGATAGCCTCCTGCTCCGTCACTACACTTCCGCGAACTATCAAATCTTTGTGGGCCACAGATAGTCGATATTTCCACACGAAAATAAAATTCAAATGATGATAATTTCAAAAGGTCGGGTAAAAATCCAAGTGGCTCTTTCAAAACATGTCTCTTTCATGCCCACCTTCCCCTATAGCAAAAACAAGTCTAAACGATAGGAAATCTATTAGGTGTTTCATTATGCTTCTATAACTAATAAATGCAGACGTTGTTGAATGGATATTCAATGATTTTTTTTATTTATCTATTTATGAAATGGCGCCATATCAAATTTATCAGTATATATAGTTTTATTAAAATTATATTCATTTCTTAATAGGGTAATCCAAAACATCTCCGAAGTTTATTAGCCGTATAGGCTTACAACATAAGCTCTCAAACGTATGCCATCCAATAATACTACAATAAAAATAATATCCGAGCGCAAGCAATGAGTAGATAAATGATTAAAGTTTGAATTTTTTAAAATAAACAAAAAAGTCATCGAATAGAAACGTGTGAAGCAAAAAGAGATATACTAGTCTAGAATGCGTAGTCGGTAATAAAAATAGACCAAACATGCGGCCTGACAGGTGCATCGGCGAGTCGACTAACTGGAACCCATTCTATTACTAGATCGAGTTTAGATTCCGCCGCTCTGGGGTCCGACGATTAGACGCAGCATCCTTTAACGGTCGGTAATGGGACGAAAAAAAGGATGTGTAATTTATATTATGTTCTATTTGAATTTGCAGACACAACGTATAGCTTCTTCTTCAAATCTTAAGAAGTATTTGCGAAAATTGTAGGATAGTAATAATGTAAATTAAATTGCAATCAAAATCAGTAAAGTCATAATATAACCTACTTTCCAATACCCCGGTTATAGTAGCTTATGTAAAAAAATATTTTAAAAGTCTGGATAGATACATATAATTCTGCGTCTATTTGATTACCAACCCTTTGGCGATTATGTAACATATTCTTTTTATCTTTAGTTTCTTGAATTTTCTATTATAGATTTTTTAAATTACTCTGATTTTACGCAGATGTGGTTCAAATTCGATTCCAACAAGCAACGTTAACAAATGACCCGGATCGGTGTCCACGTGATAAGAAAACCTTCGCCGTCAGTTCACATAAATTCTCGATAAATCTATCTTTGTTTCAAACGGGATGTAGTTCGATCAAAAACTGAAAATAAAAAACGAAGCGGTAGGCAGCAATTGAGTCACTTGACAAATTCGGAATTACCAACAGTATCCTCATAGTTCGTCCGTTCAATCAAATAAATAATGGGAGACGGACGAGTTAATAAAAAATCCTAATTGTCACGCGTGCTGCAGTAGGTGAAATACGCGATGTATACTTCTATACATTTGGAAATATTATTTTAGTGTGTCTCATATTATAAATGTAAAACATATTTTCTAACATTAATATTCTGTTGGATATAATAAATAAAAGCTTGACACAGCGAATTCTATTATCAAGAAAATATTAAATTCCACACAAGATTTGCATTGATAATAAATAATAGTATCTAATGATAACTTCATAAGTCGTGATGGCCTCGAGGTTTAGCCACGCGGTCGAGAATCTTGACGGTCGCGGGTTCAAACCCCAGGCACACACCTCTGACTTTTCGAAGTGTATTCACAGGAAGGAAAACATCGTGATGAAACCTGCACACCTAAAAGTTCTTAGGAATTTCTTAGGTGTGTAGTCCGCCAACCCGCACTAGGCCAGCGTGGTGGACTAAGGCCTAAACCCTCTCAGTTGTAGAGGAGGCCCGTGCCCAGCAGTGGGACGTATATATGGGCTGATGATGATGATGATGATAACATGCGTACTACATAATGGAACTGACTCCGGACTCGCATTCCTGGCACATGACAAAATACATTTGTATTATAATTCGATACTTTGATGATGGTGCAAATATTTTCAAAAAAATCTAATAGACAGTTGGCTCTCGTGTTTTGATGATGTGAACCATACCAGTGCAGTGGCCTAATCATTCCATAACTTAAAGTAGAATCGTTTAGGGAGCGATTATCAGCCACCCTTAAACAAAACTCTTTTTTCTTATGCAACTTACGTTGTAAACATACTCCGAACATTAAGCGAATAAACGTCCAGTGACACAACTGCCACACCAGGTCAACACCTGGAAATGCTATTCGCACAGTAAGCAAGTTAAAATGACAGCGAAGTTTAGTTCCGTGCGAATAATGTTACAAGTAAATGCACCTCAAACCGCAGGTAAAGTAAAACACTTGAAATAATAACGAGTGCTCCAAATAGCTAGCTGAGTGTGGAGACGCGGACTGGTCGTGCGAACATATACGAGAATCGTTTGCAACTACCCAAGTATTGCAACAACTGGAGTGCACTAGTGATGGCTTTTTACCGTTTGCGAAAATGTCACTCGAAATTTTTATGGCGAGGCTAATACGCTTTATTTATGACACCTGTACGTAGAATATTTTTTAATGGCATTTCACATAGTATGTCGTATGTACTTTTGTCTCTTGCAATTTGACGCAATTAGACCGGAATGTTAATGCTTTTTTTTTAACTAATAGCAAAACACCAGGTGAACAAAATAAAAAGCCTTCATTATTTTTAATTCACAATAAAGCGTGTCTGTTTGCACTGCCCACTCGAAGGACGTATAGTAGAAAAAACTTATATTCAAAACAATGTTCTCCAAGAATACGAGAAATAGACGAGAAATCATAAGTTTTCGCGGTAAACGCAATCATGGTATGTATGTAGATTCAATCCCTTACTCAATCACTTCCGGAAGGTATCTCTTCCATCAGACAGCATTAGAGGGCTTGAAGCGTTGCCCATTTTTTTCTATATCCGCTTCGAATAAAACCCAATATGATACAATTGTTATGCATGTAATAAAGACGTATTCAAATGTCGTTAAATCAGTACATCCCTAAAGCACGCAGTGCACGCTGGCCGTCGCGTCGGTGTAAAAACTCATCGCGTTCGACTCGACTGCCTCCGCCGTTCCACTTGCGTACAATAACACGAATAAAGGACGCCTGATAAGAGTGAGGAAACACTCCGCACCAAATTGTTATTTTTATCTTTTGATAATGTGCTACATGAGGCAACTGGCAATACACCTGTCCGTGAAAGGCGCTGTTACTCTCGTAAAAGTTTTAATAGTCTTAATATGACACGTTTGATTGTTATTGCGTTCACTTAACCAATAAGTGCCCTCGTTCACATACACCAACGACTCATTTGCCGGCCGACTGGCGCTGTTGCTAAAGAATTCTTTTCCGAGGTAAAGTTGGGTCTTAATCTTTCAGCAAACGAATATTCAGAAACTGCATACATTACGGGATTATATGCTCGTAATCCAAGTAATGTTTTACAATGACAAAAACAGTCGCGACTTAACAAAAATATTGAGCCTAGTCTTAAGATTCGATATATATTATAGATTAAAGGCTTTGAAAGAATTTGTTATTGATGAATGAAAAAGTACGTGACCATTAATAAATGGGTGTTAAATTTATGTCTTAACATGTATAACTAAGAATTTACTCATTAAGCTGTAACCTTCATACTTAAATTGACGACTTATTGGTGTGAAACGATTATGGTCAGGCTTGCACAGCACACAGCTTGAATCTTCTCATAATGGCACAAGCATTACATTCTATGTTAGGATATATGGGTCACACTCAAGGTTGTTTATCTTTTAAATAAGTGACATGACAAGTTGTTGACATAAATAATAAATATTAGTACAAATAAATAGGTAGTTGATGTTAGTAGTAATGTAACTATATCTCGATCTTCTCGTATATCTAGATCTTTTTACTGTAAAGGTTTTATGTAAATAAAGTATGTAAGTCAAAGTAACAATGCTATTTAGTTGTATCGAGGTAACAATAATGAAAGGTAAATAAATATATTCTCATTTTCGCGTTATCAATTGGATTAAAGACGACCCGCGACATTCCGTCGTTCACGAAAATCATGCCGCTTTCTTGAAAAAATATGGACAAAAAACATAGACGGTAAAAACTGAAAGATCAACTAAATTAGTTCAAATCTCACTCTTTCATACGGAAAGAACTTGTCACGAACGTTAAAAAGTTTTCTATTCATTATTAATTCATGATTATTAAGTTGATCTGTCTGTTTTTTTTTTTGTAAATACTTGTACTTTAAGTTAAGTGAAGTATGGTCCAAATAGTGTCAAGATTCCCTTTTTATACTAAGTGTCCTATTTGCACTTGTTCAACAGTCAAAGAGGTAATATAAAAAAATGATTTCCGGTGGTCGCGTTCTCCGGGACACGCCAACTCTCGAGCTCTTACGCAACCAAGATCGGAAACGAACGCTCGACGGGAACACGATGTTCGCCTCTGTAGTGTGTGATGTTTGCATGCGATGCGTGCTCAGAGCTGCTAGTTAACGATCACTCACAGTGTCTTTGAGCTTGTTGTCGGCCTGTTAATGTCTCTCCGTATTACACAGCATCCTCATAAATGTAGTGTTATACTTTCTGACGTTAATGTCGCATCGTCTTCAACGATCATATGCTTGAGAATGGAACGGAAGTAGTCTCGACCGTATTGCACATACAAAAACAATGCAGACATGATCCTATTTTTTTTATGTAGGTCTAATGTAAACTTCAGAACTTCACATTCATAGCCATTTGTAAAGTCTTAGAACACAACATACATACGTGAAAAATTAGAAAAACAGATTGTACCAACTAAAGTCAATCAGTTTGGTTGATTTATCTAATATAACCAGATGATTAAGTGCTAAAAAGTTAAGAAGATTAAATGTTATTTAATATTAAATTTATTGTCTGTTTTCGTCATATTAGTTGATTCGAGACAAATAACTGCAACAGTCTAAAATTATTTATGTTTTAAACTACAGCTGTCTGGATAAGTAGTTTATATCTTTTACAGCTATTCAAAATAGAAAATTCCTTAGCTCTGAAACATAACAAAATGTATAATTACACAAGCAGGAATGAGAACTGCCGTACACGCTGTAAAACGTTTAAATTAAATGTAACAAATGTCGCATTACATCATTCACAATTCGTATGTTTACAAGACTAACAATAGACCGAGTGAGTAGTGCAGTACCAGAAATAAACGAATCCCCACAGTCCACTATATATAGAACACTTGGCACCTGCATACACTTGTATGTGATAAACTAATGGAATTCAATAAAACGCTCACTGAAATTATCTAGGTGGGTATGGACTGATTTAGAAAATAATCTAAAATAAATAAGTTCAGCATCATCTCGCGTATAAGACAAAAACGCAAAACTACATTTAAAAAAAAAATTTAAACAAATCCATTCGACCCAGTGGTAATTCTTGACGTGCCAAATACTTAATTTGTTCCCCGCAATAGATTATAATCTAACATGATAATTATCAGCATCTATAAAACAGTATTCAGATGCGACTTGTTGGAAGCGAAATGCACCAATAGACTTCAATAATTTTCAATGTCAAAGAATGACTACTTTCAAGAAGAATAGTTTTTGTGCCAACAACTTAACTTAAGATGCCATCCACCAATATATCATCAGTTGCAGAGACAACTGAATCTCCTTTTTCTATCTAAATAGAAATAAGAATTTCCAAATGAAATTTTGGATATACAGGTGACTGTTAGTTATTGTTAGTCGAATCATTAATAAATTAAACATACATGAACATAACAAAGATACTGCAATCAATCTTGACTCCAAATTCACCGGCTTTCACTTCTTACAAAGCGTTCATATTAAGTCTCCGGCACTTTTTACTTATGATGAAATGTCACTCGGGGCCCCCAACAGTGGCCCAATCTCGGCGGGTCATCAGCGCAGCAATTGTTTTCATTTTACCAACTCGCATTCTTATTTCATTTCTTCGACATCACTTTCATTTCCGAATACGTTTGTCGCGATCTGTGAGCGACATGACGTCAAAATATTAGTTGAATAAATTCAATTACGTATCCCAGTATCTGCCAGTTTGCCTTTGATAAGCCTTTGACTGCTAGAAACTGTTGATGTTTTTTTAAAGTATATTTATTTATATCTTTAAATGAGCAATTCTTGTATATATATAATTGGAATCTCGGAATCGGCTCCAACGATTTTCATAAAATTTAGTATATAGGGGGTTTCGGGGGCGATAAATCGATCTAGCTAGGAATCATTTTTAGAAAATGTCATTTGGAAGAAAAATAACAAAAAGGAGGCGTTTGAGTAGACTCTTCCTGACATCTATTGGCGAATTGGCGAATAATAATACTATTTTTTGTGAGCAACCAATTGCTTTAACGACACAACAGCAGATGGCGCTGTTAAGTAACATTATTCATATTTCATCATTTTATTAGTAACTAGCTGACCCGGCAAACGTTGTTTTGCCATATACATATATAAAATTCTCGTGTCGCGGTGTTTTTTGGCAAACTCCTCCGAAATATTGTGTGTATATTGTAGGTAGGTCTGAGAATCGGTCAACATTTAAGGGTTTAACATTTAGGGGTATGGTTTTTTTTCTATTGACTTTATTTTCTTTATTTTTTATGATTCAGCATTGATAAATTATTATAATCATAAATTTTCACCCTTCTACGATCAACCTCTATCTTATACTGACCATCTGGAATCCTATGTCCTTTTTTATATCTCGAAGACTATGTGTACAAATTTTCATGATAATCGGTTAAGTAGTTTTGGCGTGAAAGCGTAACAAACAAAACATTAACATTTATAATAGCTGACCCGGAAAACTTCGTATCCCCAACAGTCATTGAATGTTACATATTTACATATTATCTGAATTTTATTTTTGATTGTATGGAAATAAATATTAAGTTTAGCACTTTATTGAGATAAAAATACAGAAATAAATAAGTACGAAAATTAAATGCATCAATCATGTCTCCGCAAGTCATGATTTAATTAAACATGTACATATGGGATGGGATGTAGTCGGTTTTAATTCTCTTCATTGAAGCATCAGTGTGGCGGACTGAAGCCTAAACCCTCTCAGTTGCAGAGAAGGCCTATGCCAAGCAGTGGGACGTACATATTATGGGCTGATGATGATGATGCACCTTGTGATATACATTTTTAATATATTTTTTAATTGTCTAAAAGATCACAAACATCTTTTGTTAATCGTCATTGCGAAGGCATGACGAATCGGGAACTGAATTCGTTTGAACTCAATGGACATACCCGTTAGGATCAATGAAATCTCAGATCAATCTAATTGATGAATTCTCAAGCACCAATTCATCTCTAAGTTGTCTTTTCAGTATCGTCACGTGAATAACATTACTCAACAATTTTCTTAACACCAAGCGCATTCCATTGCATAGTTGTGGGTGTTTTAGATTTCAAAGCGTGATGACTACCGAACCTGCCTTCGTTTGTAAATCAGGTACAACCAAGGAGTTTAAAAATACATTTCTGAACGCACGCATAAATATTTGACAACCAATAAATATGTCAATCCCTTTTTATTACTGACATTATTCTACATTTTTAAAATCTAAAATACGCAATTATTCGAATATTCTGGATATATGTTGTCGATTCAAAACCTTTATTTAAATACGTTCTTTAATTTGAGGGGACCATTAACCATATTGACGGGATAAACATAAAATGTTTGACATTGAATATTAGGTAGAACAGTTTATATTATGAGAAAATTAAACTGTTGTTTTTACCATATTCCTCGCAATTTTCTTAACTTTTTCTTTCATAAGAACCTTCTCCTAACAATAGCAAACACAACAAAAAAAGAATTAGCGAAATCGGTCCAGACGTTGTTGAGTTATGCGCTTACCAACACATTTTGCGATTCATTTTTATATATAAGATTAGTAATTCGTACTTAAATATAATTTCCAAAAAACACAATTTAAAAAAAATTATCCGAGCAAAGCTCGGTCATCCAGGTACTATAAAATGATATCACGACAATATCTAGCAACGGGATAAGATTTCGAAATAACCCGGGGACCGCAAACCGCACTAGACCAAATGGCGGTCTGGCATCGCGGACCAAAGTAGAAGAATACCTATTTGTATGAGTTTAGGCGTAAAATACTGTTTGTTTGATATGATTTTAGTATAATATAATTATTTTTCAACTCTTAAAATATAACAAAACTTCAGTTACGTATTTTTTTATTTTCAGGCTATCAAAGTTAATAATATATAAGTAGGTACCTACTTAGCGATATAACGTCGTGTCGAGCGGAGTAATTTGCCAACTGTCATATCAAGATAGTTGAGAAGGTCAGTTTTTCTTAAGTTTTGTTTATTTTCATGTCACCTCTGTTTATCCTCTCGCTTCGTGTGATACATAGCACTGAATAAAATGTTATCTGAATTTACGCGTGTTTATTGCGTACGTGCCTTGGCTTTCATGATAAACGCGATGATAGCAGTGAAAAAAAGATTTTATTTAAATAATGGTACCCAATAAATTAATATATACACCGATCAATCATAATATCTATGACGCAGCATTTGTATATCTTATTATCTAGGTATCGGAACCACAATAAATGGTGAATAAAAAAGTTTTTGGTTTCCCTTTGTTCAAATGCTAAAGTTTCTGTTATTTTGCCAATAATAATTACACTATTAATAGTATCAGGCAGTTTGAAAACATATCAGACTGCCAAAATGGCGTACGAGAACAGACTACTACTCTGTTTTTAAATATCGTATATTAAGTATAAATCGTATTGGAAAGGAAAACATCGTGATAAAGTCAGCATACCTTTCGGTGTCCAAAACCATTTTAAATCCATATAGCATAAACGAGGCTTAAAACACGGAATAGTATAGAAATTACCGCATACCATGTGTGATACATTACTATATAAATAAGTCTTGTGCCGTGAGACAAAGAATCACTTCAAAAGACATCCAGACCAGAACCAAATATTTTAATACACTTTGTATCACACGGACAGTTCTCTTATCTTGCTATGAGCAATGGTTTCTTGAACCAAATACATACGACATATAAAAATAATATGTAGCACAAAGTCTTCGTTAACCATAAACAGTAGCGACGGTATCAGTTTCCTCCGCCACCCACATAAACAGCTCGTGTCTGCCTCCACTAAAATGATAAAATTTACGTGGTCTGGGGAATTTACTGAACGATAAATACCTACGTAGTGAAATACTCGCATTTACAGTTAATTGCGTACAAAACAATGTATTGCGTACTACTGTAGTAGGGCGACATTATTTTGTTCTTTTTTTGGTCCCAACGATTGTCTGGACAGCACTTCATGCTTGTATTCCCCGAATATTTCTGCACCCACTTGTCGATAATTGTGTTTTTTTGTCCCACGTAAAAAGGGGCGACCCTATTGCCGTTTTTCGAGCATAATTCCTGACTGCTGCTACTGAGAATTTTCTGATGAAGAAACCCAATGACAATTTGCCCGACCCGGGAATCGAATCCAGGACCTTTACACCGCATAGCATATATTTGTACTGCGAGACCAAGAAGCAGTGGCACCGCACTGCACTTCCTATAAATTTTAGTGTAAACTTTACCTTAGCAATATTAATATTGATAGTCTTCTGGCTGCATTGGATCCATCGCACACACAGTGAACTCGGCATAGTGGTTCACGGAAGTATTTCGTATTCCGAGATTAGTCTAAGTACATCTGGTTCATATGGTTCAGTATAATAAATTGTGTCAACTGATTAGATATACTCGTAATCGATTCGCCACAGTCATTTTTAGACAATACTGTCATCAGGTACGATGGCAGCATCTAGGCCATATATAAAAAGAAGTCTCTGAACATGTGACATCCAAAGTGAGTAAAGGCCAAATCGCAAAATTCCGATGGACATAAATATTTTGTACTGATCTGTGTTGGCGCCTGTTACGAATAGGTTTTTAAGCGCGTGCGAAATTGACGGATGAGGTCGGTTAACTAGTACCACCACCATTTTTGCGTATTGAAAGATTTCACAGGAATCAGGGATGCAAAATACATATGTATACGATATATGATATAAGGGAATGTGTTTTGAAAGATTCCAAAATAACACAAGCAATAGATAAGAAGAGAAGTGGGAAAAATAAATGAAAATTATTAGCCACTTCATGTCTCTTTTTAACCGACTTAAAAAAAAGGAGGAGGTTATCAATTCGTCTGTATTTTTTTTTTTTTTATGTTTGTTACCTCAGAACTTTTGACTGTGTGGACCGATTATGATGATTCTTTTTTTAATTGAAAGCTGATGGTTCCAGATTGGTCCCATTTAAATTTGGTCCAGTTGTGATAATAGCTTCCATTAGAAAACCACGAAAATCTTAAATTTTCAGCAATGTGCGTGACAAATCGACGAATAACTCAATATCATGCCAACCGATTTTGATGATTCTTTTTTTAAGTGAAAGCTGGTGCTTCCAGTTTGGTCCCATTTGAATTTGGTCTAGTTGTGACAATAGCTTCCATTAGAAAACCACAAAAATCTTAAATTTTCACCAATGTGCGTGACAAATCGACGAATAACTTAATATCATGCCAACCGATTTTGATGAATCCTTTTTATTATTGCTTAGGATGTACTTCTAGGGTAATTGCATGAGAGTTTGGTTAAGTTCTAATTATGGGATCCATGACAAAGTAACGGAACTCTTCAATTCTTAGCAGAAAACTAACGATACTCGGCCGAATCTTTATAGGCTATCCGGATATTTGAGTCACCTATCGTAACCTCTTTATGGTCAAATAATTGTCCTAGTCAAATATAATATAACGTCAATGGAACTCGTTAACGGCGTACATTATGGATGCGATTTGTGGCCAAATTTCTAACTGTCTTGAATCAAATTGTAATGCGCTTACGTTTGTTGCTGCATTGCAACATGAAGCAAACGATCTAATTGCATTACTTAAGGTGTATTAAATGTGTGAAGCGGTGGTAGCCGAGTGTGTGGTAGAAACATTTGCGTATTGTTGATGAGTTTTATAACCATATAATAGACTGGTGGTAGCGGAGTGGCAAAGTAACCGATTTGCAACGCATGATGTTGCAGGTTCGATCCCGGGTGTGGCTTCACTAAAAATTAAAAAATAAACAAAATTTTTAACAAAACAAAAACCGCCTTCAAAAAAACCTATTCCAAAACAAATTAAAATGCACTAAAAAGTAAAAAAATAATTGCGTATCTTCTATTACTTAATAATCTAACTCAACACATACCTATGAATAACAAACAATGATTAAAATATTTTTTAATGTTCTCCTATGTAAAATGAAATGAAAAATATTAGACTACTTAAAAGTCAATCAAATTATTACGATAATATAATGTAGTTTTAATTATTGTTATTTTTGGAGGCGGTGTCAGCCAAGGAAATACTACAATGTGCATACCTAGCATCACAGTTGTAGTGGAGGCCCGTGCTCAGCAGTGGGACGTATATGGGCTGATGATGATGAATAATAATACGAGAATCCTACCTTGGCTGACACCGCCTCCAAGAATAACAATAATTAAAACTACATTATATTATCGTAATAATTTGATTGACTTTTAAGTAGTCTAATATTTTTCATTTAATTTTACATAGGAGAACATTAAAAAATATTTTAATCATTGTTTGTTATTCATAGGTATGTGTTGAGTTAGATTTGAAGTGGATAGATAGTGGATAGATATAGAAGAACCTACCTAGCTTCTTGCGTCGTAAACACATAGATCGTACCTATATATTGATGTAGAGAAATAGTAAGTTGATTATTATTAACTATTAAGTAATAGAAGATACGCAATTATTTTTTTACTTTTTAGTGCATTTTATTATTGGTGTAGGAATAAACTGTGTCTAGCAAAAACTATTATAAACCCTGTACCTTTTGTTTTCACTTAGTATCAGTATATCTTAACCGTTATTCTAATTAGGTGTAAGTAGTTGCTAGTACGTAAATTAATTGGTTCCTAAGTATTTAACGGTATATAATGTCTCCAGCATTTGTAAATCCATGGGGTATGTCGTCAATATATTGCACTCTCAGTTCAAATGTGGGTCAACGATCAACATCTGAAATAGAACGTCGTCGGTAATCCGGTCATAACGATAGTTTGTATGTAAACTGTAATCGTCATTTTGTAAAGACACTTTTAATAAGTCGAAGTATACATAATATAGTGTTTACTAATAGCACAATTTAATAGTCTCGTTATGACACTTATTTTTAGTTTTTTTTATATTATGAATATAACGCGTTTACTAAATGACTTTGAATAAATTTGAAACTAAGGAATAAACATTGTCATCTCGTCTAATTTCTAGATTGTTGATGTGTGTGTACGTACGGTTTAGTGAACTCACTTCCGGCGCAACGCACGCCGAATGCATGCATTATGTTATGTAACTAAGTTTTATGTAAAACCTCTATCGAACTTTTGGAGACGTCTTTGTTTTGAGCAATGTTTAGAATTTTTATGTGTTAACAATAATATAACGTTGTCTGATCGTTATCAGTAATATTATATGTATGTTTATCGTTATCATAATTTGAATGTGAGTGCAAGTAACACAAGTGCATGTTTCCCCGAAAGATTTTACTAAGATGTATCTATTTCACCACACACATTTGGTCGTTGAAAATTTCACGTTATTATATTCAGAGTTTATAGACTGTTTATATTTAAAGACAGTGTGCCGCTTATTAAAACTCGAAACCCCTCAAATGCCCGTGTCATTATATGTTGCGGAACAAACGAGGCAACATGTCAGCGAAAGATATCTATATCAGTTTTGTACACATTTTGTCAACGTATGGACAGTAAAAACACATCAATATTGATTCATTATAATCAAGAAATTTGCGCAATAACTATACCCTGACGTAACGTTTATTATACTAAAATAGATTTACAAGGCTCTCTTATGATACCGCTAAACATTTTTACGGCATTTTAGTGGTAAAATATCTGTCTTAAAAATAAACACATAGTTTTTTTTTTCTAAGCAGTTAACTCAAGGCATTGCAGAGCTTAAACTTCCCCTCGCGTTATTACGGCGTGTCAAGTATTTCCTTTGTGTCTCGGAAAAAATTGTAAAAAAAGTAAGTCTTATTTATGACAGCATTTGACGTGCGTGTTGTATAACTTTATTTCTAAGTGTGACGTAAATTTATGCATTTTATAATAAACGTATTTGCATAATAATCATCCATGTAGAGATACACTTTCGTATTGCCCCATAGATGTAATCTAAATATGTTAATATCGTATTTTAAAGTAAAGTGTATTTATCACGCGACTCTGTTAAATATCATCCACTTTTCCGCATTAACATATGATTTATGATACGTATTTGGAATCTATTATTCATGTTATGCAATAAATGATATTTATTTTAAGCCAGTAATTTTCGCTTTCCGTGATGTTTTGTAATAGAGTAGAGATGTTCTAGAATGTTCTGCAAATCGTAGTTCGATCCCACGAGTTCCCGCACGAGACCAGACTCACAACGCCTGAGCAAGCGTCTGTAGAAAGCGAGATAATGGCGTCTGCGTTCGTCACTCACATTTCACCTCGATCAATTAAAATTTCAAACTACTTTAAAGTGATTCTAATCGCATACATTTTAAATAAAACGGCGCTGATATTTTATATGCGTTGCAAATGCCTAGAAAGTTTGCATATTAATTTTTTATTTTTTTTTACTTGCCTCACTTTTCATATAAATTACTTTGATGCCATTTTTGACTAAGCACATAAATTTTACTGATTTATGAATACTTATTTAGTTAATAAAAATTATAATATGACAATTGTGATATCAGATTCGAGTCTTATCGTAATGTGACATCTCCGGGCCGGATAAACTTTATGTTATCATGAACTGCATGAATCGATCAATCTGGTTTAAAATTTACTTATTGTTAGACGGATTGAATGTCTCTAATAAAGAGGCTGCGTAAATCAAAAGTAATGATAGTATTTCCCATAAGACGAACATTCTGCGGTTGTAAATATAAAATAACAAGCTAAAGCAACTCTATTCAAGTTCCACACGAAGCATTTCCCAAGACAAACCGTCTCTGGTAATTGATACGAAGTCTAAAATTCGTCTAAGGCGGGCGCACCGATGCGTGCCCGTCGACCGTCTGTCGGCGCAGGTGGCGGTGGAGCAGAGGGGCGAACCACCCAGCGCGCCCCACACACTGACGGGTCTGATGCACTTGAGTTGCCAACTGTAGTTCCAGAATTGCTTGGAAAAATATCCCGGTTAGAAATATTTTATGAGCTCATCGCAATTACTGTTTAATTCTTAAAATAATTAATGTTCCTAACTTTTAATAATATATATATTATTTTTGTTAAAATCTTTAAAAGAGCATGTAATAGGTTAAACAAATTTACATTCTTCAAATTATATGTCTCGTAATTAACGGCGATTTCCTCAAGAGAATAATGATGAAAAAAAAAATTAGTGTTTTTAAGCTTATTATTATATAATTTAATCAAAGTAAAAATACTGTACGGTTTTAATACCTCGTTTAAAATCTACTTACAAAAGTATAAAGTTTCCGCAACCCAGTAGTAATTGTCGTTAGAAGCCTTTCAGTCTTGCACTCAATTTGATAACATTACTTAATAACTTGAAATTACGGTCATACTGTTCATAATTTTTTATGATCTTTTCATTTTTATGCTTTACCCAATTTGTATATATACATACATACATGAAATCGACATAAGTTCTGACCTGGCTGGATAATTATGACTGATATAAATTTATATAGTAAAACATGATAATAACCAAACAACATGAAAACATTAGAATCAGGTGGCTATCATATATATATGAAAATTCATTAGTCATGTTTTTCGAAAAAGAAATCTCACAAACTTGTTCGAGGGCATGTCTAGATCGTTGAGACCCCTCTGAGGTAATATTTGTCAACATTAGCACTGACGTTTCGGCGCTTCTATCTTAATGTTTGTATAATAAAACACCGGAATCAAACTACGATACAAAATGGATCTATAAAAATAGGGGTTATTCTTCGGTATATATTTATTTTAGCCTGAGAACTAATTTATAAAACTAATGAGAAGCGAATAAATAAAAATATATCATAAATTTAGTACAAATATCGATAATTTCATTAGTAGGTGTATACATTGAGGTTAATAAACATAGTTTACTCATACTCAGCATCAAAAATAAATTGTTATTGTCAACTGAAAATTTTATTTTAAAGTCATATTCCCGGCAGTTTACACTTTTAGCTAAAGGATAGTTCCTTGATTTCAGCTTCTATATTTATTTGTGACATTTTATTTGATTTTCACAATTTATTGTACATTTGTAATTATACTCTAGAAGAAATGTAGAACAATTTATTGAACTTAGCGGTTGAAGTTGAGCCGATGAATGCAAAAGGAAACTAATTATAGAAGATGCTATGTTGTTAACTTAACTTGTATAAGTCAGTATAGCAATGTAGTTATTTTTTTATAATAAAATATTTCACAGATACATGTGTTCAGTTTTTGAATATCACAATCCAGTTGAGCAACTGGCAAGAAGATAAATAAACATAAAGGTATAATAAATTATCTAATTTTATGTAGAATATTGTATAATTGGTTTATCGAGGAAAACTTTACACGCGCGAATACCACATAATTTTGTTTATCGGTCAAGGTTAATGCCATGCTCTGGTATCTAGGCGATTCTGGTTATATACATATGTTTTAGAATATATTTTTTATGCTTGAATATCTTAACTTACTTAATAATTCCGTTATCATAGATTGACAATAAAGTTTGATTAAATAATTTATATCGCAACTTGAAGGTGTGTTTGTTTGTTACATTATACGCCTGAGCCGTTTAATCTATTTAAAAAAAGTTAACGTGGACAGGATTACAAACTATTCTTTAACAAAAGCTATTTAATCGCGATAATTATTCTTCAAAATTCTGGCATAAGGTTAAGCAAAAATACTCAGGCATTATATCAATGTCTTAGTAAACTGGCATGTACAATAGCGTAACAGCAAAGAATCCGCAGACACTTATCATTTTCTTAATCAACTATCAAATTAGTTATAAACCGTATCACTCCACTTTTTTACTTAAAGTAAAAAAAATGAGAAAAAAGATGTACAAAAATATAAAGATGTGGGCGCGAAGCGTTATTGGAAATAGATTTGTTAAAAAAATATATGAAACCTTTAATGTTGTTGGTTATTTAAAATAAAAAGGATTTATAAAAGTCTCTTGTAGTTTCATTATATATTTTGCATCTATTCCTGTGACTGTTAGATATATTATTTATTTGTATAATAAGTGTAAATAAACTAAATACGTTATTTACTTTCAGAACATTTCTTCCCGACAGTTTTCTATTCCATATGTATATTACGTACAACGTGTTTTCACCATTCGAAGAAAATATTTATTCAGTACGCGAACATGAATTTGTTTAAAAATATCGATCGAGAATATACCGAAGCAGTTAATTAATTGGGTTAATCCTCTCCCACGACGCCGATTAACTCGCTAACGACGTTGCAGACCATTCATAAAATTAAACTTATAATTAACTTTTAGCGCCAAGTACCACCGTCTGCCACGAGCGTTTCAGCGGTTACGTAGCTTTAAAGTTAGAAATTATGTTCAATTGTCGCTGAACTACATATATTTAAGTGAAATTTTTAATGTTTTTTTTAACTACGTGCTAGTCGTAACCATAATATTTTATCATGTAGCTGTTAATAGTACTGCAATTCGATTGTTCTCATTACCAGCACAGTGTTTGTAAATGTGCCTGGTAAACGTTACTCTTGTCCGTAAATTCCTAAGCGGACACAAGCGTGAGGGTCTTATATATACTTTGATGTTTTTTTACATGCATTTCATAGTTAAAATGCACTTGAATCAATGCTTGAACTGGATTACAGCAAGCGCTTAAACATTCGTGAAGAATGGAGATATTACACTAAAGCTAGTACACAATGTGGACATGGCGGCATTGTATACTATAAGGTTTTGTATATCAGTGACCGCATAGTCGTCAATGTCACGTGTGCGACGCGCCTTGCCCTGCCGGCGCGCCGGTCGACACACGCCACCTCCACTAAGTGGCACAAGGTTAATAGGATTTCGATACATTGGCCACGCGGATCCCCCGCTTCTTGAAGGAATTTATGCGAGTAATGAAAATTTGTTTGCTAAATGAAACGATATTTCCGAGAAATGAATGTGCTCTCAGAGATAAGTTCGGAACATGTTTATGCAAAATAATTAAGTTGTGTGTGTTGTGTGTATTTTTGTGAGTTCCCTGCGATTTATCTGTTAATTCCGTAAGTTTGTTATTTTCGAACGACTTTATGTCTTTACAGTATGACTGATTTACTGATAACGTAACTGGCACTGGTAATTTTATACAATTTTAAATATATCTCCGGCCAAGTTTATTTCTATTGCCTTTACAGCAATGCAATCTGCAGTGACGTGTTAATTTAAATGGACTTTTACCGTACTTTCAGATCTCTAATATTTACACATGGCTTGTGACAAGCGCGTCTCGTAGATGGCAACATAATTAAGCGAGTTGAGAGCGAGTCGCCATGGTCAGCTACGGCGAGTGGTCGTGTTCGGTGGCGAGTGGCGACAGATGGCACGGTCGCCCACGAGGCGCCACCGCGCGTGTATCTCGTCTTGTTGTTTATGTCGCGTTTGTGTGACAGCGGATTATTACACTCTTATTAAATTTGACCACGTAATACTAACATCTCACAGCAATCTAGCGATAAAATGTTAGAAATATATTAGAAAATGAACACTTAACCGTGATACGTAATGAAACCAATCAAAGTATTTGTTTACAACAGTCGCAACTTTTATGATTCCAAGGCGCCATTTAATACGGGAATGAATTGAGTTTTAACATCTAGTCTTTGCAATATTTATTAATTTATGGAATACTTACAGCTATATCTTAACTAGAATACAAAACAAAAAAATTAACAGAGCCAATGACAAGTCTTCACTTATACCTAAAGACTAATAAAGAAAAGAGCGTGTACCTAATTTTAAAAAAGTAGATGTAAACAAAAAGACAACTTAAAGCTACAACTAAGCGACTAAATAAACGTAATCATATTTTTTTAAAGATTATTTGAAGGCTCAAATATCTCCTTGCAGATGCAACACTCACCGAAGACGGGCCTAATTATGCTGTTTACAAAGCCTGTTAAAGTTGGCACATGCAAGGAACTATTTTGTGTGTAGTTGGTTGAGAATAATTATAATTAAAATATATATTTACATGTAATCATAGAGATCAAAATCGAAACAGCTGCTAATAGGAAACATCTGCCGCTTTTAATTACTCACAAGTGAATACCGAATAGTGCCAACATAAAAAAATGACTATATTAAAAAAAACAATCACTAGTTAGGGACTTAATGAACAAATGTTATTTTTTGTAAAAGCTAAAACGTTTTTTTTATTAAAACAATGCCACTATGTCCATGATTTATTTAGTGAGTGTAAAGCCTTGCTCTTGTCTCTAATAGTAATAATGTCGATGGAGGCCGAGTTTTTACAGCGATGTTAGTTTCGCGCGTGTGGCTTGTTTACGCTCATTTTGTACGGCGTAGGTGCATCATGCACTCCTTCATATCATATAAATGATAACATGCGCCTTTATAAACGGTTGATGTTCAGAAACGAGGTCGCAGCGACGACGCCACTGCATTCCCGTAATGGAGTTATGAGCTCTATTATTCTCTTTGACACGTTTCGGGCAACACTAGAAATCCTAAAAATATGTTTTGTTCGAAATGCGACACAAATATTATAAATAAAAACTCGCAGAGATTTATTCAAACTCGGATGTTTGGAATTTTTTGCAACGTAACATAATAGAAACGATAGCTATTCATGTATTCCTTCACATAATCTACTGCCGTGCTAATTATCATAGATAAAGCTGAAAGATTTAGTTTTCCGTATCGCCCTTACGTAGAGGAACTATTATGATTTCCTAAATTATGTTTTTATCTCACTAATATAATGCTTTATTTTTAGTAACCAAACGGCCACGGATAAAATTAAAAGGTTTGCCGATATAATTTGCGCTGAGGCCAAACATTTCAATAGTATAATGCGAATTATTCACTCAATGGGCATGTTAGGAAGCCACGCTTGACATTGTGAACGTTTGAACCCGGCAGTGAGGTTGAATGAAATTGAAAACGTGCCATATGTTACGTCTATATATATCCCAGATATAAATAGAAGGGTTTTTATCGATGTTAATAGATTGCCACGCTTCCGAGAGTTGTTTCCGAATCGGTTTTCTTCGGATTTGCTGGCGATTTTAACTCACAAAGATGTGAATACTGAAGTAATTAATAAGTCTTTGTCTTAATTAAATTACATCGCTGTTACACTCTGCATGTCGCTGTGATCGAGAAACGCACTTTTACTTGTTACACTTGTTTACTGAGACTCCGGAGAACATTAGAAGCTTGTTGTAGAAAATAGTTTTAGCTTATAATTACTTTGATTGTTCGTCTGAGTGCTTATGTCCAAAAAAAACATTCTTCTCTGTAAAAACCATGAGTCGGCAAAGGAAAATACAATAATATTTTTTGTAACAAAATTCAATGACCGCACTAGCTGAAGCAAGGCGCGATGTAGCGACTAGTGTATAAAAACAAGCGATTCTCCGTCGAAGACGTCATTTGCACGTGACGCGTGATCGACACACGCTCAACCGTCACTCATTATAATGATGAGCTCTCAAAGCAACGGCAACCATTGAACTTGCCTCAATGTCGCCGCCGCGACCTTCAATTCTACACGGGTTTGACTTTGCTCAACAAAAACATTTTCAAATTGCAATAATTGTAGTTTGTTTCCTGGAAGATTCAATCGAAATTAAATGAGACAATACATTCGCCACGGAGAAGCGAGGAAGATTTAAATGAATACAACGATCGAAACAAAAAATCCTTGAGATTATGTAACTTTGCAAATACATTTTTACGAATGACATAAAACTCTCCTTTTGGTTTCTTTCAATAAGTAAACTAAACACATCCACTATCAGATAGGTTCTACGTGGAGCCACATTTTAATAAGTACTTTTTATGTTAAGCATTTTTTGGTAAATGAACACTTTAAGTCGTGATGGCCTCGAGGTTTAAGCACGCAGTCGAGAATCTCGACGGTCGCGGGTTCAAACCCCAGGCACACACCTCTGACTTTTCGAAGTTATGTGTGTATTCACAATGAATTATCACGTACTTTAACGGTGAAGGAAAACATCGTGATGAAACCTGCACACCTATAAGTTCTTAGGTGAGTAGTCCGCCAACCCGTACTAGGCCAGCGTGGTGGACTAAGGCCTAAACCCTCTCAGTTGTAGAGGAGGCCCGTGCTCAGCAGTGGGACGTATATGGGATGATGATGAAACCGGCTTTGTCCCAACCTGAATCTTTCAATTAGCGCTAGGACTCTAGCATACATATATATAATATGACTGACTTAGAGCATAGAAAGCGTTATCTAATAATTATATATGTAAGTAAATATAACGCGGTAAAATGGCCACCAAGAAACAAAGATTTCTCCACTTAAAGTGCGTCTTTATGTACGCAAAATAAATGCCTTTGACCTGCCTACGGAACGACTTAAACGGCTTCGGTATTACACATTTTTATCCGATTTGTGTGAGATTTCATATTCTTTTCATTGGATATAAAGATTTAGCCGATGTTGTTTGGATTACTTTGGGATCTAAGCAAACATTGTTTACAATAAATCTAGATTTCTTAGAACCTAAATCGCACATTTATTTATGAACCCCACTTTATATGGCTGTATTAAAATTATTAATTACAATTCCTTTATTACTAAACGCTCACTAAACAAGCAAATTATAATTTCACGACAAATTTAGCAATTAAGGACTCAGTCAAGCGAAAAAATGTATCCTTCTTCAAATCTACATCAGCATATTGCTTTTACATCAATTGGTTTCAAGTACACGTGCACTTTGGCTAGTGTAGAAGCGACCCTAGTTTAAGTACACGTGCACTCATGCGCTTAAAGCGGTAACCTTTATAGTAAGTACACATCCACTTAACACACCATATAGTAATTTTGCTTTTAGTACACATGTACTTGTTAAAGAACAAGCCATATTGGGGCAATAGCTAAAACTATGTATGAAAGGTTTCACTTCAATATTGCAGTATGTTTTTGAAAAAAATGAAAATTTGTCTCACGAATAAAAAGTTTTAAGCGAAAGTAACAGGTTATACGTAATTTTTTTACAGCAAGTATACAGATGACATGATTGATAAGATTATTAAGATATTTTTAGATTTCATACTTTGAGAGCCAATCGTCCTATATCAAATATTTGTGTAACCTAGAAACATTTGCCTCGAATCGAAACATATTATATTATGTTGTTCGGTATCAAGCACTTGTGACAACAAATCCAAAGCGTTGGGTACACATAGGATTATTTCTCACTACCGTTTGTTCGCGATTTCCTGCGAAAACAAATATTTAAACTACTTTGTAGACAAATAATTCTGAATAAATAAAAGTCCTTACTTCATTTTGGTTTCTTGCTCTTTACCAGGGATGTTATGGAACTCCGTAACCGTAACCGTATCCGTTTCAGAAGTTTCGGATAGTTTAAGAAAGTCTTGTGTTAATTACAAAATTGATTTTTATATGAGTAGACAAAAAGCGACCAATATCGACTTTAATTTGGACGCTTTTTTTTTATCAAGGTAATGTAGATTGTGCAAAATGTAAACATTGTGATAAAAACTTTTCTTACCAGAGTGTCGAAAACAGTTATATTTTACTTCAATCTGATATCCGTAACCGAAACTATCCGAAACTAGCGGATAATCCGAAATAATTACATATCCGTAACCGTATCCGAAACCGATATAATTTAATTCCTATATCCATATCCGTATCCAGATCCGAAATATCATATCCATAACATCCCTACTCTTTACATAATTTACACAGTGAGCACGACTTCCTTGCGGATGTGTAACTATTATTTTTATAGGCCCGTACGTTGATTACAACTGATAAGAATCTTTGGCACATGATCTTGGCAAGGCCTACAGTTATCGTCAAGTGTATAAAAACAATTTTCGGATGTAAACTTCAACATTTTAAGATAGATAATAAAATGAAAAGAGTACAAACATCCTCCAGTCATTTTTAATGATAAGCGGTACAAAGTTACCAAACAGAATATCAGAGAAGCATCTCGTTGCAGTGCGAGCACTTTATCTCCTTTCATTTAAGCCAGCGTTTGTCCACTTTCATGGGTCGAGATAATACGGCATACAGAATGACTGATTTGCGGGCCACTGGGCGCTGTTACGTAAAACGTGAAAGTATTAACTCGACAAATTTGGAAGATCAACTCTTTTATATTCATCACTATAGCTCAGTCGCCGCTTAAATCGTAAAGTTTATGAGAATGAAAAGGCGCATGGTGACGCCCGAATGATTCGGAGCAAATACTCGATTTGCGACGCGGATTTTGCCGTAAAATTAAATAGCACTTGTCAATGGGAATTTGAGAGATCGCATGGTGATATTTTTAAATTTTCACGCTCTCTTAGCCATTTAATGAAGCATTATTAGTCAATCGCTGCTGGTTAAGTTCTTCTATGTTTTGCTCCATCGATTTCGCAATTTATATTTATTGCATAAGAATATTAAAAAGCAATATATTGTTTTAACTGAGTTTAATGGATCATTGAGAACCGCTTCTTTAATATATTTTTTAAATTAAATAAAAAGACCATCTGGGTATAGAAAAAGGAAACGTAGGCTAAAGACAAACATTCGAAAAGAAGCCATGGTTAAAAGGACAAAACGTGTGACTTCGAACGATCAGCCAAACGCAGAGACGATTATATTGCGACAACACTCTGTATAACTTGTTATCTCTTGATACACGTCTATTTTACTTTGTATGATTACTTGGTACAATAGAACCCTAGATAATATTTTTCTGCTTACTCCGTGAAATTCTGTAACGGAAACCGATTTCATCGTTGTTATCGCTATCAAAGTTTATAGAATAAATTAGAAGAGTATAAAAATTATGACGTTTACTGAATACAAGAATCCATTATTAATAATTTTTTTTAAATAATCGTTTTCTTCCTTCGCCTTCATTTTGTGTATTGCAGTCTACCGTCCCATGATCCGGTAATGCTAGTAAAGAAATCAGGTTAGCATCCTCTATCACGGTTGAATGGTTCCTAATTATTGTTAGAAACGGGAAAGCTGGGCAGTTGCGTGTTACAGTTTTTTAAATGTATAATATGGCAAATGATTGATTTATTTAAGTGATTTATACAAGGTACTCGACTGTACTTTTGTGCAAATGCTGCATTGATAGATGGTGGAGGCGTGTCAGAGAGAGATGTCATGCCAACGACCACTACGAGTGACAAACGTCTTATTCGTACTAGGGGAACCGGTGACGTCGTGAAAGATGGTTTTAGGGTCAAGGGTCCCCCTTGTCGTAATGTTGAGCACTCAGCGACAACAATAATTTTATCCCTGAACAAAAAACTTTTCGAATCCTAATTTTATGATATTTGTAATTATGCCGCATAAACAGCCGCCTGTGTGTTTGAAAATGTTAATCCATTTCAAAAGGAGTTTACTGAAAGCAATGCCGCCTAATACAATGAAATAGCGAGAAGAGAAGGCGAATGGACGCTTGTGTCATCAATTGAAATGTGTACTAGCTATTATTAAGGAAATAGCTTAAACGCTCTCAGTAGTAGAGAAGGTCCGCACCCAACAATGAAACATATAGGGGGCTGATGATGATGATTATGATGACACGTAGTAATGAATGTAACAAAACATGATGTGTTCATTCGTTCCTATATTTCTAAACGTATTAATGGTAGCTCGATGCTCTAACTGGAGCGCACTGCACTTTGGCAGGGCAATTTAAAAAGTAATTTCGGTATTCGACGATCGCTAAAGAACTACGTATCGTCTATCTCTAGTTTCTGTGCCGAACGAAATATTGTGTCACTGACGCCGCATTGCAGTTGGTTTTATGAATCGAAGCTAGCTATTTATAGTGAACAGCCTTGACTTTGACAACGGACAGGTTGATAATTCGTAACTAATAACTAACTTGTAACTAATTAATACTTTCTAGACTAGTTGGAGTCATAGCATTGGTACTGGATTACGTAAGAATATCAATGGCTTTGCAAATAAAGCAGCTTTGTCGGTTTGAGCAGAAATCTTAGTACCTAACACAAACTATTTATATATAAAGTCAATTCTATGTACTTTTGTGAGTCAGATGTTTATTATTTTTGATATCTAATGTTAAAACAAAAAAATAGCTTGTTATTAGGTAATACAATTAGTTTTCGTAAATTATCTCTACATTTCTTCACGTGTAGAGGATGCGTCTAGTATTTTGTCCGGTTGCTCAAGTTGTTCTACAACCGCATCAGGCCAGTTCAGTAGGTCTAGCTGATGTACATATATGTATGAAGCTTAATTCGGTGTACTAAATTAAAATCGCAGTTCCATTGTATTTTACGACAATTTCTAAAGGGTTTTCGAAATAACATGCGTTCCATTCAAGAGCAGGAAATACCAGGTGGCGCAGGTGAACACCCCACTATATGGCATTAATAATTTAATTTTAATTAATTTGATTCAAGATATTGTCGACTCGTGTTTTGTCTACGGCGAACCCCCAATTCCTGTTATGAGTCATAAACATAAATTTTTCAGCGGCTTCGCTTCCAATAATATCACTTTATCGTGCTAATTTACTCCTGACAATGTATTAAAGGTCTAAAACTAGTATATGATTATGTTAAGCTCCCATACAAAATATATAAGATTTACAAATGTAAAGTATTTACTACAATCAAAACACCCAGCAGCCATAACAGCATACCGTTCGCGCCGTTTGGTGAAAAAAAAAACACAGTCCATGAATGAAACTCATTAGAGCACGCTTATAAAAACTAAAAACAAACACGTTCATTTCATAACATAATGTGCGTGTTATCAAACAGTGGGGGCGACCTTGTACGCCGTTTGGCCCCGTACCAAGTGCCGATGACTTGTGTCCGCACTTTCTAATAGTTTTTATTTACGATGACAATTATGTGCACGTTGCACAGCTATTGAACGTTAGTGGTGAGGGGGATCTGTTTATGTAACCACGATTTTGTCTGTGAATTTGTTAATAATGTTTATAGATATACCTGTACGCTGTAGGTTCATTAGGCCTTTATCAATATTCTGAGCGGGTTAACACGACTCAGACATGCATCGTTGCTGATCATCAGGATCTTTGCAGTTACGTTTTGATGTTAATTTGCCTTTCAAATAGAATCTTTACGCAATTTAAACAGTTCCTACTAATTTCCAAATCCCTATATAACAATTTGTAGTTTTCTAATATTCATCAACATGTCTCTTGTAAGGGTCACAATGATTAGCCATTAAACATTATGGGTTTGTCAACACATACTCTCAGTTTGCTTATTTCTATTGAAGCCTCAGATACGTCACTGAAATATAACCTTTTAAGCCCTATGTCTTTAAATGTTTAATATGCTTTCATATCTCTAAACATATATTGCGTAATATTTTATCAAAAATTTTATTTATAGAAATTATTTTCGAGCCAACAAATTCCTACATACCAATGCAAATACTCATATATGAGTTTTATTACGCACACATTACGCTAATTTACTCTTAAGTATTATGTCATCTCCCTTAGTAACCGATCAATTTACTCGCATCACAAAATTTTAGTGATGATTAATACCACGCAGATTGTTGTCTGTTTTGTTAGTATAGGGTTGTCTTGTGGGGTTTTTACTTACTATACTATACTATGTGAAATATGAGTATTTACATGTTTATTGTATGTATATTATATAAATAAAACATCAACTTTACATAAGTAATCACAATATATGTCGAGCCGTTACAACAGATCATACGGTAAAAACTGGAACGACTAAAATATTAAAAGAAGCTGTGTCACAAATATCTCTAAGAAAACTAACATTATAAGATTTAAAAAAACTGTAATCATGTGCTTTTCTTTAAGTCAATGGGTTTGCTGAAATTGTATGTTTCGTTTCATGGTCCGTGTACATCGAAATTTAAAAAACAAATATAGGTTAACACTGAATCTAAAGAAATCACAAGATTCTATTGATTTACTTCGTTTTAGATGGCCATTAACATATCCCATAAAGTCAGAATAATTTTAAAAATTGAGTGTGTCAACCCTACTGTATATTCCGTAAGTTATGCTCGCAATTTGGCGGCACTATCTGCACGGCTTTTACTCGGGTTTATTGACGTTGTCGTATGAATGTGGATTGTGATTTTATTGTGCGTTATTACAATTTGTCCGTTGCTAAAGTAGGGATAGCCTCGAAGTTTAGGTACGTGATGGAGAATCTCTGCGGTTGTGGGTCCAAACCCCAGGCAAACACCACTGACTTTTCGAAGTTATGTGTGTTTTTACAATGAATCATCACTTAGATTAACGGTGAAGGATAAACATTATGAGGAACACCTAAAAGTTGTAAGGAATTTCTTCGGCGTGAAGTCCGCCAACCCACACTAGGCCAGCGTGGTGTGCTGAGGTCTAACTAAACCCTCTCAGTTGTAGAGAAGGCCCGTGTCCAGCAGTGGGGCTCGATAATAAATGTATGTAAATGTGATTATTTTCGATGTTCTTGTTTTTTTTTATTACTCTATAAGATTAAAATTACCAAAGAAGATTTATGCTGCCAGTATAACACCGTAACGAGATGACAGGAGTAAACTTTGCCCTTTATAGTGATGCTATAAGTTAAAGACAGCTTACAATGTTTGTGTAATAAATTGATAAACTCGAACCACCTAATATACTACTCATAGCCTGCATTCATATGAAATAATAATACATTGAGATTAAATATGCGATAATATTATTAAATCACTCGGTGAACTGTGCCAGAACATTCATAAGATTTTGAGCTGTAACAAATTCATTGAACTATTTGAATTAGCTGTGGGTGACGGTTATTAATGTTGACATAAATGGGATTAAACTTTATTATAAATGTTCATACATTAAATTTTTTATCAGTAATGACAATTACCATAGCTATTGTGGGCTATACGAATATATCGAAACGCTATTTTTATCAAGCATTTGTCTTTTTCAAAAAATCAGTTTCGTTTTAAAATTGCCATGGGACGCTTATAACTATGCAGTCCAGGCTCAAAATAATATATTATTCAATTGTAAATTTAGAGACATTCAAATGATATCACCAACTCATCAATATAATATAGCAATAGTACTTTTTATTGGTATCGAAATCTTTGACGTAAAGGCAGATGTTCAGTAATGAATTCTGTCTCGCACCTGCCCCTACACTTATAACCGCGGTGCATGACGTCTGCACGACACTGGCATGTGATCTGAATGTGTCGTCCTAGTTACTGCTTATTTATTACACTTGTATAGTACTAAGCCATAAATTATTTTAATTTGGTCTGGACAGCAAATTCCTTTGCAATACAATATTAAATTATTGTTTCTTTAGAAGATCTAAACTGGAGTAAGCGGTGGATTTTAGGAAATTTTTGCCGAGCAACTGCTCGGAGTATGCTAATAGTCCGAAAATCGTGATATGCGTCTCTTCCATATGGGAGTTAATTGCTGGCGAAAAATAGGTACGGAAATACATTCTTTCGCAATTCAATTGCGTGAGTATGTATGTGTGTAGTCAGGGTTGGGCAGTATTTGAATTACGTAATTGAAATACAAATACGTATTATTTTGTATTTGTATTTTAATTACTTTCTTAAAATGTAATTTGTAATTTGTATTTAAAATACGTGTAGCCGAAGTATTTTGTAATTAGTATTTCAAATACTCGAGGCTTCAAAATACATTTATTAAAATACATTTAGCCTTCATTTAGCGATCATGAGTGTGAGTGCGAGGCGAGAGTGCAATGATGGTAAAGCCTCGAAATTTACAGACTTTTATAATATTGGCCATTAAATTTGTGCTCATCAGGACCTACTATTTTGTAATTTGTATTTTGTATTTCAATTAAAAATAGCTAAAATACTGTATTTTGTATTTCAAATACCTTACTTAAATGTATTTTGTATTTCGTATTTTAATTACTTGCGATACAGTATTTTGTAATTTGTATTTCAATTAAAGCAAAGCATGTATTTTGCCCAGCCCTGTGTGTAGTACCAAGAACGCTATTCAGCCTCTAATTTGATATCAACCATCAACTTAATAAACTTTTCTAAATATCCAAAGTTACGACATTACATAGAAACAATATAATAGGTGCCACATGAAAAAAAACAGGATTTGATAAACAGATAAGATCGATTGTATTATCCATTTGCCAAAGGAATTATCGTGAAACAAAGACAAAAGATTTCCTAACACTACTTTTTACCACCGTAAGTCCAAGTGTTATATGCGTGATAGAAAACAAAAAAATAATTGTAAATAACCAAAAGTACGAGTTAATTTACCTCACTGTTAATAGAACTCGTTTTCATATACCAGTATTATGACGAAAGCGCATGTCATACAATTTCTTCATAACAATTACGTTGCCCTAAAATGCGTGTTTAAATTGGACATGTCATGTGTCCGTGCAATTCGATACCCGCTATGTGCCAGAGTGATGGTATCTTTGTTAATTAAACCGTTGGCTAATGTACTCGTATTACATCCTATACATGTGTATAAATGGCACTTATTTGAATAGTTTTCGCTATATTTTTACAACATAACTAGAAATTTTTGTTAATATCGACATTTAGAGAGAATTTGAAAACAGCGTGATAAATATGAAATATTTCTTCAACGGTTATTTTTTTTTATAATTAATCCTAAAATTAAACGAAAAAAAATTGTAATATCGATCCATATTAATGTTGAAAACGCGAAAGTAAATCTGCTTGTGTTGGTAGGTATGTTATATTTTCTAGCTTAAACCGCTGGAATAATTTAGATATTTTCGTCTAAGGAGATAGATAGGGCATAAGAAAGACATAGGGGTACTCTTTTATGAAATTGTGTTCGGATAAAGCTAAGTTAAGTTTATATCTATACTATATTATTATAAAGAGGAAAGGTTTGTATTTTTGTATGTTTGTTACGAATAAACTCAAAAACTACTGAACCGATTGCGATGATTTTTGGTATGGAGATAGATGTAACCCACCGAAGTAACATAGGATACTTTTTATCCCGGAAAATGTAGTATTCCCGTGGGAATGGGCTTTTACGCCTAAAATATTCGCCCGATTTATATGAATTTTGCTATGGATTTAAATAGAACCCTATGAAGTAACATAGACTATATTCTATCCCGGGAATATGTAGGGTTCCCGTGGGATGAGCATATAATGTAATGCAAAAGTAACGCTGCCTGTGTTATGCTTTCTCGCCTTAACCATTTGACGATTTAGATGAGTTTTAGTATGGGAGTAAATAGGACCCACCGAAGTAACATAGGATACTTTTTATCCCGGAAAATGTAGTATTCCCGTGGGAATGGGCTTTCACGTCTATACTATTCGCCCGATTTATATGATTTTTGGTATGAATATAAATGGGACACTATGAAGTAACATAACCTACGTTTTATCCCGGTAATATGTAGGGTTCCCGTGGGATGAGCATATATTGTAATTCGAAAGTAACACTGCCTGTGTTATGCTTTCACACCTAAACCATTTGACTGATTTGGATGATTTTTGGTATGGACAAAAATGAGACCTTAAAAAAGGACATAGGCAATTTTTTTTAATCCTTACTAATATTATAAATGCGAAAGTAACTCTGTCTGTCTGTCTGTCTCACTTTCCTGCTAAAACTACTGAACCGATTTAAATGAAATTTGGTACACAGATAGTTTAGAACCTGAGAAAGGACATAGGCTACTTTTTATCCCGGGAAAAGGGGTGAAAGGGGTTGAAAGGGGGGATGAAAGGTAGTATGGAAGTATTGTCATTTTTAAAGCTAGAAGCTTTAAACTTATTTTTATTGATTAGATATAAATAAAAATGACATTCAAAGTTTGTAAAAAAAATGTACCTTTAAGGGGGTAAAATAATAATAATAAAATAATAATAACGATTGTAACTATATGTCTGTAACGCTTTCACGATTAAATCATTTGACCGATGTAAACGATTTTTGATATGAACATAAATGGGACTCTATGAAGTAAAATAGACTACAACTTATTTTCATTCTGAACCCAACCCTGTAGTCTACGCGGATGGAGTCGCGGGCAAAAGCTAGTTATAAATAAAATTATTGACAACTCTCGTGTAATGTTGTCAAATTCACAGGTAAGTCTTTAGGTGAGCTATAAGTGCGCACGTTTGTTGTGGTGTCAGTTGTGTAGGCCGCCCACGACGGTCCGCCGTGTGGCTGCGCGGTGGCGGCGCGCGTGGGCGTGTGGCGCCGTCGACGCCTCCATGACGGCTCGTTGCGTCACTCCGCTACTTACAACCTGGCATAACTTACTGCGCGTAGGATTCGGGATATTTTGATAATTACACCAGTTGCGGCGGCTAACAACTTGTTAGTTTGTTGTTATTTTGTATGATGGTAAATATTAATGGCCTCGTGCAGATTTCCGTCTGATTTTGAAGCTTAGGTTAAGAGTAAAGCCGGAATTTATTTAACCAACGTTTTGTTTTTAATCCTTGTATGTCTGACTTCAGACTTCCTTAAAATGACTTTATATACCTAGAATTACTAACCAAAAGTATTACACATTGGCAATAATTTCTGTTTGTAGCCATTGTAAATATTTATTTGTTTGTTGGTCCGCTGACACAGCACACTGACGCGACATCACGTCAACGTGTTTGCGAAACAGTTGGGCGACAATAGTTTTATCTATCCGCAAGTTTGTATTTACATGAAACACATGACGTGTTCAGGAATTTCTTATATTTCATTTAAGGAAATCGGACGTAATATCACGTCTAAGACAAGTCATTTGTATATAATATGTGTAATGGTTTGGTGTAAAAGACCCAAGTACATATTATTTATACTGGGGTGTCAGCGGATTTTACTTATGCTGTGATTGTTATTACTCGATATTTCTATCTATTCTGGCAGTTAAAAGTTATTGTTTTTAATGAAACAATGTTAATTTGTTATTTTGAATCCGTCGACGGCATTGTATCTTGCAAAAAATATTTCCAAAGAACACTGCAGCTGATTTTAAACACAGTGCCGTCCATATAGAATGTTGACTGGCCTCTAATATGTCTCACGATTTGCTACAATTTTGCCTGCTCTGTCAAATGATTATTTTGTAAAAATCTAAACAGAAAAATTAAGTAAAAAAGCGGATTCAATAACATGATAAACCTACTTATAAAGTATTGGTAATATTAAAACGCATTCAAAGAGAACGTTTTTTTTTTATTACTAGCCGAATAATTTCTCACACGTCTCTTAATGTATGCGTTCACAGTGCTCAATCATTTACACCGGATGCGGACAAAGTACTCGATATTTACGGTGTGAAAGAACTCTTGTGGGCGCAACTTAGTTGCCCATATTTACATACGTATATCCTCGGTCTTTATGTCCTTTGGGTAGCGCATTGGCAACATGGTAAGGCTGATTTCTCCAGCCTTGAAATATTTTTTAAACGTTTTTAAGCCACATTCAGTTTTGCTCTAGTAGGTAATTAGGTATATTTTTTCCTATAAAATTCTCCTTCAACTACTAAACCAAAACGTTAATGGATTATTAATTTAATATATTATCTTCTCAACTTTTGCAAGCATTCAACGATTCGTTTGCGTTTATTGAATGCATGCTGGTTCCAACAGGTCAGTCTGGATGTTTTTGGAAGTTCAAGCTTATTTTTACAATATTCATAATGTAATTCGATTGATGTAAATGTTAATATATTTGCAATCAACCACAATAGTCAGATTATTCGAGTACATTAATCATGCAAAACTAATGAACGCTATAGAATTGAAACAGACATGGTGCAATAGATACTCGCAGTTTAACTTGGCAAATTAACAAGAATATTTATTTATTATTAAGAGGAATGAACAGTTTGCAGTTAGCAGTAAAATCTTGTTTTTTTTTTACTGCCTCGTGGTCTCGCGGTACAACTATGTGCCGTGCGATCTAGAGGTCCTGGGTTCGATTCCCGGGTCGGGCAAAGTGTTATTGGGTTTTTCCATTAGGAAATTCTCGGTAACAGCACGGAGTCTGGAAATGTGCCCGAAAAACGGCAATAGGCTCGCCACCTATTACGTGGGACTGATACATACTTGGCGAAATGTGGGTGCAGAAATGCACCTCTGCCTACCCCTTAAGGGAATACAGGCGTGAGTTTATGTATGTATGTATGTTTTTATGGGCAAATTCTTTTATGCCAAATGTGACCGCTTGCACAGCTGTTAAATCTAGATACTTAATATGCTGTGATTTCACTGCAAAACCTAATAAATCGAGAAATATTTGTTTCTGCGGCATGATAGCGAAGTTGGTGTAGTCTAAAGAGAGAATGAACTGACAAGGCTGATCTTTCTTACTAACTCTTCACACTGCACAGTAATTATCTGATATTTGTTTGTAAGCATCTTTTCATTTATTACGATATCTACACATATTGTGACGTTAAATACTACAATTTTTTTTACAACAGTCAGGTACAATACTTATTGCGTATGTAACTTATCAGCGAATTGATTCGGCCCGCACTGCTCCCGTCGCGCATAGAATGCACATCTCGAGTTTCGCACTGATCGCATCGATGATCGCCGCTTCGCTAGCCCTCGGTTATGTTAAATGAAATGCTCCATTGGTCGCTGACAGCGCGAGAGTGAGATGTTAAGATTCAATTTCTAGAGTTGAAAGTAAAATGTTTTGCGAATATCACTTTGTACCATCTACAGGTAGAAATTTTTGTTAAGCAATACTTGCAGCAATAGGATTTGCTAACTAAAGTGTTGTAGCGACACTAAGTGAACTTTGGTCTGCGACGTAAACACGCGCTAGTGTCGGTCAATATATATTTGACATTTAATTGTTATTGCTTGGTTGAAATATTCGACATAACTTGGGAAATTGAAGACTGAGTCTTTTAATAATTAAACCACGAAGTCTATTATGTTTTGTTTGTGTGTGGTAAACTTTATCTTAACATACAAGCATAAAAGTCTCTTTGTCATAATTTAAACTCTATGCAATAAAAAGTGGTCTAAACCTCGCGGGCGAAAAAATTAACAAAACGGCAGTCTTTTGCATTACTTTATTCCAATACTGTGACAATCCCATGCGTTTATCGCGCAAGTAGGTGTAACACACACTCGTAGTAGCAATAATTCAACATCCACGCACATCGCAGTTGTAAATTGCCAAACATTGTTAAAAAAACTCTGGTGTTTTGCAAATGACAAATGACAATGTTGGTACGTGGACGGTGGTTTCGTCAGAGCTGTGGGCAGAGGATGTTGCGTCAGAGACGACCTGCTCGTTGCTTGGCCCACGTTGGCTCAATTTCAGTGCCGGAGCGCTCTCAAACCCTCATTAATTATCTAACAACACAATTGCATTAAAAATATGCATTTGTTGAAAAAATCTACGATATGATTGATCAGTTGAACTAAATGACCTTTAAATATAAGATTAATTGAATCTTTAATTTTGATATATATTTACTAACTTAATTGCAATGTTAGAAGGTATTGATTTTTATTAATTAACTGTCTTGTCAAGATTATGAATAGATACAACCTAAATTAAAAATGTTTTTTTCAAATAATCACTATATCTTGTTATTATAATACATGCTTAACAATTTACGACCATGTCCCAGCTGAATGCACCGGCATGCTTGACAGATACACTGTCATATGGTTTCGGAATTCATCCATGGAATGATAATTTTATATATGCAGTTTCAGAACTACATCATTATTGTTTTTAATGCGGAAATCCTTCTGCAAGACATATTTTTTTACATCTCAACATGATAACAGTAAACAAAGTGACTCCAGATATCAATTTTGAATATCCTTCTCGTTTTTTGCGTCATGTCTCACAAAATTTACGTATTAGGTCATTTTACTAACCCATTGTTCATTGTTCCGCGCCAAAAAGGCCAATTTGTGAAACATGAATTGTGTTCCACTTAAAAAATATGTCTAAAGTCGTAAAAAGTTACAAAAAAAAACTATATTTATTTCAAATGTTAAAGCAAAATGTATTCATATTTATGTTTTTCTTTTACAGGTAAGTGTCGAGAGATTTGCGCAGTGTTCAACTTTAGTAAGTCTTTTTCAATTTTATTTGTGTCTGCAGTTTCTTTTACTGCTGCTGTTTTATTTAAAAACATCTGCGAATTGTGTAGCGAAGGATTGACCTATATTTTATCGTTTAATTTAGCTTGTATATCCAATTAACTTCCACGTTCGTTATCTATCACCTGTGCTATTCATTTAACATTTACAATCAGTGTTACAACTCACATAAGATTTCTAGTTTTATACTACCAACGTCTTCATACAAGACTCTTCTATCTATTAAGCGTTTATGTTGTAAAACAAAGAACAAAGCCTAAAAGTAACAATTAACCACAATAATCGTAATAATTCTGAGTCCAATGTGGCAGTTTCTTTAATAAAATCATTTTAATTATTCAAAACCAGCTTTAATTTCTTCGTTGATTTTACTAATTAAAGGCAAACCAAATGCGACAGTACGAATTCCCCAGACAAAAATGATGCATAACAAGGCGTCCGATCTAATTATAAAAGCCCATTAACGTGATATGAAGGATACATCGTCTGTACCGTTGTCGAACCGCCTAAGTCGCTGCTTTCGATACCTATGCTGCTGGGAATGGGGCTACTCTACCATTGAGACTCATTTAGTTTAGTCATGTAGTTTTCAATTAACCTTATATTTAAAGGTCATTGAGAGGGTTTAGGCCTTAGTCCATCACGCTGGCCTAGTGGGGGTTGGCAGACTACACACCTAAAAATTCCTAAGAACTTTTAGCTGTGCAGGTTTCATCGCGATGTTTTCCTTCACCGTTAAAGTAAGTGATAATTCATTGTGCATTATTATTATACACATAACTTCGAAAAGATAGAAGTGTGTCTGGGGTTTGAGCCCGCGACCGCCGAGATTATCGACCGCGTGCCGAAACCTCGAGGCCATCACTACTTCAGCCATTTATAATATATTTATTTTTAACTATTTGTCTCTTCCGTTGACTATAATCTTACAGTACAAGTACAAAATATGTGTATCACTGGTTTTTTGAAATCAATACTACTATCATAAATTAATTCGCATTTTGTGTTTTATGAGGAATTACATTGTCATTAAAATTTTATTGTACTATAAAGGAGCTGATTTGTCTCGCATTATTTTTCAATTTCGCAGATTATGTAGAAATCTCAAGAATTTTTTTTATTGTACACGTACAGTCACGAGCAATAATATATTACTACTAGCTGACCCGGCAAACGTTGTTTTGCCATATATATAAAATTCTCGTGTCGCGGTGTTTTTTGACAAACTCCTCCGAAACGGCTCGACTGATTTTTATAAAATATTGTGTGTATATTGTAGGTAGGTCTGAGAATCGGTCAACATTTAAGGGTTTAACATTTAGGGGTATGTTTTTTTTTCTATTGACTTTATTTTCTTTATTTTTTATGATTCAGCATTGATAAATATTATAATCATAAATTTTCACCCTTCTACGATCAACCTCTATCTTATACTGACCATTTTAATTTGTTTTTTTTTATTAAAATGTAAATAAATGATAATAGCACTGAAAAATTATAATAATACGTATAACAGTCATTGCTTTGATCGATATACAAATTAAATAAAAAAATATGGTCAAAATTGTATAGAGTGAGATATACATATACATCTATATATATATAAAATTCTTGTGTCGCAGTTCGAAACAGCCTCCGAAACGGCTCGACCGAGCTTCAGTAAGTCTGAGAATAGGTTATCTATTTTATATACGTGGGTGGTCCAACCCGAAAAGTTTTTTATTTTATTTTGTGGACATTTTTTGTTTTTATTTTTTTATGATTCAGCATTCAAAAATACATATAACTCCAAATTTTTACCCTTCTACGAACAACACCTGTTTTGTAATCGCAATTTTTATATTTTATAGCTTTTGCCCGCGACTCCGTCCGCGTAGACTTCAGGGTTGGGCGCAGAAAGATAATAAGTGAATCTATAAATCGTCCCTCAAGTGCTCAAAATGGAACTTACTGAATTTAAAAAAAGGTCAAATCAATTCAAATGGTTGAGGCGTAAAAGTAAAACTCTGACAGTTATTTTCGTATTTTTAATAATATGTTTATCCCAATGGGAACATTACATTTTCCCGGGATAAAACATAGCCTATGTTACTTCACAGGGCCTCATTTATCAAATATATATATATATATATAATATATGTAATAGTCATACCAAAATTTTTGTTTTTGCGTGAAAGCGTAACAAACATTCCTACATTCACATTTATATACCTAATAGTAAGAATAATTCCCACCTATGTTACTTCGGTGGGTCCCACCTATCTGCATACCAAAAGTCATTCAAATCTTTTTTCAATCATTTTTCAATTCTTTTATCCTCCGTATTTTTTTTTAATAAGAAGAATCCTATGTCCTTTTTTATATCTCGAAGACTATGTGTAGAAATTTTCATGATAATATCGGTTAAGCGTAACAAACAAAACATTAACATTTATAATAGCTGACCCGGAAAAGTTCGTATCCCCTAACAGTCATTGAATGTTACATATTTACATATTACCTGAATTTTATTTTTGATTGTATGGAAATAAATATTAAGTTCAGCACTTTATTGAGATAAAAATACAGAAATAAATAAGTACGAAAATTAAATGCATCAATCGTGTCTCCGCAAGTCATGATTTAATTAAACATGTACATATGGGATGGGATGTAGTCGGTTTTAATTCTCTTCATTGAAGCATCAGTGTGGTGGACTGAAGCCTAAACCCTCTCAGTTGCAGAGGAGGCCTATGCCAAGCAGTGGGACGTACATATATGGACTGATGATGATGATGCACCTTGTGATATACATTTTTAATATATTTTTTAATTGTCTAAAAGATCACAAACATCTTTTGTTAATCGTCATTGCGAAGGCATGACGAATCGGGAACTGAATTCGTTTGAACTCAATGGTCATACCCGTTAGGATCAATGAAATCTTAGATCAATCTAATTGATGAATTCTCAAGCACCAATTCATCTCTAAGTTGTCTTTTCAGTATCGTCACGTGAATAACATTACTCAACAATTTTCCAGCGTGGTGGACTAAGGCCTAAACCTTCTTAATTGTAGAGGAGGCCCGTGCCCAGCAGTGGGACGTATTTGGGCTGATGATGAAGCGCATTCCATTGCATAGTTGTGGGTGTTTTAGATTTCAAAGCGTGATGACTACCGAACCTGCCTTCGTTTGTAAATCAGGTACAACCAAGGAGTTTAAAAATACATTTCTGAACGCACGCATAAATATTTGACAACCAATAAAATGTCAATCCCTTTTTATTACTGACATTATTCTACATTTTACGCAATTATTCGAATATTCTGGATATATGTTGTCGATTCAAAACCTTTATTTAAATAAGTTCTTTAATTTGAGGGGACCATTAACCATATGGACGGGATAAACATAAAATGTTTGACAGAATATAAGGTAGAACAGTTTATATGAGAAAATTAAATTGTTGTTTTTACCATATTCCTCGCAATTTTCTTAACTTTTTCTTTCATAAGAACCTTCTCCTAACAATAGCAAACACAACAAAAAAAGAATTAGCGAAATCGGTCCAGGCGTTGTTGAGTTATGCGCTTACCAACACATTTTGCGATTCATTTTTATATATAAGATGGGCAGATCAGCAAAAATATCTGTCCCAAGAACGAGTTCAATAATATCTGTCTGCACGTACGCAGCAAAAATATCTGATATTATCAGGCAGCATAATAAAGTGCCATCAAAATTATGTGATGAAAATGTACATCATATAATTGTGATAGCCTCACGAAGCATAAATATGTGACCTCAACTAGGTGGCAATAATATCTCACATAATTTTACCTTCAATTTAATTTAAAATTTATACAAAATAATTAAAGAAATAAATGTTATTTTACATTGTTTTAATATGGGCTGTCATTTTATACTATATAGTTTTTGCCCGCGACTCCGTCTGCGTAGACTTCAGGGTTGGGTGCAGAAACAAACTAAGTGAATCTATCTTATCAAAAGTACTCTAATTGTTGCAGAAGTTCACCACCGGAGGTCATTTCTGTCTTTGAAAGTCGTCTCAAGTGACATTATGGCACTCTTTATCAACTCAGATCGTCTTATCAATTTATCGCGAAAATGTATCTAACGTCATCTAGGTGCGCCTAATGGCACCTAAATTCATGAGACGGAAAATAGCTCTTGTTGCCACTTAAGTATCATTTTTTTTTAACGAGACGAAAGCCCTTTAAGCTCCCCTGTTCGGTACCTAGGGGGAGGCCGAAAGGGGTATGTCGGGGTCTCTGGCCTTCCAACTCGGCGCGAAGAACAATAAATGTCCGCTTAGCTGAGTTGGGTCCCTAACCAAAATCCTACGCCAGCATACCGACTAAAACTTCTCGGTGACCATCTCGCGCATTTAGGGCAGTTTTGCGGCATCTCAAATCAAATCTGATGTCATTTTATTTACTGATGGCACCTGATGTCACTCACCATGCACCAATTGCACCTAAAGTAACCTAAGTGCGTTGAATGTCACCTAAGTGCACTTAATATTACTTATAAAACTTAATCGCACTTACTGAATTTAAAAAAGTAGCTTATATTCATTTTTAAGGTCTCGTTTTTGTCCATACCAAAAATCATCCAAATTGGTCAAATAGTTTAGGCGTGAAAGCACAACACAGGCAGTGTTACTTTTGCATTTAGCATAAATGCTCATCCCACGGAAATCTTACATATTCCCGGGATAAAATTTAGTCTATGTTACTTCATAGGGTCCCATTTATGTCTGTAGAAAAATTCATCCAAATCGGTCAAATAGTTTAGGCGTGAAAGCACAACACAGGCAGTTTTACTTTTGCAATCTTACAAATTAAATCTCACAAATTCCCGGGATAAAATTTAATCTATGTTACTTCATAGGATTTTATTTATGTCTGTAGAAAAATTCATTCATATCGGTCAAACGGTTTAGGCGTAAAAGCAGAATATTGACAGAGTTACTTATATATAACTATTCCCACAGGAATACTACATTTTCCGGGATAAAAAGTATCCTATGTTACTTCAGTAGGTTCCATCTATCTCCATACCAAAAATCATCGAAATCGGTTCAGTAGTTTTTGAGTTTATTCGTAACAAACATACAAAAATCCAAAAATACAAACCTTTCCTCTTTATCATAATAGTATAGATTTATTTTGTAGAAATTTTAAATTAAATTGAAGATAAAATTATGTCAGATATTATTGCCACCTAGTTGTCGTCACATATTTATGCTTCGTGAGGCTATCACAATTATATGATGTACATTTTCATGACATAATTTTGATGGCACTTTATTATGCTGCCTGATAATATCAGATATTTTTGCTGCGTACGTGCAGACAGATATTATTGAACTCGTTCTTGGGACAGATATTTTTGCTGATCTGCCCATAGTAATATATTATTGCTCGTGACTGTACATAAAGTATATTACTTGCGAGCTTCGAAAGAATATAATTTGTAGAGATATTTTTTTTCTAATATACCTATATACAAACAAAGATTTTATTGTTTCTTAATTAAAAATTAGCGCATTCCCTCGTAGACAGTGTAAGTTGTAGATAGACTCTACAGGAAGACGCTGGCGGCGGCAGCGTCCCGACGCGCGCCCGATCCGTTCCGCTTCACACGCTCCTGCACGGATTACGTGGCCCCTTATAAATAGTTCCTTAAACCCGGGAATTCAAAATATGGACATTCTTTGTGTGATCTCGGTTCTCTTTTTGTGTTCCAACATACTGACTAATGATGAGTTGCTGAATTTCTTACAAGAAGGTCTCATTGTTTAGAATGATTTTTTTAATGATTGAGTTATTTCTAGATTTTCTAAATGAGTTCAATTTAAAAACAATAGTAACCACCTGTTTTTTAATTCAAGGGCTTTTGCGCACGAACTATTCACAGAACAACACTTAATTGTCTTTGATTCTAATGAACAATATATTTAATAATATAGTTAATCGAGTGCTATGACTTTTCTACACAGTCAAATGCAAGTTTACTGAAAAGTGGGTATAATTCGCGTAAACAAAAAAATTGTAAAGGCACATGCGCAATGCGCATCGCAATTTGTCGGAACAATAGTTACGAGTGATGCGCGTAATTTGTAGCCGACGCGGTGACAGGTTCCGCAATATGTTATGTCTAGGAAATAAAAGTAAGATGAATGATCTCAATAGAGATTCCTGTCAGGCATTCCAACGTGAGGTATTGGAATGAAAATAACCAATGGTAATATTTTAATGCTTTTCCATTGCTTCAGTTCTCTAGCATTGAAGCCAGATGATTGATCAAGTTTTATCGTTCTTTCGTTCATGAAGAGTATATCTGCAAAACATTAGTAATGTAAGTTACTTTTCCAGAATGTTAATGAACCTAAAGTTCAAATTCCATAAAATACCATTAAATCTGTGTTTAAAGTCTAGCAACTCGAACATAATCTTTTTTGAAATTTTCTTCCCATAAGTTCAATACATGTGACCACGATTTATTGATGATTATTTTTTCGTCCATCACGCTGGACTGGACATATACAGAGCAGAGTTATTTTCAATACAAAAAGGACATTTTCCTCCACGCTTGCCATTTCATATACAAATAGTGATGTATCATGTGGTAGATTTTTATTGGCTGAGTCACGAGCGACTATCGAGATTATTGTGCTGTATGGGTTCTTTATACTCGTACGATAGCGACGATTCGAATAATTGCGTAAAGTCATTGACGGTTATATGCACTCCATTTATAGATTTTCAATATAAAAAAGCTTGTTCTTTTGTCATTCGATACAAAAGTTGTCTTTGTTGCGAATTTTATTATTATTTAAAATTTATGAATACGGAGGAATATTTATAGATTAATTTAAATAATATGCTGAAATTCGAAATGTCGAAGCTTTCAAGATATGTCGAAAACAAACTTGCAAACAAAAGGTTGACTGAAAAAACATTTATTCTAATGTTTAAATAAAATAGTCAAACTGTTCACAAATTTTATCTTTGTTACGTAATCTAACCACTGCGATTATTATATTGTAATCATTGCTTTAATTTTAGCTTAAGGACAGGCAATCGTCTTTAATGGCTGTTTATTCGTTTGTACGACTTATTGCAGAGTGGTAACTCTTAAATACCTACATTGACAATATATAAAAAAAAATCATACTGAAACATGTGTATATCAAACATATTAAATAGCTGCAATAAGGCAGAGGTGTGTGTAGGATTTGAATCCGTGACTGATGAGATGGGGTCTCAGCAGATCGCGCGCCTAATCCTCCATGTAATAATCCACATTATATGAAGCATCAACCAGTCGCGAATACTAAATAATAACCTTTTAATAGCTTGCTTCACACTCCTCAACCGGTAACAAAACGATCAAATAAAATTTTATACTAAAGTAATAACTCTGCGCTCACTTTATGTAATACTCGTCTTGCCTTATGTCATTAGAGAATAGATCGAGACGGCTTTCGTACTTATTGTTCGACTTCCGTCCTCATATGTAAGCATGACAGGTGGAATCCGAAGCCAAATAGATAGCACTCACGATGTGCGTTTGCGATAGTCGAATATATGAATATTTGTGATGCTTGCTTTATGAACCCTTTACGTAACGTGGGCGGTGGCATGTCTGAGCAGTGACAAAACAAACCTTACTGAAGGACTTTGCTAATTCCTAAATTTCTTTTAGATAACTCATGATTTGTGAGTTTCGGGACAATGTTTTCTATCTACTATCAATACGCAAAAAAATCTAAATTTTAAATGTTCGTTTATAAAGTTACCCAGGCCCTGAGCCGGAATAGCCATTACAATACAACAAAAACATATATCGTCGAGGAATCAGCAACACCACCAAGCTCGATTTTTATCGAGTAACGATACCATCGTTGAACTCGTATTTTCAATTTTATAAATTCAAATTTTATATACCTACAATTTTTCTTTGAGAAAACAGATAATGTCATTCATCATAGATATCGAGAAAAACTTCAGTCAATTAGGCCTTGATAGACAAAAAAAATCGGTTTCTTTCTCTCTCCTGAAAAGTTGTGAAAAACGAGCTTGGTGATGTTGCTGATTCCTCGACGATATGTATAATTCAAACTAAGTTGGTACGAAGTCGGCACGAACATTCATGAAATATTTTGTCAAAAGTTAAGACATGTATTTATCTAAAGTAATTAAAGAAGTGAAGACTCCTTTATAGTTTCAGATACCCCTGACAAAGTGCGATATTGTAACGCATTTTTTTTTTTAATGAAGACTGCACAGAAATTTAATAAACGCGATGCGTACAAATGAAAGCGAACGATTTACAATAAATGGCACATTGCATAAACAATGATTAGTTTCCCTTTCGATGTTACGTTTACGTAATGAGTACTCCTCGGATCGTGTCCCGGCCTACCTCTCAATGCGTTATTGTTCATTGTTTACCATCGTTCTGGCCATTTCTATAAACAATATTGTTTACAATAGCCGCAGCGTTCGTCCGCGAGATTATTGTGAAGTCATTATCATTGCGAATCGTGGACGTTCGATGTTTCAATGTGGGAACCGAGTGACTTTCTTTATCGGAATCGGTTTATTTAAAACTCGTGACACAGACTTCGTTTGTCGTTAAAATATTCAAGCTAATGATAAGCACGGCTGAGATATTTTTCATTTGAATTTAGATAACATTGTACTAATGTAAAATTAGAACTGTTTCTATTTAATAACAAATGATTTCTATGAAACCACAAAGACACTTTGAAATACATAATACTAATGATAATTATATGATGAATGAAAGCGGCATAAGCGTTCACACAGTTATCTCAATATTAATTAACCATAATTATTCACTACTTAAACCGGATACAGCGTGTAAACCTAAATACCGAACATTCTAGGTCAGAATGCCTGTCTAAATATATTTATCTCATTATATTTGGAGACCGCTGCGTCGCGTGTCTTGTGCCGCGCATCGAGCCGCATGTGATGTCCAAGTAATAAATTAATCGATCAAAACAAAACTTAGCCTTATTGTGTGCACGATAACGCTAAAATGTCAATAGTTCCGCCGCCCACGCATTTCGTTTCTGTGATATTTTTAAAATGCTACGGTATATTATTTATAATAGGCTAATATGCATATTAAACGACAGATTGAATGGCCAATTCTCTTGTTAATATGTTTGAATTGATTTGTATACAAATTAAACATTTTTTATTAGCCTTCGCGGCCAGGATTCCATGCGTGGCTTAAAAATATGATGTGTTATGCTAATTTATCATATAACCTGTGTTTTATATAACGATATATGATTGTGGGACATATTTTTTTTGGAATGTACATATAAAAATAAATATAATTAATCAAATAAAGAAGTTTCAAAAGTATATAATATATCAGCAAATTGTAAAAAAATGAATGCGTACAAATACATCAAGTATAGTCTAGTCAACAAGTTCAAAAACGTGTTAAATAGAAATAAAGCTCCTAAAAATATGTGCCATACCTCATTCGATTCGGAATGACGTCTAGAAAAATGTTTTTTAAGGGCATATTAGCACATAAAAAATTGCAATAGTTATTAACAAAATAAGAAAAAAAAAAGAAGGTATTCAGTTTTTCATTAATAACTTTTAAAATAATGATATTTAAGGAATTATGAAAAAAGATCCTGAAAGAGGAGGAAATTTCCAATAAAAAAGTCCTTATTCCCGGAACTCTATCTATATTATTTATAATTTTTATTTAACGCTGGAAATAGCGCTCCGCGAGGGCGTTACGGCATAGGCGCGTCGTCTAAAAAGCCGGTATATCACCTAAAATAATTTATTTCTAATATTAAATAACAATTTAAAAATTTGAATTAATTATGGTGTAATCTAGACACTTGAACGAAAATAACCACGGCGAAAAATATATTTTTTGACAACTTTTCAAAAAGTTACACCATTGTTAATTAACTAATGTTTTTCCAATCTCTGTTTTTATAAATTACGGCATAAAAGTTTCAAAAATTAGTCTAAAAATATTTCGCTTCGTGGAGCTCTTCTTACTTAGGTACTTAATAAAGTTATGCAAATTTTTTTTATTAAAGTTTATTATTTTGTTAAGATTAAGATGATTATTAAGAATAAAATAATTTCTTAACTAATTATTTAAACAATTGAAATATAAAAAAAACGATTATAAACAATAAAAAGAAATATTTAAGATTTTTTTTTCTTTTTTAAATCATCATTTTACCTTTGCAATAAGATAGTAAAAAAAAAATTTTTTTAAATCGCAAAATAGTCTATTTTTTTATAAACAATTTCTTAATAAATGACGTAACATTTTTTTTTCCAATGTTAATTACTACCTATATTAGATGCAAAAACAGCAATAATTAATAAGATATTACCAAAAAAAATTTTTTGGATAACATTTTTTAGAAATTTCATTTTTAGTCTATTTAAAAAAATATAATTAACAAAATAATAAACTTTAATAAAAATTTTTTGCATAACTTTATTAAGTACCTAAGTAAGAAGAGCTCCACGAAGCGAAATATTTTTAGACTAATTTTTGAAACTTTTATGCCGTAATTTATAAAAACAGAGATTGGAAAAACATTAGTTAATTAACAATGGTGTAACTTTTTGAAAAGTTGTCAAAAAAAATATTTTTCGCCGTGGTTATTTTCGTTCAAGTGTCTAGATTACACCATAATTAATTCAAATTTTTAAATTGTTATTTATTATTAGAAATAAATTATTTTAGGTGATATACCGGCTTTTTAGACGACGCGCCTATGCCGTAACGCCCTCGCGGAGCGCTATTTCCAGCGTTAAATAAAAATTATAAATAATATAGATAGAGTTCCGGGAGTAAGGACTTTTTTTTGGAAATTTCCTCCTCTTTCAGGATCTTTTTTCATAATTCCTTAAATATCATTATTTTAAAAGTTATTAATGAAAAACTAAATACCTTCTTTTTTTTTTCTTATTTTGTTAATAACTATTGCAATTTTTTATGTGCTAATATGCCCTTAAAAAACATTTTTCTAGACGTCATTCCGAATCGAATGAGGTATGGCACATATTTTTAGGAGCTTTATTTCTATTTAACACGTTTTTGAACTTGTTGACTAGACTAGTAGGGTTGACTTCTTTGCAGTTGATGCTATGATACATCTAGAAAGTATCGACTGATCAAAGACGGCTATCATTCTCTTTTTTTAGTATTACGCACTACATATTATAACACAAACACGTGATATAATAAATAGAAATAAATAAGACTGAGAAAAGAAAAAATATATAAAAGGGTCAATAATTTTAATAAGCGAAAAATGTTAAAATTTATTTATTTCAACCTACACGGCAAGAAACGTGTATATTTTATGAAACACGCGGAGAGCTTTCTGTCTTCTATCCGTCATTGTCGGCCCACTTTCGATAATGTTCATTTAGACGGGCCAACGTTACTAATGATTTAAAATTTTCATCGCGACATTTCTAAACACTGTGATTGTTGTTGCCAAATATTTTTCCGCGCTCATTAAATACATCCTAATTGTATTGAATCATCTTTTTAAATTTCACCGCCTCGTTGTTCTTCCACTATAAATTGTGAAGCACTGTCGATATTCGAATAGAAAATTCCCAGCGGTAGATAAAAGTACAGTAGGCATCTTCTGTGATGTGTCTCTGAAAATTATATCTAAACTTGAATCAAGCGGTTGGTCATTTAATCATAAGATAATAACTTACAGCGTTGTTGTATAGCATAAGTACATAATTTTTCTTTTAACCATAACCGTGTATTAATAAAAAGATATTGCGGAAATTTCCATTAGATCTGGTTATGTGATCGTTAGATGTATGATCGATATTATTTCGTTAAATCATTATTTACTACGATACAATATATAAATTGATATGAAGAGGAGACCGCATATTACAAGACCATTTCGCTGTCAAATCTTATACAATTAGGTGAGGTAGTTTGGTGCTGCTCATATTTTCTGCCAAAATACTTTTATAGAACCTTAAGTATGTTAAGTTATTTTATTTTAATTAATTTTTTTCATTAAAAACATTGTAATTTCATTCGTCTCATGGCTGCATTTAAAGTACGCGATGCGTGCAAAATCTGGGATAAATAGTTTTCGTGTAAGAATGGATATCGCAATATCAAGAGAGAGAGTTAATTCGTTATCCATTGTAGGTTTCAATCAGTCAATATTAATATATTTATTTAACGTTCCCGGGTTTATTCCTACTAGAGCCACTAAAGCGGTATTAGGCGGCTGGAATGTAGACATATTGCCGGATTATAGTTGTCAAACTAACGCACGACCTAATGGGGTCTGTTTGCTATTTGAGACTGGTGTCTGGATCATGCCATTCTACTGAGTTGAAGATATTTTAAATAGTGATTTGCAAATTTTGTTTGATTTAGCCTTGATCCATCGTCCTCCCATGTATACGAGGTCAACCTTTACATTACAAAAATAACGTGAAAAATACGATTAAACCAATGTTGATCACATAAAGCACTCTTCCATTTCCCTTTAATCAGACACAGCTGTTTACCTTTAGAAAAATCCAGACTCACCATCATCGATCGGACATTTAAAACGTTGAAGTCAAATCGAATGATCACTGTTCAGTGTGAATGTATTTAACGATCGAAAAAAGCGTAAACACGTGCGTTCGAAGGTGACTGACCCATTTTAACAAGATCGAAGTAAACAAGAATCGACGGCGCTCGGCGATACATCGCGCCCACGCGTCTCCTGTCACTGTTAGATGCGCGCAAATCACCGATTCGCGCGGTTTGTGCGCAAATCTCGATTGGGGATAAACCAGATATCGATATTAAAATCGAAAATAGCTTTTTTTCTTTGTTATCGGTAAGGTTCGTTAACCAGGTTTACCAGCCAGTTGAAGTAAACGGGAAACGGAAAGATGTATGAGGAGCTTATAATTGTTGGTGCTCCGAAAACCCTACTAACCAAAATAAACGCGATAGCGACGCTGATATTATTGCAGCCGAAAAAAATATATTTTGTTCATATCCACGTGAAAATAAAACAGCTGTTTTGAATTTTGTATCGAATAACTTATTTCAAATACTAGAATTACAAGGTTATTTGAATAATATTCTGTGTAATTAATTTCTATTCTAGATATTATATTTCTTATTTTAAAAGGACTCAAAATTCCAATAATTTTACACATAATATTTTATAAAAATTATTTCTATATATGTTTTAAGAAACCCTAAGAGATATTTCGAAATATCGATGTTTAGCGAGAGTGTATGAATATCGATCATCCCTAATCTCGATCGGCCTTGGTACAGATACCGGCACAGTTAGTGTTACCGCTCGTTCTCTATCGCGGTGTTACTGTTCTGAAATTAGCCCCCGCGGATATGGCGGAGTAACGGAAGGCGCGCCGGCAAAACAAAACCGCAACACTCGAGAGTCGCGACTTACGATGTCGCCTTCGACAAATCACATAATTATTTACATTACGCACATGGTACTTACATATAGTTTTAATACGGTTTGGTAGGTTAGCTTTTTCTAATTTTAAAATAAGTACTTCAACTTTAAAGGAGAAAGTATTAAAAAAATTGTGATTAAATGAGGCGGTGTAGTAACATGTATTGTAATTATACATTTACTAGAAAGTTGTATAAGCTGATAGTACCTATATGTAGTGCACTTATTGTTTGGAAACTTTCTCGCAGATTCTCATGTGACCTCTAGAACCCCAAAAGCTCGCAATGTCAATACCCACAAATAGTAAATATTTATGTGATCGCTTATTCAGTTTTTGGTCAGTTGATTTGAAGAGCACAGTCCCTTTTGTTACCGTATACTGCACCACGACTGATGGTCGTGATCATGGTTTATTTGTGTTGCACCAATGCCAAAAATTCTTCAGCGCTAATTACGCACATCATCTGTAGGCTTAATTATCTTCATCCATCGCATAATTTACATTAATACCCGCCATGGCATGCGAGTTTATTACTTCTATTCATTAATATCGCTCGCACTCATCTATCACGGTAATGTTTGCGTTTTGAACTATAAATGTGCCACCGGTAGTCGCGCTGTAGAATCTCTACCGTTCACGCTCCTTTTCGCACCTGACGAAAATTGTGTAGGCGTGAGAGAGATGGGCGGCAGATTAAAGCGATAGCTTGGAATGCCACGAATTCCGAGTGTCACGTAAGTGCCTTTACATAATCCTAACGTGTTTGTCCATTCCTTCACGCTCGTCTTCAAGCCTCGCGAGGTATGGAACTTTTCAAACGTTGCTCTTTTTTGAGCTATCATTTTGCTCAAAGCGCAAGTAATGATTCAAATCTCATAGTTTATATAGTGCATAACTACAATGCAAAAATTATTCACTCTGGAATATTTAATCATAAAAAATACACTCCTGTGTAGGTACCTACGTGTTTCTCAACAATTTAGGATTAAACATTAGTTGGTGCACCATACCTATTCCCATACCTAAGAAACTTCTTTATATAGAATGTTCAGATATGTAGATTTCTTAGCAACGCTTTTCATCACAGTTTCTGTACGTGAAATTTAATGACACCTGTTTTACCTCAATCGTCACTACTTTATTTGGACCGCATTGTACTTTCCATTGCGTGCCAATGCGACCGGACAACTCTTCTTTGCCAATCACAGATGTGTTCCTTCAATTGCATCTGTTAAGAGTGATGCTGATCCAAACAACCTGTAATATTATAAAAAAGTGCCTAAAATTCTATATTTTTTTCACAATAGTACAAATACAAATTTGTCTATTAGCCAGCCAAATTAAAACCAAGTGTCCTAAAAATTTGTAAGTTTGTTTCATATAATATTTAAAAAACTTTTTTTTTATTTCTAAGATTGAGTTTTATCTGGAAAAGCACAACGTGACATACCGCAAGCTAATAGCGCCGATGCGGATTCCTTCAATTGAAATGATACTTGGTTGTGATTGCATAAGGCGAGTGCGCCAACGCGGACGTGGAAAGCCGCGTCGAATCCATTACGAGAGCGCGCGCGCATCGTCCTCAGTTAAGTCGGAATGCGTGTCTATTGGTTTGCGGTGAGGTCGCGTGCCCACAACGGGACCTCCGAGATGGATTCCCAATAACCGATGCTATTGAGGAGATGTACCGCGGTTTACTCGACCCGATTTTTTCAACACTACGTCGACCTTCTCGTGGAGATTTTCTTTGTCTCAAACATTTGATGTTGATTTCTAAATTCTTTTTATTTTAAAGTGCAATAAAAACCAGGGTTGAGTATTAAAAGATGCGGTCTGCCATACCAATGTAATCTCCCGCGTGATAAATATATTCAAGTCGAAATCTCGCACACTCAGTGGTGCAATACTTTGAGCGATTATAACGTGAAATGACTTCGCAATTCTTGCTTTAACTTTGTTCTGTTGCTGTGGTATACAGGGTGTATTCAGACCGTGATCGGAAACTAAGGCAGGTAATAGCTAAGGTGATTACAAACCCCCTGGCATTAAAGAAAATTCTGACAAAAAATAAAAAATTTGACGTTTTCCATACAAACCGCGTACATTTAATACCGATGGTTTGTAATCACCTTAGCTTTTACCTGCCTTAGTTTCCGATCACGGTCTGAATACACCCTGTATAATATAATGTTTTATATTTTGCAAAATAATTTTCTATATTTGGGGTTTTGTGTAAACGATACTAATGATACTTAATACATTTTGCCTGTTAGCTGACGATGTTAAACGATGCCTCGTCATTTGTTACGTCTATCAATAACGTTATACCAATCCTCGTTCACAAAGAGAGGAAAATATGATTTGGATTACCTCCATTGTATTCGCTTATTGAATGGAATATAAAACGGTATTTTCATTAATGAATTCATATCTGCTATGTCGTTCTTCTAACTAAGTAATACATCATATTACGACATACTATACATATACGTATACGACACAAACAATAGTTAATGTTCCTATATTTTATATGTCTGTATGGTTTGTCTTAAATAAATACATTAACACAATTTTACTTTTTAAACCAAGTTTAATGAAAAAAAAATTCTGTACTTTTTGTTATTTTTAGAATTTGTATGTTTTTATGAGTCGGTTTTATTTTATTTTGCTTTTGCATCACATGAGCCGCATTCTCTCAGACGTTGGAACCGTCGGCGTGTTGCATGTGTTAATAATGAAACATTTGAAGTGTTTCACGGTATCGCTCGTACATCGGTGAGGCGAAACGTCGTGGGAACTCAGACGCATGAGAAGATTCGCAACCGCTGCAAACATCTGCCACCAGACTAATGACGATATTGCTTTGTGATTCCATGTTTAAATTCTGACTACTAACTTTGTCATGGATGGGACTGTAGGTAGTCCTAATACTTGAGTGCTTAGAAATCGTGTTGTTGCAATTTCATTGTTGTTATAAGACCAATATTGGCGTAACTTACTCGCTGTTTCCGCGATGTGTACTGCCACAGAGAGTTACTGGATTCAGTGCCCAAATTGCGCAGTATTCTCGAGGAGTTCTTGATAGATTTTTTTAAATATTAGAGTCTAGAAATGGGCCCGGTAGACGGCAAAACGTTTCACATTCTAATCATTATATGCGACACATCGGTGATACAAAATTTTAGTTATGATTTGGGTTTGAAATTGTTCTCATAGTTTTGAATTAAATTAGAAATAAAATCATGGAATGTCTGTATGTATAATATCAAAACAGAATGTCGGCGATTTTATAATGAAGAAGTAGAGCACAATTACCTTATTGAAAATGGTTAGTAATATAATAAACATGACGATCTACTTTCACAACAATGTGGTCATTAAGTAGCTCCACCACTCTGCGCTCTTGCCTTACATCCAAAGAAGAGCGGCTCGAATCGTCGATAGCCAAGCTCTTTCCAATCGAATTGACACACTAGCAGTGCGGAAAACTTGTCGTCTCTCAGTATTACTTATATACGAATTTATTGTACATATTTATAAAATTGGCTGAAGTATCCTATCACAGCATAAGACTCAGATTAAAATTCTCTCATCAACTTTATAATTTTAAATTATTGAAAAGGTACTTTGAGTTCTGAATTATCTATCGATGGAAACAGTTTTCTTCTACAATATGTATGTCTAAAGTTATACGATTATGATCTGTTCCCGAAATAAATCTATTCCTAATAAATCAGTGATGAATGTTAGCAAATCTCCAGTACTTTCGATGCTACTGCTTCTGTAGCTCTAAGGATTTTCATCTTCACGATCAGCCATAATACGCCCATTTTACGACATAGTCCCCCTCCAAAGACTTACAGTTACCTGTTAAAAGCGGCCTGATTCTAGCGACGTACAGTAACCTTATATTTTTTTTTACAATAAAGAAGTTGTCTTATTAAATATAAAAACTTAATTATTCCAAACGCTTCGAATGCAACACGTAGTTATTACAGAGCCGGCAAGCAAGCAGCCACAAGCAGGCCCATCTGTACGCACACGCAGGCACGCGTGCAACAGTACGACGATCGTGCAGGAGAGATTCAAAGTGATTTTAGGAAAAAAATTATGTAACGAAGGCACGCGAGCCGATCGCTTGCATAATGGGCACGATAGCGGGCACCGTTTGCGCAGCCGGCCGCTACGTGCGAGATGCCGATAGTCAAATTAATTGAGCCCGTAAACACGACCGACGGTTTATTAGCGCGCCGTCGAGTTCAATACGTGGCCCGGTGAGATTGTCGTAGAGATTGGAGTGTGGGTCTATGCTGCATTTTTCTTCTGTATGATTCGAAATGATCATGGTTAAAAGTCCTATCATGTGTATATGTCTTCACTTTACACATAGAATATATTATACATACCTGACCTCACACCTGTATACCATTAAGGTAGATTGAGGTGGTAATAGGGGGCGATCCTATTACCATTTTTCGAGAATATTTCCAGGCTGTTGTTGTTTAAAATTTCTTAATGAAAAACCCAATAAATAAATAAATTCGAAATGGCTACGTTCTATGAAGATGATCATTTTGAAATACGTACTATCACACCTAGTTTACGGAAAATACTCTCCTAGCAAAATGGTATCATTAAGTACTAATGCCGAAACCTATATTTGGAGTCTTGTTACGTTTGCCATGCAAGGCAGATATATAAATTTACTGTCGGCCTTTCCCCTGGCCTTTGAAAAGACATAGGTACATATGTTAATGCTGCTAATGCTCAAATAAGATAGACAGGCGATCGTGTATTAAAAAAAAAATATTTCTTCCACCTTCCATGGTAGGCGGAATCTGCCTGCATCATTCTAGGTGTTTCAACCAAAATGCAAGAAAAACATTGTTCTTTCATCGGTTCAAATCCAAAAGCAATGTCGAAGAGTTAATAGAATGGGACACCATTCGGCTGAATGCGTCTTGCTTCGACCGCTAGATTTGTAGGCCACACTCGAACGGCATTGCTAATTTTTAAATACCATTTTGCGGGATAAACGTTCGCGTTATGTCCGCGGCGGGGTCTAATGTCCGCGCGGCCTTCATACGTTTCGACACGTCGCCATGCTTAATGGAGTAGCGGCCTCTGTACGCAAAGCTGTTGTTTTCAACAAAGAAATTCCACATTATGTCTTATTTCAATATGACTATTGCTATAAATTCTTTGAATTACAGAAGTTTTTTGCACTTTAATAGTAGTAAAAGTGTAATTAATATCTTTCTTTAATCTACGTATAACATGACGTCGAAGTAAAAATAAATTTTTATTTGCTACAAAACTGAATTGATTGGCCTCTAGAGGTTATGCATAATCCTCTCCAGTTTTATCTAAAGTCATCCGGATAATTGTTCGATTTTGTAATCGAACTTAGGACGCTATAGCACGATGAACCGTTTCCAACGGTCCACTTGATCTATAAAATAGAATTTGGGGGCAGCGGTACTTACTACTTATGTAATATACCTATTTTAAAAATATGTATATATCTATTAAAGTAATAAGAATTTTTATTTCTTTTTCTTATCAAACCTATTAAGTTTTTTTGTATAATTCTTCAAAAATAGTTTTAAAAAAGCAAGACAATAAAATCATAAAACCGACAATACGTTATAATGCTTATTATATTTTATCACGAATATTTGCAATGAAGAAACTTAAGTTAATATTTACACCGACCGGGAGATAAACCACTAGTATTGAAGACTACCTCATAAATGTATCATTTATTATATTTTCTATAATATAAATCTGTTAGCAACCGTCCCTAACTGTCACTATAAAATCAAAACGCCAACAGTCGCAGCAGAAATTGCTCCTTCGGCAGTGAATTGATATACGAAATCACAACTGAATAATTTACAATCCAATTAGAATGTCGCTATTCATAAGACATAATGGTTTTGAAGCGTAAAGATGTGCAATGCAGCACTCGATTGCAATGGCAGAATACTATACTTACTATAAAATGAATGTTAGAAATATCCCGTGGCTTCGTTTGGAACTAAATTTTTCATTGTTTAAAATTAGGTCTCTTTTTGTGTTATAATTCTTTAAGGGAACTATGGGGTTATATTAGTCGAATAGTTTTAAGCCTCCCAACATTGGAATAGAAATAGAAAAAAATCATGAATACTACTACTATCTAATATTTATTGTACAGTACCTAACCACTTATAAATTAAACAATATTAAAATCATATATGTTTCTTGCTAAATAGCCTAAGTCATATACTCTTTCAATTCCCTAACATGATTTTGTCTAATTGTAAGTCGATCTGGTTGTCTTTTTGTATTGCATGCTTAAAACTTTGGGCAGTGTTGAAAAGAATTTAATCTACATTATTGTTTCCCTTTTCATTTAGTGATGTTTTAAAGTCCGTTTTACTTCACGTTCTTCATCTTTAAAAATAATAAAATAAATAAATAAATTCTTCAAATAAGTTCTGACCACGCACTAGGAATACAAGTCCTGTCTAGAGACTTTTTCGGTCTCACAAACACCCAGACCCGAAACATTTTTTTGTAGATCACACAAACATTTGTCTCGGTGCGGGAATCGAACCTGCGGCTTCGTGTTACGCAAGCTGGTGTCTATCTGTCGGGCTTTACTCTTTGTGTTCAGTATATTTTGCATTCGTTAGCAAATCGTTAAGCTTGTATTCAGAAATAATTTAATTTTGTATTTTTACGACGTATTTCTACTTGTGGTTTCGCTCATATGACCATAATATTCATCCTTTGAAAATAACACATTCCTAGAATTATTTATATTTTATCCTCTTTCTTAGTCTCGAAAGAATGTAAAAGCAATCCCAACGTCTTGTGTAGGCTTCCAATTATTTTGTAACGAGAAATGGTTCTAAGAATTTTCACTTATATTTTTCTGCATTAAGTTCTCATTTGTAACTACTAAGCATGCAAATAATATTTTAAATATTTTATTTTCTTTATCATAAAACTATTGATAAAGTTACATATGTATATTTCTAAGCAGTAGAAACTTGAAAACAAGCGTACAAACCATCCTCTTTATGTTGACTTTAGAAATTATTCCGTCCAATTATGACAAAATAATTGTAGAGTTGTACCTATTTACTCATCATGTGGCACGAATGTTCAATAACAATAACATAAAACACAACGATGACTCCGCTGACAATACGTTATTTGTCTATAAAATTACGAAACGTATTAGCCAATCATGTATTTGAGAAACAAACGAACCTATGAGAAATATACGTGTCTTAACTTTTTATGTTACACAGCATATCAAGACACATCTTCAATGTATTTCGATATTCGTGAAATAGCTCTTGATAAGTATGGACTAGTTTACCGTTACATACGCGTACTTTGTTTTATCAATTGTTTTTTGCTGTTTACTAATCAAAAGTATAAATAAAGCTTCAAATACTCTTGTTTTGTACAAATAGTATTAATATAATGATCTTGAGGGCTATTTCACAAATAGCGAAGCGGAGTGAACTACTAATCAACTAATCCTTATCTTTTAACCTTGAACAGGTTACTGAACCTAATTTATAGTAATAACTGTATTACTAAGAAAATCGACGATCTTCGGGAAAGCGATAAAAACTTTTTTTATTTCTTGTGAAGTTTTGCCTTACAAAATTGATAATCGGGCAAAATTGACCATAGGAACTCAGATGGTAGTAAAACTCGCATTGAGGTGCATAAAAAGTGCAGCGACGCCGGCGCCTCGTCGGCCCGCGCCGGTATTTTTAGTCGCGGACAGAAATAAACTATGTGTGTCGCATCCCGAGCCGCGCCGCCCGCACCGGCCGCGTCGGCACCTTTATGCCGGCGCACGCGGGTCATCTCAACTCCTACCCACGAGAACCACTTTGTACATTATTGATTCAGGACAACCCGTCAGGAAACTTTCAAAGCGGCGCCAAGTTTCGTGATATTAGTTATTCATCCAACTTAGGATACACTAAAATCCAAGCACATAAATATTTAATAAGGGACTTTAGTCTATTATGTTTTATGTGTTACTAAGAGTGTCGAAAGAGTAATCAGTTTAAAAAATTCAAAATATCAGTTGCATTTTTTTAAATTCAAAGTTAAAATCAGCCGTTGTTTCACTGTTGATAAGATTATCTTTATTAACATCAAATCCCTACACTTACCCCCCGATCAGAGCGCTTTGGTAGTGTAATAATGAACTGGTAAATAATAAGACTTGGCGATGTTTTGTATGGGCTGATGCCACCTTATATGCCATTCAGGTTCGACAACAGTCGCGCCGATGCAAATGTGTTGGCAATCACCATCCCACATAAAACCCACTTGAAGCAACTGCTCTATTATCGGATATGTTTATATTTGCTGCCAACCCAACAATCTAATACTCTAGTCCCTTCTGCTATTCTTCCGTATTTTTTGTTAAGTTGGCAAGTCATTATAATAAGGTTTATGTTGAGAAATAACAACCAGACAACTTATTTCGTAGCTGCCTAATATGTTCCGTAAGATTGTTGGCGTTTAAAAATACATTATGCATACATAAAAATGACTTTATTATATATAACAATTAACATGCGAAGATTTTTTACTTTTATTTACCATCGACAATGACACGTTTTTATTATCTGAACAATCAATATAGTGTACCATTGCAATATTCCGTTGTACAAGTAAGCAAATGCGCCACTCAATCTGTACTGTCGTGGATGCGTTACGACGCGGTTACATTGTAAGATGTCTCTTAAACATAATCCAGACATTCAACGCACAGTAAATGAAATTGTTATCATACAATTACATTATTATCTAATAAAACTAGCTGAACGTAGAGAAGCGACGACATCTCTTTTACAATTCTTAGACGTCGGTTATACGCAATCATAAATCTTTTTATCTGTTTATCCGTCGCTATGGACGCGCTTATCTTACGATCTTCTTTTAATCAACTTAGACACCAAACTTTAAAAAACAAAACAACTGACAATTTATTTCATTGCCTTGGACTTTGTGTTCAATAAAAAAAGTCGCGAAGATTTGTTATGTACAATAATTAAATAATATAATGACGCAAAAATTCACGGTCAAACGAAACCAAACGACGGCGGCTTGAATGAAAAGATTTAAAAATTCACAAAAATATGCTTCGTGTCTGAATGTTTTATGTTCGTAGCTATTGAAACATTACAAATTATCCTTTGTGTGACAAAAGACTTCCTTAAAAACTTCCAGAGCCATCTAACCATTCAGTGCCCTACTTAGTCACACTTCGACTTCTTGCTTCGTCCATCCAACGTTATTTATTTAAACATTAAAAACATTGCATTACAATTCGAAATAGCAAAACTGCAGCCACAACGTCGTCGTTGGATTTACTACTACTAAAATGCATACTGAGCAGGCTTTTTGAAAATACGCGGAAGTGGCAGTGGGCAGGCCGCACGCGGCGCGCCGCCGTCTGTGAATAATTCAATATTTCATTCGAGAAAAATCTTACAGAAATTCCATGCGTGGCTTTGATTCTAGCAGTGATATTCAGTAGCGTGGTAGTAGAAGTGACAAGACATTCCACGCAAGGAAAATTACAAGTGCAAACTTCGGTAATATACATAATGTACTAGTTTTTTAAACATTTTCATTTTAAGTTTTTTGATCCCATATTATTGGATTACAAAATCAAACTAACTCTATCCCAAAAATGTACGCCCTGGTGTGAGAATCAAAGCTATGGGTCTTCATAACCTGCTTTTAGCCACGACAGCCATGGGTATTGTTCGAACTGAATTAATAAAGAAAGCTAAATATTTCACATATATTCAAAAAAGTAAATTGCCTACGACAGGAAGTATAAAAACTATCACAAAATTATAGAATGCAGTGTGTGTTTTCTTATAATTATACAAGAATGTGCGTTTCCGCGGCGATTAAAATATTTCACGGTACCGGCGCACGCGGTGTTACTGCCAGAACAATTTGCGAAGGTGTCGCAGTGGCAAGAGTAACGGATGCAGCCACCCACATATTGATAACATCCAGTACAATACGGCTGCTGTAACTAGGGCGAGCGGTGACGTCGACCTGCCTACTACGTGAGATGCACTTATTCCCATCTGCTGTATGTATTGTTACAGTAAATAACATTAGTATTCACACACAATCTTCATGCCATAATAAGGCATGTGCTATGAAGAGATTTTCGGTGTAACAATATTGAAACAACAACATATGTTTACAGTTGGCAGAATTAACAGGATCATCATCAACGGGATGACTTAAGACTGTAACATAAAACGATCTAGTAGTGAATATTTTCATACGAAACATAAACTACCAACGTAACTTCGTTACGAAAAACTCAATGTTTAATTAACTCGCCTATGGTACAGTAATTACATGAATAAATTAATTAAGATAGTAGAGCCTTCCATAACACTTAAAAAGTATAAAAAAATATATATTAATTTTCATGAAAGACCTTGCGTGCCGTGTTTTCTGGCGATAAAATAAAAATTGGAACAATCTATTACCCTCATTGGGCTACATTATTTAAAGCCTTAGCTTTTTTCACTTACTGTGAACTAACAGTATTAAGTAAGTTTTCATGAGAATGTGTTTTTTTTTAATTTGAATTACTAAAATTTTAATGGACTGTTACTATTAGGTTATTATACATGAATAACATATATACATATGTATATGAAAAGCCTTAGTCCTCCAAATTGGCCTACTCCAGGTTGTTAGTATAATAACCGAGTGAAAATAATAACAGTGATTTATGATTATACCGTAGTCATTAAATGAAGTAACCATTACCCGTACAATGTTGCAGTTACAAAGGTTGTACTCTGATTGCTCCTTTTGCAGTGGTTTAACTTCGCCTTCCTGACTCCGATTACAATGTTAAACAAAGCGTACAGTCGACGCCTACTTAGAGGAGGAAACTAAAAATAAAATACATAATTACACGTACCATTCCAAAAATATTAACTGGCAACAAGCATCTCGCCTTAATTACACTTTTCATCCAAAAAAAGAACGGAGATACGCGAATTGCGATAGCGCGTGACAGTTCAGTATATAAAGTAAACGCATTTTTAATGATTTATAACCTTATTTTTTTATATAACAAAAACCCAAGCGAGTGGCTTTTAGAAACTAAAAGGGAGTAACCATTATTTTATCATGTTGCTTAAAATAACGGTAATGTCCAGATACCATTATGTATAAATGCGTCTGAACTCTATGAGCAATAGTTCGAATTTTAACAGATTAATGAAACACCACGCTCATAATATTGGTTCACAGCCGAAATCTATCGTAAAATAAGAATTATCCAGCTGATGCACTTGCCGATGTTGACATACTTCACCAGTCGATACTCTAACTGGTTAACAATAGGCGTTCCGTCAGGTGTAGTGTCAATCTATTGCGTGCTAATCTCCTCTTATACCTATCTATATAACGTGACTTTTATACATCTAGCAGGATTATTAGGCCTTTTGTCTTAAAACTGGCTGCATGCAAGTCGGTTCTTTGTCTTGCTAACGTTGATAGAAGTTTAAAAAAATAAAATACGGAACGCCGAAGAAGAACGATGTTCTATTAACGTCTCTTTGTTGCCGTGTCACACGGACACTTGTTGAAAAATTGATGAAAATTCCGTACGAACTAACACGAAGCGAGTAGATCAAGTATTTAGGCCATGTAAACAAAGTTTTATTTTTTGCAAAAAAGTATCCCGTGCTACATAGTGGTTGCCGGGGAACGGGGATTATAGATTGAGTACTCGCGATAAAAACACGCTGATGTCGAGATTTAATTGACATATCGCTCTAATTCAAAAGCTATTATTTCTGTTTGTGAATCTGGAACGTAAAGTGGGTGTTGAGTGTTGGCGCCTCAGGCTTGTTACTATTTGGAACGCGGCAAATAGTTAATATTTATATGAAAAATATTAAGAATGATATGAGGACGGTATGAGATTGCTTTGTCTCCCGGCTGTTGTAATGTAACTACATGATATGAAAATGGACTATTTTTCTGTAATCGTCTATTTAGGACCGGGACATATCAGAGATAAGTTGTCTTTCGAAGTCGCTAAAAATTTAGATAAAAGAACTAAAAACAATAACACCCAAAAATAAACTTATTCATATACTAATTATTAATGGAGTTAAAATGATCGACATCACACTATTTTAAATAGTTGCATACAACAGGAAAAATCTATACCTACTTCACGTATAAAATTGACAAAAAGAAATTAATTAAAAAATAACGATGCAAATTCAGTGTCATGCCGCCATCCCTTATCGAAGTTATTCGTTTCGCGATACCTATTAATTAGTATTATTATTTTTTTAAAACTCCGTCATATTATACAGCGGTGTATCAGTCGGGCGAAATCTGCGGTTCGTCCGCTTCCTTACACGGTGCGGACGTGCATCGGGCGTGCTTCGCTGTCCGCACCCACCAAAGCAAATTATCTCACTGCTACCCATACGGGGAATTTTATTAACGTGCACGCGCTGAAAATAGACTTGCATGCGTCTAATGCAGATTTTTTGTCAATGTATATTGTATAAGCATAATTTTTAAATATGACATCGTGCTTATACGGTTGATAATTTGGTATTATTTGATAAGAAAAATATTGTTTATTTCCTATACTATGTGATAAGGTTGTTTTATCATCTTGATTTACACAAAGAAGCATGTTGCTGAGGGATTATCTTTTCTTTAAATACCAGAGCCATACACGGCAAATAATATACTTAAATTATTGCATATTTGACTTTTATATTTTTGTAATAGTCGACATTTAGTCTGTAATATTTATATTTTTTATTATGTTGTTTTGAAAAACAGTAAGATACTAAATAATCTTTAATAGTCGCTTGGCTAAGTTACATATTTAGTGATTGTCCATTAATCCTTGTTGATCAAAGTGATTAACGCTATGTTAAATTCAATGATTACTTTCCTCTGGAATTGCTTCACTTACTTCTCACAGTTGTTTCTGGTTACCCATAGATCAACAAGGATTAATGGACAATCACTAAATATGTAACTTAGCCAAGCGACTATTAAAGATTATTTAGTATCTTACTGTTTTTCAAAACAACATAATAAAAAATATAAATATTACAGACTAAATGTCGACTATTACAAAAATATAAAAGTCAAATATGCAATAATTTAAGTATATTATTTGCCGTGTATGGCTCTGGTATTTAAAGAAAAGATAATCCCTCAGCAACATGCTTCTTTGTGTAAATCAAGATGATAAAACAACCTTATCACATAGTATAGGAAATAAACAATATTTTTCTTATCAAATAATACCAAATTATCAACCGTATAAGCACGATGTCATATTTAAAAATTATGCTTATACAATATACATTGACAAAAAATCTGCATTAGACGCATGCAAGTCTATTTTCAGCGCGTGCACGTTAATAAAATTCCCCGTATGGGTAGCAGTGAGATAATTTGCTTTGGTGGGTGCGGACAGCGAAGCACGCCCGATGCACGTCCGCACCGTGTAAGGAAGCGGACGAACCGCAGATTTCGCCCGACTGATACACCGCTGTATAATATGACGGAGTTTTAAAAAAATAATAATACTAATTAATAGGTATCGCGAAACGAATAACTTCGATAAGGGATGGCGGCATGACACTGAATTTGCATCGTTATTTTTTAATTAATTTCTTTTTGTCAATTTTATACGTGAAGTAGGTATAGATTTTTCCTGTTGTATGCAACTATTTAAAATAGTGTGATGTCGATCATTTTAACTCCATTAATAATTAGTATATGAATAAGTTTATTTTTGGGTGTTATTGTTTTTAGTTCTTTTATCTAAATTTTTAGCGACTTCGAAAGACAACTTATCTCTGATATGTCCCGGTCCTAAATAGACGATTACAGAAAAATAGTCCATTTTCATATCATGTAGTTACATTACAACAGCCGGGAGACAAAGCAATCTCATACCGTCCTCATATCATTCTTAATATTTTTCATATAAATATTAACTATTTGCCGCGTTCCAAATAGTAACAAGCCTGAGGCGCCAACACTCAACACCCACTTTACGTTCCAGATTCACAAACAGAAATAATAGCTTTTGAATTAGAGCGATATGTCAATTAAATCTCGACATCAGCGTGTTTTTATCGCGAGTACTCAATCTATAATCCCCGTTCCCCGGCAACCACTATGTAGCACGGGATACTTTTTTGCAAAAAATAAAACTTTGTTTACATGGCCTAAATACTTGATCTACTCGCTTCGTGTTAGTTCGTACGGAATTTTCATCAATTTTTCAACAAGTGTCCGTGTGACACGGCAACAAAGAGACGTTAATAGAACATCGTTCTTCTTCGGCGTTCCGTATTTTATTTTTTTAAACTTCTATCAACGTTAGCAAGACAAAGAACCGACTTGCATGCAGCCAGTTTTAAGACAAAAGGCCTAATAATCCTGCTAGATGTATAAAAGTCACGTTATATAGATAGGTATAAGAGGAGATTAGCACGCAATAGATTGACACTACACCTGACGGAACGCCTATTGTTAACCAGTTAGAGTATCGACTGGTGAAGTATGTCAACATCGGCAAGTGCATCAGCTGGATAATTCTTATTTTACGATAGATTTCGGCTGTGAACCAATATTATGAGCGTGGTGTTTCATTAATCTGTTAAAATTCGAACTATTGCTCATAGAGTTCAGACGCATTTATACATAATGGTATCTGGACATTACCGTTATTTTAAGCAACATGATAAAATAATGGTTACTCCCTTTTAGTTTCTAAAAGCCACTCGCTTGGGTTTTTGTTATATAAAAAAATAAGGTTATAAATCATTAAAAATGCGTTTACTTTATATACTGAACTGTCACGCGCTATCGCAATTCGCGTATCTCCGTTCTTTTTTTGGATGAAAAGTGTAATTAAGGCGAGATGCTTGTTGCCAGTTAATATTTTTGGAATGGTACGTGTAATTATGTATTTTATTTTTAGTTTCCTCCTCTAAGTAGGCGTCGACTGTACGCTTTGTTTAACATTGTAATCGGAGTCAGGAAGGCGAAGTTAAACCACTGCAAAAGGAGCAATCAGAGTACAACCTTTGTAACTGCAACATTGTACGGGTAATGGTTACTTCATTTAATGACTACGGTATAATCATAAATCACTGTTATTATTTTCACTCGGTTATTATACTAACAACCTGGAGTAGGCCAATTTGGAGGACTAAGGCTTTTCATATACATATGTATATATGTTATTCATGTATAATAACCTAATAGTAACAGTCCATTAAAATTTTAGTAATTCAAATTTAAAAAAAACACATTCTCATGAAAACTTACTTAATACTGTTAGTTCACAGTAAGTGAAAAAAGCTAAGGCTTTAAATAATGTAGCCCAATGAGGGTAATAGATTGTTCCAATTTTTATTTTATCGCCAGAAAACACGGCACGCAAGGTCTTTGGATGGATTTGGAGGATCTATGGGTAACCAGAAACAACTGTGAGAAGTAAGTGAAGCAATTCCAGAGGAAAGTAATCAAAGTGATTAACGCTATGTTAAATTCAATGAAGTGAAAAGAAACAAGGTACGGACTGACGTAATCGAAGCGACTTCAAAGCACCGCTTTTTTCGCATTCCAAGTTGTAAAAACTATTACAGGGATTAATTCCACCGACGATCAACCAAATACCTTACGTTATGGTTCGATGAAATCTGTAGTAAGAAAATAATTGACGACTGTTACAACTTAAACATCAGTCTGCATATACAAAAATTAAAAAACAGTTTTTGTTAATTGTTATAGGAACCCACGATACGCATAAAAACAATATTTTTTCTGTTTGATGTTTATTTTTTCGTCAAATAATTCCTAATAAGATTCAATATGAAGTAGTAATTCTACCAATAAATTGAAAAAAAAAGAACCGCTATAAATACTAATAAAGAGTAAACATGTCATTGTGTTAACAAATACACGGCACGAAGAATCGATAAATTTGCCATCAACGATCGGAAACAATGCAGAGCCTCAATGTCGCGCGTAGCATTCGTCATTGCATAGGTGACCATATTACTTAGGATAATAGAAGGATAATTGAGTAATAAAACAGTTTGTTCTAGAATATTGTGAACCCCAGTCAATTTGTATGAATCACATAAATCATTTTCAACAATATGTTGATTGCAACTTCGATCGCGTTAATAAATATTTTTTTAAACGAATATCATGAAATATACCTTATACACGTCTCCAGGCCCTCATCCGTTAAAAAAAACTTATATTCTCTTTAAAATTACTAAGAAATTAGATGTAATTTTTTGTACCTTCAATAAACGGTGATCTGTTTGTAAATAGAAGCTATTTTTAATGTTATTTGTAGATTCATATGGAAAATTCTATACATCCATACACATCTTGGCCATCCCACACAAAACGTTCAATTAGTCACGATTGAAACCGACCGAACACCCGAAACGTGTCCACCGTTGTCACACGCTGAATTTAAACCTATTGTTACCCGAAATTATTCTCATTTGTACGTTAATATACGTTTTCTGTATTCAAAGCATGCGCCTCAATAATCCAATAACGAAGTGCAACTGTTTTCTGTCAAGTCAATGCATATTGAAGATTAAAACATTAGTAGCAATGTTTGTGTATTTCGAAATAAATATTTTACAAGTGGTAGAGCCGCGAATACCTACTAGAGTAACATCTCAAGCGAGCTTTTGTCTAAAATCTTTTATTCAATAAATGATTTTATTATTGTATGTATATACAATAATGATAACTTACCTCCATTTAAGAAATATTACCACCATGATAGCGAATTTCGTAACTAAGTTCTAAGGCATTTACAATTGCATTAAGTATTTTAGATCCCGAACATAAAAAATGCAGTAAACTCAAATTAAAACTCAATTGCTTAAAGTTCTTTTTCCACGACCATCAATTCCAGCTTGCAAAATCCAATTCCACTACCTCTGACAAACGTATAGAATTTTAAAACGCGCCAACAATACCTATCTCGGGTTTCAAAGACGTTCCACGAAACTCCGCGTCTGCGTCGCAGCATCTATTTGTTTATGCAATACTAACGGCCGCCCCTGGGTTCCACATCTTGGATTTCGTGCATTAGTAATAATGTGTGTTTAACAGAATAAAAGCCACAAAATGGTAAATCTGAGAAACTATTTTTATGTATATTTATATATCGTTTATTTCGAAACTATAAAGGTTTTCAGACTTCAAATGCCAGGTCCGTATTAATGGATTTTTACAAAACGCACTCAGTTATTGCAAAATCGGTGGTGTTTTTCTAATATCTTTGTCACCGCCATTCAAGGAGCCTGCATTTTTATCCTAGCATATTAATTGATACAACAAGATGGTAGATGCTGCTACAACACAACCTTTTAAAAATATTTTAACCATGTAATAACATAGAAATACGACATATAGACGATGTAAAATCCTTTCGTCATATCTTGAGATTGCATTGAAAGTCTCACGAACTAAACTTATAGGTAAATCAAATCAAATCAAATTATCTTTATTCAAATAGACTTTTACAAGCTCTTTTGAATCGTCAATTTTACACTTCTTTTTTTTTTAAACTATTGCCGCTTCGAAACGTGTTATAGCTGTGGAGAAGAAACGGCAAGAAACTCCCTCAGCAACACGACTTGTCATTTTTTTTCTTAAAAACAGCAATATTATTATTATTTTTTAATTCACATTGTTTCATTTTTACATAATAAATGTCATAACTATACATGTCATAGAGATACATGTCATAGCGATACAAACTGTAGCAACACGATACAACTCCGATCAATTTACTTACTCCCAAGGCTTATCTTCAATAAAATCTGAAATTTTATAGTATGCATTTTTGCAAAGTTTATCTTTAATTGATTCCTTAAACTTATTCAGGGGAAGCTCCCTAATAGCCTTCGGAAGTTTGTTATAGAAGCGTATACATTGCCCCATAAAAGAGTTACTAACTTTCCGGAGACGAGTTACGTGTTGTACAAGATTACATTTGTTCCTAGTATTTTTATTGTGTACATTACAAATTTTATTAAATTTATCAAGATTCTTTTGGACGTACATTAAGTTTTCGTATATAAACTGACAAGTGACGGTAAGAATATTTATTTCCTTAAATTTTTCTCTAAGTGAAGCCCTGGGACCTAAATTATAAATAGCCCTAATGGCTCTTTTTTGCAAAACAAAAATAGTGTTAATATCCGCAGCAGCTCCCCACAAAAGAATACCATACGACATAAGGCTATGGAAATAGCTAAAATAAACCATTCTTGCCGTTTCCTCGTCAGTCAGACGTCTGATCTTTTTAACTGCATATGCCGCACGGTACAAACAGACTGCGCATTTTTAGTTACACTACTTGCATAATTCATTCGCAACAACACGTCCGATTAAAGATAACTTCTCAAATTGCAGTTGTAAATCCCGCTTGATTGGCGACCGTGCGAAAGCCGAGATAGAATCTCCATTGTCCATATTTGCCGTGTGCATTACTGAGCGCGGGCGAGCCGGGGTCAAAGTGGACCCTTATTACGTGCCGCCCGGCTGGTACCAGCCGGCGATTATGGAGAACCGAGGATGGCTGCGAACAAGGTTAGCGACGGTCGTGCTCCCGAGATGTGCCGACGAATCGGTTTTAGGAATTGCGACGTTGATTTGATGACACACTTCAGTACAAAAAGCTATCGCTGCACACACCAGTGTTATAGCAATATCCTTTTATTCTGGCAAACTTATAATAATTACAACCGACAGGTTACAAAAAAAATAGGTGCCGTAAACTAGCTAATTTAGATTAATTTTATCAGCGTAGATAAGTATGATTTTGTCATTTATTTCCTTTTATTCATTCAAACACATTGCTAAGTATCCACCGGTGAATTGATTCCATGTACAGCGGGCGCAGGGGTCACATGACCTGCGCATTATCTGCTGACCTACGATCTCATCATCACAAAGCGTCTCAAGGGACATTATACTATTCTTCTATTGTTAGTGTTTTGCACTTAATCCTGATCGATGTGCGCATAGTATTGCATTACTCTTTAAATCGTCGTCTATTTTAACGTTATGCTCCAGATTCTAAGTTACTAATTGCGACATTATAATTTCATCACACAATTTTTTTCTTCCGCGAGACATTAAATACCTAAAACATCTCACAGCGTTACATAACTCCGTAAACTAGTCCACATATGCGAAATCTATTGAATATTTCACTTCGTGTCGCGTGCATCCAAGTAATCCAACTTTCTTATTACATAAATGCATCCATCCACCTAAAATTGGCATCTGTATTCAGAGTTTCATAGCATTCATCTGCAGTGTACGCGCGTCGGACGTAAATATCGCAATCGAGACGGTATCGAAGTGGAGCGTCCGTTAGGGCGATACCACCGGTCTCCATTCACAATGCACGCTGAGATATAGTCACACTCGGTTATGGAGTTGGATACCAGCCAGCAGTTCCATGAATAATTGGCATTTGTAATGCTACCCATAAACACTTAAAAAATAATCTAAGTTTTTTTTTTTTTTAAACTGGCACGGCAAAGTGACTCCACTGTACCTGATGGTAAGCACAGTGGAGTCCAAAAAATTAATACCGACCAGCGAGAAACGAAGGTCACCCGCTGGTCGACACAATCATGCCGGCCTGCACAAATGCTTCTTCACGCTTCGCTTCAAGGATCCAGGATCATAGGAAGGAGGGA